>CM057833.1:50097086-51297086 GCA_030068075.1 Paguma larvata
CAAGCTGACTTCATCTCTCATGTATATTGCTGCAAGAAACCCCAGCTTCCATGTTTCCAACCCTTCTCCACATATATTTTTTAAATGAAATCATCCACACATATAAAAAAGCAAAAAAGTAATAAATGCCCATATATATAAATCACCCAACTTTTAAAAACATCAACATTTTGTTACATTTGCTTCGGCTCTTTTTTCTCAGGAAATAAAATGTAATTGAAGGACCTATGTACTCATCCCCAGTTCCCTTCCAATTACTCCCACCACAGAGATAATTGCTGTCTTGAATTTTGTGAACTTAGTGATTTCATTTCCATGGATTAAATTTTATTTTTATTAAATGTTTAAATTCCTGCATATCAGTTATGGTTACTGCATGTAACAGAAAACCCAAGTAACAGTAGTTTAAAGAGAAATGGGAATTTACTTTTCTCATGACTGAGAGACTTGGAGTGAGCACTTGAGGCAGTGAAGTTGGTTTGGTGCAAGGCTAAGTTCCTTGGGATTCTCTTGATTTTCCCCTAATGGCTGCAATACAGTTGTTCCAGCTTCAGTCATTGTGATCCATTTCCAGGCAAGGGAAAGAAAGAGCCAATGACAAAAGAGCATGTCAGCTGAATTTTTTTTCCTTTTAAGAATCTCTCCCATGAGCCCTACTCAACTTCTACTTATATCCTATTTTTTAGAATGATGTCAAACCTATTTAGCTGCAAGAGAAGCTCAGAAATGCAGTCTTTCACTTGGATGCTTTCTTACCATAGTAAAAGCAGGGTTCTGCTACTATGAAAGAAGGGGAGACTAAGTATTGAGTAAGCAACTAGCTGTTTTTTCTAAAATATGTATCCTTAATGATATCTGACCTGAAGACTTTTACATTTTATATAAATAAAATCATACTGAGTTGCCTTCTACAATTTGCTTTTTTTTTTTTTTTTTTGCTCAACACCGTATTTTTGGAATTCACCTATACTGATGAAATAACTAGTTCATTTATTCCCATTACTCTAAAATATTCTCTTTATGGGGGCATCTGGGTGGCTCAGTCAGTTAAGCATCCAACTCTTGATTTCAGCTCAGGTCAGGATCTCATGGTTCATAAGATCAAGCCCTGCATCAGGCTCTAGGCTGAACCTCAAGTATGGAGCCTGTTTAGGATTCCCTCTCTCCCTCTCTCTTTGCCTCTCCTCTGCTCTCTCTCTCTCCAAATATATAAATAAACATTTAAAATATTCCCTTTACGAATATACCACAATTTAACCCATTTTGTGTTGATGTAAATTAGGCTAAGTTTTTCAATGCATATTCTCTTATATGTCTCCTTCAGGATAAACATAAGTCAGATTTTATGTCTTCCTTCTTAAAATCCTCCAATAATTTCCCATTACACTGAAATAAAACCTAACCTTCTTTCCATATAACATCTTATATGAGCCAGTCCCCACATACCTCCCCAATTTCATCTAGTTCTGTTCTCTCTCTTGCTCATTCTGCTCCATACATACTGGCCTCTTTTCAATTCCTAATATGCCAACCACTTTCCTTCCTCAGGGTCAGGGGCTGATCAAGGTTTTGTAGGGCCTGAGGTTTAGTCAATTTAGGTACAAATGATATAAAATTAAGTATAAGGTATTTGGAGGGCTGGAGGCAGGTGAGATGCTCTGATACTTAAATGTCATTTATCTTTATGGAAAATCCACCTCTGCTCAGGGTTTTTGAAATTCTATTCTTTATGTTCAGGATGTTATTGTCCGTGATTATTGTCCAAGATGTTCTTCCCCAGGCTCCATTTAATTATTCAGGTCTGACAGTTAATCCTCAAATATCCATTCTCCTCTTCTGCCATAGTAACAGAATTTTTAGCTGAGTACATGATTACCCAAGTAAAACCTACATTTTGTAGTAGACAAGTAGTTGTGGTCCTGAGACTATGTTGTGACCAGTGGGATATGAGGAAAATGATTTGCTCAGGTTTTTTTGTGATTTCTTTACAGGGGATATATACTTATAGACAGATGTCCTCCTTCTTCCCTGTCTCCCTTTCTCATTGGCTAGAGTGTGGACCTAGTGGTTAGCCAACTTGGACCGTATGGATGACACTCAAGAGATTGTAGAGGGGTGCCTGGCTGGCTCGGTTGATAGAGCATGTGACTCTTGATCTTGGGTTGTAGGTTCGAGCCCCATGTTGGGTGTAAAGGTTATTTAAAAATAAAAACTTTAACAACAACAACAATAACAACAACAACAACAAAAAGATAGTAAAATAGGAAAACTCTGGACCCCTGACACCTTGGTGAAGCAAAACTACCAAAAAAGTTGGTGAGAAAAAGTTAACTATCATGTTTTAAGTCTCTGTTATGTCTGAGTCTCTATCATATTCCATAACTATATTGGATATAGTTAAATCTATATCCAATACATGGTCTTGGTTCAAATATCATTTCCTCACCAAGCCTTCTCTGACTACTCCATCTAAAGTAGCTCCCCCCTTATATATACTAAGTCATTCTCAATCCCATGAGTCTATCTTATATCCTTCATCGAATTTATCATTACCTGAAAATGCCGTGTTTATTTGTTTACTTTCTATTTTTCCCCACTAAAAAATTAATTTTATAGGGGCTGGGACCTTATCTGCCTTGGTAACTGGTTTGTCTTGTTTTTAAAAATTTTTTAGTTTTTTTAAGTAATCTCTACATTCGAACACATAACCCTAGGGTCAAGAGCCTCACACTCCTCTGACTGAGCCATATAGGTGCCCCTGCCTCAGTAACTGTTGAATGCCCTATGCCTAGAAGGGTGCCTGGTTCTAATAAGTATTCAATTATTAGTCGAATAGATGAAAGAATGAATCAACAAAATATAAAATTAATTAGTTTCCACTAGACTGTAAGCTGTATGAAGGCAGGGATAACATTTATTTGCTACTAGTCACATCACCAAGAACTAACAAACTGCCCAATACATTTTTGTCAAATAAATGAATCTGCTGACAAATAAATGAATAAGAATGAATACATTCTGGGGCGCCTGGGTGGCTCAGTCGGTTAAGCACCGAATTTGGCTCAGGTCATAATCTCACAGTTTGTGAGTTCGAGCCCAGCGTCGGGCTCTGTGCTGACAGCTCAGGGCCTGGAGCCTGCTTCAGATATTGTGTCTCCCTCTTTCTCTGCCCCTCCCCTGTTCACACTCTATCTCTCGGCCAAAAGTAAATAAACATTTAAAAAAAAAAAGAATGAATACATTCTTGGGGTGCCTGGCTGGCTCAGTTGGTAGAGCATGTGACTCTTGATCTCAGGTTTGTGAGTTTAAGCCCCACATTGGGAGTAGAGCTTAATTTAAAAAACTATTCTCTTAAAACAAATAATGAATACATCCTCAAAGTATTATTGTTTCTGAAATAATAATTAATAATAAAAATTTTATCATGAATATAATTTCACTTTTTTAATGTTTCAAAGTCCAACTTCCTAGAGAAATCATTTGTTTATTAGGGAATAAGAAAAATAGCAGTTTTTCTCTAGATACTAAACATAAAATGTTGAAAGAAAGAAACTTAACTTTCATAAAAAGTTGATGTGATTAATTTAAAATATAAGTACCAATAACATTAGTGACATTTATTAAAGGCTTACTGGATGCCAGGTAGTGTGCTAAATGGTTCCCATCTATTATCTCATTTAATCTCATAATAATCCTATGAGTACGTTATAAAGGTCAATGATCCCTATTTGAATCACTTGAGGGCCAAATACGTTTTGGCATTCAGAACTTATCCAAAAATTAATAGAGTACATATGCTACATGTAGCACCCCTAGCAGGATCTAGGTCAGCATCCCATAGTCAAATACACTAATATTTCTGCAGAGAAATATATGAATATTCACCAATTAGTGGATACAAAAGGCCTATAGGTAGCCGCATATCCATTTAAGTTAGATTCTTCCTGAGTTCAGACCAAGGCATGTTTTCCCAGAAAATGAATTTTAAAAAATTGATTTTCAGAGATCTGGGATTTTTGAATTGCAAACAAAAAATCGTGAGTTTGTATAATCATCCCAGGTTTATAGGCGACAACACCAAAACTAAAGAACGTATATCTAAGGTGGGTGCCTGGCTGGCTCAGTCCATAGAGCACATAACTCTTGACCTTGAGGTTGTGTAGCTATTACTTAAAAATAAAATATTAAAAACAAACAAACAAACAAAAACTTGTCCAAGGCCACCGAGATGATAAGGACCAGTCGACTTGATCCCAGACAATCTGGCTGAAATTTTACCATGCTTAGCCATTCTACTATAGTACCTGAAAAACTTAAGGCCTCCATTCTGAATACATGGGAGATGTTTCATCTGCCTTGCAGAAGATATTTACACCTTAGAGTGTGGGATAAAAAACTAAGTGATCCTTAAAGTATCTTCTCATCCTGAGAGTCCACAATCCTCTGAAAACCTATCTATCTTATGCTTAGTTCATAGACAACATTTGTACATAGCCTCTTGTGGTGTGCATAAAACTGGCATTTGCTTTACTCATTTACTTAATAAATGTAGTTTGAGCATTCAGCATGTCCAAAGCAATGCAAAAAGACATGAAGACTTATTGTATGTAGTCTATGATCTCAAAGAGTCTATAATCCATTTGAAGAGACAAGATATAAAAACCGAAAGAGTTAAATAGTCATACAAATAGGGCTGGTTACAAAGCCTAAATGAAAAAAAAAAAAAAAACACAGGTGTGAGACAGACAGTAAGCACCCCTGGAGGTCAAAGAAAGAGAAATCACTATGGGCTAATGGAATCAGGGAAGGCTTCATGGAAAAGATGAAGCTGGGCCTCAAGGGATGGGAAGGATTTATATGGATATAGAAAAGAGGGGTGGCATTTCAGGTATAGGCTGTGACCCACACATATATATCATCTAGTAAAAGGTTACATTTACAGTCAGCATATGCAAATTATTTTTGGAGACTTTCTTCTTAAAAGGATGCTTGCATAAGAACAAATAGTAGACACTCTCAAACATGTCTTTCAGTATACATACATTATAAAGGACCCTCATATAAGCAGTTTTACACACCCTAAGAAAAGTTGCTTTGACCATTTTCAACAAGGTAGTATTCCAAGCGCTTCTGCAGTAAAAGAATCAGCCCTAAAATCAATCAGGTACCTAAGAAACAAAAGCTGCCTCTAGGATAGAATATTCAAGTGAACTCTCTAGGAGAGACTACCTCCTCCACTATTCAGCAACATATCTTGAAGCACTGGATTGATTTATGTTTCCAGTGTCCTCCAAGATTCCATAACTTTAGGGCATCTACATAAATATGTCTTATGACAAATACACACTACTGCATAAGTATAATATAACCAGTAACATCATATGCATGTATAAATATGCTGATAGAGCTAATATTTATGTATGAAGAGAAGCGTTACCAAGATTTCACCCTAAATTTAAAAGCAAATTGTCGCTTTTCAGTACACTCTCTAAAACAAGCTCTCAAATCTCTGACATTATTCATTTTTAATAAATTGCTAAAATGACTTTAAGCCTAGAAATTATTTCTTTTTGTCTGCACAAAAAACTCCCACTGTATAACCAGAGTGGCACATATTTTGAAATTAATATGATGTTGAGTCACACCACTTGGGTACATATTAAAATGATCAGCAGAACCAAATGGTGACCTTAGTAATTTCCCTCAGATAATCAGAAGGTTGATATAATTCTGCTTTCTCTGCTTTAGGAGGGCCAAAATAAGACGTGGTTCCAAAGGAACTCAGTCCATATCTTGATGAGTTCATGACATTTCAAATCAATCCCTTCATATTTTCCACTTCACAGACCACTGGTGATTGCATATGAGTAACATGCATGAAGTCAGAGCAACTTCCCTTCTACCTTAAATCTTAGTCTTCATTCTTTTTAAAGCCTATCTTTTTCTGTTCTTTCATTCATTCTCTACAACACTCTGAAATGCTTCTTTTGGTTTTTTAAAGTAGATATTCAATATTCTGATTAATATGACAACAGAAGAGGATAATTATGGGGAAATACATATCTTAATAGTATATCCTAGGGGGTGCAAATTGGTGCAGTCATGTGGAAAACATTATGGAGGTTAATAAAAAGTTAAAAATAGAACCACCCTATAATCCAGCAATTGCACTACTAGGTATTTTCCCAAATATAAAAATACTAATTCTTAGGGATATATGCACCCAAATGTTTACAGCAGCATTATCTACAACAGCCAAATTATGGAAACAGCTCAAGTATCCATCAACTAATGAATGGATAAAGAAGATGTCTTATATTCACAATTGAATATTACTTGGCCAAAAAAAAGAATGAAATCTTGACATCTGTAACAATATGGATGACACTAGAGAGTATTATGCCAAGCGAAATAAGTCAGTCAGAGAAGACAAATACCAAACGATTTTACTCATATGTGGAATTTAAGAAATGAAACAAATGACCAAAGGGAAAGAAAGAAAAAGAGAGAGGCAAACCAAGAAATAGACTTAACTTTAGAGAACAAACTGATGGTTACCAGAGGATAGGGAGTAGGGGGATGGATGAAATAGGTGATAGAGGTTAAGGAGAGTACTTGTTATGATGAGCACTGGGTATTGCATGGAAGTGTAGAATCACTATATTGTAACCTGAAACTAACATTACACTGTATGTTAACTAATTGGAATTTAAATTAAAACTTTAGGGAGCACCTGGGTGGCTCAGTCAATTAAGTGTCCAACTTCACCTCAGGTCATGATCTCATGGTTCATGAGTTCAAGCCCCACATCAGGCCATCAGGCTCTGTGCTGACAGCTCAGAGCCTGGAGCCTGCTTCAGATTCTGTCTCTCTTTCTCTCTCTCTCTGTCCCTCCCCCCGCTCACACTCTGTCTCTCTCTCTTTCTCAAAAATAAACATTAAAAAAAGAAGAAAGAAACTCTTAAAAAAAAAACTTTAGAAAATAGTATATGTATAGGATAACACTTTAAAGATTACTCAACGATTTTTTTTGTTCTTGGGAATTGTTTTATTCTTCTACTGAAATGAAATCTTGATTCCAAAACTTATGTACTCAAGGGAAACGAAAATCCAGAAATAAACTCAAGTGCTCTTTGGGGAAAAAAATTGTCTTAAATCTCTGACAGAAACAGTTATCTGGAAAAGCCTACAAATGTTTTGTTTTGTTTTGTTGGTATGGTTGTTTGCTTAGTGGTTTTTGAAGGAGACAAGAGGTTTTCTTTTAAAAAGTAGGAGCACAGGGGCCACCTGAGTGGCTCAGTTGGTTGGGTGTGTATGACTTTGGCTCAGGTTATGATCTCGGGATTCATGAGTTCAAGCCCCACATAGGGCTCACTGTTGTCAGTGCAGAGCCCGCTTCAGATCCTTTATCTCCCTCTTTCTGCCTCTCCCTTGCTGTACTCTCTCAAAAACAAATAAAACATTAAAAAAGATTTTTTAAGTAGGAACATGAAGCCCTCATGTTATAAACCCCATATTGAAACAAAAGAACTGGAAAGAAGACATAATGATAGGAGATACATATTTGAAAGTTATGCTGGAGAAAGATTTGAGGCTAGAAAGGAGAGCATTGAAATTAGCCCCTGATGTGAGTCTCTGAGAAGGGAGCTGACACCCTGGCTTCCCTGGCCTCTGCCCCTCATGAGATGACAATAAAAATCTCAGATTGGTTTGGGAGATTCTAAGAATAGAGATCTGTCCTTTGCTTCCTGTGTAAAGTCCGGAAAGACAGCAAGAGTCATAAAGAAAATCCTGATACCAAAAATACATAGCAACAATTCAGCAAAAATTCAACAAGGTGTGGAAAGAAAGAACTTGTGACAGTTCTCCAACTCTTCCTTGACCTCAGAAGTGGCTGCAAGAAGGCCAGTTAACCTGAAGAACAAGAAGATACCATAGGTATGAACTGGACAAACTGGAAGTCATAATAGGACCACAGACACTGAAGCAGATGAAAGAGTGACTAATGACTAGCAGAAACAAAAGATGATCATAGACCAGATTCTTCCTTTACCTCACACAAATTTAAACCCTAAAGAACTCAGATGTCATCATAGGGAGAACTGGACCCTAAATCTGATTGAATTTACATTTGAAATAATCACTTTATAACTAGTGGCAAAAGGAAACAATTAGTAAATAACTTCCAAAGGCTGCCATCATGATGTACACCATGCTACCTACACCATACCCATATAAACTACTCCCCCATAACTGCTATAGAAAATGTTCATGCTTCTCTCTAAAGTCTAGTTCTCGGGGCACCTGGGTGGCTCAGTTGATTGAGCATCTAACTCTTGACTTTGACTCAGGTCATGATCCCAGGGTTGTGGGATCCAGTCCTGTGACAGGCTCTGTGCTGAGTGTGGTGACTTCTTGGAATTTTCTCTCCCTCTGTCTCTCTCCCTCTCTCTCTTTCTCTGTCTCTGTCTCACTTGCTCCCGTAAAATAAAAAAATAAAATAAAGTCTAGTTCTCTGTGACTACACCCTACCCTCTCTCATCTTTTCAAGAACAATGTTCTAGCAAGTCCCTTATTTCACCTGTATCATCAATTTTTCATTCTTTTCAAGGTCATTTCCATCAGTAAATAAATCTGCTATACTTACTTTTGTCTTTAAAACAAGCCTTCTCTTGATGAACGAAATGTGTGCAAATGTGTGCATTGCACTAGAATATTACCCCACAGACTTTTTTTTTCTAATTACAAAATGGAGAAAGTACTTTATAATGGAGAAATCTAGCAGCTGCCATTTTAACTATGAGATAAAATTTAGCATCGCTACAGTGGACAACAAACATTATGTGCCTCCTGATGAAATATGATGTGAAACATATAATGTAACTTAAGATATTCTTGCCAAAAATGTTTAACCTGAATCCCATTATGCCTCTAGACTTAATATCCAGTTGACAGGATACATAGATGGAAAAGAAACAAGCTAAACTATACCATGAACAATTAGAAAATTCCAGACTATAGAATACTCCATAACAACTGACTTGAACTTTCTTTTCTTTTCTTGTTTAAAGTAGGGTCCATGCCCAACAAGAGGCTTTAACTTATGACCTGAGATAAAGAGTCTCGTGTTCTACTGACTGAGCCAGCCAGGCGCCCCTGAACTGAACTTTCAAAAAAAAATTTTTTTTTAATGCAGGACTTTTCTATTAATCGATACTAAGGAGACATAACAATATGCAACATGTGAACTTTGGTTTCAGGATTTAAAAAATATAAAAGATTATATAAAAGATATTTTGAAGCTATTGGGAGATGTGAATATGACTGGATATTAGATGATGTGGAATGATTATTAATTTTCTTATGATATGAAAGCTGAAGTATTTATGGGTAAAATGTCATGATATCTGTAACTCACTTTTAAATGTTTCAATAAGCTACTTAGAGAGAAAGCAAACAGGGAAAGATTAAAAATTGGTGAATCTAGGTGAAGAATATACAGTTGTTCATTGTATGAATCTTTCAAATTCTCTATAGGTTTGAAATTTTCTAAAGTAAAGCCCCTGTTGAGGGGCACCTAGGTGGCTCAGTTGGTTAAGCGTCCAACTCTTGGTTTTGGCTCAGGTCATGATCTCAAGTTCATGGGGCTATGTGGGGCTCCAAGCTGAGCATGGAGCCTGCTTGGAATTCTCTCTCTCCTCCTCTTGCTGCCCCCACCCCATACTTGTACTATCACATTCTTTCTAAAATAAATACATAAACTTTAAAAATAAAAGCCTCTGTTGACAGCGTATCTCCTTCAAAATGACTAATGCTCCATTTTGCTATTCCCCTTGGAAATGTCCTTGGAAAGAGTTGTCTATACTCCAAGTTGCCATTTCTTCTCTTTCTATTCTTTCTTAAATTTAGGCTAGCTCCCCACCTCTTCACTAAAACAGATCTTAGTGAGGTCGTTGGTGACCAGATAAATCCAATGGTCAATTCTCAGTTCTCATCCTATTCAACCTACTCACAGTGTTTGACAAACTTGATCAGTTCTCCTCTTAAAACATTTTTGTACTTAATTCTAAGTCACCATACCCTCCTGATTTTCCTCCTCTGCACTGATGCTCCTTCTAGTCTCCTTTGGTAGATCTGCCTTATCTCCCTAATCTCTAATACTACAGTCTCACAAGGGTCATATGAGACCTCTTCTCTGTCTAGACTCCTCTTCCAGATAATGTCCTACGATCTCTGGTCTTTAAATACCATCTATATATACTATTTGGTTTTCTATCCTGAATTCCTATGTTCTTATACCAAGGACCTATCTGATATCTCAGCTTGAATGTCTAATAGGCATTCCATACTTAACACTTAACATTCATGCTTAATTGAACTCCTGATAGATCCCTGTCCCAATCACCATGAACATGTTTCTTTCACAAGTCTTCCTTATCTCAGTAAGTGGCAACTCCATTCTTCCAGTTGCTCAAGCTAAAACCTTGGGCTTACCATTTGACTCATCTCTTTTCCTCCCATTACCAATTCTTCAACAAATCTTGTCACCTCTATCCTAAAAATAGACCCTGGATTTTACATTACTCACTATCACCACTACCATGACCATAGTCCAAGCCTCCACTTATCTGGTCGATCATAGTAGCCTTCTAAATGGTCTGTTTTGGCCTCCTACATCTTATCCTAGAAAAGGCAGCCAAAGTCAATCTTTTAAAATATAAGTCAGATTATATCATCCCTCTGCTCAAAACCCTCCAATGTCTTACCATGTCATTCAGGGAAAAATCCAATGCTCCTCTTGAAAGAAATTAAAGAAAAACTAAATAAAGGGAAAGATATCTGTGTTGATAGCCTTACTATTGTGAGGATGGCAATTCTCCCCAAATTGATCTATAAATTTAACTCAACCCTACCAAAATTCCAGTTGATCTTTTTATATAAATTGACAAGCTAACCTAAAATCAAAAGAAAATAAAGTTTCAAGGAATTCAGAATAGTCAAAACAATCTTGAGAAGAAAAGAACAAAGTTGGAGGAATCACACTTCCTGCTTTCAAAACTTGCCATAATGCTACAGTAATCAAGCTAGGGTTGTACTGGCATAAGGATAAACATCTAGACTGATGGAATAGAATTGAGGGTCTAGAAATCGATCTATGGTCAGCTGACTTTTGGCAAGGTTGGCAAAATAATTTAATGCAGAAAGAATAGTCTTTCAATGGTGCTGGGATAACTGGATATCCCCATATACAAGAATGAAGTTGGACCCTTAGTATTATACCACGTACAAAAATGAACTCAAAATGAACCATATACCTAATTATAGAATAAAAATATTTTGAAGAAAAATGAACTTTCATGACTTTGGATGAGGTACTGATTTCTTACATATAATGCCAAAAGTGCCAAGTAACAAAAGAAAAAATACAAAATTTTAGACTTCATTCAAAATTAAATTTTTTAATTTTTAATTTTTACATTTTAATTCCAGTGTGTTAACATGCAGTTACATTAGTTTCAGGTATACAATACAGTGATTCAACAATTCTACTTTTGTTTCCCTTGCCTCGGGAGACAGATCCAGAAAAATGTTGCTACAGCTGATGTCAGAGAAATTATTGCCTGTGTGCTCTTCAAGTTTTTATGCTTTCAGGTCTCACATTTAGATCCTTAATTGATTTTGAGTTTATTTTTGTGTATGGTGTGAGAAAGTGGTCCAGTTTCATTCTTTTGCATGTAGCTGTCCGGTTTTCCCAACACCATTTGTTGAAGAGACTGTGTTTTTCCCACAGCATATTCTTGCCTCCTTCGTTGAAGATTAATTGACCATATAATCTATGGGTTTATTTCTAGGCTCTCTATTCTGTATGATTGATCTGTGTGTCTATTTTTGTGCCAGTACAATACTGTTTTGAATACTATAGCTGTGTAGGATATCTTGAAGTCTTGAGATTGTGAGACCGTCAGTTTTATTCTTCTTTTTCAAGATTGCTGTGTCTATTAGGGGTCTTTTGTGGGGTTCCATACAAATTTTAAGAGTATTCTAGTTCTGTGAATGCTATTGGTATTTTGACAGAGATTACATTAAATCTGTGAATTTGGGGTAGTACGTACTTTTTTAAAAAAATATTTATTTATTTTGAGAAAGAGAGAGCAAGTGAGTACAAACAGAGGGGCAGAGAGAGAGGGAGAGAGAATATCCCTAGCAGGGTCCAAGCTGTCAGTGCAGAGCCCGATGCAGGGCTTGAACTCACAAATCGTGAGATCATGACCCCAGCTGAAATCAAGAGTCATATGCTTAACCTACTGAACCACCTAGGCGCCACATGTCTTTAATTTTTTTTTAAGTTTATTTATTTATTTTGAGAGTGAGGGCACATACAAGTGGGGGAAGGGCACAGAGAGAGGGGGACAGAGAATCTGAAGTAGGCCGCCACACTCTCAGTTGTATAGCCCAATGTGGGGCTCAAACCCACAACCCGTAAGATTATGACCTGAGCCGAAGTCAAGAGCTGGATGCTCAACTGACTGAGCCACCCAGGTGCCCCTTGTCTAACTTTTTTCATCAAAACATAATTGACATACAACGTATTAGTTTCAGATGTACAACATGATTCACTTTTGTATGTATTGCAAGAGGATCACCACAATAAGTGTCGTTGACATATTACCATATACAGCTACAAAAAAAAATTCTTGTGATAAGAACTTATAAGATCCACTCTCTTACCAACTTGCAAATATACAAAACATAATTATTAATTAGTCACTGGTTGTTTTTATTTCTATCTTCACCACTAAGGAAGACATTGTGTCTCTTGGTTTTCCCAGAGTTTAGCACAGTACCTGATATATAGTAGCAATTCAGTAAATGTTAGTTAAATGAATGAAAGCACATCCTTTAGTGATTATCAATGGTTTTAATATATTTTATGATGCTTTAACACTTTTAATAATAAAATATTTAGCTTTAATAAGGTATTTGGAGAATCCCCTAAAATAAGCACATACATATCCTAGGCATACACTGAAAATTCTTTTTACAAAACTGGTAAAATAAAATGACTTTGTGCTATATTTAGGACTTACCCCACAAGCCAATTATCAGGTGGTCAAAAATTTGCCGAAGAAATTCTGAAGATCACCTAGTAAGAAGAGCTGAAAAGAGAGATGTGGTTAATTCATCCTTGAGACTATTCTCATTTTGACATTCAGCGATTTATATATGCAACTCCCATTAATGCTAATAGGAATTGTGCACATAAATTCTCACAATCTGAGATGAGAACACATCCCTAAACGTGCAAACTAGGGATACATGCAGATGCTATAATTCCAAAGCCTAAAAAACTAAGCCCATAATTAAAACGTGTGGATCTCTTGGTGGCAGCAGATTGAGTTGCTAATACACTTACAGGCCAAATTCATCATAATATGTCTACAGCCTTCTACCTTCTACCAGTCCTAGAAAGCATCAGATGCTGGTGAACAGCAGACTGCCTCGACTAGGGGAAGGTCAGTCTGCTATAGAAACATCATCTGCAGAAGGGGAAAAGGCAATGGCAAGGTAGAGTACTATCTGGGGAAGTTGAAAACTTGACAAAGATCTTTTTGTCTCCAGTTCCTACTGCCTTAGTCCTTTCACTTGACAGTTATATCTGCTTTGAAGAGGATTTCTGAGTCTAAAACCTTTGAACAAGAATCAAATAATCTGTTTTGCAAGACACTGTTTGAAAAGCTGGTTTACTCACAACATAGCCATTAAACATAATCTACTAGGGATTATCTACTCGTATTTCTGAAAATTCAAACCAACTCTAAGGTGAATGCAAATACATGCTTTCACATAATATATGATCATGATCACTAGGCCTTACAGACTCATTAAAATTTCAACAACTTATTCTTAACACTCCTCTAATAAATTTACTTCCAAATTCAATCCAACTGAAAGCATACACACTGAGTATAGCCTAGTGAAAAGCATACTGAACTTGAAATTCAAAGATGATTCAAGTTCCACTTACTGGCACTAAACATGAAACCACTCCAAGTCACAATTACTTCTGTTGGAAATGAGAAGCAACAATCCTTGTCCTCTCCATTTCTTAAAATATTTTTGACACTCAAATTAGAAGTTTAAATGAAAGCATTTGAAAATACAAACATTGGGGTGCCTGGATGGCTCAGTTGGTTAAGCATCTGACTCTTGATTTTGTTCAGGTCACAATCTCACGGTTCATTAGTTCAATCAAGCCCCACATCCAGCTCTCTGCTGACAGCTCAGAGCCTGGAGCCTGCTTCAGATTCTTTGGCTCCCTCTCTCTCTCTGCCCTTCCCCTACTCATGCTCTCTCTCTCTCTTCTAAATATAAATATTAAAAAAATTTAATAATAATTGTTTAAATTAAATATGTTATCCCTTAAAACTGCAGAAATGGCCTATTTTACTGAAAAACAATGTAATGCCCAACAGAAAGTATCTTTCATAATTCCACTTCGCCTGAAAAACTCTGGTCCTTACCTCTGGCCATCCACCAACCCAGTAATGAATACTTTGTTTCACATAAGTAACCTAAAACCATTAAGTGTGAAACTCTAACAGTAGGGGAAGAACAATAAATCACTTGGGAAGTCACGTGACTTCATTCTAGTCCCAGTTCTGCTAGCAGTATCTACTATGTGCCAAACACTGTGCTAAGAGCTAGAGATACTTCATTGAACAAGAATTCAGCATCAACTTCAAGGAAGTCATCCTTGACACATCCTGTCCATCACTGTCCATATTCAAACCAACATTGAATCCTATCATTTTTACAGTGAATCCATCCACTGCCTCCATCTTCCCTGGTCCAAAATGGCATCATCTCATTTTCTCTTGCATAGACTACTAGCATAACCTGCTAACTAGATTACCCACATTCCACTCTTGGCTCTTGCTGTTAGCTTTTCAAACCCAAATATGGTCCTGACACTCCTCATGCTTAAAACACGTCAAGGACAAGAAAGAAAGAAAGGAAGGAAGGAAGGAAGGAAGGAAGGAAGGAAGGAAGGAAGGAAGGAAGGGAGGGAGGGAGGGAGGGAGGGAGGGAGGGAGGGAGGGAGGGAGGAAGGAAGGAAGGAAGGAAGGAAGGAAGAAAGGAAGAAAGGAAGAAAGGAAGAAAGGAAGAAAGAAAGAAAGAAAGAAAGAAAGAAAGAAAGAAAGAAAGAAAGAAAGAAAGAAAGAAAGAGAAAGAAAGGAAGAAAGAAAGAAGGAAAGGAAGGAAGGAAGGAAGGAAGGAAGGAAGGAAGGAAGGAAGAAAGAAAGAAAGAAAGAAAGAAAGAAAGAAAGAAAGAAAGAAAGAAAGAAAGAAAGAAAGAAATTTTTAATATGGCCTACAAGAGCCCACATGATCTGGCCCTACCTACTTCTCAGATCTTATCAAACCCTTTCCTCTCTGTGCTTTAGCCACATCGTTTTCTTTTAGCTTCTTTGTAAGTGCCACTGTCCTTCCTACAACCACACCTTTAACATGCTGTTCCCTCGGCCTTTTCATGTAGTTAATTCCTACTTATCTTAACCCAATCATCACTTCTGAAGGAAAGCCTTCCTTGTCTGCCCTCTCTTGGTTACTTGGTCAAATCCCCCTTTAACCTTTTATATATTCTTATAGCACCACGAACATCTCCTCTGCACTTAGCACTCATTATTTAGCTATTTCCTTCAATGAACCATAAGCTCCATAAGAGCAAGGTTTGTGCCTGTTTTTGCTCATCACTATTTTTTCTCAGCACCTATCACAGTAGTAGCCACACATATTTTGGGCTAAATTACTACATTAATTATCTCGTTTTAGTAACAAACAAGTCAGTAGGAAATTATATCTCAGTAAACAATAGTGCAAATTCTGACAGGGCAGGGATTTTTGTCTGTTTCATTCACTGATACATACTCAGTGCCCAGAATAGTGACTGGCATATAATAGGCACTCCATAAATTTTTCTTAAATTAATGAACTAAGAGATAAACTATGGATAAGCTCAAGTAATGATGACAGCATATAGCAATTGGCTATATTGGCTTAGTACATGTTCTTTAATTTATTTCATTTATCTGATGTCTACCTTATTAGGAAAATTCAGTGAAATCCTAAACACAGCCACTTCCTTGCTTAGTGACCTGGAGAAGTTAGATGATCTCTTTAAGATTCTGTTTCCTCATCCAAAAAATGAGGAAAATACCATGTGTTCTGGCCTCCTCATAGGATTAGTTAAGAATTAAAGGAGATCATGTAAACTATAAAGGGCTACATAAATAAGTAAACCCAAGCTAGTATTTTTTTTAACACCTACTATATACGATAGACACTAGGCTAAGCATTGTCCTTAAGAAATGATAGGACAATAAGTCCCTCTGTGCTGGTCACCATATAAATCCCCCTTAAAGCTCATACTTTCTCCTCTTCATTTCTTTCCTATCTCTCTATTATAATCATCAATTATGATTATTCACATGATCTCTTACACTCTACAAAATACAGGAATGTTGAAACTATGAGGCACAGAAAGAAGTGGCTAAGGCTGGATAAAGTAGAACTTAGACCTTGAACAAGAGATTCAGCAAAATTCTAAATGTTGAGGAGGGACATGTAATGAGGCATTTCACATTATTCCCAGGCTAAAGAACTGAGGACAAAACTGGTTGGGTAGGGCTTCTATCAAATGTTTGGGGTCAAAAATAAGTCAGTTGTCCCTTGTACAATACAGGTTTCAACTGTGTAGGTCCACTTATATATGGATTTTTCCCTAATAAATACAGTACAGAGAGAGAATGTTATATGTTTTCTCAATAACATATTTTTTCTCTAGTTCATTGTATATAGTATATAATAAATATAACATACAAAATAAGTGCTAATCAACTGATTATATTATCAGTGAGGCATTCAGCAACAGTAGGCTTCCAGTAGTTAAAATTTTGGAGAGTCAGACATTATACGTGAATAATAACTATACAAAAAGTGAAGTCCTATGTAATTATTATTTTTTGACATTCAATCATTTGTTATACTAGGAAACTATATTTACAGCAAAGGTTAATAAAAAGCAATAGTTTTGTTAAAAACCAGAATACTAAAAATAAAAAGTTATATGAGCACTTCCAACTGCATGGGGGGATGGGGCTCCTAAACCCCGTGTTCCTCAAGAGTCAATTATATTGAAAGTTGGCTGAACAGTATTTTTTTCTTGAATAAAATTACCTAGGAGACATTAATTGGTTAGCAAAAAAGAGCATGGATGTGAGTTGTGGATAGTGGCACTATAGCTACTTTTTCTTTTATTTCACCAAACACTCTGAGGTTGTGATGATGGTGAGCCCAACATGCTGAGAGCAATCATAACATTTCATAGTGCCTACCCCAGGAAAAGAGAAATCCTAATCTCACCCCTCCCATCACAATCCACAGGCAAATATCCATCATCTTTTCTCCCTCTCTACTAATAGTTAGTGTCCTCATTGGTATCCAAAGCAAAGTCCCCCAGATAGCCTGTTGATACATGGCATTATATTCACTGTTTTCCATCCAGCAGTACTCTATCTGCTGGGATGCACATATAGAATGTAGTAAGACAAGCCAAGGGGACCAGGCATGACTAAGAATGCTCTGGCTTTCATAATTTTATTCATTACTTTAAGAGAAGTATATACCTTTAATTATACAAGCATATTGAGAGGTTCTCATTCACCTAGTTTATTGACTAATGTCCTAAAAGAAAGCATGAAAATTCTTCCCTTTGAAAAGGTTTCTAAAATGTTAAATTCCCTTGACTCTGATAAGAATAACTCAAGATTTAACTTTTTTAGTGCTTATTTATTTTGAGAGCGAGCATGAGCAGGGGAAGAACAGAGAGAAATGAGACAGAGGGTCTGAAGCAGGCTCTGCCCTGACAGCAGGGAGCCCTATGCTGGGGTCGAACTCACTAACCATGAGATCATGACCTGGGCTGAAGTCAGACGCTCAACCAAATGAGCCACCCAGGTGTCCCTCAAGATTTAACTTTAAGGAGCCTCCAAAACCATGGCAATCTTTTTTACAAAAATCTAGAACTAAAGTAAGGTCTTCACCATATCTCTGAATCTAGTGACTTTCAGAAAGATTTCTGAAAAGAACCTTCCATGGTTTTCACAAGAACAAAGCCTATCTCCTCCTGTATTTGATGTATATTTTTCCTAAAATATAGCTTCTCTACTATAATTATACAATATTTGCATTCTATGAAACTCATGTTATTTAAGAAATGATTGTACCTTTTGACCCTTTCCCCCCATTTCAAAGGGAGTCAAAAAGTATAAGTTTTCACTTAAAAATGAATGGCAGGGGAACCTGGGTGACTCAGTTGGTTAAGCGGCCAACTTCGGCTCAGGTCATTTCTCTCTGTGTGAGTTCGAGCCCCGCGTCGGGCTCAGTGCTGACGGCTCAGAGCCTGGAGCCTGCTTCACGTTCTGTATCTCCCCCTCTCTCTGCTCTTCCCTTGCTCACTCTGTGTCTCTATGTCTCTCGAAAATAAAATAAAAAAGCTAAAAAAAAATGAATGGTATAAGAAAGTAATATATACCATGGAAACCATAGTTAATAATACTGTATTGCATATTTGAAAGTAGCCAGAGAGTGAATTTTGAAAGTTCTCATTACAAGAAAAAAAATTGTAACTATGTATGGTGAATGTTAACTGTACTTATTGTGGTGATCATTTTGCAGTACATACAAACATCAAATCATTACATTGTACACTCGAAACAAATACAAGGTCGATTATACCTTAATAAAAATTTTATTAAATTTTAAAAATAAAGTAGTTGACTGTAAAAACAATGGGGGAAAAGATTTGTAGAGTTTCATGTTCCTAGCAACAGGGGGGGATAAAGGAATTTATAATGGATAAACGTATTTTACTTTTGAATGTAAAAATCATCATTAAGCAAATCCTAAATAGTGTACAGACTAGATAGAAATGACTAATATTTTAGACCCATTATTTTCAAATGATAAGGCAGAAATTTTTAATAAGTTGGTATTTTTTAAAGTACAGAATCAAAATAAACAGTAGCACAGCTCGTAACTACCAAAAGAGAACCACAAGAATAAGTTGTCAAATGAACAGCCAGCAATTCAAAACAAACATGCATGTGTTCCCAATGCTGTGTGAATACCAATCTTTCTCTTGCAACTGATATATAGCCAACAGCTGCATGTAATACAAATCATGTTCTCTAATTACTCTACCTCCGTATATCCTACTTGTATTGTGCAAACTCTCACTGTAAGAGAAATGCCTATTCATTATACCTGCCAGTCTCTATACAAAATTCAACCAGGAAACCTATCATACCAAAACTATAGTAACTCTTTGCCCTTTAAAAAACTTTAAATATAAGGAATAGGTCTAGGGGTACATTAGAATTCTGGCTCTGTCGCTTACTAGCTATGTGACCTTTAAAAGTTTATTGAGTTTCCCTGAATCTTGCTTGGTTTTCTCATCTATGCAGTGGGGATAGTAATACCCTCTTTTATGTATTTATGAAAATTAATTGAAATGCTGTTAGCCTCTAAGTATAAATGCAAAAAGTTCAATGAATGGTAGCTATTAGACCAAGTGATTTCAATGTGAAATGTATCAGAATACCCTATTAATAGCGACTTAAGCAATAAAGAGCTTAATTATTTTAGAAGTATGGAGGTTAGATGCTCCCGAGTTGAAAGCTGAGAGAAGTATCTCAATACTGTCATCAATAACACAAGCTCTAAATACCTATTCTTCTCAAACTATTCCAAAAAAATAAGAGGAAGGAAGTGTTCAAATTCATTCTACGAGCTCAGCATAACTCTGATACCAAAACCACATAAAGATACTACAAAAAAAAAAAAAAAAGAGAGAGAGAGAGAGAGAGAGAACTACAGACCAGTATCTCTGATGAACATAGATGCAAAAACCCTCAACAAAATATCAGCAAACCAAATCCAACAGTATTTTTTAAAAAATCACACACCACAATCAAGTGGGATTTGTTCCTGGGACACAAGGGAGGTTCAATATTCAATCAATACAATACATCACATCAACAAGAGAAAGGATATAAACCATATGATCATTTCATCAGGTGTGCAAAAAGCATCTGACGAAGCACAACATCATTCACGATAATAACCTTCAACAAAGCAAGTTTAACAGGAACATACCTCGACATGATAAACCATATATGAAAAATCCACAGCTAACATCATGCTCAATGGGGAAAAACTAGGAGCTTTTCCCCTTAGAATAGGGACAAGACAAGGATGTCCACTCTCATCACTTTTATTCAGTGTAGTACTGGAAGTCCTAACCACAGCAATTTGACAAGAAAAAAGGGGTACTTGGGTGGCTCAGCAGTTAAGTATCTGATTCTTGGTTTTGGCTCAGGTCATGATCTCATGGTTTGTGAGTTCAAGCTCTGCATCAAGGCTCTGTGTTGACAGTGCAGACTCTGCTTGGGATTCTCTATCTGCCCCTCCCACTCTCCCTTTCTCTCTCAAAATGAATAAACTTTTTTTTTTAAGCCATCCAAAATGGTAAGGAAGAAGTAAAACTTCACTATTTGCAGATGGCATGATACTATATACAGAAAACCCTAAAGACTCTACCAAAAAATGACTAGAACTGGTAAGTGAATTCATTAAGGTCACAGGATACAAAATCGATATACAGAAATGTATCACATTTCTATATACTCATAATGAAGTAGCAGATAGAGAAATTAAGAAAACAATCCCATTTATAATTGCACCAAAACTAATAAAATACCTAGGAGTAAACTTAACCAAGGAGGTGAAAGACTTGTACTCTGAAAACCATAAAACACTGGTAAAAGAAATTAAAGATGATACATGCACTACTGAGTATTTACCCAGAATACAAAAACACTAATTCAAAGGGATACATGCACCTCTATGCTTATTGTAGCATTATTTACAATAGGCAAGATATGGAAGCAACCTAAGTATCCATTGATACATGAATAGGTAAAGAAGATGTGATGGATATATATATCATATACATATACCTATATATCATACATATGATATTATGTACATATAATATATGAGATATATACAGATATTACATACACACACACACATACAATGGAATATTTAGCCAGAAAAAGAATGAAATTTTGCCATTTGTCATGACAGGATTGGCAGTAAAGAGTATAATGCTAAGTGAAATAAGTCAGTCAGAGAAAGACAAATATCATATGATTTCATTCATATGTGGAATTTAAGAAACAAAATAAATGATCAAAGGGAAAAAAGAGAAAGACAAACCAAGAAATAGACTCTTAACTATAGAGAACAAACTGATGGTTACCATAGGGGAGGTGGGTGGGAGGATGGGTAAAATGGGTGATGGGGATTAAGGAGTGCAAATGTGATGGGCATTGAGTGGTATACGGAATTGCTGAATCACTATACTGTATACCTGAAACTAATATCATACTGTATGTTAACTGGAATTAAAATAAAAACTTAACAGAAAAAGAAATTGAAGATGACACAAATGGAAAGATATTCCATGCACATGGATTAGAAGAACAAATATTGTTAAATTGTTTATACTACCCAAAGCAATCTACAGGTTTAATGCAATCCCTATCAAAATACCAAGAGCATTTTTTCATAGAACTAAAATAAATACTCTTAAAATTTGTATGGAACCCCACAAAAGACCCCTAATAGAGCAATCTTGAAAAAGAAGAATAAAACTGATGGCATCACAATCTCGAGACTTCAAGGTATCCTACAAAGCTATAGTATTCAAAACAGTATTGTACTGGCACAAAAATAGACACACAGATCAATCGTACAGAATAGAGAGCCCAGAAATAAACCTATAGATTATATGGTCAATTAATCTTCAACAAAGGAGGCAAGAATATGCTGTGGGAAAAACACAGTCTCTTCAACAAATGGTGTTGGGAAAACCGGAAAGCTACATGCAAAAGAATGAAACTAGACCACTTTCTTATACCATATACAAAATTAAACTCAAAATCAATTAAGGATCTAAATGTGAGACCTGAAAGCATAAAAATCCTTGAAGAGAACACAGGTAATAATTCTCTGCTTAGCTGTAGCAACGTTTTTCTAGATCTGTCTCCTGAGGCAAAGGAAACAAAAGCAAATATGAACTATTTGGGCTACATCAAAATTAAAAGCTTCTGCACAGCTAAGGAAACAATCATAAAACTAAACGACAACCTATTGGATGGGAGACGATATTTGCTAATGACATATCTGATAAAGGGTTAGTATCCAAAATATATAAAGAACTCATACGACAAAGACAAAAACACAAATAATCCAATTAAAAGATGGGCAGGGGCACTTGGGTGGCTCAGTCGACTGAGTGTCCAACTTCAGCTCAGGGTCATGATCTCACAGTTTGTGAGTTCAAGCCCCGCACTGGGCTCTGTGATGATAGCTCAGAAACTGGAGCCTACTTCAGATTCTGTGTCTCCCTCTCTTGGCCGCTCCCTTACTATGCTTTCTCTCTCTCTCTCTCTCTCTCTCTCTCTCTCTCTCTCTCTCTCCCCCTCTCTGTCTCAAAATAAATAATTAACATAAAAATGTTTTTTTACAAAGGGCAGAATACATGAACAGACATTTCTCCAAAGAAGACATATAAGATGGCCAAAAGACACAGCAAAAATGCTCAACATCACTCATCAGGGAACTGTAAATCAAAACACATGAAATATCACCACAAACCTGTCAGAGTGGCTAAAATAAAAAAATTCAAGAAAACAAGTGCTGGCAAGGCTGTGGAGAAAGAGGGACCCTAATGCACTGGTGGTGGGAATTCCAACTGGTGCAGCCACTGTGGAAAAGAGTACAGAGGTTCTCAAAAAATTAAAAATAGAACTACCCATATGATCCAGTAATTCCTTAACTTGGCATTTATCCAAAGAACACAAAGACACTAATTTGAGAAGACATATGCACCCCTATGTTTATTGCAGCATTATTTACAATAGGGAAAATATGGAAGCAGCCCAAGTGTCCATGGCAGATTAGTGGATAAAGAAGTGGTATATACATACAATGGAATATTACTCAACCATAAAAAAGAATGAAATCTTACCATTTGCAACAACACAGATGGATCTAGAGAGCATAATGCTAAACAAAATAAGTCAGAGAAAGACCAATACCATATGATTCCACTCATGTGTGGAATTTAAAAAATAAAATAAAGGAACAAAGAAACAAAAGAAACAAACCAAAAAATGGATTCTTCACTATAGAGAATAAACTGATGATTACCAGAGGGAAGTGGGTGCACGGATGGATGAAATAGGTGAAGGGATTAAGAGCACACTTATCACAAGGAGCACTGAATAATGAACAGAATAGTTTAATCACTATATTGTACATCTGAAACTAATATAACACTGTTAACTACACTGGAATTAAAAAACAACAACAACAACAAAAAACTCTACAGGCTCTATTTTTTTTTTGCTCCTCACTCTCTTCGGTCCTCATGCTTAGTCATATGATAGAAGTGTCATGGTTCCAAACATAACATCCTCACACCACTGTTCCAAGCAGAAAAGAAAGGGATAAAAGCTCTTCTCCTCACCAAGCCCCCTTTTATTTAATCTAAGAAGAAAAACTTTCCCCAAATCTCTGTGTCAGGCATTCCCTTACAACTCATTGGTCAAAATGAGTTTCATGGCCCCTCCAACATGCAAGGCAACTGGAAAGCAAGATTGTGGAAAAGGGGGTACATGATAGACAATATGCATCCTCTAACATGGTGGAACTTCGCAATCTCATACAAGTGGCCTCCTTGGTCAACATAGAAAACAAGCAGTGGCCTCTCTTATATCTAAAAGGAGATACTTTGAACCTAAAAGTGACATCCTCTGAAAGCTGATTTGCCAGAATTAGTTCCATAATGCTGCTTGATTACAGGGAACTGAGAAATATACCTACCCATGTGCCCAGAAAAACAATATTGGTCAGTATGGTAATGGCTATTACACCATTCATGCAGCTTTTCATTTCTCTAAGTTCTACAGTATTCTTTCTCAGAATACCTGCCTTTAAAACAAAATAGACTTTATTTTCTAAAGCGCTTCTGGGTTCATAACAAAATTGAGGGGAAAGTAGAAGGAGTTTCCATATACCACTGTCCTTCCACACTCACAGCCTCTCCAAAACTATCAACATCCCTGCATCAGAGTGATACGTTTTTTACAATTCATGGTCCTATACTTATATATCATGATCACCCAGAGTCCATAGTTTACATTAGGGTCACTTTTGCTGTTGTACATTCTATGTGTTTGGACAAATGTATAAAGGCATACATCCACCATTATAGTACCATACAGAATAGTTTCACTGTCATACAAGTCCTCTTTGCTCTGGCTACGTATCCTTTCCAACCCCCTAACTTCTGGAAACCACTGATTCCTTTACTGTCCCCATAGTTTTGCCTTTATCAGAATATCATATAGTTGTATGATTTTTCAGATTAGTTTCCTTCACTTATTAATACGCATTTAAGGTTCCTTCAATTTTTTCCTAGCTTGATATCTCATTTCGTTTTTAGCACTAACACTCCATTATCTGGATATACCATAGTTTATTTATCTATTCACCTACTGAAACACATCCTGGTTGCTTCCAGGTCTTGGCAATTATGAATAAAGCAATAAACATCCATGTGCAGGATTTCGTGTAAACATAAGTTTTCAACTCCTTTGGGTAAATACCAAGGAGTGAGATTGCTGTGTCCTATGGTAAGAATGTTTAATTTTGTAAGAAACTGTCTTGTAAAGTGGCTCTATCATTTTGCCTACCTACTAGCAATCAAAAATTCTCATCGCTCCATGTCCTCATCAGCATTTGGTATTTTTAGTGCTTTGGATTTTGATCATTCTAACTTTTTTAATGTTTATTTATTTTGAGAGGCAGAGGGTGGGAGGGGCAGAGAGAGGGGGACAGAGGACCTGAAGCCTGATGTCAGGCTCAAATTCATGAACCATGAGATCATAACCTGAGCCAAAGTCAGATGCTTAACGAACTGAGCCACCCAGGTGCCCTTGGATTTTGGCCATTCTAAGTGTGTAGTGGTATCTCATTGTTTTAATTTGCATTTCTCTGATGACATATTATGTGGAGCATCTTTTCATATGCTTATTTGCCATCTGTATCTTTCTTTGGTGAAGTATCGGCCACTAATTTTTTTAACTGGGCTGATCATTTTCTTATTGTTAAGTTTTTTTTTTTAATGTTTATTTATCTTTGAGACATAGAGACAGAGCGTGAGCAGGAGAAGGGCAGAGAGAGAGGGACACACAGAATCTGAAGCAGGCTCCAGTCTCTGATGAGCTGTCAGCACAGAGCCCGATGTAGGGCTCGAACTCACAGACCGTGAGATCATGACCTGAGCCGAAGTCGGCCGCCCAACCCACGGAGCCACCCAGGCGCCCCCTTATTGTTAAGTTTTAAGAACTCTTTGCATATTTTGGTTAACAGTCCTTTATCATATATGTTGTTTGAAAATATTTTCTCTCCTTCTATGTCTGGTCTTCTCATTATCTTGACAGTCTCTTTTGCAGACCCGAAGTTTTTAAATTTTAATGAAGTCCAGCTCATCAATTATTTCTTTCATGGATCATGACTTTAGTGTTGTATCTAAATAGTCATCACTACACCCAAAGTCATCTACACTTCATCCTATGTCATCTTCTAGGACTTCTATAGTTTTGCATTCCACTTAGGTATACTGAACTATTTTCCATTAATTTTTGTGAAGGGGGTACAGTCTGTGTCTAGATTCATTTTTTTGTATGTAGATGTCCAATTTTCCCAGTATTATTTGTTGAAAATAAATTGCTTGATTGCATTGCCTTGGTTCTTTTGTCAAAGACCAATTGACATATTTATGTGAATCTATATCAGTGCCCTCTCTTCTGTTTCATTGGTCTATTTCTTTATTTTTCTACCAACACCCCATTGTCTAGATTATTGTAGTTTTATAGCAAGTCTTGAAGTTGGGTAGTATTCTTTGACTTTGTTCTCCTTCAATATTGTTTTGGCTACTCTGGGTCTTTTGTCTGTCCATACAAACTGTAAAATGAGTTTGTCAACATCCAGAAAATAACTTGCTGAGATTTTTATTGGGATCGCACTGAATCTATAGATTAAATTAGGAAGAACTGACATCTTGACAATGCTGATCAAGTCTTCCTATCCATAAACATGGAATATTCCTCCATTTATTTAGTTCCTCTTTGATTTTTTTCATCAGAGATTTTTTTAAGAACAATACATTTTTATTGTGAAATATTTCAAACATATGGAAAAGTGCACAGAATAATATAACAAACCCATGTACACTAAATATTGTTATTTGGACATGTTTACATGAATTACTTTTCTTTTTCTTAATTATTTTTTTCTGCTTTATTTTTACCATCTTAGTCATTTTTAAGTGTACAGTTTAGTAATATTAAGTATATCCATGTTATTGTGAAACAAATCTCAAGAGTTTTTTCATCTTGTAAATCTGAAATTCCATTTCATTAAACAATAACTCTCTTTTTCCTCCTTCTCCCAGCCCCTGATAACACCATTCTATTTTCTGTTTCTAAGAATTTGACAACTTTAGATACCTCATATAAGTACAAGCATACAATATTGGTCTTTTTGTGACTGGCTTATTTCTTTTTTTAATGTTTATTTATTTATACTGAGAGTGAGAAAGAATGTATGCAAATACATGCACAAGGGAAGGGCAGAGAGAGAGAGAGAGAGAGAGAGAGAGAGAAAGCTTGGAGACAGGCTCCAAGCTGTCAATGAAAAGCTGGATGCGGGGCTTCATCTCATGACCTGAGCCAAAATCAAGAGTCAGACACTTGATCGAATGAGCCACCTAGGTGCCGCATGACTGGCTTATTTCATTTAACATAGGTTCACCTATGCTGTAGCATGTGACAGGATTTCCTTCCTTTTTAAAGCTGAATAATATTCCATTGTATGGATAGGCCTGCATTTTGTTTATCCATTCATTCACTGATAGACATTAAGGTTGCATCCCATCTCTTGTCTATTATGAATAGAGATGCTATGAACATAGGTGTGCAAATTCTCTTTGAGACTCCGCTTTCATGTATACCCAGAAATTGCTGGATCGTATGGTGGTTCCATTTTTAACTGTTTTTAGGAAATTCATACTGTTTTCCATTGCGGCTGCACCATTTTAAAATCCCACCAAAAGTGCACAAGGGTTCCAATTTCTTCTCCATTTCCTTGTCAACACTTACTATTTTCTGTTGTAGTGTGTGTGTGTTTACAGTAACCATCCTAATGAGTGTGAAGTAATATCTCACTGTAGGGTTTTTTTTAGTGTACAATATTTTTCCATTTTTATTGAGAAACAATTAACATACATCACCATATAAGTTTAAGGTATACAACATGATGATTTGGTTTACATATGTATGATATAATTACCACAATAAGTTTAGTTAACAACCATCATCTCATATAGATACAATAAAAAGAAAAGAAAAAAATTTCTCCTTGTGATGACAACTGTTAGGATCTACTCTCTTAACAACTTTCTTATATATCACACAGCAATGTTAACTATAGTCATCACGTTGTACATTACATCCCTACTGAGTGTGTATTTTATGACTGGAAGTTTGTAGCTTTTGGCCACCTCTCTCCAATTCCTTCTCCTACACCACCACCTCCGGTAAACAGAAGACTGATCCTTTTTATTCAAAAAGATATCTGCACTCTCATGTTCACAGCAGCATTATGTACAATAGATAAGACATAGGAACAACTTAAATGTCCACTGATGGGTTAATGGGTAAAGAAGTTACAGGGTGTGTGTGTGTATGTGTGTGTGTGTGTGTGTGTGTATGTTTAAGTGTGTGTGTGTGTATAATGAAATATTATTCAGGCATTAAAAAAAAAAGACATCCTATCATCCTATCATTTGTGACAACATGGGCAGGCCTTCACTTCACTATGCTAAGTGAAATAAGTCAGACAGAGAAAAACAAATATTGTGTAATATTACCTGTATGTGGAATTTACTTTTTAAAAAAATATGAAATTCATTGTAGTTTTGATTTTGATGATTAGTGACAGGGGTTATCTTTTCAAATGCTAGTTGACCATTAGTATATCTTCTTTGGAAAAATATCTATTCAAATCCTTTGCCCATTTTTTAATCAAGTTGTTTGATTTTTGTTGTTGAGTTGTAGAAGTCCTTTATATATTCTGGATATTAATCTCTTATCATATATGTGATTTGCAAATATTTTATCCCATTCCATAGGTCGCCTTTTTCTGTTGAATGTGTTCTTTGATGCATGAAAGGTTTTAAGCTTGATGTAGTCCCATTTGTTTATATTGTTTTTTGTTGCCTGTGCTTTTGGTGTCATGTCCAAGAAATAATTACCAAGTACAATGTCATAAAACTTTTTCCTTATGTTTTTTTTTTCCTAAGAGTTTTGTCATTTGGGGTTTTCTGCTTAGGTCTTTAATCCATTTTGAATTGATAATTGTATATGGTGTAGGACAAAAGCCCAACTTCATTCTTTTGCATGTGGATATCCAATTTTTCAGACACCATTTGTTGAAAAGACTGCCTTTTCCCCATTGAGTGGTCTTACCACTCTTGTTGAAGATCATGTGACCATATTCATGAGGATTTCTTTCTGAGCTCTCTATTTGATTCCATTGGTTTATCTGTCTTTATCCCAGTATGGCATTGGTTTGATTGCTGAGGCTTTGTAATATGTTTTGAAATCATGAAATGTGTGTCCTCCAACTTTGTTCTTCTTTTTCAAAATTTTTTTGGCTATTTGGGGTCCCTTGAGATCTCAAATGAATTTTAGGATGAGTTTTTTACATCTGCAAAAAAATGCCATTGGGATTTTGATTTGAATTCATTAAGTCTTTAGATAGCTTTGGGTGATACAGACATCTTAAGTAAGTATCCCAATCCATGAACATAGGATGTCTTCCCATTCATTTGTCTTTAATTTCTTTCAGCAATGTTTTATAATTTTAGTGTACAGGTCTTTTACTTCCTTGGTTAGGTTTGCTTTTTGATCCTATTGTAAATGGAATTGTTTTTCTTTTTTTGTTTTAAGTTTATTTATTCTGAGAGAGAGAGAGAGCAGGGGAGGGGCGGGGGGGAGGGAGGAGAGTATCTCAAGCAGGCTCTGCACACAGAGCATGATGCAGGACTTGAACTCACGAACTGCAAAATCATGACCTGAGCCGAAGTCAGACACTTAACTGACTGAGCCACCCAGGTACCCAACTTCTTATATTTTTTAAATCATTTTATAATCATATTTACTTTACAACCTGTTTCAAATTGTTCCATTATTTCTGGTTCTTAGGTTACAATTGTGTTGACTGCATCCGCTGTCTCTTCCTCAGGAAGGATCTTTTCTTTTGTGGTGTGTACTGTTTTTCTATTCCATTTTCAGAAATTCATTCTATAGTAGTCATAGGTGCCCTGGGTTGTGAAAGTATGAAGATACATATTTTCAGGTTTGTTTCTGTAAACATGTTTGTCCCAATGGTATCAAAGGCCCTGGACTATTTTTTGGATTATGAATCCTACATCACACAGGTAAAAACAAACTTGGATATCACAAATATGGATAACACAAACTTGGGATTTTAATTTCCCAGACGGATGGCAGATTTCTTTACCACATATCTGGACCAGAGAGTTTTTCTAGCATGTGATTAGAAATTCTAATTTCTAGGGTCTTAACAGGGGCATCAATTTTAGCTTCACTACCTTTTGTAGGCCTGTTAGTCAAATCTCTTACTTCAATGTAGGCATTCAGAACTTGACCTCTGCTCATAAGTCTTATAAACCTACATAGACAACCTCCTCCATACACAGGACAACCTCCTCCATACACGAGACAATCTCCTTCATACACGAGACAACCTCTCTGTACATGGGACAACCTCCTCCCTACACAGGACAACCTCCTCTATAACACGGAATAGCCTCCTCCACACACGGGACAACCTCCTCCATACACTGGACGACCTCCTCCATACTCGGGACAACCTCCTCCATACATGGGACAGCCTCCTCCACACACGGGACAACCTCTCCATAACACGGAACAGCCTCTCTCCATACATAGGACAGCCGCCTCCACACACGGGACAGTGTCTCTACATACACAGGACAACCTCTCCATAACACGGAACAGCCTCTCTCCATACATAGGACAGCCTCCTCCATACACAGGACAACCTCCTCCGTACACGGGACAGCCTCTCTCCATACATAGAGGACAGCCTCCTCTGTACATGGGACAGCCTCTCTCCATACACAGGACAGCCTCCTCCGTACACGGGACAGCCTCCTCCACACATGGGACAGCCTGTCTCCATACACGGGACAGCCTCCTCCACACACAAACAACCTCTCCATACACAGGACAGCCTCCTCCGTACACGGGACAGTCTCCTCCACACATGGGACAGCCTGTCTCCATACATGGGACAGCCTCCTCCACACCCGGGACAGCCTCTCTCCATACATGGGACAGCCTCCTCTGTACACAGGACAACCTCCTCTATACACAGTACAACCTCTCTGTACATGGGACAACCTCTCTGTACATGGGACAACCTCCTCCATACAGGAGACAACTGCTCCATACACGGGCAACCTCTCCATACAAGCAACAGTATCCTGTAGTGCAGCTGTTGCACACGCACTGAAATCTCACTCGCTGCCTTTTCATCTACACAGAGTCACTTATATGGCCTGATTTGAAGACTTCAGAGCAGCAACATAGCCCAAAGCACCTTCCCCAACCAGGGGCCTAAAATTCTACCACTGGAGATTAATTCCTGTGGGATAAGCATTGCCCTCTTCTCTTTACATAGACAATATCCTAAACAGACTTATCTTGGTGACAGTACCTCTGGGAACATTTTTCAGAATGTGTTGGCACACATCTACTCAAATATATTGTCCCCATCTGTACTCATTTGTTTGGTAAGATCAATAAATTCACATATCAGTGTAAATGACAGAAGGAGTGAGCAGGAAGAAGAAAGAAGAAGAGGCATTTTACAAATTATCAAGACATGAGCAATGAAAAATGATTTTAACAAAATTAAAACAATCCTTTTTCCTAACAGGGAGATAGGTTACATTTCTTGGTTTTTTGCCTATATAGCAGCACTTCCCCCTATATTTTTCTTGTTATAGAATCCTTCTTTTCTGGAGTAGCCCACTCACAGAGTTGGGGTGGAGATGATGCTGGGGGGGTAAAAATGATCCAGGCCTGGCCAACTAGTGTGGTCCATTCCACTAGCCTCCTTTGGTCCATGAATGAGCTCTTCTGCTGAAGCTGATAAGGAAGATGGTCACTTTTGCTGAGGCTAATAAGGTAGGAGGATTTGAGTCTGTAGTTACCTGTAGCCATTTTGCATACGGACAGAACTTGATGAAGAATGACACATGAGAGACAATTAAGTCAAGAAATGGAAAGAAAATGCAATAGAGATAACTATGTGTTTACTAAAGCCTGTTCCTCTTACCTCTGGTCACACTTAGATTATATTTCTCTTTCTTCCTTGCAGATAACTATAGCTTTGTGACTGAACTCTGGCCAGTGGCACTGATCCTCCACCATCTCCCCCACCTCCGCCCTATCTGTTGGCTAGATGCAGAGTCCCACAGAAGACTTAGATGCCCTAGAAGTAGCAAGCTAGAAGATGAAATGGACTTAAAGTCCTAAATTACCACACAGAAGACTACCCACTGAACATGCTCAATAAACTATTATGAGTACAGAAATAAATTTCTATTTTGTTGAGCTATTGAGATTTGGGTTTTGTTTTAAACAGAATTGAGCCTGTCCTCATTAATAGAGATATACAGAGCCCTAGTGACCTTCTTTGAATCCATAGAGCCACCTAGGCTTGAGGCTAGCTACTCCTCTGGGAAATCATTTTGCTTAAATTGGTTTAAATTGGGTTTCAGTCTCTTGGAATGAAAAATCTTCTGACTAACACAGGAGGAAATATGTAAAAAAAAAAATCAATAATACCTTAGTGTAAACTGAGTTACAAAATCATTTTGCTTTCTTATTTTTTTAATGTTTATTTATTTTTGAGAGAGAGAGAAACAGAGAGTGTGAGTGGGGGAGAGGCAGAGAGAGAGGCAGACACAGATCTGAAGCAGGCTCCAGGCTCTCAGCTGTCAGCGCAGAGCCTGACGTGGGGCTCGAACTCACGGACCGTGAGATCATGACCTGAGCTGAAGTCAATTACTTAACTGACTGAGCCACCCAGGCACCCCTCATTTTGCTTTCTAAGAAGAACTAGAACAATATTAAGTTCTAAGCACCTGAGAGGGCTTCAAGTATTTCTTGACTTCTGTGGGCCAGAAAAATTTTCCTCCAACTCAGATAATGATTTTAAATAATAGTTACACTGTTAGGTATCCGGCTGGCTCAGTTGTTAGAACATGCAACTCTTGATCTCAGGGTTTTGAGTTCCTGTGCCACTTTGGGATAGTGTTTACTTTAAAAAGAAATAGTTACTTTGTTAGCTGTTGGGGATTAAGGAGTGCACTTGCGATGAGCACCAGGTGTTGTATGGAAGTGTTGAATCACTACATTGTACACCAGAATCTAATATTACATTATATGTTAACTAACTGGAATTAAAATAAAAACTTTTCTTCTTGAGCTTATTTATTTTGAGAGAGAGCGAGAGAGTGAGTGGAGGAGAAGCAGAGAGAGAGGGAGAGAGAAAGAATCCTAGGCAGACTCTGCACTGTTCATGCAGAGCCCAATGCAGGGCTCGAACTCACAAACCATGAGATTATGACCTAAGTTGAAGTTGGATGCTTAACCACTGAGCCACCCCTAAAAATAAAAACTTTCAAAAAATAGTTACATTGTTAATTGTTGAAATAATATGCAATAGACTTTTTCCCCCTCAATCATTAATATATAATATTCCAGTCATAATTTATCACAAGGACAGATAAGGTCAATATGTGAGAATGCAAAGATAAACCAGGCCTCATGAGTTTTATCTTCAAATCAGAAAGTAAGAGACAAAAAAGGAGTTAGAGATTGTTTGGTCTACTCTTTCATTCTACAGGTAAGAACATTATGGTCCAGAGAGGTGAAAGTATTTCCCAAGTTTACCTAGTAAGCAGATGGCAAAACCAAGTGAGTAGGCATCATGGATAAAGCAAGGGACTTAAGGTAGGAGGAGGAAATGAGATCTAGGGCACAAATGGAAGAATAAATGTTACATTTAAAGATGAATATCTCTTACATTTAAACTAGAAAAAGAAAAGGGTGGGTGGGAATACAGATTAGCTCTTAGGGGTCTAAGGAAGTTGCACTTACCATGAATATTGTTCACTGATTTATCACACTGTCTCCCTGTTCTCCATTAAGACAGGAACTGTGGATCCCCAAGTGATGTATGGTCTCTTGAAAGGGAGAGGGGAAGGCAGTAAGAGAGGGCCACAGGAAAAGTCTCAGAGATGTAGACAATGACTTTTCCAACTTCACAGCTTAGCTGAGGCCCACTCCCCAAAACAAAAAGTCCAGGAATTAAAATTAAGCCAAGAAAACTTTAAAACTATTCAAGTGGACAGACTGACCCAGCATATGACAATGGGGTTATAGAGTAAATGTGACTCTCGGGATGAAATGGGGAGGGTATTATAAGCAGATACAAGTCCTACCAACAGCCAGACAGCTGGTAACAAAGGCCAGGCTGCACAAAGGTCTTTCTGGCTGCCCTTTTACACAGGAGTAAGAAAACCATACATCTCTGTTCGGTATGAGAGTGAGTTGGATGCAACATCTGTCATTCCATTGATTGCCAGGCTGGCTTCATTAGTTCTGGCTGGCTAGGCTAGGGTATCTTTCCTCCCTTACCTTTCCAAATGCATCTCTTCTCAAGCTGCATGCTCTGTCAAAGAGGGCATGCTTCTCTAGTAGAGTGGGTCATTCTTCAGGGAAAAGTATTATTTATTATCAGAATATTATTTATTATCAGAGATTAACCCAACTTCATTCAAGAAAACCTAAATAATCTCTTAGTTATAACTTTTTTTTCACCCTAAAGGATTATCTCTAGTGCCAATAGTACCCAGAGTGACTAAGGCCTCACAGGAAAAAAGGTTCTATCTGGCTCTGGAATGAAAGATTCAATAAAGGGAATCCAAAGACTTTCACACTTTCATTTAGGATGAAAAGTCCAAAAAATTAAGGAGAACATGGTACAAACAACTGTTATGAAGATACTGGCACCGGAGGATTTCCTGACGTTTGGGCTTCCTCTGCATATATGAGGGGGAGGCAACATGGCATCATGGGCTTTAAAATCATTACATTGTGTCCCAGATCTTCTTGTCTTCATACTTTCCTGACTTACCATATATGGCACTAATGATTTCCTGTCTAGAACTCATTCTAGAACTCTTGACCCTCATACCCATCTGTCTATAAGACTCTTCTACTTTATATCCCACAAACTCAAAAAAGTATTTATTTGGCACCTACTAAACGCCAGGTAATGTCCCAATGAACTTATTTTCTTTTTTTTTTTAATGTTTATTCATTTTTGAGAGAGAGAAAGAAAGAGCGTGAGCAGCAGAGGAGCAGAGAGAGAGGGAGACACAGAATTTGAAGCAGGCTCCAGGCTCTGAGCTGTCAGCACAGAGCCTGATGTGGGGCTTGAACCCATGTATCATGAGATCATGACCTGAACTGAAGTCAGACACTTAACCAACTGAGCCACACAGGCGCCCCCCCAATCTGAACTTATTATCTTCCCATCTTTTGAAAGGAAAATTGGACAAAACCTTCAGGCTTATACAAGCATTTCAGTTGAACTAAAGTTGGAAGCATCCATAGAATGTGAGCTACTATCCCAAGCATTTTCTCCTATGTATCTCATTTATAAATATACACATGTCTGTGTATAATATAAAATAAATGTTTCCAAAATAATATAAAATAAACATTTCCAAATGTTTTAAGTTTCAAAGACATTTCAAGAAAAATACTAGGAGGATTTACATAGGATTACAATTTGTTTTGTTTTGTTTTGGTCAAATAGGAATACTGAAAAAATAATTTACTATAATTTCATAAAAGATAGACTATATTACGTGGAGAAAACTTAAATGCATATTAGTAAGAAGCCAATCTGAAAAGACCACATACTGTATCCACATTCTGGAAAAGGTTAAACTACGGAGATAGTAAAAAGATCCGTGGTTGTAGGGAGGGGAGGAGAGAAGGGATGACTAGATGGAGCACAGAGGATTTTTAGGGCAGTGAAACTACTGTGTATGATGCTAATCGTGGATATATGTCATTATACATTTGTCCAAAACACAGAATGTAAAGGCCAAGAGTAAACTATGGACTTTGGGTGATAATGATGCATTGGTATAGGTCAATCAATTGTAACAAACATATCACTCTGGTGAGAGATGTTGATAATGGGGGAGGCAGCACATGTTGGGAAGCAGGGAACCTATGAGAAATGTGTGTACCTTCCTCTTAACTTTCCCATGAACTTAAAACTGCTGTTAATGAATTTTCTTTAAAAAGAAAGATAAGCTCTATTTAATTATATATGTATATAACAGAACATAAACAATCCTTTTGATTCAGTAAATTTAGCTTTATGGAAAATTTGCATTCTCCTTTCTTTTCTCATATTGCTGTCAACCAGTAAAAGCCTTGTTACAGGCCCCAAATTTGGAAACCACTCATTTGAGTTACCTGCTCAGGGCTCCCGGATTAAGTGATAAGCAGGTATAAGGACTTCCTGGTATTTGCATAAAGAGCTTGGTTACTTCTCTCTTCTTCAACCATCTTCCAGACGCTCTATGTTAGGCAAATTAAATTATGTTGCCTTTTCTTAAAAGATGTGAAACAGAGCAGCTCAGGCTTTACCTTAGGAGAGCTTTAGCTCATTCAGTGGTGTTGCTTTACATTAAAAAAGAAAGAATGATCATCTGTGGCCTTTCCAGAAAAAGATAACTTTTGGAATATCCCTGTTTCTTCAGAGACAGAATAATAATTTCTGAAGAAAATATCATTTTGTCATAACCGTATCTTGTGAAGCCTATAAGTTTATTCACAGTATTATCAGAATAAATCAGAAATTAGTGGGCCAGGGCTTAAAATTTTAATTTCAAAGAAAGTTTCAGAGTAAACACAGTAATAATTTTTAAATTACAGACTAATGAAATTTTCCAATTTGTCAGAAACAGTAAAAATTAGCTTCATATGTGCTTCCTAATATTGAAAGTAACTGATATTTTTAAAAACTATAACTAAATTTAGAAATTAAACACTACCCACTATCCCCTGATACCGAAAACTCCTTAAAGAAGTCAAATAATACTGCTTGCTAGATCAGCCTATTGGACTCTAAGATCATTAACATTAAAAAATTTATAATTTAGTATTTGGAGTGACAGGTATATTATGCAATTAATTTTTTGGTAATAAAATACCATTCAGTGAAGAAAGCAAGGCCAAAATCAGCAATCAAGGTGAAATTGAAAGGTAGAAAGAAAACTATAAGTACTGACATAATTGACATATTTGGCATTGAGATTATTTTAATAATTATATTACATTTTTGGTCAAGTTAAAACACCTTAGAAAAACAATATTAGGTTGAATCAAATGAAATTTTTATTTTTGTTGCTCAAAAAAATGATCGAATGTCACAATTTCATATGGTTCAAACTAACATCTCACAATCCTCAGTATACTTTAAATCAGGTTTTCGGAAAACATAGTGTTCATTTTTAAGCAGGAAAATTAAGGGGTCCTGTGACTTGGTTTTATGCCAGATATCAGAAAGAAATCAATAACAGAACTAGGAATATAACCTGATAGAATAAGAAAATTACTAATTATGCTAATTCAATAGCACTCATTGAGCACCTACCACATGCTAGGCAAAGTTGTGGAAGTGTGTGTATGTGTGGGAGCCAGGGTGGGGTTTGGGGTGGACAGAGAACAAACTTACATGCTTTATACAGATTGGGACATTTTCAGATTGCCAAGTAGAGAGTTTGACTAAAGAAAGGCACGGGGATCCCTTTGCCCCTCCCCCAAAACCCTCCTCCACCCCACTGCATCCCCAAAAAAGAAAGAAAGGCACAGGGAAAGATATAAAACTACCTCTTTTGTTATTTTTACTTCCATTGTCAAAGAGAAGTATTTGTTTTCTGTTACCAACAGAAACTGGTTAATGAAGATGTGCCAAATTAATCAAGTTAATATATGAATTCCCCAGCAAAGCCAGGCTTAGCCAGTAGTTTCATATGCTAATATCAACAACCAAAGCACTTTCTGTCAAGGATTTCAACTAGGTGAAGGTTCATGAACTGACAACGTGGCAAAATATTATCTTTGATAATAAATCTGCTAATTCCTCTTCCCTGCTTATCTTGTTCAACATTACAATCCCATTCTGGCACATAATAAACCCTCAATAAGTATTTGTTGAATGAACTAATTAGCTGATGTTTGGCCCTTGATTGAAGCATAATAATTCCTACCAAATAAAATAAATTCACCATGTTTATTTATTATAACATAAACTTTTTAACAAATAGTGCAAGTCATCAAAATTCACCAATTCTAACATCTTCCCCTAGCAAATAACACCATTACCTCTCGATCAGATTTTTTAAGGAAATTAAATGCACGTAAAGTATTAAATTAACAAATATTAGCAAATTATTTTAAATATTAAATACTGTTTTATTGAAACATCCTAATTTTTGTTATACTTTGTATGTATATCTTTCATACTAGAAATATAATCAGAGCTACATGTATACAAAAATTCTGTTTCCTTTTATTGCCTACAATGCAATACTATAAGGCTACTTCATAAAAGTGCTGTAAGAATTAATGCATTATATAAGAGTGAAATTTTAAGTACAAGAGCTTATTCTATATGAAAATATTATTGTAACAATTTTACCTCCTCATTCAGTTATAATACACAAAAATCATTTTGTAAAGCTACTTCTAAACCAACTTCCAAATGGTCTGATTAAAAAATGTTTTAATCTCTATTTTAGGCAAAAAAATAAAATCTAATTTTAACATGTTATCAAATGATTAAAAATAAAAGCACTGTCAATTTGAGTATTTCAACTGCCTGAGTTCTATAGACCAGATAATAATTTTAAATAATAGTTACATTGTTAATTGTTGAAATAATATGTAATAGTCTTTTTCTCCTCAATCATTAAAATCTTATATAATATTCCAATAATAATTTATCACTAAGACAGATATTTTTCTAAGTAATGTATCACCAAACCACATTTTGTTTCTGGTGTCATCTGCTGGAATCAATCCATGTTATAAAATGACACATTAGCTAAAAACTTGATAAACTTTGGAATGAAGTTCACTGACATGCTACTAAAAATAGACCCCTTTTAATTTTTTCAACAAATTTAATATGAACATGGTGATAGAAATACATTAGGATAATAGAAATTCACCCTACATTAGTTTTTAATGAATCTTAGATATCACAATTCTTTCATATTCCAAATTTTAATTGGTCTTCAAAAATAATAACTACCATCTCTTGAGTAGTTACAACGATGCACAATACTATGCTAAGCATTTTATACACTTTACTTCACAAAATCCTCACAACTTTATGCAGTACTGTATATATTAATTAGTGTCTCCATATAGAAATAGAAACTGAGACTCAGAGGTTGAGAAACTTTTGACTATAAGAACCAGGATTTTAATACCTCAGGTCTACCTCACTACAAAGCCCAAAGCTTTAACCAACCACTCAGTTTTAAGAAAACAAAGTCCTAAATACAGAGAAATATGTAAGTCAACAAAGTTGAAATACAAAGTTAGGCTAAATGTGAAAAAAAGATATTACTGATTGTTAAAGACAGAAGGGATGTAAACTACACTAAGAGTCTCAAGAATATATTTACAAAATAAGTAACATATTCAGTTTTAAGAAACCCATTTCTTTTGGCAATATTTTTAAGATGATTGCAGAGACGAATCCTTCTCAGAGTTTCCTGACAAACGTGTTTTTCATTCTAGACTTAAAATTCAATGTCTTTTAATCATCATGCTTTTCACACCTGTGTAGTGGTTTCATTAAACAATGTACATACTTTTTCAAAGCATTTGTTAATACCAAGTTATCAAATATTCATGAGGAAATAAAGTATACCTTCTTAAGCTTTACACTATCATTTCTCCTCCATGAAAAATTAAGTTATTTTCACATGCTCAAAGAAATTCATGACACACAATTAAAAACAAACAAGGGTCACATTTTATAATGCAGCAATTACATTCATGTGGTACCAGTGTAATTGAAAGACAGAAGACATTTCATTCGTTAGTAACACAGAATTTCTTCTAGTGGGTTTCCTAGAGCTCATTAGATATTCCCTGGCTGATTCTCCTAAGTAATTAGATTTTAACAGGATTTTCAACAGATCAGAGCAATCTCTGTGGGTGCCAATAGAAGAGTCCCCCTCTGGCCTTACCAGCAGGGCAGAGCAGATAACATCCAGACTGGGAGTTAATAGGACAATTACTGGCCTCTTTTAAATGAGTTACATTAATGCACTTAAGCTAAATGGTTCTGCATATGATTAAATATTAACATCTGCAAAATATGAAAGCATGATATGCAATCAAGTTGTGTTGTTTTAATTTCCCCAAAGAAAGACTTCCATTGTTTATATAAATGCCTTTAAATACTATGTATTAAACACTTTGAGGATATATTAATAGAAAGATGGAAACCATTCTTCTCACTTAAGAGTCCTAAAGTACACTGACTTTTAGATGTCACTTCTGGCTAGATGGAGTAACTAAAAAAAAGACAAACATATGAAATAGTAGTTTTCAGATGTTGGACAACAGCAGTGCAGGACAATGATCCCTGAGCAAAGGGGAAATAAAAGGGGGATAAAATCAACTCCCTGATTTGAGAGACAGAGTTGAGAATTTGGGGAGCCCAAGGTGGCTAGAATATACAGGACAAGTACCAGGGAGGAGAGAGTACCAGGGTACCAAGGAAGAGAGTTCTAAGATCTGCAGAGGGTACCTTTCAAGTCTCATGGTTAGTGTTGATCGGTACATACATAAGAGAAAACTACTCAAGGCTGAAAAAAGAGCCACTGGAAAAGAGCAGGTGGAACAATTTTCAGATCTCACACAGGGCTGGGGATATTTCCACAGCCAGAGTTCAAAACAGAACAAACACCTTATAATACATCAGGCAACAGGGAGAGAACTCAGAAGGATATTGTCTCAGTAGTAGGGGCAAATTAGCTCTAGACTTCAAGTTGCTTTTGTGCCACCTAACAAAACTTAACGGCAAATCTCAAAAGAATCAATTTCCAAGTTATTTGAATGCCCAGAGAAATCCCCAAAAATATTTATAGGAATACAAAAGAATCAAGCACTTAAACAATATAAAATGCACAATGTCTAACACTCAAATTCACTAAGTCATGAAAGGAGCATGGAAGATATTAAAATGACTTAAATCAAATTTCTAACGATGAAAAATACATTGGAGCAGATTAGGATTAGTTTAACATTGCAGACTGAAAAAAAATGGACAGCGAGTCATGGAACAGTAAGATGTGGGACAACTTCAAGCAGCTTAATACGTGAGTAATTGGAGTCCTAGGAGAAGAGAGGGAGGAAGAGAAGAGAAAAACTATTTGAAGAAATAACAATAAAAAATTTTCCAATTTTGATGGAAATTATGAAAAGAAAAAATGAAGCTATGACAAGGTTCATCATAAGTAGCCTAAAATATACTAACTTAGAAATTTTTTTTTAATGTTCACTTATTTTTGAGATGGAGGGTGAGGAGCAGAGAGAGAGAGAGGGGTGAGGATCCTAAGCGGGCTCTGTACTGACAGCAGCAAGCCCGAATCGGGGCTCAAACTTGTTAACCATGAGATCACAATCTGAGCTGAAGTCAGACACTCAACTGACTGAGCCACCCAGGCGCCCCTAAAATGTGCTGACTTTTAAAAGCATTGTGGATACATTGTAAGTGTCTCTAGCAGAAACCAAAATATATTTGACCAGACCTGATCCAAAGTCAGTTGCATGCTTGGTTCCTATGATAAGATATTCTAAGAATAATTTTCAGTCTAATGCAAATAGTCAATTTTGCCACTAAACATCATATTTCAGATGTTTTACAATGAATTATATTCTTTACTTATTGACTTTATAAAGAAATGTTTCCTTCCTTAACTCAGCTGCCACTAAGGTGCTGGGTCCTTCAGAGGAAGCCATAGGCCACATGGGGATGAGGCCCTCCCCTTCACCCACTTGGCTAGCAATGCACCTGGCAGCGCCCATTCAGCACTCCCCTGCATCATGGTCTCAGTCTTGGAACTTTCCTGCATCTACTTGGCCCTTATCCTGCAGGACGATGAGGTGATGGCTGCATCACCTTTCTGTTGAACCTTTCTGGCCAGGCTTGTTTGCAAAGGCCCTGCACAATATGAACATCAGGAGCCTCATCTGCAATGTAGGGGCTGGTGGACCTGCCCCAGCAGCTGGTGCTGCACCAGCAGGAGGTTCTGCTCGCTCCACCACTGCCGCCTCAGCTGAGAAAGTGGAAGCAATGAAAAAAGAATTAGAGGAGCCTGATGATGATATAGGCTTTGATCTTTCTGACTAAACCTCTTCTATAACCTTTTCAGTAAAAAGCTGAACTCTTAGGGGAACCTGAGTGACTCAGTCGGTTGAGCAACCAACTCATGATTTTGGCTCAGTTGATGATCCCAATGTTCTGGAATCGAGTCCTGTGTCAGGCTCAGCGTTAAGTATAGAGTCTGATTGCGATTCTCTCTTTCTCTCCCTCTGCCCCTCTCCCTTGTTTGCCCACACTCTCAAAAAAAAAAAAAAAAAAAGCTGAATTCTTAACAAATTAAAAATAAATACTCCAAAACATTACTATAAAATATCAAATTAGGCCCCAGCAAGTACAGAGGCAGGAGCCTGAACCAGACAAATAAGTTCTGGTAAGCACTTCCTCTATCCCTTCATTGGCTTTTATTCGCTTGGAAAAATAGGGCACAGGATCAGTAAAAGAATTTTGATTGGTTGAAATGCCACTTGAATTTTTTAAGCTGAGCCACAGCTCCACACCAACTCTCAAACAGCAAAGTTCAGTGCATGTCTGCAGCCTCCAAAATGTGGTAATATTCAGATGGCCTTGAATTTTACCTCCCTGTTTCTATTTATTTGTTCACAAGTTTATTTCTCTAATTCTATTTTCCCTCATGGAGTTTTCAAATGTCTGTGTCTTGTTTTATGTACTTGAAGTATTCCAGGGATTTTAGAGTGAAATAGAACTTTTTTGAATCTTAATTACACCTTAAAGGCATTTGGAGAACTTGTTATCTAAAAGAATGCTTTGAGCGTATTGATCATTTTCTGAACTTTTTGTCTAAATCTGATTTTTATACATCAAATTTGCTTGACACTAGGTACACAAAAATAAAGATCTCACAAACACACATAGAGATAACAAGTCAATCAATTTTAGAAAATGTGTTGAATCAGTCTGGCCAAAGAGATTATACTAGTCATACTGAGACCCACAGGGAAACCAGCATTTGCAAAGACATCAAAAAAAATCAAACAACTGGCCTAAATGAATTATAATGGACTCTAGTTTCCCTTTCCTTATCCCTTTTTTGAAATTTTTCAGTCCTGTTTTACACAATGAACTTGATATACTCTGGTAGTAAGCATATTTGTGGTTGGTTCAGAGGACATTTAAGTATGTTCCACTAAAACAGATCATCGATAGAAGAAAACACAAGGGTGGGTCAAGTGCCTGGGTGGCTCAGTTGATTTCGGCTCAGGTCATGATCTCACTGTTCATGAATTTCAGCCCCATGTCTGGCTCCACTCTGACAGTACAGAGCCTGTGTGCGATTCTCTCTCTCTCCCTCTCTCTCTGCCCCTCCCCTGCACACTGTCTCTCTCAAAATAAATAAATAAACTTAAAAAAAAAAAAAGACAAGGGTAATAAACATGAAAGAGGACAAAGGGTAATACTCCCATGGCCAACTGCATGATTTCTGAAACACGAGAAAGCAGAACTAAAATCTGTAAGTTGAAGTTGCAGGAAGACAAATTAGGCCCAACATAACACTACACTTTCTAACTTCCTAAACTTTCTTTTTTTTTTAATTTTTTTAAGTTTATTTATTTATTTTTAGGAGAGAGTGTGGGAGAGACAGAGAGATAGGGAGAGAGAATCCCAAAAAGTCTCTGCACTGTCAGTGTGGAGCCTGATACAGGGTTCAAACCCATGAATGGTGAAATCTTGACCAGAGACAAAAACAAGAATTGGACACTATACCAACTAAGCCACCCATGTGTCCCTTTCTTAAACTTTCTAAACATCAAATATCAAGTGCCCCATCACTGTAAGTGTGCAAATATTGACTGACCATTTGGCAGGGATTTTGTACACAGAATTCAAGTGTTGTGTAGGACATTAGATTAGATGACATTTAAAGAACTATTCGTTTTCACAATGGAAAAACAGCATTTCTTGCACAATGCTTTCTAAGTCTTTCTAAACATTCAGATGATCTGATTCTATGATCCTAAATGCCTTAGTGTTCATATTAGGAATTTCCTTTGCCTTAAGTTCTCCATAGAATGACTGTAATACCCATCCCTTTCTTGTATGTAGGAAATATTGGACTATAAGGAGACCTAGGGTAGATCTGGTTCTATACTAATTTATTGGGTAACTTTAAAAACTCATTTTTTAAAATTCTTTTCTTTTTTTTAAGTTTATTTATTTATTTTGAAACACAGAGAGAACAGGGGAAGGGCAGAGAGAGAGGGAGAGAGATTCCCAAGCAGGCTCCTCACTATCAGTGCACAGCCCAACACAAGGCTCAACTCCACAAACCGTGCGATCATGACCTGAGCTAAGAACAAGAGTCGGGTGTTCAACAGACTGAGCCACCCAGGTGCCCCTAAACAAATCATTTTTATTTCTTGGTTTGGGTTTTGTCATCTGCAAGTGTGTCCTGGGGGCTCTAAAGCAAGAGTTCACTCTTCCCCAAGTCTCTGACCCTTACATATGTATCAGCTGAGCACTCTGCTAGAATAACTAGCCAAAATTCTGCTTCTGGCATTTGGAAAAACTTAAAATCTCTGACATTATAATTCTATGTTGTTGATGTGGGAAATCATACAGTCAAACTGACTTCTACCTGTTTGCTTCGACCATACCCATTCACAGTGGACAATCGTAAAGAAAGATCCTCGAAGTTTCTCTAGTTATCAACGACCCTCACACACCAGCTCCAACATTCAACTTGCAGACTGTATTACCAAATATCCTTGATAAGAATCATATTGCCCCTGCCTCAAAGCAACTCTGTGCTATAATCCTAAGAAAGAACAAATAAATGAGCTCCAAGTTCAAATTAAATTTTTTGCCATTGCAATATTTTAAAATATTAGTTGTACCATTTACTGCTGCTTCTAAAATAAATATAGAGAGAATATTACCAAAAGACATGTTAAATGAATCCCTCTGAGAAACATGCCAAATATAGGACAGAAAAATGACTAATTCTTTTCTTATAGCAACTCATCAAAATTGACTGTCTAGTCATTTGCATACCCCTAACTCTAAGCTAAATTCAGAAGCAATCTCATTAAAATAAGAAAGCTCACCCACCAGCTTAATATTCTGTCCAGTGTTGACATTATGATATTCTGTTGCGGTGTAATTAGAGAATGTGTTTATAGATTTTTTCTCTTAATCATCCATGCATTTGATCCAAAAACTCTACTTCAAAAAAAATTAAAATAAAACTGGTATAAAAAAATAATAATAAAATAAAATAAAACTGAACTCTTATTTCCTACCAGAGGATTGGTTGGTTGTGAAATCTAGTTGCTGAACGTTTGAAGTCACAATGGAAAAACAGCATTTCTTGCGCAATGCCTGCCTCATGCTGTTCTCTCCCCTCAAAAGATGTTTTTTTTCTTTCTTTTCTTTTCTTTTTTTTTTTTAAGTAAGCTCTACACCCAATGTGGGGCTTGAACTCATGAACTCAAGATCAAGAGTTGCATGCTCCACTAACTCAGCCAGCCAGGCATCCCAAAAGATGTTTTCTTAAAGGGGTGAGACCAAAGACTTACCTTTCCTATCTACCATCCAGAAATATTCAGGTAAGAAAAAAAGAACTATGGATGGATAATAACAAGAAAAGTCTACCCTTGGTAACTATTAGATTCAGAAATAAGTAAAAATAATTACATTTGTATGGCAGTTTAAACATTTCAATGTATTAATACCTATGATTTTACTTGATATACTGTTAACTTTTAAGGTTACATAAGGCATGAATTCCGATTCACAGGAAGGGAAAATGAAACAGAAATCACTTGCCTGGTCACACAATGAGCTTGCTACAGACTGAATTGTACCTCACCCCCCAATTCATACTGAAGCCCTAACCTCCAGTGTAACTACATTTGGGGACAAAGACTATAAGAAAATTATTAAAGGTTAACCTAAGCCATAAGGGTGGGTCCCAGGTTTGATAGGATTAGTCTTCTTAGATGGAGAGCGCTAGCTTGCTGTCTCTGAGTGCACACAAAGAAGGGGATGTGTGAACATACAGCAAGATGGCAGCCGCCTATAAGCCAGGAAGAGTCCTTTCCAGAAACCAACCATGATGAAACTCTAATCTCAGATTTCTAGTCTTCCGATCCACAAGAAAATAAATAAGCTACTCAGTCTATAGTATTTTGTTATGGCAGTCGAAGCTAAGAGCTAATGATCATGAAACTTCTCCTAGAACCAAAGACTTTTGACTCTTTGTCTTGTGTGTGTCAGCATAGCCAAGTAGTCAGCACTGAAGTACTGAGAATGATCATTTAAATTTCAAGCAATTTTTCCTGAACTTGTAATGTGACTGCTATGCCTTCACCTTCCATCAACTAATAGAAGTACTGAGATGCCTGGGTGGCTCAGTCGATTAAGCACCTGACCCTTAATTTAGGCTCAGGTCATGATCTCACTGCTCGTGAGTTCAAGCCCCACATCAGGCTCCATGCTATCAGTGCAGAGCCTTCTTGGGATTCTCTCTCTCCCCCCACCTCTCTCTCTCTCTCTCTCTCTCTCTCTCTCTGCCCTTCCCCCATGAGCTCTCTCTCTCTCTCTCTCAAATAAATAAATAAACTTTTTTTTAAATAATATAAGTATTGTTGCCATGAAGATACTCCTTAGAGGGAAAAAATGGAAGCATCGTAATAAATGTGCGACAAATCCTATGGATTTCTCTCTAGCAATAAACTTTTAAACTGATTCCCTTCTTTAAAAACTACACTTGTTATTGGGGAATGATTTTCTTATGCTTAATGTTCCCTGCCTGTGAAGAGAGCTAAGGTCTCTCTCTACCCCCATACATTCAAACCTAACTGGTAAATTGTGTAAAGAATAACTAGACATGCTCCAGTTGGCTCAACTCTTTCTTCTCTAGAGATGAGCCTGTCTAGAGAAAGCACAAATTCTTTGTTATTCCATGTTAAAAATCTTACCTCAGCAGTCCTTCCATGTAAAGCAGCCCAGGACCTAGTAGATAGGCATGCCTGAAGTCAGGATATTGTTAGAAAGCCCATTTGGCTCCCATGCTAATCAACCTACCCTGTATCAGTAATAAAGGTGGTATTTTGGCTCCAGTGTTTACTCTTTTTTCAAGTTTCTGGAATTACTCAGAAAGAGGGAAAGCAGTGTATTATTTCATGCAAGTCCTTTCAGAGACCACTAGCATAACTGCAGGACAAAACTTTGTATTCTATTATCTCTACCATTTGAGAGACCAGGAGAAAACATGTACCTTAATGGAGGTGGAATTATCCTTGCAATGACTGCAGTAAATGTTTGTTGAAGGGGAAAAAAATGGAAAGAGAAGATATACCATATATACCCAGTTTTAATGGAAAGCCTATTTCTGCCATATACATTAGAGAAATTGTTCAAGAACAGTTCATCCATGTGAAAATATTAGCACTGTAATTCTGCCAAGGTCAGTAAGACCTAGTGATTTGCTGAGATATCACCTTCATTTCACCAGGTAAATAAAGGCTCCTTTTTCAGTATGTCCTATCCAAGAAGGTACTCCATAGCAACAGTTAAATTATGAATACAGCACATATGTTCCATACCATATCATTTACAGCACAATTTAGCATAGACATAATGCTTTGTAACAAACTACAATACCATTCACAAAATGCATTTAAATAGCATAATTTAGTTCATTAAATTCAGTCATTTACAGTAAATCAAAATCATCATAGGAATTGAAGAGAGTACACAGTTGTTTGTTTGAATAGTTAAGCTAGGTAAGTCAATTTCTTTTTGAAGGTCAAGGACAGAGTTGTTTCCACTTTCTGTTATAAAAAAGATACAGCTGGTGTCAAAAGATAATTTAATGTCACCTCAAAATGATCAACTCTCTTTTTTTTTCCCCTCTGTCTCTCTCTCTCTCTCTCCTGGTAGCATATCATATCACTGCTGCTCCTGAAATATATCCAACTCCTTGAAAACATTTTATATACTAGTTAACTAGAATGTGTCTGCAGACTTTACAAATTCTCAAATGTACAGATATTTTCAGATTTTTACTAAAATATGTATATTTGGCCGTGAGAAAGGTTCAACACTAGATCACAGTACATGAAGTCATCTGTTTATCTGTCTGTTTTTCATACCACATTGCAAGTCCCATGTAGATAGGAGCCTAGTCAACCATACTTAGATTCCTACAACCTAGCACAGTGTTTGTTGATTGTAAATTCCTCAAAAGCAAGGATTGATTCTATATAAGTTATATTCCTTCTGTCCCTTACCATAATGCTTTACAAATACTCAGTTAATATTTGTTGATTTAAAAATCTTTTGGGGAGGCGCCTGGGTGGCTCAGCCAGTTAAGTGTCTGGCTTTGCCTCAGGTCATGATCTCACAGTTCCTAAGTTCAAGCCCTACATTAGGCTCTCTGGTGTCAGCGTAAAGCCCGCTTCTGATCCTCTGTCTCCCTCTCTCTCTGCCCGGCTTGCTCGCTTTCTCTCTCTCTCTCTCTCTCTCTCTCAAAAATAAATAAACATTTAAAAAACCTTTTGTGGGGTGCCTCACTGTCACGTAAGTAGAGCACATGCACTTGAGCTTGGGGTCATGAGTTTGAGTCCCACACTGGGCAAAATGATTACTCAAAAAAAATAAAAAATAAGTAAAAATATTTTTGGAGGGGCTTACGTCAAGATATGCTTTGTAAGCACACAATTTCAGTATATTTTTATTGTTTTAGTAATGTAGTGCCTAGAATAATAAAGACTAAGAAAAGCTAGGCTTCAGAGTTTAACACAAATTATTTGACCTGCTCTCATTGTTTCACTAACCAGTGCATTCCGAGCAGAACCATACTCCAAGTGGACACAATTATGTCTTCACCTTACACAAGTCTTTTTCTTAGACTTTGCCTGAGATGCTTTCACCACAGACTCAGTATGAAGATTTTTAAAAAAAAATTTTTATTGTCAAATTGGTTTCCATACAACACCCAGTGCTCATCCCAATCCGTGCCCTGCTCAGTGCCTGTCACCCACTCTCCCCCCTCCCACACCCCCCTCAACCCTCGCAATATGAGAGTTTAAGCACTGGTACAACTGCTTTAAAGCCAACACTACCTAGGCAGCATTCATACACTCAGCATTTATCCAGACATCTGACAATTTTATGCGTGCTTTGCACTAGGCACTGGTTAAACGCAGACGATATGGACTCAAGACCTGAACTCTCTTCTTAAGCTGCTTAGAATCTAGTCGGGCATCCCGTCAACAGTGCAGTGTCTAGGGTAAGCACAACGTACTCAGAGAAAGAGCACGATACCCTGATAATAAGATACCGATTCCCTTTACTTGGCACCTACCCATATAAAGAACCAATTTCCATTCTCAGCACATTTTGAGAGGGCCAACGATGCAGTGGAGGAAGTCTAAAAGAGAGCTGCCAGATGGAAGGATTGCCTTCTCACATTCCCTCTCCTCAGGTTACCCCTTTCCTTCCTTAAAGAGGAAGGAGAATGGGAAAGACTGTTGGGAGCTCAAGGGGAAACTTTTTTTTTTTTAACAGAAAGTAACTGTTCTTGCAAGTATCTGAGTATTTCTGGGGTGAGTATTGCTGGTTTGAGAAACTATGTCTAAGTCCATTACATGAACAGCCTCTAATTATATTAACTCCCTATGTGGAGAGTGTCAGTAGCTCCACAGAGTCAAAGCAATAAAAGTACAAATTCCTTGGACTTAAAGATCTCTGTCACCTGGCTTCATTCTTGTCCCTCTTTGTAATAGAGACTGCTAATTTCCTCCAATATCCATTTCCCCTCTTCTATTAGTAATAAAAATTTTAGCTGGTAACAAGGCCACCCAGAAAAAAAATGATATTTCCCAGTTTCCCTGCAGCCAGGTATGGTCATGTGACTAAATTCATGCCAGTGGTGTGCAAGTGGAAATGTCAGGTTTCAACTTCTGGGAACCATAAGAGACAAAGGATGCCTACTTATTCTGCTGATTGGAACATGAATATCATGACTAAAGTTCCATCCTGGACTTTGATGACAAGGGCCACGCCCTAGTGATGGTGAGGCAGAAAGCTAGAAGGAACTGGGTCCTTGACGACTTTGTGGAACAGAGCCAACATATCTGTTCTGGATTGCCTACCTCCAGATTTTTAACTGAAAGGGAAATTATTTTCTATCTTATTTCAGCCACTAAATTCAGCCATTGTTGGCAGACTCTGTTATTTGCAAACTCTGTTTCCCCCAGATCTTCCACTAGTGGTCTGATATAAGCCAGGCACTGTGCCAAGTCTCCAAAAACATTTTATTATTGAATCCTTACAAATACTTTGTTAGGTAGCTACTGTTTTAGTATTAGTTCCATTTTACAGATGAGGAAACAGACTCAGAAAGATTAATCTACTTGCTAACAAGAAGTAAAGCCAGTTTTTGAGTCCAGGCAGGTTGTCCCCAGAGGCTATGCTCTTAATCTCTATGCCATATGACCTGCCTTAGACAGAACTACTTTCCCTATTCCGTCTTTACTCATTCTTCCCTTGACACCTAAAATGACTTTCTCCTTCCTGATGTCCTTTCCTTTCTAAATGCCCCCTTTCCAAATGAAGATTCTAATGTAGAGTATAAATAAATCCCTCCTTGGGGCACCTGGATGGCCCAGCTGGTTAAGCATGGACTCAAACTAGGTTCAGGTCATGATCTCTGCGGTTCATGAGCTCAAGGCCTGTGTGGGGCTCTACGCTGATAGTACAGAGCCTACTTGGGAGTCTCTCTCTCCCTCTCCCTCTCTTTGCCTCTCCTTCACTCTCACTCTCTCTCAAAATAAATAAATAAACTTAAAAAAAAAGAAAGAAATCCCTCCTCAAATGAGTTCATTGTACTTTGATTATGCCTCTACTACATCACTTTGCATATCCTGCCTTATATCTCATTAGTTACGTTATGTGCCAGTTTTCCTCCATATATATTTTAAATTCCTGGGGCACCTAGGTGGTTCAGCTGGTTAAATGTCTGACTTCAGCTCAGGTCATGATCTCATGGTTTGTGAAATTTGAGCCCCAATATAGGGCCATCTGCTGTCAGCACAGAGTCCACTTTGTATCCTCTGTCCCCCTTACTCTCTGCCCCTGCCCCACTCGTGCTCACTTGCTCTCTCTCTCTCTCTCTCTCAAAAATAAACAAACATTTAAAAAATGCATTAAATTTAAAGTATACATATGTTTTTTAAGTTTCTTGAGGACAAGAAACATATTTTTATTTCTCCTTGTATTTCCCATAGTACCTAACAGGAAATTTCAATAAATGTTATTTGAATTGCTAAAAAAATTCTCATTAAAAGGTATGAGTTTTTGATTATCTTACAAATGAAAGATAAGTAGTGAGTTATAGTCCTAAATAATAACAGCACTCTATAATAACAGCACTTTCCAAGAAAACTGTCCATAATGATGGAAACATTCTCTTTCTGTGCTGCCCAATACAGTAGCCACTAGCCACATTTGGCTGTGAAGCATTGAAATATGGCTAGTAAACTGAGGAACTAAAATCTTTATTTCATTTCATTTCAATTAATTTAAGTTTAAACAGCCACATGTCAATAATAGCTACCCTATTGGATCCCAGTGCTAAAGACTCTGTGTTGAAGCTTTGAAAAACAGTTCCATCATGCTTCATATAGAACAAGTGCTCAGTAGATGTCTGCTATGGTACTTTGAATTGGATTAAGGTGAATAACAACCTAAGTAGATATAATGTATGTAGATTTTTTAAAAAAGACTGAAAAAGGGAGAAACTTCAAGAAACTTAAGGACAACATGGAAAAAGATAAAGTTGAAGCATTCTCAACTCATTTTGTCCTTGCTCAAGCAGAGTCTGAAAGAGGTATGTCAAGATGTACAATTATATGATGTATAAACTGAGTTTAGTAAAAGCTGGGCTGGCATCCATTTACAAAAACCTCCAGAGGACACTGAGGTTTCTCGAGCTGTCTTTAAAGAAACTGGCTGTAAATGGTTGGGATAGATCTCACTAGGCTGGAAAAATAGGTCCATATCACTCTATTTAACAATGATTCATCATAAATTCCTTTTTACTTGGTGGGGAAATGACAGAAACTCACTCATTCCTTGTTACACAACTCAGAGCAAAAAACTTTCTAGTTACACTCTCAGGACAAAATCTAAATTTTAGGCTCCTTTGGAATTTTTCATTCTTACTTTTACCTCACTAAAGAATGCAGTTAGGGACCTACACTGTTAAGTGAGCTCCTCCTAGCCTGGTCATTCTGAGTGTGACCTTTCATCAGGTCCCTGGCATAAGACAGTGTCATCTCCTGGAGCAAAACCAGAATGTAAGATGAAAAGCCACATGCGGAGGATGACGCAAGGGAAACAATCATGACTCTAATATTGAGAGCCAGAAAGAAATTTGAGGTCTTATGCACACTAGTTCCTAAGCCTGGGTGTTTTACTCAGCATAACTACCTTAACATTTTATTTTTTTTTAGGATTTCCAGCCACAGAAGAGTGAGCATACCAGTGATCAAACTTTAGGTATGCCACTCTGTACCACCCAGACAGGAGTCCACATGGAGTGGTCATAGGGTCCCATGATAACTTAAAGGGAAACTTTTACAATGTCCAGAGCCCTTAATGTCCTACTAATGAAGGAGGAGGATATGCCTAAATACCTTGCAGCAAGAACCTACTTAGGTGGCACCAACTCTGTTCCAAATGGAACAGTACGTCTACAAAAGTTAAAGCGATGGCATCTACATCATAAACTGAAAGGGATCTGGAAGAAGCTTCCACTGATGGCTTGTGCCATAGTTACCATTGAAAACCCAGTTGGTGTCAGTGTCTTGTCCTCTAGGAACACTGGCCAGTGGGCTGTCCTGGAGTTTGCTGCTGCCACTGTAGCCACTCCTACTGCTGAGTACTTCATTCCCAGAACCTTCAATAACCAGATCCAGGCAGACTTCCAGGAACCACATCTTCTGGTGGTTCCTGAGCCCAGGGCTGACCACCAGCCTCCCACGGAGGCATCTTATGTTAACCTGCCAACCGCCCCTCTCTGGGACACAGACTCTCCTCCGTGCTATGTGCACATTGGCATCCTGCGCAACAACAAGGGAGCTCAGTGGGTCTCGTGTGGTACATGATGACGTGGGAAGTTCTGTGCACGTGTGCCACCATCCCTCAGGGACTCCCATGGGAGATCGTGCCTGATCTATTTCTAGAGATCCTAAACAGAGTGAAAAGAAAGAGCAGGCCGCTGCTGAAATGGCCATGACCAAGGAGGAATTTCAGAGTGAGCTGACGTCTCTAGCCCAAGTAAACTGCTTGAGTTTACTGCTACTGAGCCCAGGTTGCAGACTGGCCCGGAGGCACGCAGGTGGCTTCCCAGCTGCCTACCAGCAGTTCCATACTGAAGACAGAGCCCCTAGGCTGCCACTGAGGACTGGTCTGCAGCTCCCATTGCTCAGGCCACTGAATGGGTAAGAACAACACCGAGTGATGTTAAGCTATTCTTCTATAGGCTCTAAAACTGAATGTGGAAATAAGTAGAAGTTTCTTAAAAAAAAAAAAAAAAAAAACTTTGGGTGTAAAATGTTTTTACTATTCAGCTCAAGGGCCCATTCAGTTCACAAATAGTTTTTTAGATCCTACCACATGATAGCGGCGCTAAGTCTAACAGCATAAAGAGGAATACAATGACATATATAACAAATGTTGGGACATTCTTTAACAATGCCCTATGGAGAACAAATATTTTTATTTTTTTTATTTTTTTAAGGCCAAATATTTTTTAATATTTAATATTCCATGCTTTACATACGCTATTTCAGTAGCTTCAATAGCCTCTGTGAAATTGGCATTATTTTTCCTGGTTTTCTAATAAAGAGGTTGCAGCTCAAAGTGGATTAAACCATCTGCCTGTTTACACAACTGGTAATTGCCACAATCCGATCCGAATATAGGTTTCTCTAAATCCAAAATGTGTGCCCTTATTACCAGGCTACTCTCTTCCCTGCTCCCCTCCCAAACACAACTGAAAGACTGTATACTCAGAGAGTAGCCCCCCAAATAATATCAAATTTCTTCAGGGCCTATAACAGGTCAGTCTCCCACAAGTTGGAGTAACTACTGTTGAAAATAACAATGACTTATTGAATGTGTACTATACCCAACCATTTATCATACTTTACCTCCACCATCACAGTTATCCTATAAGGCAGATATTAGTAACATTATTATCCTTACTTGACAAATAAAAGAAACTGAGGCCCAGAGAAATTAATTGAGTTGGCCAAGGCCATACAATTACCAAAAGGAAAGAATTAATGGATCAGAACTAGACCCAGTCAGCCCTGAAATCACTACTCTTTCCACTAACTATTTCACCTTGGAAAACAAAGGCTCTGAAAGTACAGTAATGTCCGGATTTAATACTAGGCCTAATCCTTTCTGGGGAAGGTGAGGAGACCTTTTTATTGATTATCTAGCAGAAAGGGGTGGATTTAGAAGAAGAAACCCATTAAGACATGCCTGCCCGATAGGGGGTGCCTGGGTGACTCAGTTGGTTAAGCATCTGACTTCGGCTGAGGTCATGATCTCACGGTTCATGAGTTCAAGATTTGCATGGGGCTCTCTGCTGTCAGCACAGAGTCCCCTTTAGATCCTCTGTCCCTCTCTCTCTCTGCCCCTCCCCTACTTGTTCCCTCTCTTTCTCTCTCTGTTTCTTCCTCTCTCTCTCAAAAATAAATAAATAAGGGCACATGGATGGCTCAGTCAGTTAAGCATCCGACTTTTGTTCAGGTCATGATATCACAGTTCATGAGTTTGAGCCCTGCATCAGGCTCTGTGCTGACAGCTGGGAGCCTGGAGCCTGCTTCAGATTCTGTGTCTCCCTCTCTCTCTGCCCCTCCCCTGCTTGTGCTCTGTCTCTCTCTCTCTCACAAAAATAAAAATAAACATTAAAAAAAAAAAAAGACATGCCTGCCTAAGAAAGAACGAGCCAACCAGATTCCAAGGTAGAGGATGGAAGGTTCCGTAAGCATCAGAAGAGTATCAAAGTCCTCCAATAAATAATATATGGGTTATCACTGCTGAGAATAGTGAAAAGCACAGAGATTTGGGGCCAATAAATCTGATTTTGAATGCTGGCTCTGTCATTTACTCTCTGTGTGATTTTAAGCAAGTCATTTCAATCTCTTTGGACTTCACTGTTGTTTTTGTATCTGCCAATGTGAATTACTCGACTTGCTAATAAGAAGTACTTTGCAAAAAGAATTCACAGTTTTAAGAACATAAAATGTACCAGAATTAGATTTGGGTGTTGTGATAAAGTAGTTGGATGTTGAAAAAGTATTGGGGTGCTTGAGTGGCTCAGTGGATTAAGCACCAGACTCTTGATTTCGGCTCAGGTCATGATCTCACAGATCATGAGGCTGAGCCCCATGTCAGGCTCTGCACTGACAGCACAGAGCCTGGTTGGGATTCTCTGCCTCCTCTCTCTGCCCCTTCCTCACTGGTGCTCTCTGCCTCAAAATAAATAAATAAACTTAAAAAAAAAGACTGAGAAAGTACTACATCCAAATTCCCCTTAACACTAACAGGAACCATGAGATCATTTTTAATAGTATCCCCTTTATATAGAGGAGGGAGTTGAGGTATGGAGAAATGAAGTACTTTGACCAAGGTCATATGATCAATAAATGGTAGAATCAAGACATGAAGCCAGGAGCTTGGCTGGTCTAGAGACTTCATTTTTACTCTCTGTACTGGGATGCTCTAAAAAGTCAGGGAACAGCAGCAGGAGCAGGACTGAAACAGGTAAAGCTGAAAGCTGTCACTCAAGGTAAAGCTAAGACGCCTGGAGAAAAACTACTAGACGAGTAATGAGGGTCGAACAAAACCCTGGATTAAAACAAAGTAGGGAGACAGAAACTTGGGGGCCACAAATACCACAAGGTAAGGCAAGATGAGAAGTCAAAGGAGTTGGCCAATAAGAAATAAAAGAACCCAAAGGAAAAAATGGGAAAAGACAGAGAATAAAAATACTCATAGACAATAAATATATGGAGATGTCTACACCTAGTTGCTAATAGGGAAGGCATTGTGAGTGGGCATAGGGAATGTGCTATACAAAAAAAAAAACTTTACCTGTTCTTATATTTCAATATTATTTAACTTAAGGACCAGCGTTGCTTTTGCATAACAAAACAAAAAAAATTCAATGGATCTAGATGGAAGGGCAAGGAAGAAAAGGTCAAAACCCAATTAAACAGGCTTGCACACTAGGGGATCTAAACCAAGGCACTACGGGATTGGAATCCAGGGAGACACAGTTGGACCAGAATGGTGGAGCTGAAAGTTACCTTAGACAATGTCTACCCTCCACTCCCACTGCATTTTTTAAATGAGGGAAACAGGCCCAGAGGGAAAAGAGTGGTAAGTCTAATGTCACACAAACTCGCTTCCATTTAATCAGATGCTATGGATTAAAACAAAAAACAACAACACGACAACAAAAAAACAGGCCGGAATAGAGAAACAGGTGCCAAAGAGAACATATTTCCTAACAATGGTCATTAAAAAAAAAGTCAAAATTTAGGGCAAATGTTCCTACTTGTGAATGTGTAGAGGTAGATTTTTCTGACTTTTTATTTTTTTTAATGTTTTATTTATTTTTGAGTGCAGGAGAGATAAAGCACGAGTGGGGGACAGGCAGAGAGAGAGGGAGACACAGAATCTGAAGCAGGCTTTAGGCTCTGTGCTGACGCAGGGCTCAAACTCACAGAGGGTGAGATCATGATCTGAACCGAAGTCGGACACACAACTGACTGAGCCACCCAGGTGCCCCTCTGACTTTCATCTAAACTTGATCTAGAGGGCACCATCTGCCTCCATTTCTCAGCTTTACCCTCCACCATACTGGTGTCTGGTATACAACAGGAGGAAATGCACCAGCCAGCATCACATGCCTACATTCTCCCAGGTTTCAATCCAGGAAAAGAGAGGACCTCCTTCTGGTGCTCCCATATGAGTTTTGGGCATTGGAACAACTTAGGTCATGCTCTTTCTCCTCTAGACAACACTGTTATTAGGAAGAGGTACTATGTGAGGTGATGGATGTGTTAACTTGATTGCCACAATCATTACACAATACATATATCGATCAAGTCATTACACTGCACCTTCTAGTTATACACAATTTTATTTGTCAATTATATCTCGATAAAACTGGAAAAAATAAAGGCATTAAAAAAAAAACAAGTCATTATTTATCAGGAAGAACTGATGTTCTTGATTGCCAGAACTGAGTCACCTGGCCAAATCCTAGTGATCAACTACATGGGAAAGAGATAGTTCTCCAAAGACATTTGGGTAGCTTTCAGAAATAATGAGGAGAAGAAAAACTAAATACCCATTAAAAGATAAAATAAAATTTTTTAAACAAACTATTAGCAAAACACCAAATAAAGAAACAGACATTTTTATGTATTATGTTGAGTAAGCTATTTAAAATTCAAATGCACTTTTTTTTAAAGTTTATTTATTTATTTTGAGAGAGAGAGAGAGCAGGGGAGGGGCAGAGAAAGAGAGAGAGAAAATTCCAAGCAGGCTCCTTGCTGTCAATGCAGAGCCCGACATGAAGCTCGAACCCACAACCCTTGGGATCATGACCTGAGCCGAAATCAAGAACTGGACACTCAACTGACTGAGCCACCAAGGTCCCCAAATGCACTTTCTTTTTGCCCAATTGTACTTCAAGAAATTTATCCTACAGACAAATCTTAACAGTACAAAGAGATGTTATTTAAAGGATGATCACTGAAGCATTGATTGTAATGCCAAAACACTGTCCATTAACATGGAAGTTATTAAATTTTGATATATTCATAGAGATGAATATTACACAATTATTTTTTAATGAAGTAGATCTATAAGTTCTGATATGGAAAGAAGTCTATGATATGTTGTTAAGAAAACAAAGCATATTGTAACAAGATAGGTAAATATGATCCTGCTTGTGTAAATACACAAAAAATATCTGGGAGAGAAAGAATTCTATTTTCTATTTTTTTTAGTTCTTTTTTTATTTTTATTTATTTTGAGAAAGATACAGAGAGCAGAGAGGGGAGAGGGAGAGAGAGTATTCCAAGCAGGCTCCATGCTCAACACAGAGCCCGAACTGGGGCTTAAACTCATGAACCGTGAGATCATGACCTGAGCCGAAATCAAGAGTCCGATGCTTAACTGAATGAGCCATCCAGGCACCCTGGAAGAATTTTTTTTAATATGTAACACTGTTTATTGCTGGGAAAGAAGTACAAGGGAGTTAGGAGTGGCAGGAAGAAAACACTTTTCAATTTATATCCTGTGGAATTTTAATTCGTTTTCCCTAGTACTCATGGTTTTTACTACTTTAAAAAGTAAAAAAAAAAAAAGTTAGTCTAAAAAACACTTGTTTATTTAACTATTAATATGACTGACAAGTCACACTACTGATTCTAAAGAACTAAAATATTTTGTTTACATGTGTTGAAGAAATGTATTAAATTATTGAAAACACATGTAAATGGGATCTCACCATGAGATTCTACATACTTCCAAAATGTAGGCAAATCTTCTTGTTAAGAAGCAATATAAAATTTTCATGCTAATCTAGCAAATTATCTGGGCTACTGAGTCAACTTGGTTCATTTATTTACTTTGTTTATCGGTCAGACCAGCCCATCACAGAATTTTGCCACTATAAATTGGCCCCTGGACTGACTCATTCAGGCAGGCAGCAACTCCATCAAATCCAATAATTAATCGGGCAGTCCTCCTCCATATGTCACTATGACTATTCATTAAAGCAATGCATATGGCTCTTACCTACGTGTGCTAGCTTTTTGCTTTTATTCATGGTTCAACAAATTTATGAACCTCAGATCCAGTGGAACAAAGAAAAATTAGTATAGAAGGTATTATAATTGGGCTGACAGTTTAAAATTAGAAAAGAAAAACTAAAACTGAGAAGAGATGTTGTCATTAACAGTAGAACTCATGACACAGCAAACATCTGTTGATTGCCTTCTATGTGCAAGGAACAAGGCTAGACTCTAGAAACATGAAGAGAAAATATGACCTTGTCCATACCCACAGCATTACTTTTTATTTGAGAAGATAGCATATATATTGAAAAGAATAAGTAATGTACAAGATTATCACTAGCAAGTGCCATATATTTCTAATTATCAAGATTCCCTTTTAAGATGTACAAAGCATCTTAGGAGTCATGAATAAGTGAAATATATCATATTGCATATACTGTATGTAGTATAAGAACTATCATTAAACTTATAGCATTCTAAAAAACTGAATAATTGTGTTCCCCCCAAATTCATATGCTGAAATCCTAAACCCTCAATGTGATTGTACTAGGAGGTAGGGCCTTTGAGAGGTAGTTAGGTCATGAGAGTAAAGTCCTCATGAACAGGATTAGTACCCTTATAAGAACAGACACAAGAGCTTGTTCCATCTCTCTGCTCTTTCTGCATGTCAGGTACAATCAGAAGCTGGCAGTCTGCATCCCCAGAAGAGGTGCAACCTCACAAGAATCTGACCATGCTGGAACCCTAATCTTGGGCTTTCAACCACCAAACTGTGAGGAATAAATTTCTGTTTTACAGGCCACCCTGTCTACGGTACTTTGTTACAAGTAGCCCAAAACTACTAAGACAAGTACATAGCATTAAACACACCATTGCACAAAATAAGAAATGAAGATTACCAAATTGAATTGATAATGCTTTGGTAACTTAGATATTCAGAATATAATTTCCATATGATTTCTTTAATAATATGCATAAGAAGTACAAAATCAAAACACTGATTTAGAGGAGACCCTTAAATTGTCGCTCTGAGTAACAGAAGATATGATAATCATAATCATAACTAAGGTTTACCTCATATTTACTATGTGCCAGGTACTTTCTAAGTTATATATAAGTACATATTTCATCCTCGCAATTCGATGATTCAGGTAATTTATTATTCCTACTTTACAGATGAGAAAATGGAAGTACTGAGAACTTTAGTAATTTGCCCAAGGTAAGTGTCAGGGCCAGACTTTCAAACCACACAGTCTGTCTCCAGAGTCTATGCCTATATGGTAAGCATATGATATGTATTCTCTAAATTATCCTTTGTTCACATTCTTATTTATTTTTTTAATGTTTCTTTTTGAGACACAGAAAGAGAATGCAAGCAGGGGAGGAACAGAGAGAGACAGAAGGACAGAGGATCTGAAGGGGGCTCTGCACTGCTGGCAGAGAACCTGATGTAGGCTTTAACTCACAAACTGCAAGATCATGACCTAAGCTGAAGTCTGATGCTTAACTGACTGAGCTACCCAGGCGCCCCATCCCTTTGTCCACATTTTTAGGAGAAAATATAAAGCAAAGAATGGTAAAGACATTAATTCTTCTTCTATTGTGGAATCTTGCACTTCCTTTGCAGCCTCAAGCCATGCTTTGTACATAATAGACGGTCAACAAATAGCTGTCCAATGGATGGTTAAACTCTAGGCTCAGAGAACAGTATTTGTGATCCATATTATCCACTTGTCTTCACAACCCCTGGTCATATTACTTTTCCCTAGTATTCCCTAGTATTTTATCTAGTAGTACCTAATTCCTCTCTTCCCCAAATCCCAAGCAAAAAGCAGAGTGTCTGAAGTACCAAGTTACATGACAGAGCAGAGCACTGGTCTGAGAATCAACCCTGACACTTTTTATTTATACAACCTTGGACAAGTCGTTTCACTCCTCTTGGAAATGAATGTTCATATTTGTCAAATGAAAGAGCTGAATTAGATGACTGATTTTCAAAGTTCAGAAGGAAGGAAGAAGGGGAAGCATATGAACAGGTGCGACCTCTTCAGCTTCAAGGAGAATAGCTCCCCTTAAACCTGTTTTACATATTAAGTATACGAGATTTTGTTTGAATAAAGGAACTCAAGCCTTTACAAAGTTTGAAGACCAATGGATTTGATCAAATTCTTAAGTACTGTCTCATTTCAAATATTCTATCCCTCTTGACTGCACAGCATACTCCAATACGTCAGGCTATTTGTCCTGACCTGTTCAAGAGACATTTTAACTGAATCTTAGAATTCTTTCCATCATTACAATTCTGGATCTATTCTTTCAAAAAAAGAAATTGATTTTTCCCCTCCACTCACATTTATCAGTCCATTTTTTGGAAGCTCTTCTTGCCACATCCTTAAATAAGTAAATAGGATAACTGTGGTAATTGCCTGACCTGCAAAGTGTATAGAACTTCAAGGTTAATGCTCTTGGCACAAGATTTTTGCTACAAACAGCAGAATTCCTCTAACCCTTTGCTGAGGCATCGGTTCAATAATAAGAGAAAATCATGCCATGTATTGAATTACTCAAAAGAGAATTATCAGAGAATCCCCTGATGGTCTAACGATGGCTAAAATGTACTCCAAAAAGAACTGGTCTTAAAGAACTTCAGGAAAGGCCTTCACCAAAGATACAGGAGAACAGCCAAAACTTAAACAACAACAACAATCTATATATTCAAGAACTGGTACAATCCTACCCCAAATATTGTGCTAATTCCCTATGTTTAATTTTTTAATACTGAACTTCCTTCCACATGAATGAAAAGTTACTGTTAAGCCTATCCATTCTCTAAAATTCCTTTAGTCAGTTTTCATTAAGGACTGTCAAATACATATATCATTTAGGGCTTTTAAATCTAAATTTTATTGAAGATATATTACATATGGCTTAATATTTCAGTTCGGCAATGGCCATCAGCAATAAGCATACTCCAAGAGTGGGATTAATTAAATATTCTAGCAAACACAGTGATCCAAATAGCAAAGAAAAATCCTGGGCACAGAGCCCAGATTCCACACCCTCTCTTATGGTGTGTCTCATCTCTCTTTCAGATAAACTAGACAACCAAAAAATCTTCCATCATTATTTGTGAATGTGTAGAGGTGCAATAAATGATCGAATTCTTCCACCAGGTCGCCTAATACATTTTTTAAGTAGAAAAAATTGCACAAAATCAAATTGCTTCCTAAAAAGATATTTTTAAAACCAGGGAGAAGTAAGTTGTCAGAAATAAAAGGTAACTCTCCTTGGTAATCAGCAGTTTTCGTCTAACCTGACTTTACCATTCCTTCCTCTAATGACAGGCAGGTAGATAGTGCCTTTCTATAATTATAAGTCTGTATCTCTTATGTTATAAAGCTTTAAAGTATTTCAATGTTGCATATTTATAATGAATATGAATCTCAGCTCCACAAAACCAAGATATTCAAAGCAAATTCATGGCCTTGGCCCCACAGAGATTACTGGTTTTACACTCACCAGTTAAAACTGATGCTACTCCAACCTTGAATCTTAGCTTTAGGTCTGAGCATCTTGGTTTTTATGATCTTAATCTATTTGAATGGTGAGGAGGTGGGAGGAGCTCCAGGCAAAATATTTACAAAGGATCTTATTCATCAACCATTCATGGTTCCTCATCTTGCTTCCCTCTCTCAGCTCCCAGCAGCAGCTGGGACATATGGTGACATAATAGGTGTGTCACAATAAAAAATAACCTAGGAATAGAGGCACCTGCGTGGCTTAGTTAGTTGAGCATTCAACTTTGGCTCAGGTCATGGTCTCACAGTTCATGAGTTCTAGCCCCACATCAGGCTTGCTGTTGTCAGCATGGGGCCAACTTCAGATCCTCTTTCCCCCCCTCTCTCTGCTCCTAGTTCTCTCTCTCTCTTTCTCTCTCTCTCTCCCTCTCTCTCTCAAAAAAATAACCTAGCAATGACCATTTTCTACCATCACCAAATCTGCATTTCTGGGACACAATGTACCTTAAATCTTCTGTCAAAGAACCTTCTTGGTTCAATGGGGAGACATTTACTAATAAGTAAAAATCTTTGAAGCTAGAAACAAAAAGCAGTAGTAGCATCATTACATTTAGGTAGCCTAAATAGTTTTTAAAGTATGACAAGTACGTTACATAATTTTATCTTTACAATAAATTTGGAAGGTGGTAATTAGTATTAAGTCGTTTATCTTGTGTGAACTTCAGAGTCCTCATCTTTAAATGGGATATATTTCACAGGGTTGCTGTGAAGCTAAAACAAAATAACATGTGTAAAGTACTTGGTACAAAGTACTCAATAAATGCTAGCTTGGGTTTTTTTTTAATTATTATTATCCCTACAAATAGAGGAAATATTGCTTACAGAAAGTAACCAGTCCAAGGGCATTCAATGGAATTGACTTCATTGAGTAACTAACTGCAAAAGGCTGTGAATATAAAAATTCATGAAATCCCATCTCTGCCTTCTACCTAGGAACTTATACTCATTCTTAATAAGGAAAGCAAACATGTTCTTGAACCAAGTGTTCTTTTCACTCTGTTCTGATGTAAATCCAGAAAAAAGGGGTAAACCGAAACCCATGTCAATGATTTCTTAGATTAAAAACCTTCTTGGGCACCGGAGTGGCTCAGTCAGTTAAGCTTCCAACTTCAACTCAGGTCACGATCTCATGGTTCATGAGTTTGAGCCCCACATCTGCTGTCAGCACAGAGACCACTTCGAATCCTCTATCTCCCTCTCTCTCTCTCTCTGCACCTCCCTTGTGCTCTTTCAAAAATAAATAAACATGCTTTAAAAATTAAAAAAAAAAAACCACCTTCTGCTTATCCAGGTTTTTTTTTTACTGTGGTTAAGAGTACTCTAACTTGGTGTGCCCTCCCTAACCTTCCTTCCCCTCCATAATCAAGAAATCCTGAATAGTGGGAATTTCCTCCTTTGAATAGAAAACTTGATTTTGCGTAACACTGTACAGTTGACTAAAAACACTTTCACCTATACTAAGTAATTTAATCTAACTAAATAACTTAATTTCCCCCAAATCCTGTGAGGTATGAATTAGTAAAATCATTTTAGAGTAGAAGAAATTGAGACACAGTTATAGGTGTCAAAATCCAGACTAGAACTAGATCAGTAACCTCATGTTAGTTTAATTACTAGTTTAAAGCTTCCCCACTAAACTAAACCTATGTTAAAATATTTTTGCACTCTCACCTAGGTTTCCTTCTATTTTCTCTGAGTCTCTGTGACATACTCTAATTCTCCTAGGGGTCCAAAACTGAACCTTGTATTCGAGGACTTCCCCCAGGCAATATGTTTATTCAATAATCCATGCAACATAATATAATATCACCTTTTCAAGTAAGGCTATGACTTTTACATAGGCTACATCCATAAAGAGAGATGGAGAATGATACTTTGCATTTGTTTAGCAGTCTTTCAAAGTGCTTTCATATATATTATTCAGAGAGGGAGAATGAAATTTGAATTTAAGAGTAGAAAGGATGTTAGAGATTCTCAAATCCAGTCTTTCTTAACCTTCTTGGGGTCACTTGCCAATTTGAGAATCTGACAAAAGCTACAGACCTCATGTTTAGAAAGATGTATAAATGAACATATACAATCAATTCTGCAAAATTTCAAGGGGATTCTTGGACTGCCCCTGGTTAAGAACTACTCTAATTTATGACTCTCAATTTACAAAGGAGGAAGCTACTATTTAATCGTGACAGCATTCTTATGAGGAGGCAGAGTAAGGATTATTATTCACATTTTCTAGATCTGGAAACTTTGGTCCAGTGACCAAGTTTAGAGCTGCCCAAAGTCTTACAGCTACTTAACAGTAAGCAGTAGCAGAACCCAGGGCTCTGCACAGTCCAGTTCTTATTCTTCTAGCTCACATCATCCTCCCACTGGAACTTCTTCACCATGAGAAAGCCTCTTTCTATAGCCAACAGTTTATTTGACATTTCACAACATACATAATTCTCGACCTCCAGTGATAAAGCTTCAAATAAAAAAAATGTTCTCTTGCCAATAGTAACTCATTTCTTACAGATTTCCAAAAACTTTTAGTCACTGCTAACACACTTAATATTAGAGTCTAGACATTAGAATTGTAAACAACTCTGTAATTTCTACATTGGTGGTTAAATACTAATCTGGTCAACCTCTCCATTCAGCAGCAAACATATCTGAATCCAGGCAAAGAAGGTAAATATGTTAGCACTTCTTCTGGAAGGGTGCAGGAAAGTAGTATTAGCACAGTAGAATTCCATCTAGCAGACAGAATGCTTACTAAATATTTGTTGAATGAATAAACTAATTTACCTATAAATATCATTGAATTTTTCAAATATTTTGTTTCCACTTTCAAAAATTATATATAAACTAAGAATACACTCAAATACAGTACTTTGTGGTTTAGGTCTAAGTTAAACCTTCAACAGTATATTCCATACTACACTATACATAAAAATAAATATGCTTTTTTAAATGTTTACTCAGGTTTTATCAAAACAGTCTATTAGGATAGTGGTTCTGATTAATTTTATTATAATTTATTCATTCTCTCATAACAATAAACATGTAAAATATTTATTGGGAAGAAAATATCTCAGATTGTATAAAATATTTAGATATGCCAAAGATACTATAACATTTATGATGAATGTTAAATTTTTGCAAGAATATAGTTATTATTAACATTTACATTTAACTTCGCTTAACAGCAGGCTATCTTGCTACTCTAAAGATTTCCATATCTGAAAAGCAGTCTTTATTTGTAAAGCCAAAAGCTTCCAGAATATGTGCTAGGGTGATGAGCATTTTGGTATTTAAGAAGAATGAAAGGTGCTGTGTTTTAGCTTTGCTTATTTGTGCTAGCTTTAGTAGACTTTGAGTCTGAATTTTAATGTTTCATCAGCATAGTTTTTGTGATAACTGGATAGATTAAAAATTTTCTACAAAACAAATGCTTAATAAGGCAATAAACCTGTTGAAAGAATAAATTAGCAGGCAGGTTATGCTTTTAGGATATCTATACTACAGAAAAGGTATTGTACCCACTCTACCTAGTGATTAGGTTTATATTGCAATGTGACTCATAAGACTCACTGTACTGAATAAAAATTTAGGCAATTAGTGATCTTATTTCTTAGGAAGAACTGCTTGCTATCGTATATTAACACAGATCTTGCTCAATTAAAATTGCTCACAGTCAGCAAAAATAATTTCTGCACTGTAATGAAATAATGAAATAATTATATGCAAGGGAGGACTTGTGATCTTTTTAATTATTCTATTCTTCATTTTTAAAAGGGCTATTTGAAAACGTACTCTTATAATTGATTGCTATAAATCAGTCAAACGCATTCTAAGGATCATAAATATTCTAACTTTTAAAAGACAAAGAAATGCTAAATATTCAATGGAATACTTCAATATTCAGAAAATTTAATCTGGGGGGAAAGGATAGACTGCTCTTTGGAAAATAAAAAAGTAAATTTGTTGTCCCGTGAAAAATGAAATATCTTGAATGTCAGTAACAGAAATGGAATTAACAAGAGATCTTTTTATTGTTTTTTAAGGTCATTAGGCTGTGAATTCTATAATTATGGAAATTGTCAGTCCAGTTCTGTAAGAATGTTTGCTCCCATCCATAAGGTAGTGGAATGTTCAATCAGTCTCTCTCGTGGGAAAGTTAGGTCATAACTGTAAGTGTACCAGCAAAATTGAATTAAGCAAAGAGATTTCATTAGTATTTATAGCCAGAAGGCATCTGTAAAAGTACAGGGCAAAGAAGTTATGTGGAAGTCAAAGGAGAAAAAAAAATGGGTTTCCAGTGACAAAGGCGAATCTGAAAGAGATATAAGTGTATAATGAATAAGAGCTATTGAACGCTACTGCAAAGAGGGAGTTGCAAAGATGTCAAATATTGATTTTCTTGTGTATGCCTTTGGACTACATATGTAATTGTTTGGATTTGCTGTCTTCATGGTACAACAATATTTGTTGTCGAAGGTTAAAAAGCATGATGAGAAATAAACTAAAAACTAAGAAACATGTTGGAGAATTATAATAATCCTCCACTCAGTATCTCACTGAAAGATTTCTATATTTTCTTGCAAAAGAACATTTTTAATGAAGAAAAATGTTCTATATTTTTTAAACAGAACACAGATCCTTATTATTAATTGTTAATTGATGATTATTTGATTGACTTTCAGCATCATTTTAAATTGAACAAGGTTCTCTACTTCCTTATTTTATTGAATGGATATTCTTAAAACATCTATCTAATTTTGAAAGCAGTTAAATGATACTTTATTTATGCAGCATATTATAATCAACCCAGTTAAAACTAAATTGATAATAAAAATCTCATGTCACCACTTTAAAAGAAATACTTTCTATAGTGTTTTCCTTTTCACTACAGAAACTCCAGAAAGAGAACTTGTGCATTTTAAAGTCTACATAAGCATATACATTTTAATAACAAATTGCAAACTCAATCAAATGAATAATCAAGCTCATACAGTCACTAGATAAGCAAATACTACCTTCTATTGTTTTCGGGGGTTATTTTCTGTCTAATTATTCAAGTCTGAACAAAGAATTTTAACAATCATAATGCTCTTTTTTAAATAACAGACTCACTTGTTTCTTTTATCTGATTTTACCTTGTTGTCTTTCCTACCTCAGGAAGTTAAAAACAGCAAAACTCTCCAGGTGGATTTTATTGAACTTAAAACCACAATGACCACAAACTGAAAAGAGAAAGGAAAAAAAAAAAGTATGTTTTAAACATTAGAGGTAGACAAGGGTACAAATAAAGGAACAGTATAATATACAGCAGAAGCCTATCATTTTACCAGTGCAGAAAATACTAGAAAGGAAAAACCTGCAGAGAAGACAATTTCTGCATCACAAACAAGTTTCACATTTTATTTTCAATGTCTCGCTTTTAACGTTACTAAATATTTAATAGCAAAGTAAAACAGAGTGACAGCATTGAGTCTATGTGAAATCCAAAATATTTTTTTCCCAGGGCTTCGAAAGCATGTAGGACGCGAAGGAGGTAATCTGGCAGTAATGGCAGCTCCTCTCCGAGGTAAATACTTGTCAGGAACAAAACATAATTCAATTGCACTCTTCTTTTCTGAAAAGGTTGCTTGTGGAATATCCATCATAAAGTCATTTCTATTTCTTAAGAGCTATTAGTGCCTGGCCCCTTGGCTTCATTAAGACACTCTTTTTCAATATATTCTTTTATTTTAGACTTCATCCCAGTTTTCAGCTACACAGTGCACATTGCAATTTCCTGGCTACCAAGGGAGCTGTCAGCCACGCCCCCGAATGACTGACATGCAAGGACAAGGTAGCAAAGGAGAGGAAGGCGGATTTGTTGGCACTAAGTCGGAAACATTTCTTAAACCCTAGAGGTTAAAAGGGAGTTTGGCCAAGCCTCTGAGTCAGAGTGCTATATCATTTAGCTGACACTAACATTACCATACTTCCCATTAGGAGGGCATCAGTCTCCCGGCCCGTTAATCTCACCCAATGTTCTGGTGGAGCTAAAGAAGCTAGAAGTTTTGAGAGTCCCTGCCGCCAGACCTCAATGTTGCCTAAGCAAGCATTAAGAGATTATGGTAATAATAGGTGTGCTTACACCAAATAAAAGGTTTCATTAATCAAGCCATATTGAGATAAACCTGTCACTGGACGGAGGAGACCAGAAATCAAATACTGTGAAAGTTCTGACAGATTGTTAAATAGAAACCCTTTAAAATAGAATTTAATTTACTGTGATATTATAGATATTTATGCATCAATAGGCAAGTGCAGATTGAGTTCAGAGGTCGGCTCTGGTATTTGAAAAATAAAAGCACAGGATGAAACAAAAGGTGACAGTTACCTTTGTCTGAAATTAGGGTTCATTAGACTAAATGGGAAGGTTCTAACGGATTCATGTAGGGAACTGAAGCACAGCATGCGATGTGGTGTGCAATATTGGATAACAGGCAAATCCAATTAAGGGATCTTCATTCTGTTAAAGACTTGTCTACAAACTTAAAAAAGAAAAAAAATCCCAAAGCCAGCCATGGAGTAGTCCAGGTGGTTGCCTGTGGTGACCCTCTCTCACACCACAGTAGGTGAATATTATTTCCTTCCCAGCAATATGGTTAGGAGTGCTGGATTTGGGAGTCAGACGGACCTGAGTTCAAACCACAGCTCTGCTACTTACTACTTACTTACTGGTATGACTTTTGCAAATGACCTTCTTTTGGCCTCAATATCCTAATCAGTGAAATGGGTACTATCAGTAACTACCTGATAGGGCTGTTGTGAGGATTGAGATCCGTTTTGCAAAGTACTTAGTACACTCGCTAGCAGTGCACAACAAACCATAGTTATTAATTCTTCTTTTTCCTTCTCCTTTCTTTCTCTCCCTCTTCACTTCTTCCATTCTCTTTCTTTTTATCTTTTGTCCCTCCCCCTTCCCTTCTTCTTTTACCCCGTCTATCCCACAGCACCAACCAACAGCACCAGCAGCAAGCACCTCCAGGCACTGTGCAGCCTCTTTGGATCGAAGAGCCTGCTGACCTGTGGTTTGCAGGCAGAGTTCAAAATGAAGATATGAAAGGCCTGTTCATTCATACGCCTCATTCATGAAACAGTGTTGGAACCCCCTTTGGCTCTCTAATGTCTGAAATTTGCTTGCTCATACTGACAGAAGTAAGTTCCACATTGTATCAAATTGAATTTATCACTGACTGGTGGCTAAAAATATGTGTGACAAATCACTAAGTAGATTTGTTTAACGAATTTTTTTAAAGAATCCCACACCCTCTATGTTTTATAAGAATACAGGTTGACATTATACATTTCCATCTAATTCATATTTCCAACACTTCAATCTTTCCTGGGTTTTGTTTTGCATTTTAAGGTTTCTTTTTCTTAGTGTCTCTATCCCATTCCATTTATTCTGATTGAAAAAAAGGAAGTCCTTTAAAAAAGTATGAATACTATATCAATGAATAATGGTCACAGAAAGAGTGTCTGTAGAAAAACAGACAGCACCTTACCCATATATGAAAGATAATAGGCAGGCAACATACAATATTGTTACTATACCTCCCAGGTATCTAGAAAACAGCCAAGACAGATTAAAAATGCTACAGAAAGTAGCTGTGCCCCTTTAAGAAACTCTTTGTCTTCCCTGAACTCCCAAGCTGGGTTAAGTGCATCTCCTGTAAATCTACCTGGTCCCTATGAATCCTGTATCAGAACTCTCCCCATGCTATTTGAGTTATCTTCCCCACTACTAACCTATAAGTTTTCATGAGCACAGATATCTTATTTATCTTTGTATCTCCTGGCCAGCAGTGGTGTTCTTGACAAATGTTTGCTGAATCGATAAAAAAATATTCACATCCAGGCCTGAGTTAAATTATCCATTGAAACCCCCTCTCACATTTATTAATTGAAAGTGGCATAATTGACCTGCATGTAAAGATAAAATGACTCAGACCACTTGAAATAATTTAATATTAAAACAAGAGCTCTGGGGGCACCTGGGTGGCTCAGTTGGTTGAGCGTCCAACTCTTAATTTTGGTTCAGGTCATCATCTCACAGTTTGTGAGTTCGAGCCCCATGTCGGGTTCCATGCTTAACATGGATCCTGCTTGGGATTCTCTCTCTATCTCTAAAAATAAATAAAAATAAACATTAAAAAAATAAGAGTTCTGAGAAAACTTCACTTTCAATAAAAGTGTCCTCAAACCATAACTCTCTCTTTTGAATTTGTTGGTGTCACTTTGTACTTAGTATTTACCTGTATTTTAATAGAACCATGGTTCAGGGGTGCCTAGGTGGCTCAGTTAAGTATCTGATTCTTGATTTTGGCTCAGGTCATGATCTCGCAGTTCATGAGATTGAGCCCAGCATCATGTTCTGCCCTGGCAGGGCAGAACCTGCTTGGGATTCTCTCCCCCTCTCTCTGCCCCTCTCCCACCCATGCTAGCTCACTCTCTTTCTCAAAATCAATAAATAAACTTAAAAAAATTAGAAAAGAAATAGAACCATAGTTCAAAGAGAAGTGGAAAAATAAAAAAAGTATGTTTCAATTTTTAGCTATCACCACTTCCTTCAATATAAATCATTTGACTTTTCTATTCCTGTTACCTGTTTAATAAAATGAAAATACTGATATAAGCCAAATATAGATACTGGGTTTATTTCTAAGGGGAAAATATCTATATTTTATGTTTATTATAATTGCTTTTAAATTGAGAATGTTCAATTTTTTGTGAATCGTATTAGTTATCTACTGCTGTGTAACATACGATCCCCCAAATATAACAACTTAAAACAGCAAGCATTTATTATTTACGCAGTTTTGGGGGTCAGGAATCTGAGTGTGACTAAGCTAAGTGGCTCTGGCGCAGGATCTCTCATGCACTCCAACAATCAGTTAGTATTGAAGTTATCTGAAACTTCGACCAGAGTTACAGGATCCACTTCCAAGATGGCTCACTTACATGGCTATTAGCAGAAAGCTGGTTTTCCTCACCAGCTCTTGGGCAGAAGGTCTCAGTTCCTTGCCATGTGGGCCTTTCACAGAGCTGTCTGAGTGGCAGCTGCCTCATGAGCTGGCACCTGCCTTCCCCAGAGTGAAGGAATGAAGACAGTACAAGACAGAAAGAAGTCACAGTGTCTTCTATGAGATAACCTCAGAAGTGACATTATCATTATTTCTATCATATTCTATTGGTCACACAGACCAATGCTGATACAATGTTGGGAGGGGACTATACAAGGCCATGATTACTAGGAGGCAAGGGATCATTGGGGACCATCTTGGAGTCTGGCTACCACACCAATAAAAATTAATATCCACACCAATGGAGCAGAAAAAGAAATGATTCTTAGTTGATTAGGGGGTGGAAAGCCAAAGTCAAAATGACTTTGAGAACTGAGATTCAAGTGTACTAAGCCACCTCAAATAACAATTAATTAAGTAGATGAACTTGGAGTTCTGACCTCTTGTTCCTATAGTTTTTATATCCAGAACTCTTCATTTTATCACTTATTCCCTAAAGTTTCCAAAAGCAAACTATCCCCAACTTTACCCATAACTGCAACACTTGGGGTTAGGGAAAAATCATATTTCTCCTAAGCAATAGACAACATCAATAACCAAGACATAACACAAACCCACACCGATGAATATAGGAGTTAAAAGACACAGACCAAATGTTCATAGGGGGCACTTTATTATACTAGTTCTTTTCAACATCTCAGGTGGTTACATATACAAGGATCATATGCAACTGGACTCTCTGATTCTCAGCTGAACAGTAAGAAAGTCTGAATCCCAGTGGGTTTGACAAATACTTTTCCATCAAATGATAACTTGCCACCAAAAGATAATTTTCCCTATATGCTATTTCCTATATCCTGCCAGGTGGAAAAGAAAAATGGGAATTGAGGGGCACCTGACTGGCTCAGGCGGTAGAGCATGCGACTCTTGATCTTGGTGTTGTACATCCGAGCCCCGCATTGGGTGTGGAGATTACTTAAAATTAAAATCATTAGGGGCACCTGGGTAGCTCAGTTGGTTAGGCACCCGACTTCTGCTCAAGTCATGATCTCATAATTCATGAGCTTGAGCCCCATATCAGGCTTTTTCCTGTCAGCACAGAACCTGCTTCGGGTCCTCTGTCTCCCTCTCTCTCTGCCCCATCACCCCCCCCTCTCTCAAAAATAAACATAAATAAAATAAATCTTTAAAGGGTACCTGGGTGGCATCTGACTCTTGTCAGCTAAGCATCTGACTCTTGATTTCAGCTCAGGTCATGATCTAACACTAGTGAGATCAAGCCCAGTGTAAGGCTCCACACAGGGCATGGAGCCTACTTAAAATTTCTCTCTCCCTCTCCTGCCTCTCTCTCTCAAAATATCTAATCTAATCTAAAAAGAAAAGAAAAGAAAAGAAAAATGGGAATTGAGATACGAGTTCTAGCCCAGTTCTCATTAACTTGCTGTATGATTTCTAACATATCACATCTCTGCTCTTCGAATTTAAATTCTTTTTAATTTTTTTAATATTTATTTATTTTTTGAGAGAGAATGTGATAGAGCGTGAGCAAGGGAGGAGCAGAGAGAAAGGGAGACACAGAATCCAAAGCAGGCTCCAGGATCTGAGCTGTCGGCACAAAGCCAGATGCAGGGCTCAAACTCATGAACTGTGAGATCATGACCTGAGGGGATACCAAGAGTCTAAGTCTTAACGAGCTGAGTCACCCAGGCATCCTTCTTTTTTTCAACTTTAAAGAGTCAAAAGGATCAAAAGAACTCCTCCAAGGCAATATCAATCCCATAATTCTAATTCATCTGTGCTTTCAGATAAACCCAGCTTGCTTATCCTTATCTACTGTCATTTGTGACCCTGATTACACTGATTTCTTACCACATTGTGTCAGAAAGCAGTAAGACAATGGCCATATCTGAATTTATATTAGGCTTTTGTGTACTACCACCCCTCTTTACCAAAAATACTGCTGGAAAATACCCTGTAATATTCACTGAGGGGAAGCTCAGCAGAAATGAAAATACTCAGCTAGCAAGGTAAAACTATTCTGTGACCAATGGAACCAAATTGGAGATAAATTTAGGTACATAGATATAAAAACCGATTTTTTAAAATGGTTTTAACAAAAATGATTGCTTGTAGACAGAGACAGGAAGATGTCTTTCCCCAAAGGATTCACTCTTCACAAAGTTTGGCAGCATGATGAAAGGCAGAGGAGTATGATTCCATGGCAGTAGAGGAAATGATACTCTCATCAGCTGGCAACCAATTTTCCTCAGAGGAGGTACAGACACAGCTAAGTCAGGCCAAAAGTTATGAATGTCCCTGAATTCCCACGGGAAAAGACTATAGTGCAAAGAAAGGAGTTTTATCTATTGAGCCTAGACAAGCTTGAACAAAACAGAAAGCCCTTTAGCAATTTCCTGACAAAGAAAGAAAGAAAAGCAAGAAAATGAGGGAAAGAAATAAAGGTAAGGAAGAGAAAGAGTACAGAAAGAAAACAGTAGGAAAACACAAGAATGAAAGAAAAGAGAGTGGAAAAGTTGTCCAGAACTAGAAACTCATCGAGGAAGCCCTCATTGTCTTGTTCAGTAAGCTACCCCTACCACCTATCACAGTGCCTGGTATAAAGCAAGTGTTTGGCGTACGTCAAATGAATTTTAAAATGGAGATACAGAAAGAAACCAAAACAGTTTTGAAAAAGGCAGGAAATTCATTTCCTTCCAGCTGAGTAACAACTGCAGACAAAATTCTCACAGAAAACCAAAAGATGTGACCGAAGGAGAGGAAGTAGATGGATCTATTACCTCTGGAAAAAAAAGGAACGAAAATCCATCTACTACTGCTACATATCTTAAAGCTTTTTCAAATTTTTTTCTATATATTAATAATCTGTACCAGTTACATACCTCATAAATATTTTAGGATCATTTTAAAAAAGAAAACCAATAACATTTTTTACATACCTGTTCAAAAAATTGTTGATTTTCCTAAAAAAAGAAAACTGGCACTTTATTTGGACATAGAAACTACATAGTCATCTATGTCATTTCTTTGAGTTCTACCAATATTTCAGCTTTACAATAAAATTTTCAAGAAAAAGCAGCTATGTAAAAAAAACAGCATTTAAAGGGTTTCTAGGGTTTTAACCCTTCTGCAGAATGATGTATTTTAAATTTGGTTGTTCAGGTTAAACGGTCACACAAGATCAAACTGTATTACAGTTATCTCAGTTCATACAGCTCAGTTCATTCCCCTTCTAGAGATTATTTTAGATCTTGGTCTAACACAACTATCCCTTTAGGACCAGTCAGATTGCCATAGTAATTGCTCAGTGACCACAGTTGTTGCAACTTTGACACAGGAATGACCACGGTTCTAGGTCAGCTTTCATTTCACAGAGAAATGAAGACACATTAACAAAAGTGGGACTACACACACACACAGACTGAATCACAAACACAATGTCATAAAGAGGAAGCAAAAAGAATAGCAGCAACTTAAATTTCACATAAAAACTCAGACCAAAAATACTATTTTTTACCTCCATCATGCCACTTTTTGGAGAACATGAAAGAGATCACTTCTACACAGCATTTTAATCAGATATGCCTTTGTTTAAATGAATTATATTCCTAAGTGGAAATAATAAAATCAGATAGCCTGTTAATAATCCATGTGATGTTTTTCAAAGTTCATTTGTGCTGGTAAATAAATATTTTAGAACAAGATGGAGAGATTGATTTTTTCTTAATAAAATGAATTTCAAATGATCTCATTTTATGTCAGCTTAAAATGTGATTATTTTTGATACAGAAACTATAAACATGTTTATAAAATAAGGTACATTATAAAGAAATTGAATTGAAATTTATCTGTAAAATGAAAAAAAGACACATTTCAAAATATCTGTTAATACTGTTCCATTCCCACTCACATTCTAAACAGAGTAGAATCAAAGTAAGAGGAGACACTTAAAGATGTAAAATACAAGATAGTAGATACTCAAGGGATAAGTTTTGTATATCTTCACATTTTATCAAAAAGGGAGCTAACTTTTAAATGGGCCAACATTACATTCTAAAAGGAGGCCAAAATATTAATTTTTAAATTAATTTCGGTAATTTTCTTTATGCAGATTTGGATTCTTATCTAGAGCTTGTCAATCAGCATTATTTATTAATTGTTACTAGGGTGTCTGGCTGGCTCAGTCAGTAGAGCATCCGAATCTTGATCTGGGGTTAGTGAATTCAAGCTCAACATCGGCGATAAAGCCTACTTTAAAAAATTATTATAACTAACACTTATTGACCACTTACATATCAGGTACTATGCTAAGTACTTTATTACATTTTCTCGTTTAATCCTAAAAATCTTGTGAAGTATATAAATTACTTTCCCCTATTACAGGTGAGGAAACTAGGACTTTTGACAATACAGTGCTCTAAGATAATAAAAACAAACTGCTCACTACAAAGACCTAGAAATGCTGGAAGACATAAAATAAACATTATTTTAAACATACGACTGAGAAAAATAAATAAGTAAAAATAAGTAAAAGTATAAGTGAGGTAGAACACATGACTCCTGATCTCAGGGTTGTGAGTTTGAGTCCCACACTGGGTATAGAGATTATGTAAAAATAAATAAATGAATAAATTTTTAAAAAGCATAAAAATAAAAATAAATAAAAGTATGACTAAGAAAAAAAGAAGGAAGAAAGGAAATCAATCAATCCTAGGTGCCAAAAATGATAATATCACAGAACCATAAGGTAGAATGGATCCTCAATAGGCTTGAGGAAGAATTAGTCCCAGTAACCTAAAGAATTAATTTTTAATATTCACATAAAAATCCATAAGGCTTTAGATGTGCATGAGAAACTAAATATCCTTGTATAAAGCCAAGACTCCCAAATGTCTACTCTTTCTGAGAAGAGATAAACCAGAAAAGAAATATGTTTATTAGGACAAGATGACAAAGAAGCTTATCTGTCTCTTTTGGGCTTTAAGTTGTAGGGGGGCAAAAATTTCCCCCAAATTCACAGTCTCAGGCCTGTACCACTCATAAATCTGGGGCTAAAATTAATATAATATGCATGGTTTAGGAGGTCTCAAATTGAGAAGTTAACACAATGAGCTATGATTGATCTCTCTGAAACAACTGGTGGAAGCAAAAGCTAAAAAGCCTCAATAAAGATAATCTCACAATGAAACATGTGAGGAAACAATCCACAACAATCAAGAGTTTGTGTGTAAGAACTTTAAATCAAAGAACACTCTGCAAAGCAATATTGAGAAAGGAATTTTAAAAAAGGAGGTACTGTGATAAAAATAAGTTGATTATAGAGAAAAAGACACTATAAAATTTTTAAAAATTCAGCACTTCCAGAAGTAAAATATTAAACTCTTGAGGGATGCCTGGGTGGCTTAGTCAGTTAAGCATCTGACTCCTGATTTCTGCTCAGGTCATGATCTCACAGTTGTGAGATCAAGCCCTACATCAGGCTCTGCACTGAGCATGGAGCCTGCTTAAGATTTTATCTCTCTCCCTCTCCCTCTGCCTTCCTTCTCCCTCCCCCCGTCCCCAGATCATAAACATAAACTCTCTCTCTGTGTGTCTTTCTAAAAAAAAAAAAAAAAAAAAAAAAAAAAATTAAACTCTTGAAATTTAAAACTCTGGGTGCCTGCCTGGGCTGGCTCAATTGGTAGAGCATATAACTCTTGATCTTCGGGTCATGAATTCCAGCCCCATATTGGGTGTAGAAATTACTTTTAAAGAAAAGTTAATGGGCACCTGGGTGGCTCAGTCAGTTGAGAGTCCAACTCTTGATTTCAGCTCAGGTCATGATCCCAAGGTCATGAGATTAAGCCCTGTGTAAGGTTCCACTCTCAGCTTAAGATTTTCTCTCTCCCTCTGCCCCTTTCCTCTGCTCACACTCTCTCTCTTCCTCTAAAATTAAAAAATAAAAAGTTAAAACTCAAGGAATGGGTTGAAGAGAAGATTAAACACAGCTGAAAAAAAAATTAATGAACTGAAAGACAGATCTCTGGAATAAAGCACCAAGAGCTAAAAAATGGGAAAATTTAAAGAGAAGTAGAGACATAAAGGAGAGAATCAAAAATTCCAACTTATCTCTGATAAGAAAAGAATGGGTAGAATAGGGAAAATGCAATATTCAAGAAATAATGGCTGTAGAAATTGTATAGACACTTTGGGAAACAGTTTGGCAGTTCTTTAGAAAGTTGACCTAGTTACCATATGACTCAGCAATATATGAGAATTGAAAATATATTTCCACACAAAAACTTATACATGGATATTAATAGCAGCACTACTATTATAGTCAAAAAGTAGAAAACAACTCAAATGCGTATCAACTGACAAATGAACAAAAAATACATGGGAATATTATTTTTCCGCAAAAAAAAGTGAAGCTCTGATACATGTTACAACATGGATGAACTTGGAAAACATTAAAGTGAAAGAAGCCAGACACAAAATGCTATATATTTATGTTTACAGGTATGCTGGAATGAGGAGAAAATCTATCAACCAAAACCAAGCTAGAACTAACATAGATGTTAGGATTTTTAGATAAGGACATTAAAAGAGTTATTATAGGGGTGCCTGGGTGGCTCACTTGATTAAGCAGCTATCTCTTGATTTCAGCTCAGGCATGATGTCATAGTTCATGGGATCAAGCCCCATGTCCATTCATATTGAAAGTCTAGAACATGGAAATCTATAGAGACAGAAAGTAATGTAGTGCTTACTTAGGACTTGGGGATAAGAGAGATAGAGAGACAGGGAGTAATAGCTATGTAACATGAGGTTTCTTTCTCAGGTGATGAAAATATTCTAAAATTAACTATGGTAATAGTTGCACAGAACTGTGAACATACTAAAAACTGTTGAATTGTACACCTTAACTAAGTGAATTGTATTGATGTGAATTATATCTTACTAAAGCTGTTTTTTAAAATGAAGATGAAATAAAGACTTTTTCAAACATACAAAAGCTGAAAGAATTCATCATCAGGAAATCTGCACTATAAGAACTATCCTTTTTTATTAATGTTTATTTATTTTTGAGAGAGAGAAACAGAGTGCAAGCAGGGGAGCAGCAGAGAGAAAAGGAGAGAAACAGAATCCAAAGCAGACTCCAGGCTCTGAGCTATCAGCATGGAGCCAGATGCAGGGCTTGAACCCACAAACCATGAGATCATTACCTGAGCCAAAGTCGGATGCTTAACTGACTGAGCCACCCAAATGCCCCTCTGTTTTCCTTTATACATTTTATTTTTTTAAGTAATCTCTCCACCCAATGTGAGGCTCAAACCCACAACCCCAAGATCAAGAGCCACATACTCCACTGACTGAGTCAGCCAGGTGCCCAGTGCTCTACAAAAACTATTAAGGACTGTCTTTTTGGAAGAAGGAAAATGACACCAGATAAAAATATGGGCCTATTCAAAAAAGTAAAGAGCACTAAAAATGGTGATGATGTTAGTAAATACATGGATTTTTGTCTTATTTAATCTCATTGAAATATAAACAAAAATAATAACAATATAGTATGGGATGTATATTTTGTAAATGTAAAATGTATGACAAACACAACGGCTGAGAAGAGAGAAATAGAAATATACTATTATAAGGTGCTTATAAAGTATATGTAATACAATATCACTTGAATGTAAACTGTGATAAGATGAATACTATAAATTCTAAATCAAACACTAAAATAACAAAAAGAGTTATAACTAAAAGGCAAACAAAGCAGATATAATAAAATCATAAAAATACTCAATCCAAAAGAAGGCAGAAAAGGGGAAAAGGGAGAACAAAGAAAGATTGCACAAATGATAAATAGCAAATTTAAATCTAATGATTATCAATAATCACATTAAATGTAAATGGAGTAATAACCCCCCAATTAAAAGGCAGAGATTATCAAATTGGGTAAAAAAGCAAGACCCAATTGTATGCTACTTATAAGAAACCCACATTGAATACAAAGATACACATAGATTAAAAATAGAAGGATGGCAAAAGTTATACTATGCTAATACTAATCAAAAGAAAGCTGGAGGGGTTATATAAATATCAAAGTAAATTTCAGAACAAAGACCATTACCAGGAATAAAGATGGTCATTTCCTAAAGATAAAGGAGTCAATTCATTAGACGAGCATAACAATCCTAAACACTTATAAACCAAGTAACTATAGCTTTAAAACACATTTAAAAAAATTGATCAAACTGCAAGAAGTAAATAAATAGACAATTAGACTCAGAGATTTCAATATTCCTCTATTAAAATTGATAGAATAACTAGACAGAAAATCAGCAAACATACATAAGACTTTAAAAACACTGTCAGTTGGGACAAGTGCCTGTCTCAGTTGGAAGAGCATGTGACTCTTGATCTTAGGGGCGTGACAGGTGTAGAGATTACTTAAATAAAAAAGTGACTTAAAAAAAGAAAAACACTATCAATCTGACCTAATTGATATCTATAAAATGCTCTAACCAACAACAGCAGAAAACACATTGTTTTCAAGTGTACACAGAACATTAACAATGATAAACCATATTCTGAGCAATAAAATAAGTCCCAGCATATTGAAAAATATTCAGGTCACACCAAGTGATGACAATGGAATTAAATTAGAAATCAGCAACAAAAGGACATGTAGAAAATCCCCAAGTATTAGGGAACTAAACTTCCAAATAACCCATGGGTCAAAGAAGAAATCAAAAGAGAAATTAGGATGGCTCAGTTGGTTAAGCGTCTGACTCTTGGTTTCGGCTCAGGTCATGATCTCATGGTTCATTAGTTCCAGCACCATTTGGGGCTCTGCAGTGATAGTGGGGAGCCTGCTTGGTTTTCTCTCTCTCTCCCTCTCTCTCTGCCCCTCCTCCACTCATGCTCCCTTTCTCTGTCTCTCTCTCTCTCAAAATAAATTTAAAAAGTTAACAAAAGAGAAATTAGGAAGTATTTTTTAACTATATAAAAATGATAATACAACATATCAAAATTTGTGTGATGCTGCTAAAGCCATATTCAGAGGGAAATTTATAGCAGCAAAAACATCTATACTAGAGAAGAAAAAAGATTTCAAAGCAATGACATCAGCTGTCCAGAGGTAGTGAGTTCTTTCAATTGACTGTTCACAGCCAGATGCACATCAAACTTGTTCTACTCTTTCTTCCTTACCACAGCACTGACTGCTCTAAAAAGAAGTAGAAGAAAAGTACATTAAATCCCAAATAAGTAAAAATGAAGTAATAAAAATCAGAGCAAAAATCAACGAAGTGGAAAATATGACAGAAAATCAATGAAACCAAAAGATGGTTTTTGAGAAGATCAGGAAAACTGATAAAATTCTAGCCAGATTGATCAAGAAATTTTAGGAGTATAAAATGAAAGAATTAAAAGTGTACATATCAATCCAGATAAATCTTAGAAATAAACTTCACAACGTAGGGAAGAAAAAGCAAGTTGCAAAAGAATACAGACTGTATGATTCTACTAAAGTTCAAAAACGTGTAAAATGTGTGTGGCATATATGTAATATTCATAATAAAAGCATAAAGAAGACCAAAGTAAATGTGATTTTTAAAATTCAGGGTTATAATTATCTCTGGTAAGAATGGTAACAAATGGTTCATTGAAGGCTTCAACTGAGTTGGTGATACTCTTTATTTTTAAGCTGTGGTTTGGTTAGACAGGTTTTCACTCTATTTTTTTTCATACTTATATGTACATTATGTATATTATTTTGTCCACATAAAATATTTCATTAATTTTTATTTTTTTAATGTTTACTTATTTTTGAGAGAGAGACAGACACAGAAACAGAATCCGAAGGAGGCTCCAGGCTCTGAACCATCAGCACAGAGCCAGACACCAAGCTTGAACTCATGGGCCATGAGATTATGACCTGAGCTGAAGTCGGACATCAACCAACTGAGCCACCCAGGTGCCCCCATATAAAATACTTCATAATAAAAATTTCAGTAGAATGTATAGGTAACCACTAAAAGGACAAAAACAAATGTATAATTTCCAAAGCAATAGTAAGAAAAGAAGTAAGGAATACAGAAAATTTAACAAATAAAATATAGGAAACGATTGAGGTAAGGAGAAGGAACAAAGAAAAGCTTAAGTAACTATAAAGCATTAAGTGAGATGACAATAAATAACAACTGAAATTAATTTGAATCGACTAAGGTTGTCAAATTATAAAATAGATATTCATAGTGAATTAATTAAGCAAGTTTGTATAGTATACTATTTATAAGAAGAAAAATACCTAAAAAATTGGAACAGGTCATTAAAAAGTTGAAAGTAAATGAACGGAAAAAATTATTCCATTCTAAGTCTTACCAAAAGAAAGTTGATGTAGACTATTAATATCAGTTAAGGTACGCCTTAAGGCAGATATGCATAGGCACAAAGAGAATCTCTATATAACAACAAAAAGAAAAATTCACCAGGAAGCTCTAACAATTCTAAATTTATATATAACTAAAACTATGGCTTCAAAATACAAAGCAAAAATGCACAGAATGAGTCAAATCAACCATCATGATGTGAGAATCTAAATCCCCTCTCCCAGCAATGATAGATCAGTATAAAGAGATAGATGTATATAAATACAGATGTTTTGAACACAATTTAAATGTCATTTTAGCTAATGACAGAACTCTGAAATCGAATGTTAGAAAATATACTTTTTTCAAGCATACACAGAACATTTAACTAAAACAACAACAGGTATTAGATTACAAAGCAAATTTTTAATAAATATAATCATTACCTAGCCCAAGTGTGGGGCTTGGGCATTTAATAAATGTTAGTTTTCCTTTCTTCCATATAGCTATTTAAACTAGTACATAGTATGGGCCCAGTATTTTTATATTATCTTCAATAATTATAAATAAACCCCAATTTAAAGAATATGTGACATGCACATATCTCAGGAGGACTGTATACAAAGTATACCTCCTTCAAGTCTGCTCAGATGTCACCTTTCATGACACCTTTCGGATGTTACAACATATTTAAAATTGCACCAACTGTCTCACTCCCAGTACTCCTGATCACTTTACCCTGTTCATCCTTTTTTTTTTTTTTTTTTTTGCCTTAAATATTTATTGCCTTCTAAGGTAATGTATAAAGTCATTACATCTTTTGTTGCCTTGATAGAAAGTAAGCTCCTCTGGGGCACTTGGGTGGTTCAGTGGGTTAAGGGTCAGACTTTGGCTTAGGTCATGATCTTGTAGTTTATAGGTTCAAACCCATCCAGGAGCCTGGAGCCTGCTTCGGATTCTATGTCTCCCTCTCTCTATGCCCCTTCCCAACTGCTGCTCTTTCTCTCTCTGTCTCTCAAAAATGAATATGGGGCGCCTGGGTGGCTCAGTCGGTTAAGGATCCGACTTTGGCTCAGGTTGTGGTCTCGCAGTTTGTGAGTTCGGACCCCACACTGGGCTCTGTGCTGACAGCTCAGAGCCTGGAGCCTGCTTCGGATTCTGTGTCTCCCTCTCTCTCTGCTCCTCTCCAGCTCACACTCTGTCTCTCTCTCTCATAACTAAGTAAAACATAAAAACAATTTTTAAAAAATGAATAAACATTTAAAAAATTTTTTTAAAAACTCCACTAAAATAAGTATGTTTATCTGTTTCATATGTTTATCTGTTGGGATATAACCCCCAACACCTAGAACGGTGCGTGACTTATGACAAGTGCCCTAGGAAGATTTGTTCAATTATTTATCTCAAACCATAATACTCACTTAAGATGAAGTTTATCATTAACAAGGGTAGATACAAATTCATTTCTCAAAAACTTTTTCTTGATAATTTAAAGTTTTTTGGCCAGAGGCACCTAGGTGGCACAGCTGGTTAAGTAACAGACTCTTGATTTCAGCTCAGGTCACGATCTCAGAGTTTGTGAGTTCAAGCCCCACGTCCTGCTCCACACTGACAGTGCAAGGCCTGCTTTGGATTGTCTCTCTCCCTCTCTCTCTCTGCCCCTCCCAACTTTCTCTCTCTCCTCTCTCTTTCTCTCTCTCAAAATAAATAAATAAATAAACCTTAAAAAAAATAAAGTTTTTTGGCCATTTTCTTGTCAGCTCTAATTAGATCATTGTTGCAGTTTTTATTTTCTGATGTGCTAGAGAAAAGTTCTAATTAGGTCATCATTATTTATGTCTTCTAATGTGACTAAGGAAGACATCTACTAGTAGGAGAGAAATGTTGGCTCTACCATTTTATCATTAGTAAATATTCAAACTGAAGTTTTCTTTTCAGGATTTTTTTCAAGCTTATGTTATATGTACAATTTGTAAGGTTATTTTAATTTACTATATAATATAATCTACAAATTCACTTAACCCAGTGAATCCTAACTGCAATAATCTCACGGAAAGTTGGAAGCAAGCAAACAAACAAAAAGAACAAAGGTCCCTGTTAGCCCTCTGTATTATACAAGTCCTATTCTTCTCTCAGAAAGCTCCATCCACCTTAGTGATACCTTCTTTCACTTAGGAGACTACAGTTTTAAGTAACCAACGCAAAAGAAAGAACAAATTATATATTTTTCTCCTTACTCTCGGAAAAATGGCAAATTTGGGTACCTTCCCCACACCATATCACAGACTATTTATTAGGTTTTTATGCCAGAGTAAATGTTAATAGCATGAACATCCTGTTTAGTACTGGAAAGCAGGGTGGGTTGCATTCCTGAAATTGGTGTGCAAACTATATCAGTCTATATGTAGTTGTTTTACCATAGCCCCTGTGGAGTTGCTCTGTAAGTCAACAATTGTTCTCTTCAAATCCCCTGAAGTCACCACATCCCTTAGGTAACAGCAGTTATCTTCTGCTACCTTTCCTACAACGACCTGTCAAACCTGAAAGATTTCAGTGATGTTTATAAGGCCCTTCATAATGTCAAAAACTCCACCAATCCTTAAAGTCCTCTTGGCTATTGCTCTGTTTTCTCTACCCTTCATTTGAAGACACCTCAAGCTGCCTTAAAATGCATTTTAACAGCCAGCATGACACTCTTCCTTTGTTACTTCATAACAAAGTACTATTCATGTACATGTTTTTCAGCCATTATGTATTTGCTGGAACACAGGATAAATGGAAGAGAGAGACTACCACAGAATATACCCATTGCAAAATACAATCAACTCAGGACAGTAGGATAAAGAGCTCCAAGGATGAGAACAGATGGCTGGAGTTCAGATATTCTGAGAACGCAGGGTCAAGGGGAAGACAGAATATATACTTAAATTTTGGCAACATGTATATTTATTTGGAAAATATTTCAGAGACAGAAATCTAGAAAAGCAGTGTTCTTAAAGATTTTCTCTTTCCAGATGAATATTGTTTTTTTATTTTTTAATTTTTTAAAAAAGTTTCTGCTGTTTTGTATAATGTTTATTTATTTACTTTAAGAAAGAATCCCAAGCAGGCTCTGTGTTGTCAGCGCACAGCCCCACATGAGGCTTGAACTCATGAACTATGAGATCATGATCCGAGCCAAAATCAAGAGTTGGACACTTAACCAACTGAGCCACCCACGCACCTCTTTCTAAAATTTTTTAATGTTTATTTATTTCTGAGACAGAGAGAGTGCATGCGTGCGCAAGCAGGGGAGAGGCACAGAAAGAGGGAGGCAGCAACTCTGAAGCAGGCCCCGTATTCTCAACGCAAAGCCCGGTGTGGGGGCTTAAACCCATGAACTGTGAGATTATGACCTGAGCTGAAGTCCAACGCTCAACCGGCTAAGTCACCGAGGCACACCTGAATGTTGTTTTTCTGAAAGACTATTTGGGGAGATTATATGTTTATTTTCAAATGCTTAAAACATTTTTAGAATCCTGTTTGGAAAGACCTTTGCAGAGTAACCACATTCTTTTGATCATCCCTAAGGACGAGAAATGTCAGCATTTGAAGCTGGCTTTTATTTTAGATAATAACCTCCAAAAGTAAGTTGTAGAAAAGTGAATAATCAAGCCAGTACTAATTAGGAGTCAAAAGGTAGATGTGAGTGTAAAGCAATGAATCTGATTATCTATAACATATCTAAATAATTGTATATTAACACTGCTTAATCATTTTGGAGTATTTCATAGAAGACAACTTGGAAATGATACATAAAACCATGAATATACTGGTACAAAAAAAGACACTCAGATCAATGGAACAGAAAAGAGAACCCAGAAATGGACCCACAAATATATGGCCAACTAATCTTTGACAAAGCAGGAAAGAATATCCAATGAAATAAAGACACTCTCTGCAGCAAGTGGTGCTGGGAAAACTGGACAGTGAAGAAAAACAAACCTGGACCACTTTCTTACACCATACACAAAAATAAACTTGAAATGGATGTAAGACCTAAATGTAAAACAGGAAGCATCAAAATCATAGAGGAGAAAGCAGGCAAAAACCTCTTTGACCTTGGCTGCAGCAACTTCTTATTCAACACATCTCCAGAGGCAAGGGAAACAAAAGCAAAAATGAACTATTGGGACCTCCTCAAAATAAAAAGCTTCTGCACAGAAAAGGAAACAATCAGCCAAGCCAGAAGGCAACTGACAGAATGGGAGAAGATATTTGCAAATGACATATCAGATAAAGGGTTAGTATCCAAAATCTACAAAGAACTAATCCAACTCAACACTCAAAAAGCAAATAATCCAGTGAAGGAATGGGCAAAAGACATGAATAGATACTTCTCTAAAGAAGACATCCAGTGGCCAACCAACACATGAAAAATGCTCAACATCACTCATGATCAGGGAAATACAAATCAAAGCCACAATGAGATACCACCTCACTTCTGTCAGAATGGCTAACATTAACAACTCAGGTAACAACAGATATTGGCGAAGATGCAGAGAAAGAGGATCTCTTTTGCACTGCTGGTGGGAATGCAAACTGATACAGCCACCCTGGAAAACACTCAAAAAATTAAAAATAGAACTACCCTACGATCCAACAATTGCACTACTAGGTATTTATCCAAGGGATACAGGTGTGTTGTTTCGAAGGGGCACATGTACCCCAATGTTTAAAGCAGCACTATTGACAATAGCCTAAGTATGGAAAGAGCCCAAACGTCCATCGATGAATGAATGGATAAAGAAGATGTGGTAATATGTTTCCATGCATAGGTGGACTTTGCGAGACCTAACAGAAAACCAACAGGGAGGGGGAGAGGGAAGGAAAACAAAATGACACAGAGAGGGAGGGAGACAAAACATAAGAGACTCTTAAATACTAAGACAAACTGAGGGTTGAGGCGGGTATGGGAGGGGGGAGGATGGGAGACAGGCACTTAGCAGGGTGCGGGTTGGGATGAGTACAGAAACCAATCTGACAATAAAAAATTTATTAAAAAAGAAGATGTGGTATATATATACAATAAAGTATTACTCAGCAATCAAAAAGAATGAAATCTTGTCATTCTTAACATGGATGGAACTAGAGGGTATCATCCTAAGCAAAATTAGTCAGAGAAAGACAAATATATGACTTCACTCATATGGAGACTTTAAGAAACAAAACAGATGAACATAAGGGAAGGGAAACAAAAATAATATAAAAACAGGGATGGGAACAAAACATAAGAGACTCTTAAATATGGAGAACAAACAGAGGGTTACTGGAAGGGTTGTGGAAGGGGGGGATGGGCTAAATGGGTAAGGGGCATTAAGGAATCTACTCCTAAAATCATTGTTGCACTATATACTAACTTGGATGTAAATTAAAAATAATTAGTTAATTAATTAAATAAAACCATGAATAAAGGGTAGAGGAAAAAGAAAAAAAAGAATTTAAATGACAATACTCATTATTCACAATGATTAAAAAACCATTACTGATAGCTCTTTATTATCAGCTATTATCGTACCCATTTTAAGGATCTATTTGTTTGATCCAAAATAATAAGCAAAATTTAATATCTGTATATACACATACTTATCCATACATATATATAGAATAATGAAAGTTTTGTTATTCCTTACAGAAATATATGTAAATTCTGAAAACATTTATATAATTGATAACATTAATATTCTATCTTATAGCTGGCCTTAAGTATTTATGTATAATTCTTTTCTTTTAAATTTTTTTTAATGTTTATTTTTTTTGACAAAGAGACAGAGCGCGAGCACAGGAGGGGCAACGAGAGAAGGGGGCGGGAGGGACACAGGATCAAAAGCAGGCTCCAGGCTCAGAGCTGTCAGCATAAGGCCTGATGCAGGGCTCAAACCCACAAACCATGAGATCATGACCTAAGCCAAAGTCAGATGCTTAACCAACTGAGCCATCTAGGCACCCCATAAATATAATTCTGTTATGTACAAGTCTAGCCCTCTTTTTGGTATGCCATTTCCCAGAAAGTTTATTTTCCCATTCTCATAACACCAGTCCACATTCAACCTGGTTTGATATTGATAAATGTTAAAACTTTGATATAAAAGATAAGAAGAAGTATTTTCAATATACATTTGTTCAAACCTCTCTAAATATTTTACATATTAAAACATAATCCTTAGAAATCCTAGTTTGGGAACAGGGTTTAGTTATCAATTGTTATGTAAAAGTCAAGATTCCATTCAAAATACTTTCTTTGAAAAAGATGTTTTAAGTCATTTAACAATAATATATAAAACTAATATACATTTGATGGTATTGCTCTGAATTTATAAGGTTAAAATGTATTAAGAGTTTTTTTTAGTTCTCTAGGTAATAGCCTTATTAATTAATAAAAGTACTACTTGTTGGTTTTTTTTGTCATCTTAGTGTTTAAAACCAGAATTTTCAAATTAAGATCAGAAAGAATAATCTTCAGATAGTAATCACACTATTTAAATAAATTAAGCTTGAGAGAACTGGGACATCAGTGGATGTCGCAAATGCTTCACCACAATGTACTTTACTATGCTTCAAATTAAGATTTTTTTTCAAGCTATATCATACAGTAAAGGCACTCAGAATAAAATATACCAATATTGCACCTTAGCTTTCTAAGAAACCTCTCTTTTCTAAGAAATCTGTCTTTACAGCGTCACGAACCTCTTTCCACAGTATTTTTTATGTTTTGACTATAAATGACATAAATTCATCCTGAAGTTACTATGAATGCTGCTTTTTAAATTGGGTAGATTTTAGCTTTTCACTTCCAAATTTTAACAAAGAACACCATCACCACCCATCCACCCCCGTCATCCCCACCCAGTTAATAAGGACAGACAGCCTTATGAACTGTCTGCTTACACTGCCTTGTGAATTGACCACCCTCAACCAGAAGTTTAAAAACCTCTAATCATCTTTAACTTCCAAATCTTGTTTAAAAAAATAAAAGGAGGGAATTTCCAGCACCCCGTGGTTCTATACAAAACTTTCTGCCTAAAAGAGTTTCAACAACATCATTTTGCATCATAGTGTTTTCTTAATTGTTGTTTTTATTGCTTTATTTCTGCAGTGTCTTTCTTCTGAGCTTTTTCATCATAGCTCATAGTCATCTATGCCTTAGTAGGTAGGGGATAGGGGATAGAAATATTACTTTCCCCTTTAAAGACAGACAAATAGTTTTAGAAACAAGGTCACTCATTAAGATAGCAAGAGAACAAGACTAGATTCTTTGTCCCCATGCAATGCTCTTTTAAAATTACCTCTCCAATTCTTTAGGTCTCCATATTATTTGTTAATAAATTTAAGCAACTAAGAAAGTCAAAACAAACAGCCCTGGATAGAACTACAGCTAATTTCCTTACAGAGTACAATGAACTTCAATCCTATGGCATAATACATTCAAACAATTTTAGTCCTGGATGTTTCCCAACGGTCTGGTGACGATCATACCAAAGTGAGGATCCGCAACGCAGTAAGGACCACACTAAACACACATGCACTCATTTATTCTTGGAATTAATAAGATTTTTCGCCCTTTTCTCTACTTCCTCCTTCCTAATGTTTAAATCCTACTTATCCTTTCAAAACCATGAGCAAATGCTACCTCCTTCAGGAAGTCTCTCTAATCCTCCTGCTCTCCTTCCCCTTAATCTCCCAGGACTGAAAGGAATCTCTTTCTCTTCTGAATTCCCAGGAGTATTTTATTGGCATCTTTTATCCCACTTAACACATTTTACTTTATAATGTAATATTTTATGTATCTTAATTCTGCTATTAATCTGCAAGTTCATCAGGATAAGATCCATAGTAGTTAGTAAGACTTCAATATATGCTTTCTAAAAGCCAATTGATGTATTATAGGGATAGATAGTATAGGAATAAAAGTAAAATGCTGGGCATTTCCAAATGGGAAATTACCAAAGAAAATACACGCACTCTTGAAAAGGTACTAGAGGGCTAGGTAATAGTAAAGGGAGACACAGTAATGTAATACATGCTAATTAATTAGATACTGGAATTTCATTTGATGCAATGAGTGTACCAAGCATTCCAATTAAAAACCTCTCATTGGCAGTGTTATCCAAGGACTGGTCTAAGAATGGCTATCCATGTGTATATGTAGCAAAATCCAAACTCCTTTCCAGGGCTGACAAGACCTTGTATGATCTGGCCCCAGCCCAACCTCTCCAACCACATTTCTTGTTCCTCTGGCGCACAAAGCTCCTGTCCACCTACCCAAGCTCTTTTTTGCCTCAGGGCTTTTGCCTTGGGCCATTCTGCTACCTGGAACACAGTGTTGTCACCCTCTGCACCTCATGCTCTTAGAAAGGCTGCTTCCCCATCCACCAGATCTTAGCTTTAAAGACCCATTAGGCAATTCTATCTTCAAATACGTCACCCTAGGCTTCCCAGCTATTATTCTCTATTTTAATACTCTACTTCTTCCTTTATCACATTTTGTACTTTTTTGTTTGTTTGTTTCTTCACTTGTCTATTACCTGTCTGCTCCATCAGATCATGTCTTGAGAGCAGACTTCACCTATGCAGTTAACGCTGGGGACCTAATACTTGGTTTATAGTAGGGTCACAATTCATTTGTTTAAATGAATAATAGGGGCACCTGGGTGGCTCAGTAGGTTAAGTGTCTGACTTTGGCTCATCTCATGATCTCGTGGTTTGTGGATTTGAGCCCCGCGTCTGGCTCTGGGCTGACAGCTCAGAGCCTGGAGCCTGCTTCAGATTCTGTGTCTTCCTCTCTCTCTGCCCCTCTCCCATTCATGCTCTGTCTCTCTCTCCCTCAAAAATAAATGAACATTTTTTTTAATTTTAATAAATAAATGAATAATGAAAAAATGCCAAATACATGAATTTAAAACTGAAGCGTGTAAGTTGACTTTAGTGTCTTAATAAGCTTCAACCTCAACTACTATAAACTTAAAACCGTAGAGCTGGGTTCAAATTCCAGTTTAACTGCTTATTACATATGCAGGTTTAAGTAATTTATTTAAGCCCTCTAAATCTAAATTTCTTCCAAAAAAAAAAAAAAAGGACTAAAAGTAGTATCTCCTTCTCCGAAATGTGAGAACTGAATGACAGAGAATTGAATACTTCTCCCTTCCTACTAGCCATTAAGCACTCATAAATGCTTGATATTATCATGCATATTAGAATTTCTTGTGTCTCCCATTGGTTATTTGTTCTTTCCTGACATCATTTGCCTCACTTAAAGCAACACTTTTACATTAATGAGGCTATTTTTTATTTTGTTTTGTTTAGTTTTGTAAACAGATTTAATAAGGTATAACTGACATGCATAAACTGCATTGAGGTTATTTTTCATCTTTTTAATTTAATTTAATTTTTTTTAAGTAGGCTCCATGCCCAATGTGCGGCTCGAACTTAACAACCCTGAGATTAAGAGTCCCTCCCTCTACTGACTGAGCCAGCCAGGTACCCCAAGGTTACTTTTTAATGTGACCTTTGCCCAAAGAGTCTTCTAGAAAATGTAATAAGGAATGCTGACTGGCAACATTGTGTACAACTGCCCATGCTATGTGAATAGGGGTGTGCTCCAGTTGGGGAATTCTTAGGAAATAACTATGTTTAGATTTATTGAACAAGTATTTAATGGGCTCCAGTTTGTACCAGGCAGTGTTCTAGGGACTAGGGATATATTAGTGAAAAAAATGGACAAAAATCCTTGCTTTCCTGTAGTTGGTATTCTAGTATTATTTGCTATAGTACAAAAAGATTTATGAATTTTAGGAAATTTGTGAATTTTTTCAAAAAGAGATTCTTTTAAATAGCCATACACAGTGCTTAAAAAGCAAAGCTATAGACTCATCTTTCACAAGAAGTGAATACATCTCTAATAAAGCCCACCTCTACAATAGGTTTAAAGTGTGCCCAGCAGGATCTGATGGCCATACCCAAGTTAAAGCTTTTTCATTTCTTTGCAGGTTATTCTATGAGACACTTCCTGGCTGCAACTTCTCTACTTCTGAAGCTAGTGATGACAAAAATCAACGTTCCACCGTTCAAATCTGTGAAGTCCCAGGTCTGAATATAAGGTGAGGAAACAAATGCATAGGGAAAAACATGGGAGATGGTATAAAGGAAGGAGGAGAGGTTTCACTTGGCTTCAGAATTCCAGCCAGTAAAAAAGAATGTGCTTGTTTAATTCTGTTATTTCTCTAGAGTCTGGATAGTGTTTTATCAAACTGTTGGTTGCAACTCATTAGTGGGCCGTGAAATCAATTTTGCGGGTCATGACTAGCATATTTTCCCTCCAGAATAGGAAAAAAAATCATACTACAACACACAGTGTGAATCTTGAAACATGTGTGCCATATATGCATGTGCTTAGTTACATATATTTATATACTGAATCGTGTATTTCTAACCCTGAGTCTAAGATATAAATACTATAGAATCTTCATATGTCCAGGAGGAGTCAGGGGGGTAGGTCACTCATAGGTGCAAAAGAGAAAATAAGCTGAGTTTTACAAATCAAATAAAGTTCAATATTAAAACTTCTCCAAAATTGGAATCGGCTTATAGATTTTTATTTTAATCATCTGAGGGGAGAGTGAGGAAAAGCATTATGACTAGATACCTCACTTTTAATTCACAAAATTGATGATCATTTAAACAAACCTTTTTTTTTTAACCTCTCTCTGTAAGACATAAAATGTATTCAGAAATAAAACTAAGGATATGCTGAATTTATCTTTAGGTTCAACTCCTAGCTTTAATGTGCTGTAAAGATAAGACTGTAAGATTTAGCAATCCAAGATCCTCTGTCCCCTCCCTGAGAGTGTTGATCCTTCCTTCCTTTGTGAAACATGTGAATACCTAGGGCAAGGATTAGCCTTATGGTAAAACAAAAATGCGAAACAAAACAAAACAAAAATGTTCCTACTAACAGTTGGTGAATTCTTGTTTCCCAACTGCAGGTTTTAATTCTTGGCTGAAAATTATTTGTAGTGCCATATAAATATTATTTGAAATAGGAGCCCTTATATCAAGAAAGTCATTTCTTAGGATATTAATTCACATCCTTTGAATGTTATTTATTTACATGGCTTTAAAAGCAATTAAGACATTTAGGGAACACATTAAACCACAGATTAATGTGCATTTTTCTCTTGGACTATCTATCATTCAAAGGCTTACCCCTACCCTTTTCCACCCAGGGAGATAAATGTTTCAGAACCAGAGAGGCATATTTCCTTTCTGTCTGTTTCCTTAGAATTCATTTAAACATGCCTATTGAAATTTCCTCTCACGCAATATTTTAGAAAGAGTCCCCAAATATATACAGCTTGCAGACTGTAAATACTGAATGACAAGATTGCTACCAAGTTTTCTTCCTTAGGCAAACAGTACCACAGTCAAAATCCCCTATATAAACAATTCCGGTCTGCATGTAAATTAGATTAACATAATAAAAGAGTAAGTATAGCTGTTTTCCTCTAAGTCTTTTAAATAAATAGGAGTGAATATTCAAAAACTGTGAATGCCTGGGGGCATCAGGGCTATTTGTCAGTTATCAATACTGGTCTATAAGGGAACAAGAAGACTGTCATTCTCCAAACTAAATATCACTCTCCCTAAACAACACCTAAATCAGAGCACAAAGAAAATATTTTCCTCTCTAAAGCACAGTGTTCAAAAACTTTGAATTCCTAAGTAGTCCCAACCAGTTACAGACTGATAAGACTACAGAGACAGAAGATTTCAAGGATTTTTTGAAACCAATTTCCTATTCCTAAAAAGGAAAGATACATGGTCAAAACTAAATATGACTCTCTAAACAATTGCAAAATCAGGACACTAAAAGTAAAGTTTTCTAAACTAATACACAACGATTAACTTCCTTAGGCTTCAGAGAACTCTCTTTAGGTCATGATTTGGTATAAAATATCCTAGAAAAAAAGATAAATATCAGAGGTGGTTGCCATCCTTTCAGCATCCTCATAGTGGGTGTAGGACTGAAACTTTCCTCCTGTTTAGCTACCTAAGGGGTGGCAATCAAGTTTCCAGGGAACCAGCTAACTTAATAGGGTAAAACTAGTTAGAAAAATTAGAATCTTGGTCTTGTTTTAAACTTTCAAGATTTTATCTTGTTTTAAAGAAAAATAAACACTTAAATATTAATTATTTTAAAGTTACAGTATGGGCTCCCATAAGGATTAGAGGCCTTAACCATAGTTTTCTGTTCATATATCTATATCTTATTTATATATGAACTCCACTAGTTTAACACTGAGAGCTAGCAAATTTTCTTTTACAAGAGTTCCTTTCACTCCTGCATAATGGTTAAAGCACAGACTCTGGAATCATATAGACTTGAGCTGGACGCCTGTTTGGCTACTTTTTAGCTGTATGACCGTGAAGTTGCTTAGTCTAATATATCAACCAAAAAATGGTAATATTAATCAGTATCTACTAGACAGGGCTCTTCTGGGTATTGAATAAAACAATGCATAAAAATAAGTGGTAGCTCAAAGAAGACAGAGAAGTTACCATACAGGAGGAAGAAAGGGGAAAGAAAAATAGGATGAGGAAAAGAACAGAAGAAAGAGATAAGGGCATAGGAAAGGGGAGAGGGGAGAAGAAAGTGGAAAGAGGGAGATCCATACTTGTAATAAATTTCTTTGTAAAGTATACCTACTGTACTTGGTAAACACATGAGCACATAACCCTGTTTGTATCTCATTATCCACTATTTTTCTCCAGCCTTCACCTGAGCAATCAGCCCAAACAAACAAACAAATAAACCAAAAAACACACAGTCATGCTGACTGGGTGTCACTTTAAATTCATGACTACAGGGCACCTGGCTGGCTCAGTATAAAGAGCAAGTGACACTTTTGATCTCCGGGTTGTGAGTTTGCACCCCATGGTAGATGTAGAGATTACTTATTTTAAAAATGAAAAAAAATAAATAAATAATTTCATGACTACAACTAGCAGCTGGTTTAAAAATAAAGAAAATTTGCTTTTCTGGCATTGATTAATTCAGTTGCTCAACTACATAATGAAGAATCTAAGTGCTTTCCAGTCTTTTCCTCTGCTAGCTTCAAAGCCAAAAGATGACAACTCCAAGTATGATTATGCAGACCTAACAATGTCTATAGCAGAAGAGGAATTCTATCTTCCCTGGAGATATCTGTCCTAAGAAAACCTTTCCTAGAAACCCCTGAACAACCTTCCCCTTCTTTCTCACTGGACAAAATGGTATCACTTCACCATGTCTTAATCAATCTCTGGCAAGGTGAATGAAATCATCATAGCTAGATTAAATCAATCAAGTTTCACACCCCCTGGAGCTGGAATGGGGTTCATTTTCATCAATATACATGACTGTAAGGATGACAGGAGATACCTGAAGTATACTGGCAGAATAGAATTAGATTGGCAGAAACATCACCAGATTGGACAAAAAGGGACATACACACAGCAAAATTAAAAGAGGTGTTTGGGGGGCACCTGGGTGGCTCAGTTGATTAAGTATCTGACTTCAGCTCAAGTCATGATCTCACGGTTCATGGGTTCAAGCCCCAGGTCGGGCTCTGTGCTGACAGCTCACAGCCTGGAGCCTACTTCGGATTCTGTGTCTCCCTCTCTCTCTGCCCCTCCCTCACTCATACCGTCTCTGTATCAAAAATAAACATTAAAAAGAAAAAAAAAAGAGGTGATTGGATCTTTCGAACTTCCACAAGTAAGAAGCAGGCTAAAAAAAAACTACTCAGCTGCAAACATGTGCTATCTTTCACGAAAAAGGAGGGATGATTTGGAGAATGGAAATAACCCAGAAGGTGGAGAGACAAAATCATGGAGAATTATTCTCAGGCACAGAGCCCTAATCTAGGAAATGCCAACCTGTGCCTAACTGGATTTCAGAATTGCTATGAACCAGTTACTCTTGTGTGACTCCCCTCTTCCTCCTTTTTGAATAAGAGTATCTGTATAGCAGTTATCCTAAGCTTATCCTACCATTGTATGTTGGGTGTGTGTAAAGGAAGGTAATTTGTCTCTTTATTTAGGTCTTCAGATCAAGAGGAACTACACTCAAGGAGCTGTCTATACCTGAACTTGATTTATATGATGAGATTCTCAACTTTGAGGTAATGCTATAATGAAATGAGACATTTAGGAACTTTGAGAGTAAGTGAATACATTTTGTATGCAGGAGCAACATGAGTCATAGGGGATCAAAGAGTGGATTATGGTAGCCAGCCTCCAAGATGGCCCCCAATGATCTCCACCTTCTGCTATTCATATCCTTATATAGTGCACTCCTACATTGTATTGGGTTGTTTTGTGTGACCCATAGACTGAGCAGAAGTGACAGCATGTGATGAGGGTAAGTTATAAAAAACACTGTGACTTCTGTCTTGCTTTCTCTCTTGCTCTGAGGAGCCACCTGCCATGTCATAAGGATACTTAAGTACTCCTATGGAGAGGCCTTCATGGCAATTACTCCTATGGAAAGCCCTCTTGTAAACAGCCCTGTGAGTGAGTCCTAATCAAGTCTTCAGGTGAATGTAGCCCCAGTCAGCAGCTTGTCTGCAGGTTCATGGGAGATACTGAGCAAGAACCACCACGGTGGCTTAGTTGGTTAAGCATGCGGCACCTGAGCTCAAGCCCTGTATCAGGCTAACACACTAACAGTGTGAAGCCTGCTCAGGATTCTCTCTCTCTCCCTCTCTCTCTGCCCCTCCCCTGCTTGCACACTCTCTCTCTTTCTCTCAGAAGTAAATTTTTAAAAATAAGCATTTAATAAAAAATAAATATGGATCCTTTTAAAAGAAAATAACACTGAATGGTTGACACAAATCTTCTCTTCCATAAAAGAGCAAAATATCAAAGTAATGACTAGATAATAAAGGTCTCGGTTCTCTGTTCATCTTCCATAATTCTAATAATTAACATTCAAAGTATAGAAGTATTTAATCAATATGTCCTAAAAGATTTAACTCAGTTGTGAGTGCCAGTGAGGAAGTTGTTGGGGATGAGGAAGGAATGGAGAGGCAGGTGAAACAAACAATATTACAGAACAGTATAATGTAGTGGTTAAGAGCGTGGGCTCTGAAGCTACACTGCATGGGTTCAAATACTGACTGACTAAACTTCCTCATTTGCAAAATGGGAATAATTCTAGCCCCTCCCTCATAAGACTGTAGTAAAAATTAAATACACATAAATTGCATATGAAAGCATGTAGCACATAGCAAGTGCTTAATAAATCACTTTCATTATCCTTGGAATGTGGATGGGATGAGAATGTATAGATGTATTCACAAAGTAGATTCAGTTACAGTCAAGTAAGAACTTCAGCAGTTATGCTGCTTCAACTCCCTCCAGAACACCAGGAGAGTCCAAAGAGAAGCCCTGATCTAACTGGGAGGCAATTAAAACTACAGTAAGTGGCACTTGTGTTTGTTTTAAGCACTTTTCTTTCTCTTTCTTTCTTTTTTTTTTTATTTATTTATTTATTTATTTTTTTAACATTTTTTTTTAAACATTTATTTTTGAGACATAGAGACAGAGCATGAGCAGGAGAAGGGCGGAGAGAGAGGGAGACACAGAATCCGAAGCAGGCTCTCTGAGCCGTCAGCACAGAGCCCGACGCGGGGCTGGAACTCACGGACCGCGAGATCATGACCTGAGCCGAAGTCGGCCGCTTAACCGACTGAGCCACCCAGGCGCCCCTCTTTTTTTTTTTTAAAGTACTTTTCTATCCATGAGTAAAACCTGATGGGCAGTTTGGCTATGTTCCAGGTGTTGAAAATTATGTCTACCATGTATGGAGTGACCAAATAATTTATTATCCAAACTGGGACAATTCTGAGAACAAAACAGGTCCTAGATATACTTATACTAGAAAAGTAGACTTAAATGGTTCCAGGTAAGTAGCAACAGACAGTTTGGTCACTGTGATTAGCACAAGTTCATAGAAAAAAAGCAATACACAAGCTTTAATGCAACCAAACAATAACATTTTGTGACTGTGTACAAAATAAAGACATGATATCTACTCTTGATAAGTGTCTTGCCAGAATTTGAACAACCAGCCTACTTATACTTAAATAATTCCTATCAGAGATGGCAAACCCTTATAATATCTACATAACAATTACACATAATAAAATTACATCTCAAAAACACTTGATCTTATTGATTACATTTATCTTCTCAAAAGTCTCTCTTGCTTGCTTTCCATGATGCAATGGAAATAAATGCAATGGAAATAAACTTCCCAATTTATGCTCTATTTTCTCACTCTTTTTAATGGGCTCTTTCTTTTTCACTCATCTCTGATATTCCCATGGTCTTTTCCTAGAAATTCCTAGAAAGCTGAGACTATGTCTCTCAATCAAAAAACAGGAGAAAGCATTTCAAAGATACAACTCATTTAAAAAAAAATTAAGTATGTGTCAAACCCTGCTCTAAGCATTTTGGGTATATTTAATCCTTACAATAACCACATAAGGAAGATATTATTATCCTCATTTTACAGATGAGGAAATATGGTACAGAAAGTCTACGAATGTACTCGAAAGTCACACAACTGGTATACAAAGGAGTTCATGGTGTGTCCTGAGGATAGCACATATCTCATGGAGCTGGAGCATGGGGTACGAGTGACACTAGAAGTTAAGTTGGAGCCTGATCACAGCACACCGAAATTACCTTCCTAAAGAGTTGGATTTTCTGCTACAAATAATGAGGTTTTTGATCAGAAAGTGACTGTCATATTCTGACTAATATATTAAGGAGATAACATGGGCAAGTCACGTGGATGACTGAGGAGAAAGAGACTAGAGATGTTCCTCCATCTCCCAACATTTCCTCCAGACACCCAAATTTCTTCTCTGCTAGTTACCATGAACTCCTTCTCCTTTATTAATTAGACACTTAGTCCTACCAATTTTACCTTCTAAATCCTTCTCCAGTTCATCCTCTCTCCAGTCCCATTGCCAATAATTTGAGCCACATTCCATCACTTTTGAGATAACTGAAATAGCCTGTTTACTATCTCCAGTTTTACTCCATCTACTTTATCCTTCACGTGCCCTTAAAAGACTGTTCCAACATTTTACTCGGATCATGCCAATCATAAAGTTGAAATCCATCAGTGTCTCCTTACCATTTTCAGGCTCTTTAGCACATATTCAGGAATCTTCATGATTTCACCCTTGTCTAGCTCTCTAGTATCAACTCCAGCCACTTCCTGCCTCCTATTTCAAGAGTTTCATATTAAACTATACGCTGTTCCTCACATCTTGTATACCTCTGTGTCTTTTGCTCACGCAAAGTTCTGCCTAGAACTCTGTTCCTCTCTTGACCCACATAACAGCCGTTATCATTATTCAAGACAGCTCAAGCATTATTTCCTTTGGGAAACCTTCCTACGTACTCCTTGTCTCTTCCTGGCAGAATTAGGTATGTCTACTATGCACTCCTATAGTATTCTAAATATTTATAATTCATCACACTATATTTTAGCTATGGATTTCGTGAATAAGTTACCCATCGGAGTGGGGCTGTGTCTTACTGATTCCTTCATTTAACCAATATTTATTTTATTTTAATATTTTTAATGTTTATTTATTTTTGAGAGAGAGATAGAGCATGAGGAGGGGAAGGGCAGAGAGAGAGGGAGACACAGAATCCGAAGCAGGCTCCAGGCTCTGAGCTGTCAGCACAGAACTAACCAATATTTATTGAGCATGACTCCCCTTCCCCATGTTTAGTGCCACCCGCCAGGTTTCACCTACTCCCCACCCAAGCAATGGTTAGCTGGAAGCCAGGGGTACAATTGTGAACAAAGCAGATGAAAATTTCTGACCTTGAGGAGTTAATATTGTTAAAGTGGAGCCTACCTTATTAACTCCTGTAGTTTCGGTGCCTGACCCCTGTTGAACTAATAGGATAAGGTTAGAAAAGGAGACGGGCCTACTAGCCAGTCTTTTCAATAGTCTCTCTCCGTCAGGCTGTCCCATAAAATCTTTTCCTTTCATCTATGTTCCCTTTTAAATTTCTCCCATGTGTTAGTTAAAGCACTTCCACGTAATCTGAAATGGGTCATACTGGACCTAGACCAAATTTCTAAGCAAAGTGCTATTTTTATACTATACCTTCTCCCTTCTTCCTACTCTCATCTGTTTCCTTGTCACACTCTATTCCCCATTTCCCTTGAGAACAAGTACCCTGTGGCTATCCAGAAGCACACACAGTCATCTTAGTACTTTGTTTTCCCAAAGTACCCCAGGTTCTAATTTACTCCTCCCCGATTTTTCTCCAATGCCCCTGAAGTTAGAGTTAGCTGGTCAGTATTATCTTCTGTATTACAAAGCTTCGCATTTTCTCATTTCCCACCCACTGAGACCTCCTAAGTGCTCTGTTTACCTCTACCTTAGTACTTCCCACCCTAGAATCCTGAATTTAATTCTTTTCCTCCCTATCACTTTCCAGAGTCTAGAATTATTCCAAGTATTAATAAGTGAGTAAATGAATACATATGCATTTATTTAAACAGTTAACCCTTGAACAACACTGAGGTTAGGGGCACCAATCAAGCATCAAAAATTTGGGTATAACTTTTGACTCCCCCCAAACTTAACTACTAACAGTCTAGTGTAGACAGGAAGTCTTACCAATAACATAAACAGCCAACACATATTTTGTATATTATGTGTATTATATACTATACTCTGACAATAAAGTTAGAAAAAAAGAAAATGTTATTGAGAAAATCATAAGGAAGAGAAAATCCATTGACAGTCCTGTACTGTATGGACAAAACCCTTCCTGGGGAGCCCGCTAGTTCGATCAATAGAGCAAGCCACCCTTGGTCTCAGGGTTGTGAGTTCGAGCCCCCCAGACTGGGTGTAGAGATTGCTTAAAAATAAAATCTTAAAAAACAAACAAAACCCTGCCTATAAGTGGACCTGTGCATTTCAAACCACATTGTTCAAGGGTCCACTGTATATCCTCTCCCACTGAATTCAGCTGTATGACTTCCCTCCTTCTCCTATACATTGTAGGGAGATCTACAAAAAGGCAGCCAGAAATACCCACTTTGGATCAAAGGTTAAGAAAGTTCTTTCTTTAAAAGTGTTAGAAGGAGGGGCACTTTGGTGGTCCTGTTTAATGAGCATGATGTTTGCTTTCCACTGGGGTCATGATGCCAGAGTCGTAGGATCCCAATGTGGCTGAGCTCTAAGTTTAGAGCCTGCTTAAGATTCTCGCTCTCTCTCTTTCTGTCTCTCTACCCCTCTCCCCCGCTCATGTGCTCTCTAATTATAAATACATACATACATAAAAGTGCTAGAAAGAATTTAAATCTTAAAAGTGTGTTTCCATGTCCCAGGTCTGTATGTGTATCTTTAGTATGTGACTTTTGCATCGTCTGTAAATTCAGTTTGAGCTGACTGAATAAAGTATGTGTTAGAATGGCGTTTCTACATGGGATCTAAGTAGATCCTTTCCCCAGGATGTGACTGAGCCAATGGCATGGTCTTCTCGAGATTCTGTCAAGGGAAAACTAAGCTGGATGTGAGGAGCCAACATACTACTCAAATTTAAGTATCCTGTTGAGTTTGTGGTTGGGAATAGGGAGAAGAGGGGACTTCTGCATGAACACAACAAATCATAAACTTTCTGAAGGGCAGAGTTGTAAGAGGTCTTCCGGGTCACCCGGATACTCTGGGCTACGCATAAGAAGGAAGTGGACCCGACACCACCTGCAGAGAACCTTCCTTTGGGACTGACTCCTCGGCCGTACTCCCCTGCCCCCTTCAACACGGCACCTCTAGTCAGAGTGCATGGAGGCGCGCTAGCGACAGCTCTTAGATCCAGCCCTCTCAACCTCTCTTCTCGGAGCCAAACTCCAGAAATGTCAAAGATTCTTAAGCAGGGGTTTTCCAAACAGCCCTGAGGGACCGCCCCTGAGGCGAGGCGGGCCGGCCTAGGCTGCGATGTGGAGAATTCGATGTCCGAGCGACCTCCTCGGAGGAGTGGACCGAGTTAAATATAACCGCGCGAATGGAATGGCGCTAAAAATAAGGCAACAGCTGGCCGGTCCACAGCCCTGTCCCGGGAAGGGCGGGGGCCTGAGTGGTCCTGCGCCCGAAGACCGCTCCCGATCCAGGGACCGGGAGGCAGTGGCGTCCGCGGGCCTGGGCCGGAAGGCCAGCGACGTGGGCGCCAGCTGCGCGGGGCCTCAGAGGCCTCAACCTGCGAGCGTCCCGGGGACTGGACTCAGGGCCCCTCGGCGACCTGAAGGAAAACTTTGCTAATGAATCAGAAACCCCGGGCGAACTTGCCTGGACGTGACAAGGTGGAAAGGCTGGCGCTGAGCTCATGCCCGCCCCGCCGCCAGAGGGAGCTGAGTGCGAGAGGAGAAGCCGGACGGACCCTCGAGGAGGCCGCGGCATCGCCTGAGATGGAGGCGCAGGGGCTCCTGTGGTGGGCGGCCCCGCGCGCACACACACAGGAGACTCCCGCGGCAAGCGGCACTCGGCCTTTGCGCTCTGCACTTTCCCACAAGCCCTTTCCGGCGCGCGCCCCTCGGCCCTGCGCGCCCGCCCGCGTCAGCGCCCCAACCATCAAGGCAACAATTGAAACGTTTCCAAAACGGGCTATTTATTTGCTCCCAATAAATCGATCGGCACTGATTAAAAAATCGATGTGGCCTGGGTGGGCGAGTCGTTCGCCGGGCGGGAAAGGTGCTACCGGCTTGCGCCTGAGGGGAAGCCGCAGGCGGGCGCGGGCCTGGGAGAGGCGTGTCCCGCCCGAGCCACACCCGAGGGCTGGTCACCTGGGCGCGCGGGCCCAGGCCGGCCGCGTTTCCTGGGGCGGCGAGGGGCGCGCGCCCGCCGCCTGCTTTCCTCGGGCCCTGTTGCCTTTCAGTCTCGCGCTCCGGGCAGGCTGTGGCCGCCAGCGGCCGCAGCGCCGCTCGGAGGCTTTTGTTGCTCCTCGGCGGGTTGAATGGGGTTTTGTAAAGCGGGACAGATAAAAATGAGCAGCATCATATTGTTTGACAGAATGATCCCATATGATGAAGTGTCGGCTCCGAAGGGGGTGAAAATGGTGAATTCCTAAAAACCCAGCCCTCGGCTCCTCCGCGAGCTGCCGGTAGCCTGGAGGGACCCAGCGGACAGCCGGGCCCGGCCGCATCGCTCCAAACCGTGTCGGAAAGACTCGAGCTTTCAATGCCAAGTCATTTTTAAGCCCCGATCCTGCCCAGGACCTTTCTCCTCGTGGATGAAAAGAACAATTTTCGAGAGAAAGGCTCGTTTTGATTAAATCTGACATGCTGCTGATAACTCCATGCTAATGTGAAATAATTAACATAATAGCCATAATTAAAAGCACGCTAACAATGCCATAAATTTATCACACAATTTTACTAGCTTTCTGCCCGTAACTGCTCTCTCATCGTTAATTAAACGTGTTGCCTTTTACAGAATGGATGTTTATACATTTCCAATATAAATAAATTCGAAACCATCCTCTCTTTCCCTCTGTCTCTCTTTCTCCTCCTTTCCCTTTGGTCTTTCGCCATTTATAGGCACTTCTTGGCATGGGCCCTGAGTGGCGGGCACCTTGAAAATAAATGAAATTTTGAGATGAAAATCTAAACAAGAACGTTAAATTAGCCTTTTTTTTTTTCCACCCCGAAGTGATCTGGAGACATACACAAGGTTGGTGAAAAGTGAGTTGAAAATCTCACCCACTTGGAAATAGAAATAATCTGGGTGGGTTGGGGGACCTGGGTACCATCTCAGCCCGTCCCATCTTGCTAGATAGTGGCCATCCAAGCAGAGGCTGATAATAGTTTAACATATCTATGAAGATTGTCAAGAAGCAGCCGACTTTGCTTCTTGGGGCTATGGTGGGGGGCGGGAGAGGAGGGGTATTTTCCAAATGGGCTCCACCCACGTTTCCTTTCCTCTGCTATAGAGAGAGGGCAGCTGCTCTCCGCGGGGGACGCACCTCTCACTGCCCAGAAACTGGTCACATCGCCCCGGATTACAAGAAAAGTGCACCAGCGCACGGGCATGATGTTTCACTTCGGACCAACGATTTATTCAAACCATTGGCATAGACTCTGACTTTGAGGAGGAGGAAGAGGGCACTTGGGGGTTCGCCTGGGCCTGGCGAGGGGTAGGTGGGCCATTCCTGCTTCCGGCACACTCTTACCGTGCCTCTCCGCCAGTGTTGACCACTTAGCCCAAATTGAGTTGTAATTAACTTCCTCTTCTCCGTCATAAATTGTTCATCTATTCCTCCCCCACCCCCATCTCACCCCCCAGAACACACTAAATCTCCCCTCCCCCGAGACGTCTCAATTTCCTTCTTATCGATCCGGACTCCACTTTTCTTGTTTCCGTTGCTAGAACCTCGGTCCCCTCCACCACCGCCACCACCTAGCCCTCGACGGATCCCGTTCAGGTGTCTTTCCTAGATGGGTAGCACGGACTCTACGGGCCCGGGAGAAACGGAGGGAATCTCATTCCCTTCTCCTTTGGCCGAAACGTTTCAAACATTTGAACAGGTGAGACAGCTGGGTGCCATCTTCTTTAAATTCCTCTTGGGAAGTTTGCTTGTGGCGCCCCAAGTAGTTACTCTCACTCATAATAATTGTGTCTGCGTACTCGTTCTCCTTCTATCTTCCCCAGTAGCCCTCTGCGACCCGGAAAAAAATTTATCCACATTTCACCTCCCCCGCCCCCCAATATTTCTGGTCCCTCTATCACATTGTTCTCCCCCCGACTAATGTGGCACTTTCTCTCTGCAGCCGTCTCGCTTCTTCGGTCTCTCTCTGTCTTGAAGTCTGGCAGTAACTGACGATTTGTGGGCTCTTAGCTGCAAACTGCAATTACGCGGCAAACAGGATTTACTTAGCCCGGCATCTAGTCGGCGAAAGGCAGGTCCCTGCACAGCGACGGGCTCCAGCCCCTCTGCCCCGGCGGCATCCCGCAGCGAGGACGGCGGGACCCTTCCGGCCTCCCACCTGGGCCGCCGCTTTGCCTCCTTCCGGCCCCGGGAGCTTGCGCGGTGCTACCGTCAGCCCGGAAGGGGGAAACCGGTGGCGGGGTCCCCAGTCCGGAGTGGTCGCGGGAAAATCCGCTGCCTCGGCTGGAAATCGATATTAAGCCGTTGGGCCGGCACAGGCGACGGACGTCGGGGCCGCAGCCAGTAGGTCCTGCATGTCTCATCATTTAGCTAATCGAGTCGAAAAGTTTCTGTAAGGGCCAGACCCGGCATCAGATGGTAACACTGATTGAACAAGAGATTAGCACAATAGATCTCTAACCGAGGGGAAGCGTTGCTTTTCACGCTACGCGCCGTAATTAATGGTATGAATCAATTAATTTGACTTTTATTGTGTCGAATGAAAAAAGCGCAACAAATGGAACTGGCGGCTGGGAGTTGTACACCCCCCACCCCTTCCTCCAGGGAGGTTTCAATGAGACACCAGGGAACGGACGGATCGGGCCGGGTCTTGGCCGAGGGAGGGTGAGGCAACGACCAACGGCGCCGAGGGAGTCCTGAGAGCCAGCTCTGGCGGACAGCAGAATCGAAATTAGGCTCATTTGGAGGCTACTTTAAGAAGACTGCCGAGGGCAGCCCCTGGAGCCGCTACACTCCCACGCTCACGCTCACACACACACACACACACACACACACACACACACACAGCACGCGTCGGCGAGAGCCCAGCCTCTTGGGCTGTAATGGGGCTTGGGGCCCGCGCCTGGCACTGGAACTGGACAACTGAAGCTAGGCAAAATAATTTCTGAATTTCAGATTTCGGATTCTTTTTTTTCTTTCTTTTTTCTTTTCTGTACTTCCGACCTTCCTTTTGTAATTATTACGTTGCTCGGACAGTTGTAGCCGGGTGCAGTGGGCAGCCAGCTCAGCCGCTCCGTCTCTTTCACCGAAGGTTGTCTAGATGGCATTGTAGAGGGTTCGCACCTGCGGGGCTACAAAGAGGTGCAGCTGCGGAAATCAACTCAGATGAATTTTAGGGTCAGATACAACGGGTGATCGGGAGGATCACTCAAATACAAAACAAACTCTGGAGTTTGGCAGGTGTCAGAGTAACTACCCCCCCACCCCTAATTCCCAAGCACAAACCAGGAACGTCCTGCGAAATGGGGATCCCATGGACTAGTGTTCTAGCCAGGAAATTATCTAATGGAGATGAAAGTCGATCTATGTGTCTCACTGCCTATAATGAAGTAAGTTTACGGATTTTTTTTTCTAGGCCAAGGATTGAGGGCGTCGTGGGGGAGAGACACAGGCTGAGGGAATCAGAAGCACCACTGTCCACCAGGAATTAAATCGGTTTCCCAGCGATTCTGTAAATATTTCACCAACTATTTCCTCTCAGGCCGCTCCCCTTGGGCTCCTTCCTCTGGTGAGGCCGAAATTCTCTTCCCAGGACTTAGCAGATAGACCGGGCTTGGGTTCAAGGAGCCCGCCACATCCGGCCCGCGCTTGCAGCTCTCTGTGAGGCAGCCTAAAACTTCGGAAGGAGAGAGGCGGCGCATCGCGGACTCAGCGGTGAGGACCACTATTCCGAGGTGCGAGGTCCAAGCGCACGCACTGGCAATGCCACGCACCCGTTGTGGGTTTGCCATCCTCCCCACCCTCAGCCCCAGTTCAATCCCCACAGCCTTTCCTACCATCACTGATCTTCCTTGCCAAGGAAACTCGGTGTGCACTAGCCGCATCCTCGCCGCCTCCACCCGCTCTGCTACTGGTTTCCGCGGAAGTTAAATCTTGAAGGATTTACCTAAGCCTTAAGAGGAAAGAATCCACGTGAGTTAGCGGCAACTGAGAGCCAAGCCCACCCGCATGTCCGAGGCCGCCCCCCACTCCCAAGAGGCCGGGCCCACCGCCCCGGAAAGTCACACCGCCAGCTCCCAGCGTGGTTCTGCCGTCCCAGCCCGAGCGCGGCGTCCAAACTAGAGGCCCGGAATCCTCTACGCCGCTCCACTCGACTTACCCAGGCCGCTGCCAGTCCCGGCTCCTTCCCCAGCGCCTCATTTCCGACTTTTTCACATGCTAAGTCGTTTAACAACTCCCAGCTGCTAGTTACGGCCTCTTTATTTATAGGTTCGCTGTTATTTTACGTCGTTTTTATTTCTCTCGGCAACTATTCTAATAGATTAATCAATAACTATTTTCTGACCTTCGGGAACCCCAGCTGATGCTGTTGTGGCCGCGCGGGGGAAAAATTCATATATATATGTCTAAAAACACGCTCACATCGGCGGGGAAAGCGAAGGCAGGACCCCGTGGTTTGGCTTTGCAGGGAAAGGGAACGCGCCACCTCAGTAGTTATCTCCGTCAAAAGAGCACCGAGATAGGAGGGATCTGAAGTCTAATTAGCAACACGGAGCCGGATGCGCAGCCCTTACTCAAGAGCTAAAAAGAATCAACCGCCAAAAACAAAACAGCGACTACTACTAAGTTTTTCTTAAAAAAAAGAAAAAAAAATGAGATGGGAATCTTGTTCGGCGTTGCCCAGTCCCAGCAAAGGAGTGTTGGCAAAGTGGGGAAAGGGAAGGGGGAAGGGAGAGGGGCAGGGAGGGCAAGGCAGCGAGAGCCGCACGGTCCCGCGGACGCTCCGAGGCCCACGCCCTCACACGCTCACACCCACCCTCCAGCACTCACACCCACAGGCTCCCTCGACCCCCGCGCAAGGCTCCAGCCCAGGCTGGGGTCCTGAGGTGGACCAGGGCGCCCTCGGAGCCCTCGGGATGCTGGCGCACCGTGCGGCGCCGAGTTTCGCGTCCCTCGTCCCTTTGTTGACAATTCCCTGAACCAACTTGAGTTTGGCCGGCTCCGCCGCGGCCCTGACGTCACGCGCGGTCACGTGGCCCCGCCTCCCGCTGGATCTTTAAGTAGAAAGTAATCTATCAGGCCAGTCCTTAAAACGGGACTTTCGACTACGGGGGCTCGGCGTCCCTGACAGCCCCCCCTCCCCCCGTTGCCCCTGCCCGCGCCCTCCCGAGCTGTTGGGCGCCCGGCGTCCCGCGCCCGCCTGCACTGCTCTTGCTCTCCACGCCCGGGCCAGAGGCCGAGGAAGGCTGGCGAAGTGAGGGGACGCGGCGTAGAGAAGCCGCGGTGGCCAGGAACGGCTTCAAGCGCCTAGTACCGAGAGCCAGGGACAGCAGGAGTTTGAAGAGCGCGGCCGCGGGGGGCGGACGGCAGCGCCCGCGCCGCGCGATGCCGGGCTGCTGAGTGAGAGCCAAGCCGGGAGGGCCCCGAACCACCTACGTCCCCTCCCCTCTCCCATCTTTCTGGAGCACCCAAACCCCTTTCCCCTGAGCTCGGCGGCAGCCCCTGACGACTCCTATCGCCCGCCGCTCCTTCCCCGCCGCCGCCACCAACCCCGAGGAGGGATGACCCTCTCCGGCGGCGGCAGCGCCAGCGACATGTCCGGCCAGACGGTGCTGACGGCCGAGGACGTGGACATCGATGTGGTGGGCGAGGGCGACGACGGGCTAGAGGAGAAGGACAGCGACGCGGGCTGCGATAGCCCCGTGGGGCCGCCGGAGCTGCGCCTGGACGAGGCGGACGAGGTGACGCCAGCGGTACCCCACCACGGGCAGCCTCAGCCTCCGCACCAGCAGCCCCTGACGTTGCCCAAAGAGGCGACTGGAACCGGGGCCGGGCCAGGGGGCGAGGCGGGCGCTTCCGAAGCTGACGGCTGCAAGGGTGGCGTTGGCAGCGAGGAAGGCGGCGGGAGCGGCGGCGGGCCCGGCTCGGGCAGCGGTGCGGCGGGAGGCCTGGCCCCCAGCAAGCCCAAGAACAGTCTGGTGAAGCCGCCCTACTCGTACATCGCGCTCATCACTATGGCTATCCTGCAGAGTCCGCAGAAGAAGCTGACCCTGAGCGGCATCTGCGAGTTCATTAGCAACCGCTTCCCCTACTACCGGGAGAAGTTCCCCGCCTGGCAGAACAGTATCCGCCACAACCTCTCGCTCAACGACTGCTTTGTCAAGATCCCCCGCGAGCCGGGCAACCCGGGCAAGGGCAACTACTGGACCCTGGACCCGCAGTCCGAGGACATGTTCGACAACGGCAGCTTCCTGCGGCGCCGGAAACGCTTCAAGCGCCACCAGCAGGAGCACCTGCGCGAGCAGACGGCTCTCATGATGCAGAGCTTCGGCGCTTACAGCCTGGCGGCGGCAGCAGGAGCCGCGGGGCCCTACGGCCGCCCCTACGGCCTGCACCCCGCGGCCGCGGCCGGCGCCTACTCTCACCCGGCTGCTGCGGCAGCCGCGGCAGCGGCCGCGGCGCTCCAGTACCCATACGCGTTGCCGCCAGTGGCACCCGTGCTGCCGCCTGCCGTGCCGCTGCTGCCCTCGGGCGAGTTGGGCCGCAAAGCGGCCGCCTTCGGCTCGCAGCTCGGCCCGGGCCTGCAGCTGCAGCTCAACAGCCTGGGCGCCGCGGCGGCCGCCGCGGGCACGGCCGGCGCTGCAGGCACCACGGCGTCACTGATCAAGTCCGAGCCGAGCGCGCGGCCGTCGTTCAGCATCGAAAACATCATCGGCGGGGGCCCGGCTGCGCCCGGGGGCTCGGCGGCGGGCGCTGGTGGCGCCGGGGTAACTGGGGGCACTGGGGGCGGTGGGGGCGGCACCGCGGCACAGTCTTTCCTGCGGCCGCCCGGGACTGTGCAGTCCGCGGCGCTCATGGCCACGCACCAGCCGCTGTCGCTGAGCCGGACGACGGCCACTATCGCGCCCATCCTGAGCGTGCCGCTCTCTGGACAGTTCCTGCAGCCAGCAGCCTCGGCCGCCGCTGCTGCCGCCGCTGCAGCGCAAGCCAAATGGCCAGCTCAATAGGGACGTGCCGGTGGCCGGGACCGAGGGCCGGGCGGCTGCCGGGGGCTGTGGCTGCACTTCTAGTCTGCGCGCCCCGCCCCGGGCCCGGCCCCCCTGCCCAATCCCGGACTCTGCCTCTCCTCCATTTCCTCCCCCCAGACCCCTCAACACCGACCTTCGGCGGCCTCCACCCCCTTGAGCACACCTAGGCTGGCGGAGCAAACTCTCACCGCACGCCCGCCGGGAATAGCTTTCTGTACAGGTAAAACCGAAAAACCGAATTTTCCGAAAATGTACCCTGACGGCTCCTGCTCTCAATACCGTGGGCATGGGAGGGAAATTCTTTGTACATATTTGTATAAAAATTATTGACTTTCCTTTTGGGGTTCTTATTTTTTTAAGAAAAAAATTCAGTAGATTTAGAGCTCTGAACTTTCATTTTTTTTGAAGGTTCACTCTCCGCAGTTTTATGTGAAAAGAAAATGTATAGAGACGTTGGGAGATTTTAAATATAAAAAAATTTTCAAAAGGCGAAAAGTGTCATTCTATTATTAAAGTCTGTTTATATATGAATGAATATATATGGTATTCTAAATGTTATTCCATCGTGTTGTACACAACTTTGTAAATAAATTTTTAAAATGCTTACCCTAGTGTTTTATTTAGAGGTCTGAGGTAAACGACAATATTTTAAAATTGTAATTGCATTTTACCTTTCCCAGAAATTTGAGGAGTTTCGAGTAATGACCCTTTCAAACTTAGCTATGCATAATTTGAGTGTAAGAAAAATTTAATAGGAGAAAGGAAAGAATATGCCTAATTTAAGTCGTATTAATATTTTTCTTTTAGTTTTTACATAAAATTGGAATGTGTGTGACAATCTTGTTCATACTAACCCGTTACGTCTGAATGACCAAAAATTTCTATAGATAAAATAAGCTGCCATTAAAAAAAAAAAACTAAGTCTAAACAACAGCACAATCTTTTAATTTTTTTTTTGATACCAGATTTCTGTCTTCCATAATGAGAGTCCTTGGTCATTTCAATTATTCTTTCAAAAGAGTATAAATTACAAACATCCCCCCATTTTGGCACTTAAATCTTAAAATTTCGAAATTATGGAAATGGTAAATAACCTCAGTTGATTTTTTAAATGTATGTATGGCCATTTAATTTTTGCAGTGAAATTGTATAATCTATATTAACCTGATCAATAATACATAGTTGTCTTATTCTTTCATAATATTTTCAATTAATATACCTTTTTTCTATAGCAGTAATAAATCCAGAACATAATTTTGGTTTCTGAAGGATTCCTATGAATGCCTCCTCTCCCTCCAACCTGCAGTGTTCCGAAGGCCAAGGAATAGTGGCCTTAACACCCTTTTAAAAATAGGTGCGCATCACCCCTTTCCCTCCCTTTTTTAAAGTCTTGTTTTTTTAAATAAACTTAGGCTAGGTTAGTGTGAAATGAGAGATCATAGGGCAGGAATGGGGAGATGTCCTAGATTATTTTTAGTGTGCATTTCAGCTGTTGCAACCTTAAAACTATTAAGGTAGAAAGAAAACATCTAGACGTGGGAAGCCGTTTCCCATCACCACCGACATATCCTCAAACGGCATCAATTCTAATTATTTTGTAATTAATTTAGCTGTTACAATTACTTATGCGAAATCGCTTTTTAAAAGTGGAACGGGTAGCAGTGCTGTCAGCTCGGCCCTATGCGTGTCCTGCTTGCAAAACACAGCCAGTCCCTGTCGGTGGCGTCCACCTCGCCTCTTGGTCGCGGAGATGCCTCCCGGCTTCAGATCCGAGCCTTATTTCTCTGCTGCAGGCCTGGGTTACGGAGTCGCTTTGAAAGACATGTCCTCGAAAATACCGAATCTGTTTTCCTGGTAAACAGTAAACGTTATTGTGTCCTGAGTAAACATTCCTCCTGGATCAGGGTCCTAAAATAAAATAAGCTACCGGGGGTGAGACAGTTTAACTTGATAAACAAGAACCTGATAATCAACTGCGGACGAAAGGAGCAACAGTAACCTTCGCGGAGAAGAGATTATGGACCACACAGTCTCCGGGCGGGCGGGTCCCCTCTAATCTCCTTTTACAAGGAAAACTAAACGGATCTAAATTTGTTTGTGTGTTGCAGCTATAAAAGTAACAAGTTGTTTCACAGTTGTGTCTGGCTAATCGGTTTTTACACAAACAGCAAATGGTACATGATTTGTGCAAACACATAGAGGTTATTTCTAATTTTAGCTGACACCCCTGGGAAAAGGGAAAGGCCGGGCTTCTTGAATTCACTTTTAGCCTCAAGAAGCTGCTGATCCAAGGCTTCTAAATGACATTGGATAACAGAGGCCTCATTCCATCCCTGATCCTTTGTTACTTATAAAATTACTCGCTCATATTTCCACGCATAGCAGCAATACCGGCCGAGCCTGAGCCCGCAGCTTGACACTCGGCCACAAGCCGCCGCTTGAGATCCGCAGGGCTTTTTCCAGCGATGCATTAGGCGGCAGGGAGAAGAGGAGCAGAGATCCACCGGCAACTTTCCTTCCAGCCACTTCTCAACCTTGAACTAGAGCCTGGAGATGAACCCCTTCCTTTATTTCTTGGAGAATAGGAAACTCACAAATCTAGACCCCAAGCCGGTCAGCGGCTGTTTAAAGTGCTGGCAGATGTCTGGGGGATAGATCTGGCTGTACCCCTTTGGAAAGCTCTTTTTGTTTTATGCTTGTTATATCACGAAGGTTTAGAGCAGAAGGGAAAATGCAAATATATGTAATGAACGTAAGCATTTGGTGGGGGGAGGGTTGAAACTCACATTTGGTATGAATGCTGGCACCAGCATAAAAGGTACTGAAATCTCCCTTTACATTGAGATTTAAAGGCAACACGACTGATATCCACTTTTTATTCCATTTAGGCAGGTTTATTTGTAATAAAAAAAGAAAAAGGAAGCGGGTTGATTTTCATGGGAGAGAATTTTAGCTTTCGGTTAAACGAATTTAAACTGGTTTGCACTTCCTCCAGCACTCGTTTCTAGAATGTCAATCCAGTTCCAAGGCCTGTAGTCCTTAGAATTTCCCTAGAGCTGAGTCCCTGAGTGGAGCCCCCGCACGCAGTCCCTCCGGGAATGGAGGGTGAATCCGCAGGTCCAGGGAAATATGAACCTAGCTAGAGCAAAATTCTTGCACGGGCTATGATGGGCTCTCCCTGCCATGGGGGATGCAGCCTGTAGGGGGCGACGAGCAGATGGAAAACTTACCCGTTTTGTCTCCTGGAGTCCAGCCCCAGCCCACGGAGGCTTCTCCTTGCCTCGCAGCCTCGGAGCACCCTGACACCCTTGTTCATCCTCCCGGCCTGGGACATCCAGGTGGAATCTCGGAGAGGCTGCTTTTTTCAGCCTGTCTCCTGAAAGGGACAGAGTCCCGAGGGGAGTTTATCTTAAAGATTGGGAAGCAATAAAGTTTAGTGATGAGGAAACATCGACTTGGAAGCAATTAAGAGTTATATTTGAGGTTATTTATTTTACATGGTTTATAGGAAGAGTCTTGGCAGTGAGGGGAACATGAATGGCCAATGGCAGAAAGCGGAGGGGGGGCGTTTTAATGTGGGTTCCTTGAAGAATGGTCCTGAAGAAAATGTGATCTAAAAGCTGGTTCCAAAGCCGTGTGTCCACTGGACTCCACCTGCGTCTGTGAAGGTGGCAAACTGCAGCATGAATTAGTCAGTATTCTCCTTACTGGGCTGGGGAGGGGTTGGAAGAACATTCTCTGGGGTCCCAAGCCAAGTCATGAGCGGGGGAGGGGGGAAATGACAGGAAGCAATGGAATTGAGAGAGGCCTTGCAGAGGCGGTTTCAAGCAGGGATTAGGCATTTTGTGACTGTGACCTTGGACAAACTGCTTGGTTTCTTTGAGTCTTTCCTTACCTCTACAATGAGAATGAGAAGTCTATCTGATGCTTGGGTTTGCAGGATTAAGTGAGCTGGTGTCAGTAAAAAATGTTTTATAAACTGTAAGGAGCTAAGGGGATGTAAGGAGTTTGCTTGGTAGTTTTTAATGGCTTCTGGACAAAGAAACAACTCTGTTCCAAACACCAGCAGTATTTGGCTTAGTTTTGTAAAAACTCAGTTTTAGGTGTGAAAAGTCACACCTAAAAGGGTCACAGAACCAATGAGGCTGGTCAGAAGGCGCTTTTAAACGGTGGAGTCTCCTCCTGGTCTTGAGTCCTTCCATGCCTTGGGCCTGACGGGAAGCCCTCACTGGCCCCTCCAGAGGTCTGGCGTATTTCTTTCTGGCTGAGCAGTCTACTTTGCTGTTTGCCCCTTTGCTTCCACTATCCGAGGCAAGTGGGGAAACACGAATCCTCCGCTGACAGAAGCCCATTAGGGCAAGACATGGGCTCCAGGGCGAATTAAAGGTAACTAGATCCTAAACACGTGTGAAAGACCACCGTCCCCTTTGCTTTCCCCCAACAGTTGGCAGAGTTATACCCAGAGCCAACTTCTCTCTTATCGCCACCCCCTCCCCTTGCCCTCTTAGGAATGTACAGCAGGAGCAAACCAGCCAAGGAGGGTGGTTGAAATTTGAAAAGAAATGTTGCAAAATCAGCCAAGAAGTCCTAAGAAAGCATTGTTGTCTTATTTTTATTTCCCGAGGGGGTGTCTTACATCAGAATTTCTCAAAATAAGAATTAAATTAATCCCCTCCCCCATTTTAATATAAAGCTCATACTCAAAGCCCTTCTTTTCCAGATGATATTGTGCTGATGGACACAGCTTTGTCCTCTCAGTGGCAAGGTGGGGAGGAAGAGGGAACGCCTTAGTTCCCTGGTCTGAGTCCTCCCGGGCTGAATTTCGGAGGTATCTTCTGAAAAAACAGTCCTACAGAACATCCTCTCCTCTTTTCACATAGGCCCAGAGGTGCTGTGACTTCCCCAAGGTCACTCGGCAGTCCAAGTGTAAGCCATGGAAGCACTGAGAGGAGGAAAAAGTCTTCTCTACCTAGGAAGGATGTTCCACTTGAGGAAAGGAAAAAAGCGAACCCTGGGGCAAAGAAGGTCGGGAAGCGTAGAGAAAACAAACAAAAAAAACAAACAGAGAAGCGCTGGGCCGAGCGGGATTCAGCTCCCGGAAGACCGAAGACCTAGACCCCGGGGTGGTTCCGAGGCCCGGCAGGCCGCTCCGCCCCGAGCCCCAGCCCCAGCCCGCCGATGCACCACTAGCCCAGCACTGGGCGGTTCTGCGGGGACCGAGGGTCAGAGTTCCTTCTTGTCTTGTGATTTGAGAGGGGAAGAAAGAAGGCGGGAACTCCAGGCCCGCACCTCCCTCCACCCCGCAGGTCAGTGGGCCAGAGCTCTGGGGTCGACGGTCGGTCCCCCCGCCCGCCACTCTGGGTCCACCTTTGCGCAAGCCAGGAGGGCTCGGCCTGCGGGACTCCAGCTCCCCCTGTCTGAAGGGAGGGATGAAGAGAATTTGGATTAAATAGGGAGAAAACCCATCCGTAAAAGGTGCCTGCTGCAGGGATGGGGGAAGCGGAGGGCGCGGTGGGGACTCTCCTCCCCGCCCTCTCCCGCGGCGCCCCACTTGCAGGCACTTAGGGAAGCTGGCGACGCGAAACGAGTCCCGGCCCGGCTGCCGGGAAGCACCAGTCTGGGATCTCTGGGAAACCAAGAGCAAGTTTACTACGTTCTAGTTAGGCCACAGCCCTGGCGAGTCTTCGGAGGGTCGTGAGGACTCTGGAGACCTGGCTGGGTGGCGGGCAGACCCAAGTGCCACCAACCCGGTCCTGTTTGCCTGGCCGCCAGTGCTCGGCAAGTTCTCCTCTCGGCCATCCTGGCCCCCGGCCGCTCCCTCTTCAGCGGACTTGGGCATTTGGAATGCTCCTTCCCGGGATGGATCTGGCTACAGGGGCTGCAGTGCACGGCTTGTTGAAGAGGGGAGTTTTACTTCTTTTCCTCACTCCAATCCTTCCACTCGTTCCTCTCGACAAATGGTAAGCGAGACTCAGTTTTCTCCCAACGATTAACAACACATTTTGCCCGTTACCCTTTTCTGCAAGGGGCGTATGCCTGGTATCGCAGGGAGCTTTGCTGTCAGTGCCAGAGCAACCCCAAAAGCTTAATGTTCTCTTTGCTCCCAAACTCCAAATGGGAGGCAGCGCCTCCTCCGGGAAGCCTTAGGGAACTTCCCAGCTCAGATTAGTTGAACCTCGTTGGAGCTCACTGTGCCAGCTAATGAAGCGTCGTCATTGATGCCCTGTCTAACATTGCTGAGCACAAAAGGAACAACTAAAATTCTTCGTCTAGCAAATGGCAAGAGAGGACCATAGGGATGAGAATGAGGATGGCTGTCAATTGATCAAGTCTTTCTCAAGAGTTTGGGGGACTGTTTTCTTCCCATTCCTTTTCTTCAGTCCCTTTCTTTATGATAATGCTTTTATAAACACCATGTTAACATTTTAAATGGATTTTAAAAACACGTATTAGAGATATAAAAGGTATAAGCCCTGTCACATTCATAGTGTAATTAGATTTTCTGGAATATTTTCTCTGCCTTCTCCTACCTGGAACGCATACCATCAGACAGTTCCCCCTCCAACCTAATGAGGAAACCCCCTCTAGAGTACTTCAGTTTTCAGCCAGCTTCTGCTTCAATTCTTCCAGTAGAAGAGGAATCAAATCTTGCCAAACATTAGTGGCATCTTTGTTGTTACTCTGTTACTCTGTTACTCTTTCTTTTATAGAACGCTTTTATTTCCCTAGTAAAATGGAGAGGATTGGAGAATCATTTGCTTAGATTTTAATATTAAAGATGACCTTGTAAGATGATTGTATTATCATGTATTGGGTTTCTTTACCTAGAAACAACAACGAATTCACTATGATTTGGCTTCTACATTAAAACTACTGTTTGTGGGGAAAGTGAGCAAAAGCTAAAGCTTTGAGACAGCATCAGGGTTCTGTATTCAGTATACATGTTCCAGGGCTGTCCAGGGGCCTCGTTCTGAGACCCACTTGGAAAGCCCTAGCTACCACCTCTACTAGGACTGAATTTAGACAATACTGGCAGTAAAATTCTTGTGGGATACTTGGTTGTTAGAATTTTATGTTCTTTTTTTTAACCAGAAAAAAAATATTTTTTTAATGTTTATTTATTTTTGAGAGAGACTATGGGGGGAGGGACAGAGAGAGAGGGAGAGAGAGAATCTCAAGCAGGATCTACCCTGTCAGCACAGAGCCGGACTCGAGACATGATCACATGAAATGTGAGATCATTACCTGAGCCAAAGTCTGTTGCTTAACCACCTGAGCCACCCAGGTGCCCCCCAAAAAAGCATCTTAAAAAAGCTAAATTGTTTAATTTATTTTTCATTACCGGAACCACTGGCATAATACTTACCTCTTACCTGGCAGTCATCCCAACCCTATGAAACTAAGATGTCTTCTCTGAAAAATATTCGTGTGGATTCTACTCTTTAAAATAAAGAAAAAAAAGAGAAATCCCAGATTATTTGGCTATTGCCCTCCAACCTGGATCAAGATAACATGTTCTCTAGCCTTATACACTTAGTGCAAATTTTTTTTTTTTTTTTTTTACAAATTTACGTCTAGTTTGTGTGGTCTCTGTTGATTTAGTCTTTATAGAGCCCAGTTATCTTCTTCCTCTGCCATTGTTACAGATTATACCAGTAAGCCATCTCTCAAATTCTACCATCTTGCAAATGTAAATGTTGGTTACAAGAGCAAGGTGGTACCAAGATCAGCACAAATTAATCACAACCACTGAGAAACATCTGCTTTATTGATGGTACTTCAGCAGCATCACCTTTCCACATACATCAGGAATTATGACTTTATGATAAAGTTGCTCTTGTTGCTGGAGGGAATTGAGTGCAAGTATTAATAGATTGGATTAAAAGACAAGACTAATTTTTAGTCCTAGTCCTGACATTGAACTTGGATGTATTTGGTGGACTCTGTATTTGCCCACGTAAAGATTACTATTGAAAATTTAACTGGGAGAAGGAGAAGAATTATAGTATTATAACTATCATTTCAAAATTTTAACCAACAGATCTTTTTGAGTAACTGTTTAAAATTTAGAGATTTTTTGAGAACTTAATTTCACTTTTGTCTTGATTAAGATATCAATTTTTCCAACACATCTGTCATTCAAGCCTCCAGCAGTGTGATGACTCCTTTCCTCTGATATTGATAGTGTATATTGTAGTTTAGGTTAGGGGACTGAATACCACCATCATCCATGAGGCCCCATGAATAAATTGAAGCTCCCCCCTACAGGATACTGCGAGTGAATCCACCCTCCACTTTGGAATCATCGTTTCATTCTAGTACAGTATATTCAATACACATACTTCATGGGTTTTATTTTTTTGCTTTTAAATATTCTTATGTAAATGAGATGAAATATGAGAAAAAACTTTATTAAATTTTGAGAGCTAAAAGCTTACTCTGTGAGATATACCTACACTGTATTTTCAAAATTGATTCTCTTGCTAAGGAGAGTTTATTATTTGAGGTGCAGAATAATATTCTGGAAAGAGTGCGGGCTTTCGATGTGATAGTCCTAGGGTCAAATTCTGGCTCTGCCAATTCCTAAATGTAATTTTCATCAAAGTTATTTAGTCTTTCTGAATATCAGTTTTCTGATCTGTAAAATGGGGATCATACTATGAAGATTTACTATGACAATGTATTTGGAGTGCTCAAAAGTGGTGGTTATTGCTCTTCCCCTAAGTGGCCTGAGAAGAGCTCTGAAAATGGTTCGCTGTTCACTTGACCTAGAAAATCCTATGAAATCATGCAAATCAAGAAGCTCAAGGGACACCTGGGTGGCTCAGTAGGTTAAGCATCCAACTTCCGGTCAGGTCATGATCCCACAGCTCGTGGGTTCGAGCCCCACATTGGGCTCTGTGCTGTCAACACAGAGCCTGAAGCCTGCTTTGGATTCTGTGTCTCCCTCTCCCTCTCTGCCCCTCCCCAGCTCACTCTGTCTCTCTCTCTCTCTTTCTCTCTTTCAAAAATAAATAAACAAAAAAAAAAGTTCAAATCTTCACATTCAGTTTTAAGAACACACATGAAACTGTCCAGGCCATCAAGGGTATGCATATCCAAAAAGCCACCAAGTATCTGAAAGATGTCACTTTGCAGAAGCAATGTATGACATTCTGTGGCTACACTAGTTGAATTGGGAGGTGTGCCCAGGCCAACAGTTGAGCTGGACACAGGGTCGGTGGCCCAAAAGAGTGCTGAATTTTTACTGCACATGCTTAAAAATGCAGACAGTAATGCTGAACTTCAAGGTTTAGATGTAGATTCTCTGGTCATTGAACACATCCAGGTGAGCAAAGTTCTTAAGATGTGGCATAGAACTTATAGGGCTCATGGTAGGATTAACCCCTATGTGAGCTCTCCCTGCCATTGAGATGATCCTTACTGAAAAAGAGCAGATTGTTCCTAAGTCAGAAGAGGAAGTTGCACAGAAGAAAAAGATATCCTAGAAGAAACTGAAGAAACAAAAACTTATGACCTGGGAGTAAATTCTGCATAAAATAAATGCAAATGAAAGTTAAAAAAAAATGATGGTTATTATTACTTTACAGTTTTGCTGATTTTATAGCGGTCATATTTTCATGAGGCTACCTTTATTTTTTTCTTTGATATCATATACCAATAGTTGTCACATTCCATATTTAAAAATGAAGTTGCTGATACCACTGTCCTTTCCATCTGTTTGAGCGAGGTATCATTTTTGTGTTCTCACAACTTAACAAATGTGAAACAATTTACTCTGTAGTGCCACTTGGTAAATCACTTTTTCACTTTCAGGGTATTTTTCAGTCTTGTGGATGAGAGGTCTTGACAATAGTCATTAAAGATATGATAGCACTTTCACAAGAGCAAGGACATGTGCCTTATGTCTTTGCTGAGCTCTGGTCTAGGTAGACTAATTTTAACATTTTTCTAGATCTGCACTAAGATTTCACTGGGAGAAGTTAGTGTCTGCCTAGGTTGGATCCAATCAGGCAAAAGCCTAATTTTGAGCTTGTAAAGATCACCTCAGTTATCCTATCTGGCTAGTGGGGGGATGTGATATCGTATAGTTAAAGGAAGATGTGATAGAAATCAGATTGATTAGGGCTTGCTGCCTGGTTATTTTGACTACGTCACTTAAAACCTCAAGTTATGATAATTTAATTGAGACATATGTCTATTTAGCTTATTCAAATTAAAGCGAATGTTACTTTAAAAAGTATGAAAAAGAAAGAATGAAAAATCATTTAAACGTGAAGCTACTATTAATTCTATTTATTGGGCGTGGGACACAGGGAAATGTAAGGGTGACATGAAGTTGCTGTTTCCACAGTTAGTTTCAGTTCCCTTGTGTATCTTATATTGTGAGCATCTTGCTACAGAAAATGGAATGAGATTTCAATGTTTAAATATACTGCCCTTATCTTTTTGTACAACATGGCCCCTATATGCAAGCTAGTTACTATATGTAGAGTTCAACCAAAGACAAGTCAGACTGTTCTAACAATGGAGGAAAAACTATTAGATTAATGGAGAGATTGTATGCTTGTATGTTGTAAGGGCAACTTTTAAGGATTTTTTGTGACTAATTTTTATTATATTTGATTTTTTTTACTTTACATGTTACTTTATAATCTAAATCCTGCTCAAAAGCAATTTCCATTATAATATCTGCCTTAACAGGGTTGTTTTGGGAATCAAATGAGATAATATATGTTAAAGTACTCTGCAAAATTCACAGTGCTATAAAATGCAAAATGTTTCTGTACTCTGGACAAGACTTGGCCAGCCATTTAAATGTTTTTACTCTGTGTTTTCATACAGAAAGCGAACTGTAGCTGTGTACAGAACAACAATCACAATAATAATAAGGATAGAAGTTAAGAAGATTGATTAATTGCCTACTTACAGCAAACCAGTAAATGGGTTTAGCATTTTAAGTGGATTATCTCAATCAGATACTGCTTTAGAAAGAGTTCTCCTACTTAGATTTCTATACTCCAAGCTCTCCTAAGGGTACCTCAGTTTCAAATATTATATACACTTTCTGGGAAACCTCCACATTACTTGTGTGGGTGTGTAACTAGTATGTTTTCTTCTTATACAGATAAATTTAATAACTAAGAAGTGCTGGGTGAGAAAATACTTATTTCCTAGTATTTTCATGGGCTGGAATTTTCATCAGAGGACATGTGAATCTTTACCTCTTATTCACTCCTCCCTGAGAGAGGAAGGAGGACTTACTTGATTAGTCAGTATTTTTTAATATAAATTTTATTTATTTATTTATATTTAGATAGAGCACAAGTGGGGAAGGAACAGAGAGAGAGAGAGGGAGAGAAAGAGAGGGAGAGAGAGAGAATCCCAAGCAGGCTCTGAACCACCAGTGCAGAGCCAGATACGGGGCTCAAACTCATGAACCACAAGACCATGACCTGAGCTGAAGTCAGATACGTAACTGACTGAGCCACCCAGGCTCCCCTGTTTTTTTACTTTTGGGGGGGGAGGGGCAGAGAGAGGGAGACAGAGAGAGAGAGGGAGACAGAGACTCCGAAGCAGGCTCTGTGCTGTCAACACAGAGTCCTATGCGGGGCTTGGACTCACAAACTGTGAGATCATGACCTGAGCCGAAATCAAGGGTCTGATGCTTAACTGATTGAGTCACCCAGGCGCCCCTGATTAGTCAGGTTAGAAGAAAGAAATGAGCATCTGTGGATCAGCCACTCCTACACATTCTGGATTTGCCTGTTCTCAGAGAGGATGCATTATGGTTTTCAGCCTCTGTCGTGCCATGACCTTAGCAAAATATGATCTTACTCGTGGTTGAGATCTACAGCTGTTTAGTGCTCCCAATGACTAGGTAGGTAAATCTAAGTAGTTCAGCCTCTATTAGCAGTTCACTGGTTGCACATCACTTAAGGTAGATTTCGTTACAAGAAAAAATTATATTTGTTATCTCTGGCTCCTGTGTCTACTTCTCAACTGGTTCTAAACGTAGGTGGGAAAGAGAAAGATTATGAAGCAGTTCTGCTTAAAATCCTAACAAAAGACAGCGTAAAGGAGGGGTTAAGAGCACAGAGATGGAAACGAATTTGCCTAATTTCAAATTTGAGCTCCATCACTTTTCAGCTGTGTTATCTTATGCAAGTTACTTAAACTCTCTGTGCCCTTATCTTATCTGTAAAATGAGAACAGTAATTAAACCTCTCACAGTGACAGGATTAAATGAATTAATACATGTAAAATGCTTAGAATAGTCCTGAGTGTATTAGCATTCAATAAATGTTAGCTTTTCTTATTATTAAATTAACACTAAGAGCCGAAGAATACCATCTAAATATTTGCACATCATTTGCATTCAGCTTCTAACTTCCCTCCTTAAAAAATGTTGATTCAAGGGGCATCTGGGTTAAGCGTCAGACTCTGGATTTCTGCTCAGGTCATGATCTCATGGTTTGTGAGTTTGAGCCCCCTGTCTGGCTCTGTACTGACAGTGAGAAGTCTGCTTGGGGCTCTCTCTCTCTCTATCCCTCTCTCTCTGGCCCTCACCTGCTCATGCTCACACTCTCCTACTCTTTCAAAATAAATAAATAAACTTAAAAAAATGTTGATTCCTTGATTATCAGCACTGGGGCCTTCTACTGATTCATTATCTGTGCTTAGTATGGTATAGTTAGTCTTTTTCTTCCGCTTTTCTTTACTTGCCACAATCCATAGAATGGGACTCACAGTGACATACCTTTTAGATTTCTGTGAAGTCTTCAGACTAGTCCACTGTGCTTGCATTTATTTCAGAGCCCCATAGCACTTGGTCTATCCTATACAATTTAGCTATTAAATATGTGTTGTCATATGGGATGCTAAATAGGACAGATTTTTTTTTGTTAAAGAAAACCACCTCAGTGTCTCTTCTTGGGGTGCAAATATGTTGCAGTAATATTTGGGGAAGCATGTTCAACATTTTGTCATGGAGAATTTCAAACATACAGAAAAGTTGAAAGAATTTTTTTTTAAAGATTTTCTAATTTTTTTTTAGTAATTTCTATACCCAACGTGGGGCTTGAACTCACAATCCTGAGATCACATGCTCCACCAACTGAGCCAGCCAAGTGCCCTGAAAAGTTCATTAACATTTTAATACACTTTTTCTATCCCAGAATTTCCAACATTCATCCTTCGATCTATTCATCATCCCATCTTACTTTTTTGGTGCATTTCAAAGTAAAATGTTGCAGTAATATTTTAAAATGCTAACCTTTACTGCTTTCCTTAGAATTTCCTACAACTCCTCTATTTCCTATCTAAGGCAGAAGCAGTGTGGCAGAGTGAAGGGCTTTGGAGCCTAGCCTGGCCGCCTGGGCTTGAAATCCAGCTTTGCCACTTACTAGCTCTGTGACCCATATAACATTACTGTTACTTAGTGTCTGTGTCTATAAAAGAGGATAATAGTAGTACCTACCTCATGAGGTTGTGAAAATGCATGTAAAATACTTACAATACACTTGTAGAGTACTAACTTATGTTGGGTAATTTATCCATATTAACATATCATTTAATTCTCACCAAAATCCCATGAGGCAGTACCATTATTATAAAATATAATATATATTAGCTATTAATATTTGTTATAGCAGAAATTCATAGAGAAAAAGTCTCTTAGTTTTGTTTTTTTTTTTTAAGATTTTATTTTTAAGGGCATCTGGGTGGTTCAGTCGGTTAAACATCCGACTTCAGCTCAGGTCACGATCTCAGTGTTCCTGAGTTTGAATCCCGCATCGGGTGAGCTTGAATCCCGCATCGGGTGAGCTTGAGCCCCACCTCAGGTGAGTTTGTGGCCCTCTTCAGGTGAACACAAGCCCCACTCTGGGTAAACATGAGCCCTGCTTTGGGTAAGTCCCGCTTCTTTCTCTCTCTCATTGCCCCTTGTGGGATTCTCTCTCTCTTTCTCCCCCTCTCACTCTGCCTTTGCTCACTTCCACCCTCTCTCTCTTTCTCTAAAAAAAAAAAAAAAAAGATTTCACTGTTAAATAATCTCTACACCCCAGGTGAGGCTCAAACTCACAACCCCAAGATGAAGAGTCAGACATTCTACCCACTTTGCCAGTCAAGGTACCTCTCTGTTTAGTTCTTGAGTTTTAAATTTAAAATTATTTATTTATTTATTTTTAATTTTAAAATATTTATTTTATTTTTGAGCGACAGAGACAGAGCAGAAGGAGGGGAGACACAGAATCCGAAGCAGGCTTCAGGCTCTGAACTGTCAGCACAGAGCCCGACATGGGGCTCAAACCCACGAACCGCAAGATCATGACCTGAGCCGAAGTTGTACGCTTAACCGACTGAGCCACCCAGGTGCCCCTTATTTATTTATTTATATAGAAAGGCAGTATGAGTTGGGGTGGGGGGAGAGGGAAACAGACAGAGAATCTCAAGCAAACTCCACACTCAGCACAGAGCCCGAAGCAGGGCTCAATTCCATGGCCCTGGAATTGGGACCTGAGCTGAATCAAAAGTTGAACACTCAACCAATTGAACCACCCAGGCATCCCAGTTTCTTGAGTTTTGAAACAGACATTTTGAAGTTCATGGCAAAAAAAATGCCATGGATTCTGCACTGGCCCAGGGCAGGAGTGTAACATCCTCAGCCCAGCATCCCTATGTCTTGTGTGTTTCTGCACTTACATTCTTAACTGGTGGGGCTAGACGGGGGCCTGGAGGAATGCGTGCAGGATCCCTCTGTTCTCACCTCCTTGAGGAAGGGCCATTGCCATCTGGCTGTGTGTGAGCCACATTCAGGTGGGTCCACACCAGGCATGGATTGGAGCTCAGAACTTTCTGTTGTGTTTCTTCAGTGCCATGGATTTGAAATAGATCCTCCTCACTGTGAGCATCCAGAGTCCCATGAAGGTCTGTGACCAGGAAACACTAGAAGCATCACCCCAGAATTATGGTTAGCCTTATCCCCTGTCACTTCCAAATGGAAGTTAAGTTTCAGAACAAGCAAAGAATTCTATTTTTGGAAGAAATGTGTTACACTCAGAAATGATGAAAACAAAACTTATATTAAAAGGCAAAGATGGGGGTACCTGGGTGGCTCAGTAAGTTGAGTGTCCAACTTCAGCTCAGGTCATGATCTCATGGTTTGTGAGTTAGAGCCCCATGTAGGGGCTCTGGAGCCTGCTTCAGATTCTCTCTTTGCCCTTCCCCCTCTTGAGCTCTGTCTCTCTCTGTCTCTCAAAAATAAATGTAAAAAATTAAAAAAAAAAAAGGCAAAAGTATTGGAGGAAAAAAATAATGCCATGAAAAGGAAGCTTTGTGAAAGAGGCTGGGCTCTTTTCCTGTTGAAAGCCTATGTACTCAGGGAAAATGTTTATATCATTGACAATTCATTTTGGGACAACAGATAAAGAGTCTCACCTGACCAAACTATGTAAAGTTTCCTAACCTTCGGGAGAAGAGAGAAGAAACAACTAGGGTAAAGCTGATTAGGGTATTTGGGGACCTGTACGAAACCAGGCTAATTTCTAGAGTTGGGAAAAATATCCCTCTTGGATGGGTTTGGGGATTTGACAGCAGAGAAGAATTATGCTTCCTACGAGTAATTTTTGGACCCTTGTGATGCAATCTTTTATCTATTTATTTATTTTTGGTGAGAGCACTTAAGATTTACTCTTAGCAACTTTGTACTATACAGTACAGTATTAACTATAATCCCCATGCTGCAGGTTAGATCCCCAGCGTGTATTCATCTTGTAACTGAAAGTTTGTATCCTTTATGAACATTTCTCTATTTCATCCCACTTTCCCCCAGTCTTGGCAGCCATTTTACTCTGCTTCTATTACTAGCTTGAGTTTTTTAGATTCCACATACATACAAAATCATACAGTATTTGTCTTTCTATCTCTGGTTTATTTCACTTAGCATAATGTCCTTTAGTGTGATATCATGATTTATAATAAGAAATATACGTTTTAGGCATGTCTTTTTTTTTATCCCATCCCTCTCTCCATTCCAAACTAGAACATCATCTATGGCCTCAGGAAAAGGAAACCATAAGAAACAAAATAAGTTGAATTTTTGACTTTCGAGCACCAAAAACCAAAGACATGGCAAAAAAAAAAAGAGAGAGAAAACATGTTTGGATGAGTACAGTTATTTCTGGTTCCAGAGAAGATACAAATTTTCTGGACTGGAAGAGAGGGACAGTCCCAGGCAAACTGGGACAGTTGGTAATCCTAGTTTAGCAGGGAGGTTGTTTTGCTTCCAATTATACTTGATATTTACAAAATAAATTGTGTTGTTAGGATATATTAAGGACCTCTAAGTCAGTTTTCTACTAATAAAGGTAAGACTTGGCAATATTTCAGTGTTCCCATTATATAGGACATAGGTAGGTAGCTGGAATTTCTCAAAGTTTTAGGGGATGCTTTCCTCATGCATTACTGACATGAGTTGGCGATAATGTTCAATTGCTTCCATTTTTATTTTTTTATTTTTTTAATGTTTATTTATTTTTGAGACAGAGAGAGACAGAGCATGAGTGGGGGAGGGGCAGAGAGAGAGGGAGACACAGAATGTGAAGCAGGCTCCAGGCTCCGAGCCATCAGCACAGAGCCCGACGCGGGGCTCGAACTCACAGACCGTGAGATCATGACCTGAGCTGAAGTCGGACACTCAACCGACTGAGCCACCCAGGCGCCCCAATTGCTTCCATTTTTAAAAAGTTTATTTATTTGAGAGAGAGGGAGGGGCAGAGAGAGATGGGGAGAGAATCCCAAGCAGGTTCCACACCATCGGTGCAGAGCCTGACCTGGGGCTCAAACCCATGAACTGTGAGATCATGACCTGAGCTGGAATCAAAAGTCAGATGCTTAACCATCTGAGCCACTCAGGTGCCCCATGCTTCCATTATTTTAAAGTTTTAATTTATTTATTCATTTGAGTGATCTCTACACCCATTGTGGGACTTGAACTCATGGCCTCGAGATCAAGAGTTGTATGCTTTTCCAACTGAGCAGCCAGGTGCCCCAAATTGCTTCTATTTTTGTATTAAAATTTTTTTTAAGTTTATTTATTTTGAGAGAAACAGAGATCATGTGAGCAGGGGAGGGGCAGAGAGAGATGGGGGAGAGAGAGAATCCCAAGCAAGCTCTGAGCTGTCAGCGCAGAGCCAGACTTGGGGCTTGAACTCACGAGAAACTGTGAGATCATGCCTTGAGCCAAACCTAAGAGCTGGACACTCAAGCAACTGAGCCACCCAGACACTCCTAATTTTGCTTTTTAATTTAAAATTATTATTCTAAGCATTTTACATGAATAAGCTGTATAAATATGTATATTGTTTTCCATTTTGTTTTCCATAACCCTGTTTATTTGCCACAGGAAATTGGAAATAACTATAATAAGTATAAGCACTATGGAGCTGAGGTTAAGAGCATGGTCTCTAGAGCCAGGCCATCTGGGTTCAAATCCTAGCCTTGCCTCTTACTAGCTGTGTGATATTGGACAGGTTCCATTTCTTCATCTACAAAATGGGAATTAAAATAATATCTACCTGTTAAGGTGGTATGAGGATGAAATTAGTTAATACACATAAGGTGCTTATAAGGTGCCTGGCATACATAGTAGGCATTCAAGAATTATTAGGTGATTTGCAAGTTCTTTTGCTGTACTAATGAAAACTTGGGTTTATCCATAGTTAATTATTTTTATAATTAAATCTTCAAAAAGAGTTGGGGAGGTAGGTTAAAATGTTTTCTGAAATGACATTGTTTCTCCCCCACCCCCAAATTCATACGTTGAAGTCCTAACCCCCAATGTGATGTGACTGTATTTGGACATAGAGTCTTTAGGAGATTAAATGAGTTAAAGTTAAATGAGGAGATAAGTGTGGGGCACTAATCAAATAGGACTGGTGACCTTGAAAGAAGAGGAAGAGACAGCAGAGATTCACTCTGTGTCTCCTCCATACACACGTGCACACACACCTGTGGAAAGGTCATTTGAAGACACAGAAGGTAGCTATCTACAAGCCAGGAAGAAAGTTTTCACCAGGAACCTCCCTTGCCAGAACTTGATCTGGGACTTCTAGCCTCCAGTGTTGTGAGAAAACAAATTTATGCCGTTTAAGCTGCCCAGCCCATGATATTTTGTTGTGGCAACTCAGGCAGGCTGACAGATTGTTAATTGATGAGTACTGAAGACTGAGGAAAGCCGTTAGAGTTGCATTTATTTGCCAAAGACTGGGCACCTTCACCTAAGTTTTCTTACCCCAGCCTGCCCTACACAAAGGTACCTGATGACTGAGCAGAATGATGAAGTAGAAGGAAGACCCTCTTCATTGGCACAGCCCTGCCCCTCATCAACTGAGTGATTTGGGCCAAGTCTTTTAACCTCTTCATGACGCGGTTTTTTTCTCAGCATAAAACAAAGTGTTATATTATATATATATATATGTATATATATATATATATATATACACACACATATATATCTGTATATATCTCTATATATTTTTATATCTATATCTATATATCTATATCTATATATTTTTTGTATCTATACATATGTTTTCATTTTTATACTGTATATATTTTTTCATATAATTGGGTTGAACTTCATGTTTGAATCAATGAGATGACGGGGGAGCAACAGTATGGAGCAGAGACCAAGAAAAGAGAAGACCTAGTAGTTAGAGCCAAAAGCAACTGTCATGAAAATAAGTCCCTGGGTCTTTTCAGAGACGTTGGGAAAGGCACTGGATTTTCCACGGGAGCCAAAGTAGAAGTTTGAGTCAATTTAGCTAGGTCTTAATAGGCAAGGAGACCTTGGCCTCCATCTGGGTTATGAAGAGGTTTTAATTAGATGCTCTCAAAATCATCTTCCAGGGGCGGATCAGTCAGTTAAGCATCTGACTTTGGCTCGGGTCATGACCTCATGGTTCATGAGTTCGAGTCCCATATTGGGCTCTGCTGTCAGCAAAAGAGCCACTTTGGATCCTCTGTCTCCACCCCCTTCTCCCACTCGTTCTCTCTCTCAAAATAAATAAACTTTAAAAAAAAGACAAAAAATAAATAAGTCATCTTACGGCTCTTGTGTCCTATAACTTAATGATTGTAGGGGCTGAGGAAAGGAGCAAAGAGGGAAGATGAGGACTCATTTAATGCTAAAAATGAAATAAAATGTTAGTTGGTTCCCCAATTCCCCTTCATTTCTGCAAAGTATAGGAGTCTGTCTTCCTTCTTTTGCATGTATTTCACTACCTCAGTATTCATTTTAACTTGATTGGAGTGTCTTGTCCTCAGCATTCCCTGGGATAGCCCTGGCCCTGTAGACCACAAGGTGCAATGCTGTCCCCTCTCACTTCGTTTCTCATCCATACTTGCAGGGTGAATATTAGATTAGGGCTAGACCTCTCAGATCAACCTTAAATTCCACTGCTGCCACTCACTACCATGAACCTTTGAACAAGTTACTTAAGCATTCTATTCTACATGCCATTTTATGTTTCAGTCTGCTAGGTAGGGATAAGTAAAATACATACATCATATGGTTGTCGAAAGAATTAAATGAGGTAATACTGGCAAACTCCCTCCAAACTGTAAGTACTTTGTTAACAGGGACAATATCTTTCTCCTTCTCGTGCTTAGCATTTAGTAAGTGCTCAGTAAATATATTTTGAGTGAATAAAAATGACTCAGCATTGTGTCTGGAACATAGTAGGTGCTCAAGAAAAGAACAGTATACATATTATCTTCTCTAGTGGTCTTCAGTTGTTTTTGCCTGTCCAGCATCTATTGGCTCATTTTCTAGTATCAAAGTCTCAGTTTTCCTTTGTGAAAGTTCCCCTCCCTCATTCTCAGTTCTTGCGGTTCTGGTGGGGCTGACCCCATATCTCTGCTCCACAAGTTGGTATGTGGCCCAGCCCTGGCCCATTTTAGGACAATGAGAGCCAGGCAAGGTCTTTTTCTGGACCTAATTTGAGAGAGAGACTCTTTCTGTCTAGGTTGCCAAGTTGGTAAAAGGTAAGGCTGAAGCAACTGGTGGCCATCTTGTTCCATTTGGGAAGAATCTGCTCAAAAATAAAGCCAAGAGTAAGAACAGCAGACTTGAGGGGTAAAGGGAAACTGATTCCTCATAATATTCTTTAGCATCTAGATCCAGCCAAAAGTCAAACGAGCACAGGTCTCTGTCTTTGAGGAGTCTGTAACAGGGAAGAGAGAGTATGATTGAAGAGGGTCAGGCTGCCATGGAAACGCCAAGGCGGGATACCTAGCTAGAACTTCAGTGATGAGAGGTAGGTTGAGGGGAGACTTCTGGGTAGGCAAGGACATCTAAGGAGAGATACAGTGAGGAGTATGAGTTAGCCAGGCGAATGGGGGTGATGTAAGGGTTGGTACACATCACAGAGGATAGAAAGGAAAAGGAGTATAAGAAGGAAGAACCGCTCAGAGGCCAAACAGTATGGTGCTTTCAGGGAATTCAGTATGGCCAAAGCATACAAAACACTTTCCCAAACACAATCTCATTTAATCCAACATGTTAAATCTTTCACAGCGAAAGGAATATACCAGTTAGAATGTGTTCAGGCAAGAAAATGAACTAATGGCTAATGGTGACATAAGCAATGAAGACATTTAATTATCTAGAGGTAGCCAGTCAGGGCTGGTACTGTGACTCAACAATGTCATCAAGTATCTGGACTCTTCCCACCTTTTTGTTTCCCCATCCTGAGCTTTTGGTCCTCATGCCTATTACATTTGGTAGAAAGAATAGAGCCCCCTTGAAGATGTCCATATCTGAGTACTTAGGACCTACGAATGTATTAAGTTCTATTGCAAAAGGGACTTTGTTGATTCAGTTAAGAATCTTGAGATAGGGAGAGTACCCTGGTTTATCCAGGTGGGACTAATGTAATCACAGCATCCTTAGGAGAGGAAGGCAGGAGAGTTAGAGTCAGAGAAAGAAATGTGTTGATGGAAGCAGAGGTCTGAGAAACAGATTTGAAGATACTATGCTGCTGGTCTTGAAGATGGAGCAAGAACTCATGAGCTAAGGATGAAGCCTGGCTTTAAAGCGGGAGAGTTTCTGACCTCCAGAACTGTAATATAATGAATATGGTTTTTAAAAAATGTTTATTTATCTATTTTTGAGAGAGAGAGAGAGAGAGAGAGAGAGAGAGAGAGTGTGTGTGTGTGTGTGTTTGTGTGTGTGTGTGTGCACGCACAAGTGGGGAAGGGGCAGAGAGTGAGGAAGACAGAAAATCCCAAGCAGGCTCTGAGGTGTCAGCACAGAGCCTGATGTGGGGCTCAAACTCAGAAACTGTGAGATCATGACCTGAGCTGAAGTGAAGAGTCAGATGCTTAACTGACTGAGCCACCCAGGCGCCCTATGAATTTGTTTTTTAAGCCATTAAGTTTGTGGTAATTTGGCAATAGAAAATTAATACATCACCCATGGTTGTAAGGTGGCTGCCAGAGTTCCAGGCATTACTTTCATATTTAATGCAGGACGAAAGGGTAGGGGATAAAAGGGCAGAGCATGGTGCATCTATCCCTTTTGTCAGGAAAGGAAAAACTTTCACAAGCACCTTACTTGCTAACTTCCTCTGCATATATCATTGATCAGAACTTGAACACAATGGCCACTTCTAGCTGCAAGGGAGGGTAAGAAGATACCTCACTTCCACTCTCATTTGTTTTGTATATGGGTTCAGCATTTACCTGTTTGGTAGCTCTCTTGTCAGGAGGGAGGCTTCTCTCAGTGAGAGACCATGGTGAGATTGGTGATCACAGTTTGAAAGCTTGGGTAGACTCCTTGGCATAGGATAGGTATCTGGGCAAAGGATATGACAATTATAGCTTTTGGTAAAAGTTCCTAAGCCTGCTTTAGTGTACCAGGAGGAGCACACAGCACTGACAACAACAAAGAGTGACTTTGGCAGGGAGACAAAAGCTAAACACAAACTAAGTTGTCTTCAGCAGAGATCACCCTGTTGGCATTGGCTGGACCATAGGATTCCCTGCTAGTGCTGGCTGTTGGGTAGAAGTTTTTGGAGTGGAATCTCTACATATGTGAGTGAGGGAACACCATTCTTGATGTCTATCCCCACCTTCTACAGATGCATTCACATGTATGCATAGAGGTATATGTGCAAAGATGGTCATTATATCAATCTTTGTAAAAAAAGAAAAAAGCAGAAACAGTCTAAATGACCATTTGAAGAAACCTGCTTAAAAATTTATGCTATATCCATATAATGGAATGCTCTATAGCCGTTTATATGGCTGATGTAGAGTAAATTACATATCTATTAAAGAAATCAAGCAAGCTCAGAGCAGTGGATAGAATATGCTCCCAGTGTGATGCCTGTTGTCTCTGCAGATGGGAACTGAAGTTTTGATAGGAAGGAAGACATATTTTTGCTTGTTCTGAAAAAAATTTTTTTTTGCCAGATGTATTATTCCAGTTATCCACTGCTATATAACAAATCACCTCAAAACTTAGTGGCTAAACAGCTATTTTATTTGGTTGTAATTCTCAGGGTCAGCAATTAGAGCAGGGGTCTGCTGGGCAGTTCTGGTCTTCTCATGGTCATGTGGTTGCAGCCCTCTGATGCCTGGACAAGAGCTGGATGATTTAAGATAAACTCACTTATGTGTCTTGCTACAATTCTGGCTGTCATGAGAAACAACTGTCTCCATCAGGTTAGCCTATGCTTCTTGACACAATGTCTCAAAGAGAGCAGGAGCTGTAGCTGCAAGTCTTCTTGAGGCCCAGACTCCCAGAGGGACTCACACAATACTTCCGCTACATTTCATAGTCAAAGAAAGTCACATGGCCAGCCTCAGTTGGTAGACTGAGGAAGTAGACTCCACCTCTTAGTGGGAGGAGCTGCAAAGAATTTGTGGCCATTTTTAATTTACCACATTCACACATTGCTTTTTCAAATAAAAGGTTACTTAAATAAAATAATGCTATTTGTAATAAATTCAGAGGATTTTAAGAATTGGGTGACACCTTGGATTATCTAATATAAAACCCTCTAATTTTATAGGAAGGAAACTGAGGTCAGAAAAGTAACGTATTTTAGATAAAGTAACTCAGTGGTAACATCAGAATTGGAACCAGGTCTTCTAAGTTCCAGTCTTGTACTCTTAATTCCACAGTAAGGTTTCATATTGCCAACAAAGCTTATTAGTGATCTTTGATCAAGAGAATTTGACAACATTGGGGACACCTGGGTGGCTTAGTTGGTGGAATATCCAACTCTTGGTTTCAGGTCAGGTCATAATTCCAGGGTCGTAGGATTGAGCCCCACATTGAGCTCCGTACCAAGTGTGGAGCCTGCTTGAGAGATTCTCTCTCTCTCTCTCCCTCTGCCTCTCTCCCCTGCTTGTGTACTCTCTTTCTCTCTAAAATAAAAAAATAAAAAATAATAAAAAAAAGGAACTCGACAACTTTAGGGCACCTGGCTGGCTCAGTCAGTGGAGCACAACTCTTGATCTTGGGATTGTGAGCTCAAGCTCCACGTTGGGTATAGAGATCACTTATAGAATCTTAAAAAACAAACAAACAACAACAGCAAAACCCCAAAACAAAAAGAGAGAATTTGACAATTTTGTAGCCCTATTACTCTTGTAGTTAAGAGTGTTAAAGGTTGCATCTTAACCAAATGAAAGAAAAGACTAAAGAAAGAATCCCAGCAATTCTGAGAAAAATAAAATGGGCATTTGAATTATCTAGTTTGTCTAGTCTTAGTCCTTCTTCTTCTTCTTAGTGTTTATTTCTTTTAAGAAACGTAGCCTTGGAGTATCTGTGGAATAAATAGTTTACCAAGTCATAAATAACTTGGTCAAAATTGTTTTATAAAATGTTCAAATGGGTCTAGATGATTTTTCCTATTGGGCTATTTTTAAAATAAAATATACATTAAGTATATTCATATTGTTTTGTTGGTCCTACTGGGAATTTTGGAGTGCTTTAACAGTTCTGCTTAGTCTTTAATTAATATAATATTGATTATTCATTGGCTGGTTAATTAACATTTAAGTTAATACTTTTGGACCTCACAAGTCCAAAGTATTGTGCTGAAAATTGTAAAGAATATAGAAAACAATAGGCATTCCACTTTCCTAAGAAGCTTAACATCTAGTTACAGGCAAATGTGTATATAACGGTACACGGAGAAATGAATTAAAAGCTATCAGGGAGGTACTAGCAAAGTGGAGTGAAAGTATAGAAGAATGATTACAACCATGCCACCTGGGCAGAGTAGGTAACACTTTATCATTATCTGTGGCAGAAAGGAAGAAGAATCAGAAGAGATTTCTTCCATATTAGAAGTATTTAGCAGGATTTCCTCACAGAAAGTTGAAGTTGGGGGATTTAAATGGCTTAAATGCCTAGGCTATATGTCTGGGCTATTGGGAACCCTCAGGACAGATAGTCATTTTCCCCCAAAGGGTGTTTTTAATTTTTTTTTTATGTTTTTATTTATTTTTGAGAGCAGGAGAAACAAAGCATGAGTAGGGGAGAGCCAGAGAGAGAGAGGGAGACACAGAACCTGAAGCAGGCTCCAGGCTCTGAGCCGGCAGCACAGAGCCCGACACAGGGCTCGAACTCACAGACTGTGAGATCATGACCTGAGCTGAAGTCAGGCACTTAACCGACTGAGCCACCCAGGTGTCCCTGAAGGGGTTTTTTTGGTACATTAAGTTCTGAATTGAAGAATCCCTTTAATTATTACTATCCATGGATATCTGGATTAGTTGGACTCTACCAAACAATTAAGATCAAAGTTCTGTTCTTGCCAAGTAAGCAACAGCACATAAGTAGCCATTCTAACAGCAATTATCCTTTTACAGATTTGCTTCTTTTTGGGTTTGCTAACACCCCAACTCAGAGATTATAAACTCTGATGAAGAGAGAGAGATACAGGGAGATAATTTCTTAATTTATATATCTTTAATTTTTAAGTTAAAGATTTTATTTCATGTTCATTCATTGACATTTTCTTTTATGTTCAAAGATCATCTAAATAGGGGTGCCTGGGTGGCTCAGGCAGTTAAGCATCTGACTCTTGATTTCAGCTCAGGTCATGATATCATGGTTTTGTGAGTTCAAGCTCGTGTCCACCTCTGCTCTGACAGCGTAGATTCTCTTTCCCTCCCTTCCTGCCCGTCCCCTGCTCACGCTCTGCCTCTCTCAAAAATAAATGAACATTTTATGGGGCGCCTGGGTGGCTCAGTCGGTTAAGCGGGCGACTTCAGCTCAGGTCATGATCTCACGGTCTGTGAGTTCAAGCCCCGCATCGGGCTCTGTGCTGACAGCTCCGAGCCTGGATCCTGCTTTGGATTCTGTGTCTGCCTCTCTCTCTGCCCTTCCCTTGCTCACGCTCTGTCTCTTGAAAATAAATAAACGCTAAAAAAATAAATAAATAAATAAATAAATGAAGATTTTAAAAATATCACTTAAATAAAAAGGTGAACAGTGGGGCAGAAGTTCCCTAAACAACAACAACAAAATGCTGAAGGTGGCCCATATTGCAGTGAGAATTAATGGTAAAATATCTATTCTGTTCATTAGAATATAAGCCCATAAACCACTCCTTTCAGAGCCTTGAAATCCTGAGAACAAGTTGACTTGATGTGAGGATAGAGTTTTGATGAGGTGTTGTTGCTTTTTTTGGTTTAAACAAGACTTTCAATCCCATTTTATGAGTGCCTATGTTATTTTTCAACATCTGGTCACCTTATGATAAGCAGGTGCTAATGGAGCACAGGATGTATATCATTGGATAAATATGAACATTGTATTTTTCTTGAGGGACAACACATATTCTTGGGACTTTTATCGAGTTACGTTTTACTAGTCCTAAAATATTTAGAGTTATGTACTTAAAAGATACAGAGCATAGGTATTACATCCACAGAAAGTATTTTAGTCAGTGAATGTTCAATGTAGCAGGTAGAGATGAACTTAACACGTCTTGTAGTCTGAACTGGGAACAGACTCTTCAGCCATAAAATGCACTTAACAGTCTATTTAATAGTGGCGAGGTCCTTGAAAATGCAATATCCATGCTAATCTTGCCTTTTTCTAAATCACAGATGAAAAATAGGTCAGTTAGGTAGAGCTTTCTCTTTCTATTTAAAGTGTGACATTTAATCTATTTAAACAACTACCAAAACTTTATTAATTCAATGTAAAATAAGTGTGCTGAGAAAGTAGAAAACATTATTAAGAACGCAAGGTTTTCCAAAATTTGATCTGATATCTTAGATCTCAGTACCCAATATAGTCTCTACTTGGGGATTTCGATCAAATCAGTAACACCAAGGAACGACCAGAAAAAAAGCAACCCAGAATGTAATTAAATTTCACATTTAAGAAATGGCTTAAAGGAACTGAGTATTTTACAAAAGGGGCAAAAATTAGAAAAGGAACCTCTAGAAAAACGTTTTTCATTTCCTTGATGCCTTTAGGGAAAATTCATTTGGAAAGAGGAGTATACATAGACAGAAAGCTTTCAGCAGTTAACAAACTAAGGAGTCAAATTAGGGCTTAATGTAACTAGATACTGGCTTTGGTGCATTTCTTTTAAACTACGGTGTTCTGCAGAATTCTTTGGAGAGGAAAATGCAGGGTATGTGATAAATTGTAATTGCATTTCACTGGGGTCTATTTTGGAGAATGACTGTTCACACTTTTCTCCTCTAGCCCCTTTGCTTTATTTGAATAGGATTTAGTACTCTCTGGTCCCACCCTCCCAATCAGCCCAAATGTATACCTAGGGTAATGCAATAGTTCCAGTCTTCCCCAAGGACAATTATAAAGAATAAAAGCTTTAGTATTTGAAATGTAAACACAACAATACTTGGCTACAGTTTTGGGTTGGGGCTTTAGAAAAAATTTTTTTGTTGTTTTTAATTTTTTTCTTGGGTATTGTATTCTTGGGTATTGGGAATTTGGGTGCCATAATTTAAGGGAGAAGATATTTTCCTCATCCTAGTTCCCATCTCCAGATCCTGAAAGAAATCCTAGAGGAGAAAGGGCACCTAGAGGTTATTTCTCCTGCTTAATGGCCTTCTGTGGATTCAACAACAGTTTAGTTCTTTTCAGTTCAGCTCTTATTCCGGAAAACTAACTCCATCAATTATAGAAAATAACTTTTTATAGAGTTTTTTTCCAAACCTGTCTTCACTGCATATCTAGGAAGGATTGGTTTCCTTCAGAGCATCAAAGCACCGAGGTTCTTTCCTTTATTTTATGAGAATCATTCAGGTGATATGTAGTAGCTACTATTATTGGGCACATGTGGTATCTCATTTAGATTTTTAAATCCATGTTCTGAGGGGCAGAGTGCTGCTATTGGCAATATCTGCCATCTCCCTTCTCATTAAAACCAAACACTAAGCCCACTGTAAAACAAAATGGCGATAAAAAAAATCACACCTTACATATTTTGTGTCCTGCCCCTCTTCTCAGTGCTCTTTTTTAGTTTGGCAACCTTTTTAAAAAATTGGTGAGCCAAAGCAAAAAAAAATCGAGTAGGAAGAAAAGGCTTTATTTTGTCACTGACTCTGTGTCTCTGGTACGGACTTTCATTCTTTACTATAAATAAAATTTATTTAAAAATCTGACTTTAAATCTTGATGTATTTATTGTAAAATTTACAAGTTGGAACCTCCTACCATCTTGATTTATTTGATTTTAAAATGGAGTTCTTACCATTTCCCTCGGGGAGACTTTTTGGTTTGAATAGTTCTTACTGGCAGGTTGCCTTCTTTATATTTAGCCCAAATTTTCATTTTCAAAGACCGTTTTAGATAAGTGCCATGATAGCTCTAGCCAATGGATCTGTGTGCCACATAATAGAGTGTGACAATCCACTCAGTTGTGAAAGACACTGGAGATAAAGTAATAAAGTAGCATTTGTGTTATCACATTGGCTTTACAAATCTAGTTAAACACTGACCCAACAGTGTTACTCATTATTGGAAATTATAGATGTTTATAATGCTCCAAAATACGTTGAGTTAAGTTATAACGTGTATCATATATTTAAGTTTAAATTCAAAATCCTGGGCTGAGAGAGATGTAGATTTGCGATACTCCTTGGAGATTTGGGGACCATGAACCAACGAATACATTACATTGCCACATTAAAGAACTCTTTTTATCTGTAAAGATGTAAGCACCATCCTCCATTTTAATAACTTTTAAAAACAGTTTTAAAATCTTGTGATTTTAAAGAATTTAGACTTCTGTACCAAATTATATCTGTGGACCTTTATAGATTTATATTTCTTCTGTTTTATTTTTGTCTCAATATAAATATATAAAAATATGAACTCCCTAGAATTGTTCCTGGATACTGTTACAATAACAGTGTTTGAACTATGTGGCTGGAATATGCATTATTTCTTTTATGGTCCATATCAACAAAATTATTTTTATATGTATGATTATGTATATACACTTGAAAAATCTGTATTTGTAAAAGAATAATTCCAAGTGGCATCTGAAATTGACAGTAAAAATAGCGATGATTTATATCTCCTAGGCTATATATATATATAATAATGGTCTACAAACTTCTTAAAGGCAGCTATTTATTCAGTAAATATTTGCTGAGGGGTGTCTGGCTGGTTGAGTCTGAGCATGTGACTCTTTTTTTTTTTTTTTGGCATTTATTTATTGAGAGAGAGAGAGAGAGAGAGAGAGAGAGAGAGACAGAGCATGAGCAGGGGAGGGGCAGAGAGAGAGACACACAGAATCCGAAGCAGGCTCCAGGCTCTGAGCTGTCAGCACAGAGCCGGACGTGGGGCTCGAACTCGGAAACAATGAGATCATGACCTGAGCCAAAGTCCGACACTCAACCGACTGAGCCACCCAGGCGCCCCTGAGCATGTGACTCTTGATCTTGGGGTCATGAGTTCAAGCCCCATGTTGGGGGATAGTTTATATTTAAAATAAAAAGAAACTTAAAAAAATATATATTTGTTGAGTAAACGAGTACATCCATAGGTAATTATAAATTAACCTCATTAGCTTCACTTAAGCAATAAAGAAATTTAAATCAATTATTCACTGTAGACAAGGATACAGTTTAGGTTAATTCTACTTTGATCCCATTCAAATGTGAGGTACGTTTCTGAAGTCCCAAAAGCAATTAGTCTCATATATAAGGCTGTTTGGTGGTTTGAAACAAAGGTGACTTGTGTGTGCGTGTGTGTGTGTATAAAAACTATTTGGCTACCCAGTAGAATAATTTGTAGTACAAAGGAAGAATAACTGATTCTTTTTCTTTATTTACCAGTTTTTAAAACAATAAATGATTTATTAGCTTCCTCCATTGGTGAATTTTTATTTATATCATTATGAGCTCATGGAGAATGGAACAATTCCACAGACAATTCAAATTTGATATGTTTCAATCCATTGTACTTATTATGCTTAGTGATGCTCAATGTGTCCTATCTATGGCCAGTGGGAGTCTCTTCAGTTTGACTCCTGAGACTTTTTGACATTGACCCTAGTAGTTTTAAATTTTTTTTAATGTTTATTTAATTGTGAGAGAGAGAGAGAGCAAGCACAGTGGAGGGGCAGAGAGAGAGGGAGACAGAGGATCAGATGCAGGCTCTGCACTGACAGCAGAGTTTGATACAGGGCTTGAACTCATGAACCATCATATCATGACCTGAGTCCAAGTCAGTTGCTTAACCAACTTAGCCATCCAGGTGCCCCACCCCAGGTGGGGTGATAGTTTCCTTGATATCTAGTATAACAAAATGTTTCAGATCTATTTTTGTATATTTCTTTTCCAGACTTGTATGTAGTTAGCTATTTCTCCAAGGATCCCTGGTTCCTTTTAGTAGGACTGTACATATATTAAGACAGTCTTTGTGCTAAGGATGCTCGTTATTACTGAGTTGGTTTTTATGTCCTTTCAGTAAAAAAAGTTAGGTAATATGTTTTCTTTTTATTTCCTCCTTCTCTCCCTTTTTTGCTGTCTTCCTCTCTTACCCCCCTCCTTTCCTTCTCATCCTTCCTTTCAGTAATTCAATAAAATAAATCATGAGTTTGTATTGATGCTTAACTTCCATCTTACACCTTTAACTCATTTTTCACACCAAGAATCCTGATACCAAAACACCAGCATGATAAAATTTGAATATCACATAAATCTTCATTTTCCTTATTCCACTTTACACATGCATTAGAAGGCAACACTAATCTTAATACCAACAACATAATTACTAATAACAATTATTTTATCTTTAAATTTTATTTTATTAATTTAATTAAAATTTTTTTAATGTTTATTTTTGGGAGACAGAGTGCAATCAGGGGAGTGGCAGACACAGAATCTGAAGCAGGCTCCAGGTTCTAAGCTGTCAGCACAGAGCCCGATGTGGGGCTTGAACCCACAAAGCGCAGGATCATGACCTGGGCCAAAGTCGGACACTTAACCAACTGGGCCACTCAGGCACCCCGTTTTATTTTATTTTTTTAAACAGATCTTTTTCCTTAGGGTATACTGCAGTTGGGGTTTACTGTTAGATTACCAAGTTTTAAAGTCACTTGCAAGAGTTATTTTCTGTATAGTTCACCCACCAACTGGATACACATTTCAGTTTTTTGTTTCATTTTATTTCTGATTTTTAGGGATTTCTTTTTTCCATTTAGTTTTGTTTTATAATTAACTTTCAAAGTTCACAGTCTTACTAAGGGTAGTCTTCATGTCAATATTTTAGCATTTTTTTGTGTGTGCAATCTCTGCACTCCTAAGCTTCTTTTATATAGACCCAAAAAGGAATTAAAATAACTAAGATCCATGTTTATTTTATCATAATTTTTTAAATGTTTATTTTTAAGAGAGAGAGAGAGAGAGTGAGCGAGGGAGGGGCAGGGAGAGAGGGGGACACAGAATCAGAAGCAGGTTTGTGGCTCTTAGCTGTCAGCAAAGAGCCTGATGTGGGGCTTAAACTCATGAACTGTGAGATCATTACCTGAGTTGACATCTGATGTGAAACCAACTGAACCACCCATGCACCCCCATGTTTATTTTTTTTTAATGTTTATTTATTTATTTTTAGGTGGGGTGGGGAGAAGCACAAGCAAGGGAGGGGCAGAGAGACAAGGAGACAAAGAATTCCAAGCAGGCTTTGCACCATCACTGCAGAGCCTGACATGGGGCTCACAAACCAGGAGATTATGACCTGAGCTGAAACCAAGAGTCAGATGCTCAACCGACTGAGCCACCTAGATGCTCCTTAGATTCATGCTTAATCATAGTTTAACATCTATCTGCTGTTTGTCTTACAGAAATTATACAATGTCTCAAACCAGCATTTCCAATTGTGTTTCATGGACCACTCTGTAAGATGGGAAGTAGAAGGTGGGATGGAGTGTGAGGATAGGATTCCACGGTCAAATCAGTCTGAAAATTCCATATTCTCTTAGAGAATCATGATGTATATAGCACATAAAAGACTCTGAAAAGACCAGGAGTAAGGAATCCTTTTTAGATTAGTATAACCCATTGTTTTCAAATTTATTTATCTCAGCATCAAGAGACAGTCTTCATACTTTTTTTTTTTTTTTTGACAATACTTATTTCATTGAATGAGAGTTCTGTGAAATATACTTTGGAAAATGTGCTCAAGTTTTCTTGTAGGTCAGAAAGGGATAATAATATGTATTCTACCATTCTCTCAGAGTTACTATCTGGATCAAGTGAATTGGATATGAAAGATTTTTGGTATATAAAAGAGTACTATTTTAGAGATGGCAGAATAATGAAAAATGACATACAAGGGTCAAATTAGCAAGATTTTCAAACAAGAAAGAGGAAACTGTTTCAAAGAATAGCTATGATCAGACGAATGATTTTCAATGAGACTCAGGGATAGAAAAGTGCTTGTTTTCTTGGTAGGTGGAAGTAATCTAGAGAAGGAACTACCAACTACCACAAAAGTATGATTTATGTGAGGAAGTTTGCCTAGTGTATTGAGTATTGACCTTACCTTTGATAAGGTAGTATTTGTTTATTAGGGCTGCCATACATACAAAAACCACAGATTGGATGGTTTAAAAAATAAAAATTATTTTCTTATACTTCTGGAGGCCAGAAGTCCAAGATAAAGGTGTCAGGAGGGTTGGTTTCTTCTGAGACCTCTTTCTTTGACTGTAGATGGCCATCTTCTCCCTGTGTCTCCACATGGTCTCTCCTGCGTATGGGCACATCTGTGACCAAATTTCCTTTTCTTACAAGGATACCAGTCAGATCGGACTAGGGGTTACCCTGATGACCTCATTCAAAATGCATTTACTGAGCATCTGTTATGTACAGGCACTGGGCTTTCAGAGATGACAGTATCTAGTAGAGGCAAAGAGCAGGAGTAGGATGTAGATGTGGTGGGGAGGAAGTTCAGCTATGAAATAGAGGCTTGGATGTCCCTTCTACTATTTATTCAATGAACATTTTAGTATAAGCTGTGTGCCTTTTTTAAAAGTTTATTTTACTTATTTTAAAAATGTTTTTAACATCTATTTATATTTTGAGAGACAGAGACAGAGCGTGAGTGGGGAAGGGGCAGAGAGAGAGGGAGTCACAGAATCTGAAGCAGGTTCCAGGCTCTGAGCTGTCAGCAGAGCTCGACATGCGACTTGAACCCATGGACAGTTAGTTAGATCATGACTGAGCCAGTCGGACACTTAACCAACTGAGCTATCCAGGTGCCCCTATTTTACTTATTTTGAGAGAGCACAGGAGGAGCAGACAGAGAGAGAGAGAGAGAGAGAGAGAGAGAAAGAATCCCAAGCAGGTTCTGCACTGTCAGCATGGAAGCCAGTGTGGGGCTAGAACTCACTAACCATGAAATCGTGACCTTAGCTAAAATCAGGAGTCAGACGCTTGGGGCTCAGGTCATGATCTCTTGGTTCATGAGTTAAAGCACCACATAAGGTTCTGTGCTGATAGCTCAGAGCCTGGAGCCTGCTTCAGATTCTGTGTCTCTGTCTCTCTCTGCCCCTACCCCACTCATGCTCTGTCTCTGTCTCTCTCAAAAATAAATAAACATAAAAAAAAAAAAGAGTCAAATGCTTAAACCAGCTGAGCCACCCAGGCACCCCCCTGGCTGTGTTTGCCAGAAGCTAGGCAGAATGTTGTGCCAGAAGCTAGGCAGAATGGAGAGGCTTATACCAATTTCATCATTTGAAGATGTATATTTCTTACATATTAATATTTATGCAATCATGTGTTTTATAGTCATAACTAGTTTGTTTATTTATTTATTTATAAATGTTTTTGAACATTTATTTATTTTTGAGAGACATAGAGACAGAGTGTGAGCAGGGGAAGGGCAGAGAGAGAGGGAGACACAGAATCCCAAGCAGGCTCCAGGCTTTGAGCTGTCAGCACAGAGCCCGATGCGGGACTTGAACCACGGACCGTGAGATCATGACCTGAGCACAAGTCGGACGCTTAACTAACCAAGCCGCCCGGGCGCCGCAATAACTAGTTTAAATAGTAACCTTATTTCTTAGTTGTACATGCTTCTAGGGCACCTGGGTGGCTTAGTCAGTTGCATATTAGACTTTGGCTCAGGTCATAATCTTGTGGTTTGGGAGTTCAGCCCCTGCATAGGGCTCCCTGCTGTCAGCTCAGAGCCTGCTTGATCTCTCCTTTTCCAGTTCCACTATTACCATCTCAGTCCAGGCTCTTGTCTAATCATGCATGCACTACTATAATGATTTCTCCCTCCTTCTCTGATTCATCTTATCCATTATCACCACTTTAAGTTTTCTCTAACACTGTACTGTACACTTGACTCCTTGCTAAAAGTCATTTAGTGGCCCCCTACTGATCACTGAATAAATTCCAAACACCAAAGCCTGGTATTCAAGGCTCTCCACAGTTATCCCTTTCGAGCTTCATCACCCACCATCTAAACTAGAGGAAATGTTCTGCACTTTTCAGCTGCCACAACTTTGGCTTGAATCATTTCCTTTGCCTGGAGTCCTGCTCCCATCCTCCAGGCTTTCCTTCAAAGCTCAGCTGACTGTCCAGAGAAAGCATTTCCTGACAGTTATTAATTTACAGTGAATCCTCTTCTCTGAACTCCTATAGTACTTAATGCATATATTAATCTGACATTTAGCATGTGCTCCCTTCTACTGCTTTCTATCCTTATATGCATAAAAATGGCTTGCCAATGAGAAGTCTCTTGAGGGCAGGGACTTGGCCACATTTCTCCATGTTTCTAGTATTGACAGTCTTTTAAATGTAGAATAAAGTTTTAGGTTTGGAAGTTTACCTAGACCCTCTGACTCATTTCACAGATGAAGAAAGTGGATCCAGAGAGTCGTGCAGACCCCCTGAGTAGAAAGCCATAGTCAAATATTTGCTGATACTTATGATTGTAAATGGGTCGGCTTATGCAGAATGGCAGGATTCAGCAGGAAGGAATGAGTGCATTCTCTGAACAGAGGAGGGAATGTAGTTATTTTGGGCATGTTTGGGAATATGTGATCCAAGCTACCTGATGGGGAAGGTGTAGTGGCTACCTGAGGGCAGGGCTGTTTCTTTGTGTAACACATGGGCTCTCGAAAATGGGTGGACGTTTAATGTTTCTTACGTGGAGTAGCCTACCAGCTTAATACATTCATCGGGGGCATGTAGCTTGAAGAAAGTGAAGCAGGTTGGCTTTCTGACTCCTTGAGGGCACAGGCACAGAGAAAGACCCACTGCCGGGTGGTAAGGACTAGCCAAGGGCTCTCCACTCTGTGGAGGGAGCCAGGACGCGCCCCTGACAGGAATCTGTGAACTAAGCAGCCGCTCTGGCCTTGGCCACCATCCCGGGAAAGAAGAGCAAGGGGCTTTCCACCTGCCCCAAGCCTAACCCGGGCCGGGAGGCCTCTCAGGTTCCGGCAGCCGGTGCCCCGCCTCCTAAGCCGGCCACCTCCTCTCCGCCCCTTTTTCCCCGCTCCTCCCCTCACGCTCGACGGGCTCGCTCCCGCGCCTGGCGCTCGCGCTCGCGCTCGCGGAGGCGGAAGGCCGGAGAGGCGCTCCGCCGCCGCGGGTGCGAGCGCGCAGGCGCCTTCTTGTGAGAGCTGCGGGTGCGAATCCTAATCTTCCGCAGGCCGCGGGGTAAGAGGCCGGGATCCTGGGGCGTCTGGGCTGCCGGGTCAGGGTAGGGAGGGGCTGGAAGGCTCGGGGAGCAATGCGATCCGGTGCGCTGCTGGCAGCCCGGCCCCTAAGCCGACTCTCAGTCCAGCTCCACTCAGAGGGGAGGCCTTGCCAGCTTCCCCTCTTCAGCCTGCCGGCTCGCTTGGAAGTCGAGTGACGGGACGTGGGAATGGTGGTGGGACCCCCTGGCATCTTGTTCCTGCGGTCTTGAGGGTCTGGCCCGTTGGAGATAGGGATGGTCCCTTTTGCCAGACGTGCTCGTCTGGGATAGTCGCACACCGTAGCTGTGTCCACCTTGAGGGAAGGACCTTTCCTTCAGGGAAACAAATCCGGCCCTGAGGAGTGAACGACTGAAGTTTTTACTTGTTTTTATTTTTGTTTTTGGTCGAAATGTACTTTGAGGAAAGTAGGACGGACACTTATCTGCCACCTGCGTGAAAACTTCGTGACGTGCGTTTGGGTTAGAAAGTTACTGTACTTTGCTTTGCAGAGCCCTTTTTACTGTAAAGGAGAAGAGATCCGTTAAAAGTGTCATAATATCTTTAGCCACAAAGGACTCAGTAAAAATGGTACCTCCGCTCTTCAATACGCAGGAAGATCTCCATTCAGCAAATATTTTATAAGTACCTGCTTTCTGCCAACATTGTTCTAAGTGCAGGGAACAGAGCTAAGAAAAGAGGATCCTTGCTTGCAGGGAGCTTATGTTCTGGTTATCAAATAAATGTAATTTCCTTTTATTTTTTTTTATTGGAATGTAACCTATGTACCATAAAATACTCTACACCAATCCTAAGTTGTAACTTGCTGATTTATTGTAAAGAAAATGCATCTTTTAGCCACCACTCAAATCAAGAAGCAGAACATTCTCAGCTTCTTCTGAGAAGACCTCCCTGGAAGACCTCTCCCAGTCACCATCCCCTTTTTCTCCCCAAAGGTAACCGCTTTATTGATTTCTAATACCATAGATTAGTTTTGTTATGAGCCTTTCATAAATGGAACCATATGATATGTATTCTTTACTGTGGAGCTTTTTTTTTTTAAAGATTTTATTTTTAAGTAATCTCTACACCAAGCATGGGGCTCAGATTCACAACTCCGAGATCAAGAGTCACAAACTCCACCAGCTGAGCCAGCCAGGTGCCCCTAGTATCTCGCGTTTTTTCACTCATTATGTTTGTGAGATTATTCTGTGTTGTGTTAAAATACAATTTATGATCGTGAAAACAATTAGGAAGAAAATTAAAGAAGGTAATGGTACAGACAGTAAGAGGTGGAAGCTTTAGTAGGGTGGTCAGGGATGGGCTTTCCCAGGGGATGACTTGAGATACAATATGAATGACAAAAGGTTAGCCAGTGAGCTGGGCAAGAGCGTTCCAAGCAGAGGAAAGGAATAGAGGTAATAAATGAAAGTGACAGGTTTTAGTAAGAGAGGAAGACTTTGTAGGAAAGTGGGAGGAGATGAAATCAAAGAGGTAGGCAAGGGTTGGATCATAGAGGGTCTTATGTCTGGAGTATTTGCATTTTATTCTAGGTGTAAAAAGTTGTGAGGAAGAGATGATTTTGATGCCCTTCAGTTTTAGCATGAGCCATTTGTGAAGGATGGGAAGTTCTATCCATTTTATTCATCAAAGAAACCCCACAAACTGGGTAACTGTTGGGAATCAGGGAATTCCCACAAACTGGGAATTAACATGTTGGGAGACCAAATCTTTCGTATTGTCAGGATTTATATTATTCAGACACATCATATGTTTCCAAAATTGGGTTTAGTGTACACTTTAGAAATTAGCCATCTATTCTACACTCTAAAAATATTCTTTGAAGTAGTTGCTCAGCTTCTGTTAGAAGCTGTTAAAGAGGAACTCCCTTCTCAAGAAGCAAGTCATTTGATTTTTTTTTTTTTAAACTTTTATTTATTTTTGAGAGACATAGAGACAGAGCACCAGCAGGGGAAGGGCAGAGAGAGAGGGAGACACAGAATCTGAAGCAGTCTCCAGGCTCTGATGAGTCGTCAGCACAGAGCCCGACGTGGGGCTCGAACTCACAGACCGCGAGCTTATGACCTGAGCTGAAGTCAGCTGCTTAACCGACTGAGCCACCCAGGCGCCCCTATTTTTTGATATATATATATAAACCGTATACATATATGTATATTTGTTTTTTTTTTTTTTTTTGTACTTTCCCTACGAGTCGCCTGGCTGGCTGGCTTAGTTGGAAGAGCATGTGACTCTTGATTTCAGAGTCATGAATTCAAGCCTCACATCGGGTATAGAGATTACTAAAAACAATAAGTAAACTTAAAAAAAAACTACTTACATTTTTTACTTCTATTTTATTTGTTTTTAAAATTTTTACTTTGAAATCAAAATACTTGATTCTGGGTCCCTACAGAACTGACAGTTACCACCTATTACCTGTTGCCACCCTTTCAGTATTCATGCAGTTGATTTTTGTAGGTTTGTTTTTTCGCATTCAATTGCAGAACTTTGAATTTGTTTGAATTTATTCCTGTCATGATCTCTGAAATTAGAGTTGGTCCTTCATAATGTTCAGATATTTTTGGATGTGATTCTTTCATCTATCAGTTAGCTATCCCTTCCACCACTGTGCTCTTGGCAGACTTGATCAGCATCATATTAGTTAGGCATTGTATTCTTTTTAAGTTTGTTACGATTATTTAGTGTTATTGGCAGTCTTATTTTTGTTACTTAAGGTTCCTGGGGAAGTTCTTACATAGGATTTTTTGGAATTGTGGATAATTGACTTAACTTGGTCATATTAGTGATTTAAATTTCCTGGGTGGAGTATTAATGAAGCTATATTTTTATTTTTATTTATTAATTTTTCTAAATGTTTATTTTTTTGAGAGAGAGAGAGACAAAGGATGAACGGGGGAAGAGCAGAGAGAGAGAGGAAGACATAGAATCCTAAGCAGGCTCCGGGCTCTGAGCCAGCAGCACAGAGCCCAATGCAGGGCTTGAACTCACAAACAGATCATGACCTGAGCCAAAGTCACTCACTTAACTGACTGAGCCACCTAGGCACCTGAATTTTTAAAGTTTACTTACTTATTTTTGAGAGAGAGAGAGAGTGCGCAAGAGTGTGTGTGTGTGTGTAAGGGAGTGGGCAGTGCAGAGAGAGAGGAGAGAGAGAATTCCAAGCAGACTCGCGTTGTCAGCACAGAGCCTGATGTGGGTTTGGATTTCACAAAGCATGAGATCATGACCTGAGCTGAAATCAAGAATGAGATGCTTACCCAACTGAGCCGCCCAGGTGCCCCAGTTAAGCTGTATTTTTAAATCAGGAATTAGCATTTGTAAAATCAATTTTAAACATGGTATGTTGGTAAAATATAATGTTGTATTGCAATTCTGGAATGTATAGTGCAGCATATTGATAAAAGGGACTTTTTGTGTTGAACTAAAAAATAATTTGGGGGCATCTGGGTGGATCAGTCGATTAAGCGTCCGACTCTTGGTTTCGGCTTGGGTCATGAGCTCATGGCTCGTGGGTTCAAGCCCTACGTAGGGCTCTGAGCTGACAGTGAGCTGACAGTCAGTGCCTGCTTGGGATTCTCTCTCCCTCTCTGTCCCTCTCCCACTTCTCAAAATAAATAAATATTCTTAAAATTTTGAATAGTTTTTAAAGGCCTATAATTTATGTGAAATCCGGAATCAACACTGGAAAGTGATTGAATTTTAATTTTCTGCTTGCTTTTCGTCTGTGATAGAAGTTCTAGTGAATAGTAAAATGATTAAAAATGAATGCAGTAGGAGGGAGGAAAGAGAAAGGAAATTTATATAATCAAAATTTGAATAATATATTTACATAGCCTTATTTACAGTTTCGAGTCATTCTACCTGATTGAAATGCTAGAGTTCAATAGTTCTAGAGTTGATCTTGCTATATTTAAATAAGAGAATAACTTGTCACTATATTGTGTACCTGTAACTGATATAACACTGTATATATGAACTATACTGGAATTAAAATAAAAAACTTAATAAAAAAATAAAACTAATACCTTTTATGACATTCTTTAAATTTTTTTTGCCCAGTACGTGGAATGTGCCAATTCTCTCCTAGTTTTTTTCCAGTTGACTTTGGATTTTTCTGGTTATATGTAAAGTATATCCTCTGGTTAAAATGGCCCATAATTTTTCAAAGTTTTTTACTTTTAAACCATCCAACCCAAGGAAAAAACTGAAGGAAAAAAAAACACATGGAAATGGTTAATTGCATTTTACTGCTTTTGTATTTTCTCTTGAGAGTTGGGGTTATTATTTGTTCTTGTAAAGGTTCATTCTTTAAGATAGAAAAATGATTTGGTTAGTGAACGTATATTTTGGAAGAAAAGAAGTAAAAATCAAACTACATAAATTACATTAGTGGAAGACTTCCTCAAACTAAGTAGAAAGGTAAAATTCCTTTTTCTCTCTGTATCAAAGATAAAATATCCCTTGATTTACTTTTGTAGTCTTATTTTTACCTGCAGATAAACATGCTTTAGATGGAATTGACTCTTTGATTATCTGTATATCTCTCTTGTTTTTCTTTACTCAGAACAGATTCTTACCATATCTTTAGATTTATTGAGTCCCATTTAATAGGGAGAGCTACCTTTTTAGGTGTATTTCCCAACTAGACTAGGAAATAAGGAACTTTAAAACTGCCCAGTTTCCTCCTTGCTCCCACCTCCAGTTCACGTCTTTCTACTTGGTTTAATGGCTCCTTTGTTACACCATGCTCAGCTAAATCTTGGTCTTTCTCTTTTTTTTTCCTCCAGGCTACTTACTTCATAGACATAAAAGTCAGTATTTAATTGGAAAGGAAGCATCACTTAAAATTCTCTCAAACTCCTAATTCCAAACAATTGAATTAGGAAGTGACTGACTACATGTTAAAAGTATTCTGACACTGTTTTTTTCCCTTCCTAGATTTGAAGAAAAATTATGGAGAAGTGGCACTTGATGACAATTGTGGTCTTAATAGGACTAACAGTACGGTGGACAGTTTCTCTTAATTCTTATTCAGGTAACACATTTTTTACTGTTTAAAAGACGGGTAAATATTCCTAGACTAGTTTCTTCTTCATTTTCATCTTCTTTATCTTTGTCTGGTAATAGTTTATAGTTATCTGACTGGGACAGAGAAGAATTTGAGGCTTAATTGGTATGGTCAAGAAAATACATTTAAACATTAAATTCTAATAAAAAGAATATGTATAAGAGCTTAATAGAAGCGTAGACTTTGTGACATGAGAAAACAAAAATGTATTCTAATGGGGAAGATGACAAGTTGAGAAATGATTACATATTAGGCACTGAAGAGAGAACTAAGCTAGTACATCAAGGTGGGAGTGGAATCAAAGGAGGCATTTTCTGTTTAGGGTAGAGATGCCATGTTGCTACACTGAAGGGAAGAGACCAGTGGAGAATAAGATTGGGAATGATATAAGAGAAAGAGAGAGAGAATTGATGGTATGTGGTCCTGGACAGGGAATGGGATTCGATTTAACCCTGTGAGTATTTATTTAGCACTGCTCATGTTCCAGGCACTGTGCTAGATGCTGGAAATACAGGCGAATATCCAATACTAAGGTATTGGTAAGCAGTCACAGTACACTGTGTTAATCATGACTAGAAGTATTTGTAAAGTACAACGGTAATAGAAGTGAATGATGAGGGTGCATTAGATAAAGACTTTTCAGAGAAGATGGTGTTTGAGTTGAAGGTTTGAAAGATGAGTTGGAATTTGCTAGGCAAATGAAATAGGGAACATGTACAAAAACATGGTAGAATGAGAGCATGACTTTAAGTAGTCAGTATTGGAGTAGCATCAAAAGAAGGAACAAAAAGGATGGGGCAGGAGTGGCTCGAGATTAAGCTATACAATTAGCTTGGCAAATCGTACTTTAGAGAAATAGCTTTCATTGTAATGAAAAAGGATTGTGGGAAGCAGATTGGAGGTAAAGACACAAATGACATAATCACGGAAATATGAGCTATTTTTTAAGTATTTACCGTATTCTAGACACTGAGCATTTTCTTGTGCTTACCACAACCACTGAAGATAAGTAGTACCTGTAGTTTACAAATGGAAAGTGTGACAACTGATAAATGACAGTGGGGTTCAAATATAGTTGTGTTTTATTCCAAAATCAGTGTATGACACCGCTCTGTGACTTCTGAGAAAGAAGTCCTGAAGTAAACCAGTTAAAAAGATGAATGAATGAATATTGAGGAAGTAAAATCACCTGGATGCTGCAGTAGACTTGGGTTCAAATCTTAGATCTTCTACCTCACCCGCTAGTGCCTGATTTTGGGGAAGTTACTTAATCTCCATGAACCTCTTTTACAAAAGTACCTTTTCTATGAAGTGGGAATATTAATATGTACTTTAACAAGGTTGTGGGGATTACTTGAGATACTGCGTATGAAATGCATTTTCTTTTTTAATAGTGTAGGAATAGAATCAGCATATCGATAGTTCATAACTATTATCTGTTTGATCCTTCCTTTAGCTCATTTAACGCCAGAATGTTTGTTGAGTGCTGTGCAGCAAAAATATGTCTTTCTGGTGATCAAGTCTTTAGGTCTGACTTTTAGGGTGACCAAGAATAATACATGGTATCTTCCGATGATGCTGCAATTTATAAAAAAAGTATGTTTGGTCTTTGTCCTCCTTCCGGCACAGAGCCCCTAAAAACCCTTGGAATTTTCTAAGTGAAAGTGAAAATTTGTCTTTTGTTGTGGTAATGACTGGCTTTTGGACCCACCTAAGGATGGAGGCTGGTTGCCAGGAAAACTGAATCTTGCGATTGGGTTGGAACTTTCAGTCTCACCCTCTGATTTCCAGGGAGGGGAGAGGGGGTCGAATCAGTTGAATCAGTCACCAATAGCCAATGATTTAATCAACTGTGCTTTTGTAATAAAACCTTCATAACCTAAAAGGAGGATGGCGTGGAGAGCTTCCAGGTTGATGAGCACACAGAGGTTCAGGGGAACGGAAGCTCAGCACCCTCTCCCCACACCTAAGCATCTCTCCCATCTGCTGTTTTGTGTCACATCCTTTATAAAAAACTGGTAATCTAGCAACTAAATGTTTCTCCGAGTTCTGAGAGATGCTCTAGCAAATTAATTGGACCGAAGGAGGAGGTCGTGGGAAGGTCTGATCTATAGCCAGTGGGTCAGAAGCGCAGGTAATAGCCTACGCTTGCGATTGGCATCGAGTTGGAGGAGGTCATTGGACCCCCTGTAGCTAGTCTGTCAGAATCTGGGCTGGTGAGTGGCATCAGACCTGGGGGGAAGGGGCAGTCTTAGAGTGCTGAACCCATAACCTGTGGAATCTGATGCTTTCTCTGTGTAGAGAGTGTCAGAATTGAGTTGCATTGTAGGACATGGAGTTGGTGTCTGAGAGTTGCTTGTTGGATGTGTGGGGGAGACCCCCCTAAACCCACATTGTAATTGGGTCCCTGAATCACCCTTTCACTTCCCTAGAGAAGTTCACAGTCAGGTGGGCAGCGCGGACTTGTAAATATGTACTACATTAAAATAAATGAAGCAGACTGGGAACATAAGAGACTTACAGTTCAGACAAGAAAGGCTTAGAGTATAACATTAAGGATAACAAATATTAACTTTGTTCTGAAAGCGGGGGAAGGATTTACTAGGCAGAAAAGGAATCCTTTTTTCTTGGCTAGAACCAAAGTAGGCAGGTCCTATTTCGTTCAGTTTCTTTGTAAGCTAACACTCAACCTGAGATCTTGCAAATAAAGTGCAAGAGATGAACCAGAAAACATTTGTGCCAGTTCATAGAGCAAATTTTATCTTGGTCATCCTTTCTAAGCTATTTTAGTATTGAGGCAGTTCCCAAGTGGGAGGGTCACTATTACCCTATATACTTCACAACTTTTGAATTTTTGCCACTCGAGTATATGAAAAGATACTTTGTTGTGGTTTTAATTTGAATTTCCTTCATGACTAAAAGATTGATCATATTTTCATGCTTACTGGCCATTTATATTTCCTTTTCTGGGATATTTGGCTGCCATTTGTACATATCTGTTAGATTTTTTTTCTCATATAGTCTATTTTTTTTTTCTCACGAATTCTATATTCTGGAAGCTAACCTTTGTACAACTTGTAAATATCTTCTTCCAGTTTATGGATTATCTTTTCACATCTTAAAGTGTCTTGCTGAACAGGATAAAATAATGAAATTCATTATTATTTTCCTTTATGGTTTGTGTTTTTCGTATCTTTAAGAAATCCTTCCCTACTCCAGTCACACAGATATTTTCCTAAAATTTTCTTCTAAAAGTTTTAAGATTTGTCTTTCCTATTTAAATCCTTATCTTAAAATTGAGTTTTGTGTATAACACGTGAGCTAGGGATTTAATTTTTTTTCACATGGATAATTAGTGTTTTAACCCATTTATTGAAAAGTGTATCTTTCCCCACTATTCTGCATTACCAGCTCTATCTCAGGTTTTTATATATGCATGGGTCTGTTTCTGATTCTGTATTTTTTTTTTAACATTTCAATTTATTATTGAGAGACAGTGTGAGCATGGGATGGGGAGGAAGAGGGGGAGACATGGAATCTGAAGGAGGCTCCAGGCTCTGAGCTGTCAGCACAGAGCCCAATGCAGGGCTCGAACTCACAAACCGTGAGATCATGACCTGAGCCGAAGTTGGACACTTAACCGACTGAGCCACCCAGGCACCCCTCTGACTCTTCATTCTGATCAGTTGGTCCAGTACTGTTTTGTCTTATTACTATAATTTTACAGTAAATCTTGATATATTGTGAGTCAAATTCTCCCACCTGACAGTTTCACTTCGGGAGTGTCTTAGCTATTGTGGGCTTTGCTCTTTCATATTGCAGTGGGCAGGATTTCTAAAATGGCCTCCCAAAGATGTCCTGCCCCATTCCCCAGAACTGCGAAAGTGAGAGCCTACTTTTTTGCTTGGTATATTCTTTTCTACCCTTTTATTCTTCACCTCTGAATCCCTGTGGTTTATACCTGACTAACCAGTTCCCCTCCCTAACTCCACTTTCTTTTGCTGGTTTGCAAGTTATACTTTATTTTGTTCTTTCAAGGGTGTGGTGTGGAGATTTTTACCTACATATTTAACTTAACAAAGTCTAAAATTAAAATTTGTTTTACTGTTTACTTATTTATTTGGAGAAAGAGAGAGTGAGCAGGGGAGGGGCAGAGAGAGAGGGGAACAGAATCCCAAGCAGACTCCACCCCATCAGCATGAAACCCGATGCGGGGCTCAAAACCATGAACCATGAGTTCATATCCTGAACTGAAATCAAGAGTCGGGCACTTAACTGACTGAGCCACCCAGGAACCCCCAAAAAAGTTTAAAATTAATATTTATGTCCTTTATCTGAGCAATGCAAGGACCATAAAATGCTTTTTAAAAAAATGTTTTTATTTATTTTGAGAGAGAGAGAGCGAGTGAGCGAGCAAGTGTTGAGGAGAGGCAGAGAGAGGGAGACGCAGAATCTGAAGCTGGCTCTGGCTCCTGGGCTCTGAGCTGTCAGCACAGAGCCTGATGTGGGGCTCCAACTCACGAACCATGAGATCATGACCTGAGCAAAAGTTGGACGCTTAACTGACTGAGCCACTGAGGCACCCCGAAGACCATAAAATGCTTCAACTCTAGTACAAATCCACCCCCCACCATTAAAATGTTGTTATTGCCAAGAATTTTAGACATTAATTACTGTTAGCTTACATAACAATTCTTATTTTCTTATGTTTACCCTCATGTTTATCATTTTCTGTGCTCACTCTTCCTGTTTACATATAGCATCTTCTTTTGAGATAATTTTCTTTCTTCCTGAAGTACATCTTTGGGTGGTTTTAAAAATTAAAAAAAATATTTTTTAATGTTTATTTTTTTGAGAGGAAGAGAGAGAGCACAAGTGGGTGCTTGAGTTGGGGAGGGGCAGAGAGAGAGAAGGTGACAGAGGATCTGAAGCAGTCTCCGCACTGTCATCACAGAGCCGGATGCAGGGCTCAAACCCACAAACCATGAGATCATGACCTGAGCTGAAGTCGGACGCTTAACCAACTGAGCCACCCAGGTGCCCTAAAGATTTTATTTTTTAAGCAATCTCTGCACTCAACGTGGGGCTCAAACTCACAACCCTGAGGTTGAGAGTCACATGTTCCACCAACAGAGCCAGCCAGGCACCCTCTAAGAAAATTTTTTTAAGTAGGCTCAGTGTTCAGTGTGGGGCTGGAACTCAGAACTCTGAGGTCAAGGGTCACATGCTCTACCCACTGAGCCAGCAAGGCCCCCTGGGAGGGTTTTTTTGTTTTGTTTTGTTTTTTTTTGTTTTTTTGTTTTTTTGTTTTTAGTCAGAACCTGTTGGTGGCTTTTTATCTGAAAATGCTTTATTTTGCATGCTAACATTTTACTTTGGATATGGAATTCTGCGTTGACAATTATTTTCTCATAATATTTTGAAAATTTCATTCATTATCCTTTAGTTTCTGTTGCTATATTCAGACATTACGTGTCATTTCAGTTGTTACTACCTTTGTAGGTAATTTGTCTTTTCTCACACTGCAGTTTCACTATGATGTGTCTAAGCATGATGTGTCTAAGTGAGTATTAAAAAATTTATCCTTAGGATTTTCTGGGATTACTGACTCTAATGAATGGTAACCTTCTGTCTCTTCTCATTCTGTTTTCTCCTTGTAAAACTCTAGTTAGATACATCAGATCTTTGGTCTTTTATTAATTCACCACATATGTGCAGGGCGCTCATGCCAAAGGCAGGTAATATAGCAGAAAATAAAACAGGCAACAATCTCTTCATCTCATTGAGTTTATATTTTCAGTTCTTTCTTCAAATATTGCATCTCCCTCATTTCTGTTTTCCTTGTGCAACTCTTTTTTTTTTAATGTTTGTCTATTTTATTTATTTTTTAAATGTTTATTTATTTTGAGAGAGAACATGAGCAGGGGAGGGCAGAGAGAAAGGGAGAGAGAGAAAATCCGAGGCAGGCTCTGCTGTCAGTTCAGAGCCTGACAGAGGGCTTGATCCTATGAACTGTGAGATCATAACCTTGGCCAAAATCAAGAGTTTGGCCCGTTAACTGACTGAGCCACCGCGGCGCCTTACTTGTGCAACTCTTATTAGGTGTGTTGGGTCCCTTCATCCTATCCTCTATGTCTCATAATCTGTATTTTTCATCCGATGGTTTTTTCATACTGCTTTTTAAATAATCATCAAATCTGTCTTACTGTTCATTACTTTCCTTTTTAATTGTGTTTAATCTGTTTTTTTAACAGTCCACTGAGTTTTATAATTTTAGTTATTATTAAAGTTCTGTTTGTTTCCTTTTCAAATCATCTTCATCATTTCTGATTATCTCTTGTTCCTTGAGAATATTCTCAGTGTCTTGTTTTATATCTTTAAACATAGTAGCCATACTTATTTTATATTCCCTATCAGAAAATTCTAATATCTGCAGTCTTATTTCCTGGTTTGTTGTTTCTGCAGAGCCTAGCTCATGGTATTTTGTTTCTTTGTGAGTTTAGGTATTTTTATAAAAGATTGTGAGCTCATCTTTGAGGCTCGAGTTCACCCTGTATTTTTTCCACAGAGGATTTAGGTTGCCTCTTGCTAGGCACTTTGGGCACTATTAACAAAAGTTAAACTAAATTCTCCATCTTAAGGTTTCTTTGGCTGTAAACTTGGTGTGAATTCAGGCCTCATAAGAGACTTTTTTCTTATACTACAGGAGCCAAGGCAGAGGTAAATACTATATTCACCATCTCCCCCAAAGTATTATTTTTTTATATCTTTGTAGATGTTTCTCTGACTTTGAAGTTTTTACCTGTTCAAGTACTAGGCTTTGCTTCCTTATTCATTGCTTAGAGCTTCTCAGTAGCCAGGCGGTAGGCCATAAAAGATCATTGGATAGCCTCAGGACAAATGCTTACTTGTCTGGTTCTTATACTTTTTTTTTTTTTTTTTGTTTCTGGCCCATAAGGAATTCTCTTGTTATGATACTAATTCAGCCATACCCCACCCTGTATTGGAGGTATTTTACTGATCTTCTAAGTCTCCAGGTTGCTGGAAACTGGTCTCATCTGTAGTTTTAAAAGCTCCACAAGCTGTTCTGATCTTTATAAAATGTTGACACAGATGGTGGTTAAAGCCACAGATTGGGAGTATTTATACTGCAAGAAGGAAACAGATTTAACCACTGATCTCCTTCACAGAGTAGGCAAATTAAAGGAGGTTGAGAAGAAACCATGAGGGAGGATTAGAACCTGGAAACCAGGAAATAAGAGAATTTTAAGAAGTAAAGACTGGCCTTCAGTGTCAAGTTCTAGATGTGTCAAGTAGGGTGAAAATTAAAAATAGTCAAAAGATCTCAAGGAGGCCATTGTGAGCCTCCTTATTATCAGACTATAATAAATTGAGGACTAAATGGTAGTTACTCAGTGGACATAACGACTCTTAGAAAGTTTGCAAATGGAAGGAGGGAGTTAGTTTGGTAGCTGGATGGGGTAAGGAGGTCAGAGGAAAAGCCCAGTTAAAAGTTGTCATGTAAAATATATAGCTTTGCCCTCAGCCCATAAATGGTCCACTGGACTGTCATTTCCTTTTCTTCCTTCAGCACTGTTTTATTCCTGATCATTGTTTAGTTTCAATCCTATTTATAATTTTCCTTTTTGTCTTCTAATTTTGACAGATATATTATTTTCTTTGAGCTTTTCATGTTCAGGTAAAGTTGAGAAAAACTAAAGGTATAGAGTAGAATAATTTAAGAAATCACACTATTTAAGTATTACTGGCATACATAATCAAATGCTTAGTGGGAATCGAATAGAGGATAGCAAGCATATATAAGACTTTTCTCTTTGTGACTTACATACATTATTTATTCTAATATTTCTCTCCTAAACTCTGACTTTACTCAGTTACTTCCCTTATCTGAAAAACAGGACTCCTCCTTATTTTAAATTTTGCTTTTTTTTTTAATTTTTTTTTTTTTTTTTTTAAGTAGGCTCCACTCACAGAGTGGAGCCCACTGTGGGGCTTGAACTTACAACCCTGAGATCAAGACCTGAGCTGAGCTAAGAGTTGGACATTTAACTGACTGAGCCACTGAGGTGCCCCTAAACTTTGCTCCTAAATTGTCCCATAGGAAAGTCACACTTGGATTACTGTAAAGGAAAAGTATTGTTATTGTACAGTTCGGTAATAGGGTTTTTTTTTCATTTTTTTTTAGATAAGAATAAGAAAAATTGTGATTCTGAGTTCTTAACCCCATCGTAAAGAATATAACATTTTTAGCACTCGCATGTGAAAAACTTCTATATCCCAGGAGGCTGGGAGAATTAAAGAATTAAGTATGACATCTGTGATTCTGCTGGGATTTTTTTTCTCTCAATTAGAATACTTTTTTTGTTATCATAATTTCTTTTTAACATGCTTATTCTAGTTTGCTTTTCATTTATCTTCTTTTAAGATTGTAATTAGGAAGCAAGTAAGGAAGGTAAGGAAGCTCAGGTTAGCTTGCTTAGTATTGGTCCCCTTTCTCTTTTGGAAATGCATATACTGTATAGCCAAACTACTGATGTGTATTGTAATTTAAATTTTTCTAGAATGTATACCCCTTACATATTTACATTATACCCGTTACTTAAGTACTGCTTATGTAGTTAGTTTTTACAGACCTAAAAATAACAAAGATTTTTTTTAAAGGTTTTATTTTTATGTAATCTCTACACCCATTGTGGGACTAGAACTCATGACCCTGAGATCAAGCGTTGCATGTTTCACTGACTGAACCTGTCAGAAGCCTTGGGGAGGAAACAGATTCTGATTTTAGTATGTTTCGTATTTCTTGTAGAGACTCCCGGTTCCTCTGTACTTGATCCAAACTGTTACTGATGTTTTTTGAGCAAATAGCAACACTGAACCAAGGAAAATAATTTTCTTCTCATACCCATTTCCCCCTAAGTTGTATTGGTATAATCATTATTAAAATATGACTGTGCTCTATTTAATTGGTTAGCTTCTTTCAGGTTCCTCATTGCTATTTATAATGTTTCTTCTTATTCACCAAGAACATATCAAAAGGGGATTTTTGTTCTGGAAAATTTTAGCCTAATTCTTTTCTCTTAGAATGTTTAAAATTTAAATGTAAAGGCAATTAGAATATATTGTTATCAAGGAAACAACTTGTTTTTTTAAATTATAGCACAATTTTGAATAGTGTAACAATTAATAAAGTGAACATTTAAGTGATGCTTAAGCCCATTTCCCTGAGAACAAGAGAAAATTGAAGCTCTGTAAATCTATATTAGTGTGTTTTCTTTATGTAATTCTGATTCTTCTGTAAATGAATTTGTAGAATTAATCGCTGTGGAAGGAATCCTTTTTGTCCTTGCCAGGTGAATCTCCCATAGGTACAGTTGGGTTGTCCTTCTGGGTTGCTTTAAGGGCACTTTAGCAGTTTTAAAAACTTAAGTACTAATTTCATAGCCAGTGTCAGCTGGATTTATTGAAGTAGGTCAGACTCTGGATAGAAACTTGTTTCTCAACCCTAAAGAGAGTCATTATCCATTCTTCTATTTGTTAGAGAATGGTAATAAATTCTTCCACATTGACCACAAGTCTAGAGCAATTTCAGAAAATCTAGATAGTTGGAGTTTTTCAGGTATAGAAAATTACTTAAGATCCTCTCTGACTTTTATTATCTCAATGGAGCTAAACAAATAAAAGTGAAATAAACAAAAAATAGAAATCAGTTCCTCCCCCTCACAAAAGAATCCATAGACCATGGTTATATTCCTTAAAATAGAAACAAACATATGTTTCTATTCCTAAAAATAGAAACACACTGAGTCTGGGTGGCTCAGTCAGTTAAGTGTTGGACTTTGGCTCAGGTCATGATCTCATGGTTTGTGGGTTCGAGCCCCGCATTGGGCTCTGTGCTGACAGCTTGGAGCCTGGAGCCTGCTTCGGATTCTGTGCCTTCCTTGCTCTCTGCCCCTCCCTCTCTCTCTCTCTCTCTCTCTCAAAAAAATAATATTAAAAAAAAAAAAAGAAACATGCATACATTCCTATCCTGTAAAATACACATACAAATTAATTCATTGGGGATATATTTTTCCTTTTTTAAAAAAATACAGGTTAAGTTAACTAAATATGTTTTTTTTTTAAGTTTATTTATTTAGTTTGAGAGAGGGAGAGAAAGGGAATGTGCGGAAGCGGGAGAGGGGCAGAGAAAGAGGCAGAGAGAATCCCAAGCAGGCTCCATGCTCTCAGGTGGACCCCAACCCAGGGCTTGAACTCATGAACCATGAGATGATGACCTCAGCCGAAATCAAAAGTTGGACATTTAACCACCCAGGCGTCCCAATTACAAAAGTTTTTAATGAAAGTATGCACTATATGCCTAGCAATATGTTTCCTTTAAACTCTGGAAAATCACATTCTCTTGTGTTCATATGAACTAAAATTCTTACTTGGGTAGCAGTTAGTAGAAAAAGTATAGTCATGTGGCAAAGTACGTGATACTGAAAATACAAGTATTATGAAAGTCATCAGTGAACAATGCGTGTGTGTGTGTGTGTGTGTGTATGTTTTAATTTATTTTGAGAGAGAGAGACTAAGGAAGGGGCAGAGAGAGGGACAGAGACAATCCCAAGCAGGCTCTGTGCCGTCCACCCAGACCCCCACGTGGGGCTTAAACTCACAAACTGTGAGATCATGACCTCAGCCGAAACCAAGAGTCAGACGCTTAACTGGCTGAGCAACCCAGGCACCTCAGTGAACAATGTGTTTTTAATTTGTAAGGAAAGGTTTCATGGAGGATTTGGGATTTGAGATGGTTCTTGAAGGTTGGGTATGAGTTGATGGAAGGGATGTATAATAAACAGGGAGTAAGCAGCATGAACAGAGGCTTGGAATTCCAAAGTGTCAGACAATTATTTAAAGATGTTTTGGGCAAGAACCAATAAATGGGCATTGTGTTAAAAGTAGTTGTGCGCAATTACTTGGTTTGCCATCACAGATGGCACAGTTGCACATCTGCTTAAATGGAAAATCGGACTCAAAATTTCAAATCTCTTCAACTTGAAGCCCTTGCTGTATCACACTGGTTGTCTCAACATGTATGCTTCAGCATCATTCATTGAGAATCTACTAGGTGCTGTTACATCTGAGAATACAAAAATGAACAAGATATGGTATCTTTTGAGAGACACAGAGGGGTGTGTATGTGTGTGTGTACATGTGTCTATGTACTGTGGGTAATTCCTTGTGACAGTCACTCTCTCTCTGTATATGCTTTCGAGGTTTTGATCTGCTCTTCCTATGATTGTCTCAACAGTGGAGTTATCTCTTTGGGTGGAGATGCTAGCCATTTAAGAATATTGGTATAATATATAGCCTTTAAACGCAAAACCCTTATTTAACGTAGTTTCCAAAGCTGGAGAAAATCTGGGTTGGATTTGAGTGAATATTAATACATCATTCTCCAGTATGGCATTTATTAATTCCCAGTGGATTAATGAGTATATTTGACTGTATGTGATTTTCAGTTGCTAATTTAAAAACCTGTGACTCTATGTGTTTGGGCTTCTCACAACTTTTTAGTCACCTGATAGCTAAATAGTGGATGTTTACTATTTCCTGAATGGAATTACCTTTATGTCATTTAACATGGGTTACGGCTAAGAATCTACTTAACCAGGTTGCCAGCAATATAAAACTGGATGATGGACCAGTTTACCTGGGTTCAAATCCATACTCTGCTTCTCAATGCCTGGGTGACCACTGCCTCTTTTTTCAGCTGTAAAGTAGAGATACTGATAATACTTACTTCATTGTCATATCTGGCACATATTAGGTGCTATCAATTGTTAAAGATCTATTATTCCGTATTTGCTGTTTTGAAATAACAAAAGCTCTAACTGACAGTTTTTATATCACTAATTTGACAGCAAAGTCTGACCTAACTAATGTTTTTGTCTTTTTTTAAAATGTGTTTTAACATTTATTCACTTGTGAGAGACAGAGAGAGACAGAGTGTGAGTGGGGCAGGGGCAGAGAGAGAGGGAGACACAGAATCTGAAGCAGGCTCCAGGCTCTGAGCTGTCAGCACAGAGCCCGTCACCAGGTTGGAACCCACACACTGTGGAATTGTGACCTGAGCCGAAGTCAGACGCTTAACCCACTGAGCCACCCAGGCACCCCTACTTTATAACATATAGGTCTTTATAACATATAGTCTTTTGGTTCTGTACTGGATCTTGTTATTTATATTCAGTTTTCAAAAGCCCTTTGTAAAATATAGATACTCATTTTTATTGTTTTATGATTCTTAGTGGATAGTCTTTCTCTTGAAGTAAAAATAAACTTGGATATTTTAAAATTTGTATTATTAATTAATGTTAATAATATATTTATTGAGTGTATACTACGTGCCACATCCTTTACTAGGTATTTTATATCATTATCTTATATATCCCAGTAGTTCTCTAGGTAGTTCCTGTTTTTAATGTGCTGAACTTAAGGGAGGTTAAGTAATTTGTCCAGGGTCACACAGTCACTCTGTGTGCTAACAGTGCTAGGATTCGGACTTCATCTTTGCTGGTTTTGGTAATGTCTATGATTCTTTTCTTTAACCTACACTGCCTCTATAATTTAGAAGATTTTGGGGGTGCCTGGGTGGCTTAGTCAGTTAAGCTTCAGACTCTTGATCTCAGCTCAGGTTATGATCTCATGGTTCATGAGTTCAAGCCCTGTGTCAGGCTCTGTACTGACAGCATGGAGCCTGCTTGGGATTCCCTCTCTCTCGCTCTCTCTGTTCCTCCCCCACTTGTGCTCTTTTTCTCTCTCTCTCTCAAAATAAATAAACAAACTAAAAATTTTTTTAAAGAAATTTTTCATAAGAAATAAAATCATTGGTGTATTAAAGTATATTGTTGTCTTGTGTTTTTACCTTTCATCTTAGGTGCTGGAAAACCCCCTATGTTTGGCGATTATGAAGCTCAGAGACACTGGCAAGAAATTACTTTTAATTTACCAGTCAAACAATGGTATGGATAATTTTAACTTGATTTTATTGTTTATCATAGTTAATACAGATTATTTGAAGATACGAAGGAAAATATATATAAAAGGAGTATATATTAAGGGAAAATATGCTATTCCTCTTCAGCATCCTCATTTTCCTGTATACTGATATCACTTATGTATTACCTCACATGTTGTAGGCTCATCTTTGAAGTTTCATACTCTCGAAAGTTACCCAGGTACTCAGCAGCTGGAATATGATAAGAACTTTGAGGACAGAACACCATATGCCTTAGAAGCTCCTCTGGACATAAACCGAAGAACCATCCTGGGCTAACAGTATTTTCTCTGGTGGTTTCGCAAGGTGACTTTGTTAGGAACGAACGGGATGTGAAAGAGCAGTAGCTTAGCGGTGAGGAGTGCAGGTGCTCAGGTTAGTCTGCCTGAGTCCACATCCTTGCTCTGCCATCCTCTAGCTGTAGCTGTGTGACCTGTGGCGAAATTACTTAACATTCTCTGCCACGGTTTTATCACTTGTAGAGTGGAAATGATAGCATACATACTTCACTGGGTTATTGTGAGGACTGAAGAAAAGGATACATGTAAAACACGTAGACTAGTGTCTGCAACGAGGTGAGCTCTCAGGACATGTTAGCTGTGGTTATATCTTTACAGGAATTTGTGCCGGTGTCATCTTTATCGAATGTATTCTGATAACTTATTGGATGCCTGTTAGATTATTTTATTAGAGACTGGCTGTACAAACTGTTTACATTGTTCCGTTGATTGCTTTGGTCACTTTATATATATATATAAACCGATACATTTATTCAAGTTATTAGAATCCAGATGAACCATTTTGTGGGATTTATGTGAGGAAAGCATATAATATCTTTTTTTTCAATGCTAAAATACATTGATTATTATTTTTAAATTGAAGCGTAATTGACATACAGAATCCTGTTTTAGGTGTGCGTCATAGTGATTTGATATTTTTATACCTTATGCAGTGATCCTCGTAAGTCTAATCACCGTCACCATACAAACTTATTACAATATTATTGACTGTATTCCTTGTGCTGTACATTACATCCCCATGACTTATTTTATAACTAGTTTGTACCTCTTCATCCCCTTCACCTATTTTGTCCACTCTACAATCCCTTCCTACACTGATAACCAACAGTTTGTTTCCTGACTATATGAATCTGTTTTGTTTGTTCATTTGTTTCTAGATTCCGTACATAAGTGAAATCATAGAGTATTTGTCTTTCTCTGTCTGACTTACTTCACTTAACATAATACTGTCTAAGTCCATCCATGTTATTGCAGATAGCAAGATTTTGTTCTCATGTTGTGGCTGAGTAATATTCCACTGTATATATTCAGTTGACCCTTGAACAACACAGGTTTGAACAAACTACAGAGGTCCACTTATATGTGGATTTTTAAAATAAGTATCATATAATACTACAAATGTATTTTCTCTTATGATTTCTCTCTCTAGCTTACTCTCTAGCTAGACTTTCTTCTCTCTACTTACTTTGTTGTAAGAATACAGTATACAATATATATAACATGCAAGATAAGTGTGAATCAACTATTTATGTTATTGGTAAAGCTTCCAGTCAACAGGCTATTGGTAGTTAAGTTTTGGGAAATCAGAAGTTATACATGGATTTTCAGCTCTGTTGGGGGCTTGGGGCCACTAACCTCTGCATTATTCAAGATTTACTTGTATATAACAGTTTGTTTATCCATTGGTTTAGCAATGGATCCTTAGGTTACCTTCGCTATTATAAATAATTCTATAATAAACATAACGGTACGTACGTCTTTTCAAATTGGTGCTTTTATTTTCTTTGGATAAATACTTAGAAGTGGAATTGCTAGATCGTATGCTAGTTCTATTTCTAACTTTTTGAGGAACCTTTGTACTGTTTTCCGCAGTGGCTGGACCAAATTACATTTTGGTTCCCTTTTCTCCACATCCTCGCCAACATTTATTTCTTGTCTTTGTGATATTTGCTTAGCCAATCTGACTGGTGTGATGAGATGATATCTCATTGTGGTTTGGATTTGCATTTTTCTGGTTATTAGTGATGTTGAGCCTCTTTTCATGTGCCTATTGGCTATCTGTATATTTTCTTCGGAAAAGTGGCTATTCAAGTACTCTGCCCATTTAAAAAAAATACATAATTGTCAAATTGGCCACCATACAGTGTGTACAGTGTGCTCTTGGTTTTGGGGGTAGATTCCCGTGGTTCATCGCTTATGTACAACACCAGTGCTCAACTCTGCCCATTTCTTAATTGGGTTGTTTTTTGATTAAGTTCTTTATATATTTTGGACATTAACCAATTAGTGGATATATGATTTACAAATACAGTAGGTTGCCTTTCTGTTTTGTTTTTTTGCTTGTTTTTAATATTTTATTTTTAAGTAATCTAATCTCTACACGCAACATGAGGCTCAAACTCACAACCCCAAGATAAAGAGTTGCACTCCCTACCAACTGAGCCAGCCAAGTGCCTGCCTTTTTGTTTCATTGTTTTCCTTCACTGCGCAAAGGCTTTTTAGTTCCATGTAATCCCATTTATTTATTTATTATTATTTTTTTTTAGCTTTTATTGTCCTTGCCTTAGGATACTGGTCCAAAAATATAATGCTCAGACCGATGTCAAAGAACTTATGCTTATGTTTTCTTCTAGTAGTTTTATGGTTTTAGGTCTTAAGAGTCAAGTCTTTAATCCATTCTGAATTTATTTTTGTGTATGGTGTAGGATAGTGGTCTGGTTTCATTCTTTTGCATGTAACTGTCCAGTTTTCCCAACACCACTTATTGAAGAGACTGTCGTTTCCCCATTGTATATCCTTGCCTCTTTTGTCATAGATTAATTGACCATATATCCATAGGTTTATTTCTGGGCTGTCTTCTGTTCCATTGATCTATGTGTCTGTTTCATGCCAGTACTATACTGTGTTTTTGTTTTTAAATAAGAAGAACATTTAATTTGAAATTTATTTTTATTGAAATAGATTTTTGTTTTACTTCATATATCCTTTAATGAATTTGCTTAGCAATTGAATTCAGCACCAATTCTCTCTCTTTCAAAAAAAAATAAATTATTTTTGAGAGAGGGAGACCCGAGTGTGAGCCTGGGAGGGGCAGAGAGAGATGGAGACACAGAATCTGAAGCAGGCTTTAGGCTGTGAGCTGTCAGCACAGAGCCTGATGTGGGACTTGAACTCATGAGCTGCTTGATCATGACCTGAGCCTAAGTTGGACGCTTAACCAACTGAGCCACCCAGGCACCTCCTAATTCTTTTTTTTTTTTAAGTTTATTTATTTTGAGAGAGAAGGAGAGAGAGAGAGAGAGAGAGAGAGAGAGAGAGAGAGAGAGAGAGAGAGAGGGAGAGAATGAGTGGGGAAGGGCCAGAGAGCCGGAGAGGCAGAATCCCAAGCAGACCTTGCACCATCAGCTGATGCAGGGCTTGAACTCATGAACTGTGAGATCATGACCTGAGCTGAGATCAAGAATTGGGCATTTGACCAACTGAACCACCCAGGTGCTCCCATACTGTTTTGATTACAATAGCTTTGATAGTTTGAAATCAGAGAGTGCAATACTTCCAGCCTTGTACTTTCTCAAGACTACTTTGGCTATTTGGGGTCTTTTGTGGTTCCATAAACATTTTAGGATTCTTTGTTCTTGGTCCTTGCTTTTATATAATTCATTTAAGAGAGAGTTTCACGCATGAATGTCATACTGAATTCCCTACTAATAGGTTGGCTGTACCCTAGTCAGGGATCATTTAAAATAGAAATCAGCCAAATATTTGGCACTATACGTTGTACTGTTTTGAGCATTTTTCATATTCTCATACAGTGATTTTTTAAACAGTTTATTTATTTTGAGAGAGCGAAAGAGAGAAAGAGCAGGGGAGGGGCAGAGAGAGTGAGTTAGAGAATCCTAAGCAGTCTCTGCATTGTCAGCATGGAGCTCAGCATGGGGCTCCAACTTTCGAACCAGTGGGATCATGACCGAAACCAAGAGCCAGCTGCTTAATTAACTGAGCCATCCAGGTGTCCCTCCTCATATAGTGACTTAACCATTGAGTATCACTGTTCCAATTATTAGTACATTTTTAATGTGTTTTTCTCTTGCTCAGTTGATAGAATAAGGTAGTGTTTGCTGAAGGAAAACCAACCCATTGCTTTTGAATTTTGTAATTCTTTTTTATTTCTTTGTGAAAATTACACAGATAAGATAATTGTATTTTTGGTTGTTCTCTTGTAAGTACTTCTTAACAGATTTTGATACAAAAGTAATGGTGATATTTAATATTGAAACATTAGAGAAAAGTGATAAGTTGCAGCTTTTGGCTTAATGTTAGGTGGTGAAAACATTGATTCCAGGAGTGAGAATATAATCTTAAGTCAGTATGGAGAGTGGGTTATTCTGATCTACTTCAGTTTTCAGTTTTCCGTGCCAGTTGTCTCCTACTTTGGCCCAGATAATCAAGAGTTGACTATATGTATACATTTTCATTCTTTTTCTTTGCTAAAACCAGACAATGTATACCTCATAATTATATGATTCAATTTTAACCATGATCTGTGAACCTTAAATATTATGAAATGTCTAAAGTAATCTTGGTGGTAAATTTTATAGTTTTGAAATCTTTATTAAGGAGTGGGTGCCATGAGAATCCTGAATGGTAGGCCTAGAAACAGACATATGGTATAAAGAAACATGATTTATCATTAGTTGATCATGCACTACTTCATGATGTTCATAAGAAATTTAAGAAATACGATTTAGTATAATAAATGTCAGAAATTTTCTCTTTATGAGTGGATAGACTAGAAAACCAAAAATGTACACCTGGCAATTCTAAGAGAAACTGATCTCTTTCAGATTCATGTTTAAATGGTGTGATTTCTTTTTTTTTTTTTACTTCATTTTTGCAATAGTGAAGTCTTTCTCTTTTTACCTAGAGAGTTAGCTATAAGTGTAATTTGTCAAAAGTCTTTCAAGTGAAATAGTCATTTAAAATATGATATCAGGATGGGCGCCTGTGTGGCTCAGGTGGTTAGCGTCCGACTTCAGCCCAGGTCATTATCTCACAGTTCGTGGGTTCGAGCCCCGTATTGGGCTCTGTGCTGACAGCTCAGAGCCTGGAGCCTGCTTCAGATTCTGTGTCTCCCTCTCTCTCTGCCCGTCCCCTGCTTGTGCTCTGTTTCCTTCAAAAATAAATAAACATTAAAATATGGTATCAGGAGGGGCGCCTGAGTGGCTCAGTTAAGTGTCTAACTTTTGATCTTAGCTTAGGTCTTGGTCTCATGATTGTGAGTTCAAGCCCTGCATTGGGCTCTACTCTGGGTGTGGAGCCTACTTAAAAAAAGAAAAAGATACCAGGATTGGTCATGTTAAACTTTTTTTTTTAAATTTTTTAACGTTTATTTATTTTTGAGAGACATAGAGGCAAAGTATGAGCAGGGGAAGGGCAGAGAGAGAGGGAGATACAGAATCTGAAGCAGGCTACAGGCTCTGAGCTATCAGCACAGAGCCCGAGGTGGGGTTCGAACTCACAGACCGTGAGATCATGACCTGAGCCGAAGTCGGCCGCTTAACCAACTGAGCCACCCAGGCGCCCCAGTCATGTTAAACTTTAACAGTGTTTTAATAATTAAATAATTTGAAATTAAAGAAAACTTTTTATTTATTCATTGTGTATTATTATAATAAAGAAAACAGAACTAATTTAATTTCTTAATAAATTTTATAATGAAAATTCGTTATGTGTGAGATCAGGAGTACTTTTGGCATCAAGTAATAGAAAACCTGAGTAGTAATAGCTTAGGCAATAAATTATTTTATTATCTCAAGAAGTAGGTCGTTGTAATGCGGGTAAAGTGGCTCAGTAATACCAATCAGGGACTTCCTCTCTGCTGTTCTTCCTTCTTGGCATGTTAGCTTTTCATTCTGAGTCTTTCCACTCCATAGTCAGTAGAGACTGGTCAGACTACATGTGTTGTAACTTTATGCAATCATGCTCAAGGCAGGAATAATAGGAATACCTTCTTTTTACTTCTCTTTTTGTCAAGGAGCAAAGTCTTTCCCAACTTTAAAGCAATCATTAATAAAAAGAAATGCTTGGCTCAGTGCAGGTATGGTTTATACCTGAAGCTAAGGGAAGAGTCCCCTTACCATGAGCTTGTTGTTTTCCAGACAAAATTACAGTTTTATAAATCAAGAGAGTTGGTAGGCATGGCTGTTTATTTCACCATTGTTTATATTATCGAGAAACCTGAAACACTCTAAATTTTCTTTTAGTAGGGGAATGATTAAATAAACTATATTTCCCTGTTCACATGTTTTTTCTGGATAGATCCTTAGAAGTGGAATCTCTGAAGTAGACAGTTTTAAAAGATACCAACACGAGAATATCTCCTTTCTACATACATTTATCAACACTTAATAACTTTAGACTTTAATTTTTTTAATTTTTATTATTATTATTATTTTTTATATGTTTATTTATTTTTGAGAGAAAGAGACAGAGTGTGAGCAGGAGAGGGACAGAGAGAGGGAGACACAGAATCCGAAGCAGGCTCCAGGCTCCGAGCTGTCAGCACAGAGCCCGACGTGGGACTCGAACCCACAGACCGTGAGATCGTGACCTGAGCCGAAGTCAGATGCTCAACCGACTGAGCCATCCAGGCGCCCCAACTTCAGACTTTTAAAATTTCCATTTTCTTGAGTACTTGTGACATTTAACATTTTTTAATATATCTGCTGATCAATGTATTTCTTCTAAAAGTTGCATATTCGTATCTTTTTTCCATGTTTTTGGTGGGTGGCAGATCATTTTTGTAGTAATCTGTATGATTTTACTTATTTATATTATTTTAAATTATTTTTAAAGTTTATTTATTTTGAGAGTGAGAGACAGCGTGAGCAGGGGAGGAGCAGAGAGGAGAGAGAGAATCCTAAGCAGCCTCCATGCTGAACAGTGCAGAGCCCAATATGGGGCTCCATCTCACCAACTGTGAGATCATGATCTGAGCCAAAACCACATGTTGAGCCACCCAGCACCCCTCTTTATTTATTTTTAAATGTTTATTTATTTATTTTGACAGAGAGTGTGCAAGTGGGGGAGGATAAAGAGAAGGAGAGAGAGAGAGAGTCCCAAACAGGCTCCATGCTGTCAGCACAGAGCCTGATGTGGGGGCTTAGTCTCACAAACCATGAGATCATGTCCTGAGCCGAAACCAAGAGTCGTATGCTTAACTGAGTCACCCAGGCACCCTTAATTTGTATGGTTTTAAAATAAAGTTACAGTCGTCCTCCACTATTCATGGGGCATAAGTTCCAATACCCCAGTGGATGCTTGAAACTACGGAGAGCACCAGATCCTGTAGGCTATGTTTTTTCCTATACGTGCATACCAATGATAAAGTTTAATTCATAAGTTAGCACAGTAAGAGATTAATAATGATAACTAATAATAACAGAACAACTCTATATGTTCTATGTGAAGAATGCATTTCTTTCAAAATATCTTATTGGACTATACTTACCTTTCTTCTTTTTGTGATAATGTAAGATAATAAAATGCCTATATCCTGAGATGAAGTGCAGCAAATGACATAGGCATTGCGATGTAGCATTACGCTACTGTTGACTTTCTGAGGATACATCAGGACAACCTGCTTCCAGACTGCGGTTAACCACTGGTCACCGCAATCGCAGAAAGTGAAACTGTGGATAAGGGAGGACTACTGTATATCCATTTTCTATGCTATGTTAACAAATGACCACAAATGGTAATTACTTAAACTCACATTTTTTTATCACACAGCTTTTTTTTTTAGGTCTAAAGTCTGGGCATGGCTTAGCTTGATATTCTGCTCAGGGCCTCAAGAAGGCTGTATGCAATCCAGTTGTCATCTGGGGCTCTAGTCTTATCAGAGTTTCAACTGGGAAGGAACCGTTTCCAAGGTACCTCAGGTTGTTGGCAGAATTAATGTACTTGCATCTACAAGACTGAGGACTTCAGTTTCTTGTTGGATGCTACCCTCAGCTCCTAGAGTCTACTTGCAGTTTCTTGCCATGTGGCTTCACTAGTATGGTCACTTATTAAAACATGATGGCTTGTCTTTTCGATGTCAGTGAAAGGAAGTATCTCTGGCACACTTGCTAGCAAGACAGATCTTACATATACATAAAACATAAGCACAAGAGTGGTATCTATCACCTTTGCCATATTCTGTTGATTACAAGCAAGTCACAGGTCTTACACACTCAAGGGGATTGTACACATTCAGGGGCATGAACAATAGGAATGGGGTTTGTGGGGATGACCTTAAAGTCTGTCTGCTACAACAGTATTCTACATTTTAATCATTTTTCTTGTGTGTATGTATGTATAAAATGTTTTTCATGTCTTTAAACTTTTCTTAAGGTGTCTTGTCATAAAAATTTTACATTTTGATGTACAGAAATTGTTTGAACTATTGTTGAAATTCTTCTGTAAATTTGAAACTATTTCACTTTAAAATATATTTTTGGGGGGCAGTTGGGTGGCTGAGTCACTTAAGTGTCTGACTCATGATTTTGGCTTACATCACGATCTCACAGTTTGTGAGATCGAGCCACACGTCATCAGCACAGAGCCTGCTTGGTATTCTCTCTCCCTCCTCAGCTCAAGTGCCCACATGCCCACCCTTTCTCAAAAATAAACTTTAAAAATATATATGGGAAAACCTGGGTGGCTCAGTCAGTTAAGCATCGGACTTTGACTCAGGTCATGATTTCATGGTTTGTGAGTTCAAGCCTTGCATCTGGCTCTGTGCTGACAGCTCAGAGCCTGGGGCCTGCTTCAGATTCTCTCTCTCTCTCTCTCTGCCCTTCCCCCACTCACGGTCTGTATATCTCCAAAATGAATAAATGTTAAAAAAATTTAAAAAATATATGTGTATTTTTTTAAAGAGTAAAAATACCATTACGGTGGGTTGCGTATTAGAAAAAATTGTATCACAGGGTGCCTGGGTGACTCAGTCGGTTAAGTGTCTGACCTTGGCTCAGGTCATGACCTAATGGTTCCTGAGTTTGAGCCCTACATTGGGCTCTGTGCTGACAGCTCAGAGTGTGAAGCCTGCCTCAGATTCTGTCTCGGTCTGTCTCTGCCCCTTCCCTGCTCACATTTGTCTCTCTCTCTCTCTCTCAAAAATAAATAAACATTAAAAAAATTTAAAAAAAAGAAAAATTATATCTTGAAGTTAATGATAACACTCTTCAATGTAATTTCATAATTCACATGGTAGCCAAATTTTTTCTGATAAAATATCTAACTGAGATTATATGGGACTTCATTAGGAAAATACATTTCAACATATAAATAACACTTGCACAACTTTTCAGATATATATAAAATATATAAGGCAGGAGGATTAACTAGTTGCTTTGTTTCTGCTAGTAGATTTTGAAGCTTTATTGGAAACATTTGAAAGCTACTTCTTCCATAAATTCCTCTCTTATTTATACATTTCCATAAGAATAGGGAGCAAGGTTGTTAGCCCTGTCATTCTTTCTTCCCAATCCGACCAGTGACTTTACCGTTAGTATATATCTTTACATGCTTCCACTTTACTGTCTTTGCCTCTTTTACTTATCTCCAGAGGATCTCAAGGTTAAGAGTAAACAAAAAATAGTTTTGGTCTTATAGGAAGCAGAAAGCCAAATGAAATTTTATTGGTCAAAGTGGTTTTCCATTGCTAGATACATCCCATTAGTTTTGTGACTAATATACAGTTAGAACTACTATTGTGTACTTGCTGTGTGTCAGGCAGTGATTGAACAGCTTTACATATTTAACCTAATCATTCAACAACTCTGTGATGAGATAGAGACAATAAAGCTTTATGCCAGTGTGCCTAGAAGTGAGGTGAGTTTGGAAATAACACAATTGGTGCCTGCCTTCAGAGGGCACCAGAGAAGTGAGTCCTCTGGTCTCCACTGTTGGCCTGGCTGAGTTTCCCAGATTCAAGCTATCAAAAGGGGCTCAAACTAATCTGGAAATTCTTGGATTCACTCTGCCTCTTGGCTTCAAGTTTCAGCCAGATATAGGACCTCGGATGGTTCACATGGATGTTGCTGCTGGAGTGGACAACTGCCACCAGATGGTACATACTGTAGTACCCTCTGCCCAGATCTCCCGGCTGTCCAGCGTGCCTTGATCATTGTATTAGCTCCCGTCTCTTCCATACAAACCAACATTTCACATGACTAACACTAAGTTAAACAGACCTTCTGAAGATGAACAATAGACTATTTAATGGGATTGAATATTAATTTAAAAGGAAATTGTAATCCCAGAGTACAAGATTGTAACGCTAAGAAATTTTGACCCATTTGAAACAGGGTTATGAACACTGGTTATTTGTAGGTTATGTAGTTTGGTCTCCATTACTGTAAATTATTCCCAGGACTGAGAAAATAGGTTGGATAGAAGAAACTGCTTATAAAGTATATAATGTTTATTTATTTTTGAGAGACATAGAGGCACAGCATGAACAGGGGAAGGGCAGAGAGAGGAGACACAGAATTGGAAGCAGGCTCCAGGCTCTGAGCCATCAGCGCAGAGCCCGACGCGGGGCTCGAACTCACAGACCGCGAGATCATGACCTGAGCCGAAGTTGGCCACCCAACCGACTGAGCCACCCAGGCGCCCCTGCTTATAAAGTATATAATTAAGAAATCTGTTTATGTAAACTTAGTTTTCACTTCTTTAGTCATAGTAGTTCTATATAGTGCCTTCCCATTCTGGCCAACTGCAGGAGCCTATTAATTTATGAATGTTAGACCTAGTTTTCTTCCCCAGTTCACAGAGTCCTACATACAATAGGCTCTTATAAGTTGGTTGAATTGTTTTCAATGTCTTTTTAAAAGTCTACCTGTTCCATGAGGTATTTCTTTTTCCATAAACCAAATCTTTGTGTATCCTTTGATACTGATTTTTAACTTTCTTTTATTTTTAAAATTTAAATATATATTTATTTTGTGAGAGCACAGGTGGGGGAGGGGCAGAGAAAGGGGGACAGAGGATGTGAAGCGGGCTCTGTGCTGGCAGGCTGACATCAGTGAGCTGGATGTGGGGCTCCAACTCACAAACCGTGAGATCATGACCTGAGCCAAAGTCAGATGCTCAACCAACTGAGCCATCAGGTGCCCTGATTTTTTAACTTTTTAAAGCAATCTCTACACCCATGGTGGAGCTCAAACTTGGAACCCCAAGATCAGGAGTTGCATATTCCACTGACTGAGCCAGCCAGGTGCTCTTGATGTTTGTACTTTTTAAAATTTTGATTTTATATTATATCTCTAATTTGTTAGGTTATCAGAAGTAAATCGTTGCATGTTTCTTTGTCATATACATGTTAATCATTGACTTAGACGATTAGTAGAATGACAATAAGTCCTGGTTTGCCTGGGACAATCTTGGTTTGTGTTTCTTGTTAGGGCTTAATTAGTAATTTCCTCTTTTACTCTTAAGAGGAAACCAAGAGTGTCTTGGTTTAGATAAATTATTTACTTACTCTACTTAAAAACTTTTAATTGTGATTTCACAAAAAATTTTAACTGAAGGGGAAAAGGTAAAAGTTTAGGTGAATCTTTTTTTACCTTGCATAACATTTTTTCATTTTAATTAAATGAAATGTTGTAAGTCTGTTTCTTGAATATTGATTAATGGAATGTTGCTTTCTTTTTTTTTTTGTCCCCAGGTATTTTAACAGTAGTGATAACAATTTACAGTATTGGGGATTGGATTATCCACCTCTTACGGCCTATCATAGTCTTTTGTGTGCATATGTGTAAGTTTTTCATCTTTAATATAACTTCACATGTTTATGCCCTTAACAGCGTTAGTAAGAAACAGTGTAATCTGGCTTTGTTGAATAGACGACATTGTTTGTACCTACTTTTGTATTGTGGTTTGTAAAGCATCGTATCTTTGCAGTCAGGTTGTGAGTAAGTTAACTATCAAAGTTTGAACATTTCCATAATTTATTTGGAGGATAGGCTAGAAACAAATGTAAAAATCTAACTTTGTTTTGAAGCACAGATTCTTCCAGTTATGCACAGACTATGGACAAATATATCTAGCATGGTGAGTTGTGTATAGGAAAGCTTTTTTAATGGAATGGTCCACAGTAAATGAAAAAGATAGAGGTCCAAATGGTGTTCTGACTAACAAGTCAAGTTAGGAACTCTAATTACTGTAGTGTTTCACTTATGATTTAAGATTAAGGTTAGAATTCCTTCTCCAAGGTTAGAAATGGAATGTTTATAGAAGATTATGAAACTTCTGGTTGGTAGAGACTCAGTTTTACTCTTTTTTTTTTTTAATGTTTATTTTTATTTAGTTTGAGAGATAACATGAGGGGGCGGCAGAGAAAGAGAGAGAGAGAGAAAATCTCAAGCACAGGCTCTGCACTGTGCGGGACTCGATCTCATGAACTACGAGATCATGACCTGAGCCGAAATCAAGAGTAAGATAGTTAACTGAGCCACCCAGTGCCCCCAGTTTTGCTCTTTAATAGTTAGTGTGCTAACAAAAATTTGGGGAACTTGTTCATGTTACTTTCCAAACTCAAATCTTATTTGTTTTATTATTTTTACTTTATTCATAGTTTGTAAAAATTACCTTCCTGGATTAAAAATAAGTCCCTAAAGTTCATGATAGTCAGATATACTTTGTAGTGTTCAGAGTAACATAATATGGTTGAAAACTTAATTTGTCTTTAACAATTATGTTTAGTTTTATGCAAGGATTTATAATTAGTAGCTGTTTATTGCTGATTGTTATGATAACTGAGAGGATTATAAAACATGATCCTTTGGTCAATACCAGCATATTATCCTTTACAAAGTGTGTGTTTAATAAATGAAATGTGACACATCAGATTCTTTTTATACTGAAAGAATTGTGACGGTAGGGATTTTTGTGACATGTTACATGGTTTTGTTGGAAGATGAGTGAGGTAGACCCTGTGTCAGTTTCACATATTAAATAAAAAGAGTAAAGCATAAGAGCAATGGCCACTTCTTGAAATAAATTCATATGTCCTCAGATGTTCTCATGGCTAAAAGGGACGAGTAATACTGTATATGTATATATGCTTTGATTTTCAGGGCAGAGTTTATAAATCCAGACTGGATTGCCCTCCACACATCACGTGGATATGAGAGTCAAGCACATAAGCTCTTTATGCGTACCACAGGTAAAGGAGCAATAGGTGTTGGTTTTCAAAGCAAATTTTGATTAAAAAAATTTTTTGAAGAAGCTGATAAAAAATTCTATTATTCCTACTGACTTTTAATATTGTGTAACTATATGTATACATATATATGCATAATATATGATAAAATGTATATGTAAGCTGAAAAACAAGAGAATAGGAGTTATTGTGGGTGTTTTACATTTATTATTATCTCAATTCTTTCAATACCCAAACTGTTATTATCCTTACTTTAATCTGAGGAGGTGGAGGCACAGTCGAGTGATGCTAATAGCTTATCTGAGGTCAGATAGCCATAAACTAAAATTTTAGTTGGTTAGCTACTGCATTAATATCTTCATTCCAAATCCCTTTCACCTTTTTCTTTTCTTTCTTTTTTTTGTTTGTTTAATATTTGTTTATTTTTGAGAGAGAGAGAGAAGGGGAGGGGCAGAGAGAGAGAGAGAGGGAGACCAAGTCCCAAGCAGGATCTGTGCTGTCAGTGCAGAGCCTGACATGGGGCTCAAACTCACAAGTCATGAGACCATGACCTGAACGAACCAAAATCAAGAGTTGGACCGACGCTTAACCCACTGAACCACCCAGGTGACCCTCACCTTTTTCCTAAAGTAAACTATTTGGTTATATCTTATACATTGTATTGCTGTGCATTTTTGCTAAATTAAATAATCCATTCAACAGATACTTACTGAACATGTATTTTGTGTTTTTCTAAGACCTTGAAAGTAATAAGATTAGATTTCTTTAAAAGCTTTACATGATTTGGACTTTAATGCTCTGTCTTGGCCTTTTCCTTAATTAGTCTGAATTTAGTCGAAGTTTGTTCTCTTTATCATTCATCCACTCATGAAATCTGAGGACCAAGAGATAATCTATCTTGCCTATCTCTCCCTCTGCCATACCACTCTCCTTTCCCCACAGTGCTTTCATCCTCTTTGAACTGCATACTCACCAGAGGATTATTTAGCTTCTGAACTAATACCTGTATCTGGGAACTCACAACTTTTAGAAACAGTCTATTATATTTTCAGAGGGCCCCAGTCATTAAACATTTCCTTTTTATGTCGAACCTCCACTTGTCACTTTAGGTTCTGTTTCCTTGGGCTACATAGAACAAGTATGATCCATTGTATACCTAACACCCTACAGACATTTGAAGTCATCTCTTCTTCAGGTTAAATAGTCTTAGCTATGTTAGCTATTTCTTACATGGCCAGCTTGTTGAATGTGCTTATGGTTTGAGGCCTCTGGTTGTGCTCCTTTTATTATGTTCCATTTTGTCAATGTCATCTTAAATGTTGCATCTGGAGCTGAAAATAGATTGCATGCTTCTAAAACTGACAGTTTACTGTTTTTTACCTTATTCTGTACACTATATTTAGTGTGGAACCAGAAAAAAATAGGCTCGTTGGATAGTTATGTTGTACTGTTGAAGAACTTAACATACTTGCATTTCTTTGTTCTTAAAGAACTGAACATTCCAAATTATGAATATTTTTTAACTGTGTTTTTCAGTTTCCTCCTTACCTGGGTCTGTCAAGTTCTTTATGTGCATTAATTAGCAAAAGTTTATGTAGTTTTTATAAATATTAACATTTAAAAAGGAATCTTGTATGAATTGCCTCATTTGAGGTATACTTCACACCAGAAAATTTGGAGTCTACAGGTACTGGCAAAAAAATGTTTTCCTTTGTTTTGAGTATCCTTAATATTTAAGTCTAAGAGCAAAGAGGGAATTGATTTTGGATACATCTAATTGATTTAATGTGTGGATTTATTAGAGAAAATTAAGAGACTCTTAATCATAGTTGTAGCACCATCACCACTGAAATTAGGCAGAGATGAAGGGAATGGACAGGACAAGCCGTGTTAAGACTGTCTAGAGTGGGTGAGAGCCTCCTGTGAACAGAATTCCCACTCAAGGTTAGAGGCAGGGAGAATGGCACTTCGTAGGTTATTGTAAATTCTGCCGGACCCATGTTAAAATGATTTGCTTGTTTTTTCAGTATTTGTTGCTGACATGCTGATTTACATACCAGCAGTGGTTTTATACTGTTGTTGTTTAAAAGAAATCTCAACTAAGAAAAAGGTAAGTTGTAAAGTATCCTGACTTTTCATCTCTGAAATGTTTTATTAACTTCACTATTAAAGTATAGAGCTTATAGGGGCCATGGTTTGGGGAATAGACTATTGTAGAACAGTAATTATTTTGTCAGTTAAACTTACCTTAGACTAATAATTGCAATGTTCAACTGTAGTCATAGGAGGCCTGGGATTTAGACGTTAGGTACTTGCTGGATTACACAGTGTACTGAACTTACGGCTTTACTGGTAAATCTGAATTTTGAGTTGGTTTGTGAGAAGAAAGCATTTCGAAAAGTTGTTAGATATGGTCTTATTCTCATTTAACAGATATTCCTTTGGGTTATTTTTGGTTAATCATTAGATTGACCTCTCTAATTTGTATGTCTAAAAGTGTTTTCTCTGAAAAATGCCTGTTACTGATTTTTTTTCCTTATTACTGAGGTATCTATGTCACCTCCATGAAAACTTCAGTGTTTGGAGAATTATTTTATAAAAATAGAATATTTTGATTTTTATCAAAATAAAAGGTGAGAGGGGAGCATTTGCTGTGTTCCATCAAACAATGGCTTTACTCTAATGTGAGTTACATGACTTTCTTATTTCACAGTGTTTTTCTTTACAGATTGCTAATGCATTATGCATATTGCTGTATCCAGGCCTTATTCTTATTGACTATGGACACTTTCAGTATCCTTTACTAATTCAGAAATGAAGTCAAGTGCATACTTTGAGATCTAGGCTCAGGGTGTATAATGTTGTCATCCAGTAATGTCTTATTTGCTAGGGTACTTGCTTATTTAAACTATTTTTTCACAATAATATAATAGAATGTTTTCACCAAACTTTTACTTTAAGGGTAAAGTACAGATTTATTGAAAGTAGAATTCCTTTTTTTATACCCTTTTGGCTTGGGAACAAAATGTTGGCCACTGATGAGCTCTTCTGGAGACCTGGAAAAAGAGTGCCAAGTATGCTTATGCTCTCCTAATTCTGAAGAGCTGAAACATATCTTCTATCTTTTGTAAATGTCATCTGACAATGACAAAAAGGAAACAGTCTTCTAGTTTTTCAAGTTTTAAACCAATGTGTTTCTCTAACAGATAGTGGTAACTAAGAGCTTCAGAGAACTAAAACTGAATAATTAACAGCTATGCAGATTTTATGTGTGTAATTTTTTGATATGTAAATTAAGGAACGTTCAAACAAACAAATCATAGGGGAAAGTTGGTAGAATCTGGACGCGACTGTCCATTTTGTCTTCTGATGTATTAACTATTACCGTCTGTCCCCATCTGTCCCAAAAGGAAAAAAAAAAGACATAATCCACAGCAACATGATTGATTAATAGCTTTTCCTTTTCATGCCAGTCTATTTTAGGTGTAACAATATGTATATTTGTCAAAGGATTTATGAAAGATCAAACAGAGTTTTTATTCTGTCCACTTTCCCAGTTGACTTTTTTGCTTGTGTTTTTGTTTTTGTTTTTGTTTTGCATTCTGGGGTCATGGCCATCTGATACTCTGATAATATCAAGAACACTGAAATAAAAAAAAAAAACAAAAAAAAGAAAAAAGTTGTTTACAAGGTTTTAAAACAATATTTACTTTGAAATGTAACGCTCATACAGAAAAGTGCACTAAATGTAAATGTGTATCTCAGTGCATTGACAAACCATTACCTGCGTCAAAAAATAGAATGTTGCCAGGATCCAAAGTCTGCATTTGTACAACTCCCAAGTACTTCTCTCTCCTCCTTTCCCAAAGATAGCCACATACCTACTGCTAACACTAGAGTTTAGTTTTCCCCCTTTTCTGGACTTTATGTAAAAGACATAACACAATAGATATTCCTTTGTGTTTGGTGTTTTTGGTTCAACATTTTGTTTGTGAGTTGTTCATGTAGTTGTGTGTAGCTGTAGTTCGTTCACTTACATTGCTCTGTGTTCCATTGAATGAATACATATAATTGTGTTACCGATAGACATTTGGATTGTTTTGGCTATGATGGTGTGCTGTAAAGGTCTCTTTGTACACATATAAATATGTTCATGAGAGAGATTGCAGAGTTATAGGGTATGCACACATTTAATTTTAGATATTCCTGAATGGTTTTTGAGTATGGTATGCCAGTTAACAGTCCCATTAGAAGTGGTGTGAGAGTTCCATATGCTCATCTTCACCAGTTGTTGGTCATTTTCATTTTAACCATTCTGATGAATTTGTATCTCCTCTAATTAAAATCAAACTCTTGAAGCTTTTGGGATTATGTAATTTTGTGGGGACACATTTTTTAACTACTGTGTATCCTCATTTATTAAATGGGGATAATAATTACCCTTACTTTGTATGTTTTTTAAAAATATTTATTTATTTATTTATTTATTTATTTATTTACTTATTTATTTATTTATGTAAGTAATCTACACCAAACATGGGGCTGGAACTCATGACCCTGATCTCATCAGGAGTTGCATGCTCTTCCGACTGAGCCAACCAGGCACCACACTTTGTATACTTGTTTTGAGAATTAAATGGATTTTATTATTATAGCATTTAAAATGGTACCTGGGAGATTCTAAGCTCTATATATTTATTACTATTATTATCTGTTGTTCTTGCTGCTGCTGCTACTGCTGCTCTTAACTATGTTTTTACTTTTTTGGGCTCTGAAATTTAACAGTGATTTGTTCAGGCATAGGTATTTGTCACAATTATTTAGATACTCTCTGCATCATTTATTTTGAAGACTTATGTTCTTGAGTTCTGGGAAGTTCTCATGTTTGAGATTTTCTCACTCTTTCTGGAGCTTATTAGACAGATGTTAGAGCTTTCATCTCCGTGTCGAGCATCTCTTTGTCTTTTGTCATGGTTTAGAAGATTATCTTGACTTTATCTCTAATGCTTCTGTTAAATTTCTTTTGTTTTGTTAAACCTATCTTAAATATGATAAAATACTCTTTTTTCTACTATTCTCTGAATTATGTCCATTCTTCTAGGGTCAGTTTTTTTCCCCTTTTCATTTTGGTTCTTTTTCTTGCCATAGATTTTTCTTAAATGTCTGTGTCATCCTAGTGTATCTGTTCTTATTTAAGAATAAGGCAGAAAAGAAAGCATGTGAGCTCTTTGTATTTGGCCCACTATAGGGTAAGTGGGCAAGGAACTGGCCAGTACACTTTGGGATCCTTTAGTGTCAGAATGTGGAGGTTTGGCATAGTGGTGTTAACTTCTACACTAACTGCCCTCCTGTATTTAGTGTATATAGTTTATTCCACTTCTTTGGAGAAATATTCCTTCTGTTGCCTGGGGGTGGGGGGTGGGGTAGTGGTGGTAAATATTTGGTTGCCAGATAATCTCTACACAGGAGTAAAATGGGATTTGACTTCTCCTTCTAGGCATTTTCAGTTAATCCTCTTGTTTTCTTTTCAACATGGTACTCAAGTGTGGTGTTTCCTGAGTTTTCTAGGGGCTTGCAGAGTGGATTGGCTTCTTTCTTGCTTGGTCCTCCTCTATGCATTTTCTAAGCTCTAGCTTCCTCTATCCTATTTTATTTGTTACTGCTTCTGTGTCCTTTCTGTCTTCTAGAAGTGTGTTGAAATCTTTTTTTTTTTAATTTTTTTTTATGTTTTTATTTATTTTTGAGAGAAGGAGAGACAAAGCATGAGTGGGGGAGGGTCAGAGGGAGACAGGGAGACACAGAATCCGAAGCAGGCTCCAGGCTCTGAGCTGTCAGCACAGAGCCCGACACGGGGCTTGAACTCACAGACTGTGAGATCATGACCTGAGCCGAAGTTGGACGCTTAACCAACTGAGCCACCCAGGCGCCCCAGAAATCTTTATCTGTTGTAACCCATCTTCCTATTCTCTTTACAGCTGTGAATGTTTACTTTTAAAAATTCCCTATCACAAGAGGGTCTGGGGAAGGAGAGGAGGGCAAACATGAGTGCACAGCTACCATTTGAGCTGAAAAATCTAATTGTAATGTTGTTCTACTATAATAAGGTTATTAGTTTCTGATCAAGGACATATTTTAACTTATTGATGCATATTATAGAGGAGGATAGTGATATCAGTGTGTGTATGCTCTACTTCGGAGCATTGTTTTCTTGTCTAAATTTTGGTGTGTTATTATAGTAATAGTGTGAAATAGTCTAGCTGCAACAACACTATGTGTTAACTACTTAGTGGTCTTTTAAATCTGAACAAATCCATTCTATTTAGCTGTCAATTTAATATATTTGAGGCCATTATATACAATTTCAAATTAGTTTGTCGCTTCAATACTTTCAGTTTTTGTTTAGAAATAGCTTTCATTGTATATATTATTTTAAAATTACATAAGAAATATGTTCTATAAAATGCACAATCTGTTTCTTTTAATTATTGACGTAATTTCCTTGACACAGCAACATATATAATTCCGTGAGTCTTGGCTTTGCTTTGTGGGGTGTTCTTGGAGTATCTTGTGACTGTGACCTGCTAGGCTCATTGGCATTTTGCTTAGCTCTAAATTATAAACAGATGGAACTTTACCACTCTTTGCCATTTTTTTGCTTTTTACTTGGCAAGTGTTTTAAAAAAGGCCTGAAAGGAAAGGGGTGAGTAGCTTTTACATTAAAGCATTTTAAAAATTATTTCAGAGAATTTATTTGGCATACTTGCCAGGGAGAAGGTGGTCTTTTATTTTATCTTTAGGCGGCTTCTTACTAATGTGTTGGGTGTGAGGTGAGTTGGAAGAGAGATGAAGTCATGTTCTATATTATTTAATTTTAAATCTTCCTAACTAGAGAAATATTTGATCAATGTAAATTTACTGGAGGTGATATGGATTGGCTAGTTAGAGCATTGCTATAGGATTTCACCCATTTAGAGCCTATTACATTTTATACTTTTTAGAATAAAAAATACATCCCAATTTGACATTTTTCTTCATGGCTGCATTGGGAAGGCATCTAAGTTAAATGTTAATTAAGAAGGTGATAGTCTTTTTGTTAGAGAGGTATACATCTTAATTGTGAATTGCTTAACTCTGATTTGACTAGACTCTCATAATAAACCTTTTGTAGTAACATAGATTTATCATTACTATACATTGGTATTTATCATCTTTAGTGAGCCTGAGACTGATTTCTTAGAATTATTAACCTTTCCTTGTCTACTGGTTACCTTTGTTTTTATTCTAGGTTTGTATTGTTCATTAAGCTAGCTTGTACAGTTGTGGCTTCCTTCATTCTCTGCTGGCTGCCATTCTGTACAGAAAGGGAGCAAACACTGCAAGTTCTAAGAAGACTCTTCCCAGTTGATCGTGGATTATTTGAGGTATGTTTAAAAACTTTCTTCTTAGGACGCCTGTGTGGCTCAGCTGATTGAGCTCAGTTGGTTGAGCCCTACTCTTGATTTCGGCTCAGGTCATGATCTCACAGTTTGTGAGTTCAAGCCCTGTGTTGGGCTTGGCGCTACGCAGAGCCTGCTTGGGATTCTGTCTCTGTCCCTATCTCTCTGCTTCTCCTCTGCTTCATGTAGAAGACACACAAGGAATAGTAACTTCAGCTGCACTCCTTGCAGTCATTCCTTGCCAGTTATTTAATCTAGTATATAATCTAGCTCAGCTAGTATTTTCTAGTACATTAAATGAATAGATAATATTTATGCCATCATGAAATCCATAATTCATTTATACATTTTTATAATGAAATAGGATCCATAGTGGAAGACAGCACGAGAAGTTGCAACTCTGTAATTTTTTCGTTTATATTCTCTTTTTCGTCTTAGGAAATTATTTATTAAACTAATAATCATGTTTGCTTCAGCAAGATCTCATAACTCCTTATGTAATCTTCATCCATAGTAATTTTTAATGAGAATATTTCATTTCATTTCATTTAATGCTAGCTTAATCACTCTTGTTAAACTTTTATTACATGGATAATTTGATGATTTAGATTTAGTAATTAAATTAAACAAACCATTTTTCTGAAACAAAAAGGCCTTTTAATAAAGTTAGACAGAGACAACTATTTAGAGATAATTTGCTTTTGATAAACATTTCTTTTAAAAAGAATTAGAAAAGTGTATCTTTCTAATTTTTGAATATATAAATTGCTCTAGATTATCTGTCTTTCCATGGATCTATAGGAGGATGGAACCACTATTCTGAAAGAAACAAAGAAAGCGTTTGGTGTTGTGATGGAACAGGAATGTGTGACTTGTATGTTGATGGGGACACTGCTGCTACTGCTACTGCTAATCACAAATAATTGCTATTATTGTCACCACTCTTACTAGGTGCCACATACTTTACATGTGGTTTTATTTGATTCTTATAATAGCTCTGACTGCAGTAGCTCTTGTATCTGCTTTATAGATTAGAAACCTGAGGTCAGATGAGGTGCCTGGGTGGCTCAGTTGGTTAAGTGTCCGACTTTGGCTCAGTTCATGATCTTGCGGTTCAAGAGTTTGAGCCCCACGTCGGGCTCTGTACTGACAGCTCAGAGCCTGGAGCCTGCTTCAGATTCTGTGTCTCCTTCTCTCTCTGCCTCTCCCCTGCTCGCTCTCTCTCTGTCTCTGAAAAATAAAGATTAAAAATAATTTAGAAAACCGAGGTCAGAAATTCATGTAGCTTGTACATGGCAGAGCTATGGCTTGAATTTTGAAAATTGTGTTCCTAACTTCTTTATATTTCCTCTAACCTTAAAACCTATTAAAGAAAAATTTAATTCTCCATCTAAGCTGCTTGGTTATTTGCCTTGCTTTCCATTTTCAGAAATAGTGTTTATCATGATAATTATAAAAATGAATATCATGCACGTTTGATGGTGTTGCTGGTTGAAGAGTATTTTCTTTGAGCTGACAGAGGAAGGAGGATGGTATGGTTGTCAGTGATGGTTACTTTCTCGATGTAAGCTGATGCTTACACAGCTGTGAGTTAAGCAGCTGTGTAGAGGACGGGTTTCATGAGCAGAGAGCTGTAGTTACAAATTTAATTTGGAAAGTGATCCTACCACAACTGCTAATGTCTTTAAATGCCTTGATTTATTAGCAATTAACTCTTGTCATTGTTAGTCACTAGTAGGTTATACTTGAGATAATTTCAGGTATGTGATAAAATGGGTCAAAAGTGTATGTTCTATAAATTAGGAAAAAAATAAGATTTCCTAGAAAAATTTCCAAAGATGAATAACTTCAGTATTTAGGGCTAGTGTGCTATTGTTTGGAAAATAATAAGCATTCTTGGGAATGTCTAGATTATGGTTGGCTAGTGATGTAGGTCAGTTCGCATTGCAAAACATGAAAAGTATGTGTGTGTGTGTGTCCGCGTGTGTTCCATGGAGAGTTTAATTAATTTATTTACAAAATTGTGAACAAGAGCGTCATGTCTCAAACGTTTAGCCATTAGGGGCTGTACTTGGTAGAGTTTAATATTTCTTTAAATTATATCAGAATGTAAAACTTAACAAATCTCTTTTCAGGATAAAGTAGCCAATATTTGGTGCAGCTTCAGTATCTTTCTGAAGATCAAGGATATTTTGCCACATCACTTCCAGATGATAATCAGGTAAGAGATACAAAGTTTGTATATAATGTTATATAAGCCCTTTTTTTTTTTAATGTTTTTATTTATTTTTGAGAGCAGGAGAGACAAAGCATGAGTGGGGGAGGGGCAGAGAGAGAGAAGGAGACACAGAATGAAGCAGGTTTCAGGCTCTGAGCTGTCAGCATAGAGCCCGACACGGGGCTCGAACTCACAGACTGTGAGATCATGACCTGAGCCGAAATCGGACGCTTGACCGATTGAGCCACCCAGGCGCCCCTATATAAGCCCTTTTTAAAGGCGTTATGGTAATACTCATTTATCTGACATCATTAGGGAATGAGATGTTTTTCATTAGTGAATTTTCCACATACCATAAGCCTGTCCCTCTATAAAACAAAACTTTTATTTGAAATATGTGATAATTTTTCTGGATTGTTACCTATCCCCTCCCCCTTAAACAAAGTCTACTAAATAAGATTAAACATGATCTTGAAGAGTCATGATTTTCAGTGGTGTATCAACCCTGGTTCAACCAGAGAAGAATCAGTAGGAGGTGTGTAGGTGTGTGTGAATTTATTACAAGGATTTGGTTTATACAGTTGTGGGGTCTGACTGAAGAGTGTGGAAGTCCACAGGCAGGCACTCAGGAAGGAATAAAGGGAAGAAAGAGCAATTCAAACTCAATTGCTCTTTGGAATCTGAGTTTAGGGAAAGGCCTAAGCCCTCTTTTTTCCTTTAGTGTTTATTTATTTATTTATTTTTGAGAGGAGAGAGAGGGAGAGAGAGAGGACAAGCAGGGGAGGGTTAGAGAGACAGAGCGAGACACAGAATCTGAAGCAGGCTTCAGGCTCTGAGCTGTCAGCACAGAGCTGGATGTGGGGCTTGAACCCACCAACTGTGAGATCATGACCTGAGCTGAAGTCGGATGCTTAACCGACCGAGCCACCCAGGCGCCCCAGGCCTAAGCCATCATTTAAAAGTTTTCCAGGGGCACCTGGGTGGCTCAATAGGTCAAGTATCTGACTCTTGATTTCAGCTCAGGTCATGATCTCACAATTGTGAGATCAAGCCCCATGTGGGGCTCCATAGTAAGTGTGAAGCCTGCTTGGGATTCTCTCTCCCTCTCTCTCTGCCCCTTCCCTGCTCTCTCTCCTTCTCTAAATAAATAAATAAACATTAAAAAAATTAATAAAAGTCTTCCAACTGATTAAGTCATGCCACTCAAGAATCTTCCTTTTAAAATCAACTGAATAGGGATTTTCATTACATCTACAAAATCTCTTCCCAGCAGCACCAGGGTTAGTGTTTGCATAACTGGGAGAATGTGTGTGTGTGCACGCCGCAGAATGGGTGCCGCCTCCCTCTGTCCTCCAGTTTTTTTCAGAATATCCTGTGTAGCCCACTGTAGGGGGAAGCATACTAGAGAGAGAATTCAGGGATCCATGGTCCAGCTAATCTGAGTTGACACACCACAAAGCCACCAACGGTGGGAAAATCAGTTATTGTACTGTGTTATAGTACTTGTCTTCAGGGCTTGCAAAAGCTGTTTGCCGTGGGACTGAATGGCTGCAGATGGCTCTGCTTGAGTTCCTTTTCCTCCTTGCTCATCAGCCATCACTAGAGAAGCTTTGGCAGCTGCCCACTCCCTTTCTAACTTGTTCTTCTGGTTTATCATGGGCTTGAAAATCAGGTAATTAACTTTTGTGAGAAGAGGGCCGGAGAGAGATTCTCTTGCGAGTAAATGTTATGCTTGTTTGTATTGTATATTGTCCCTTTATACATGGTTGTGTTTTCTTATTTTGAATGTTTGATAATTGACTTCTAGCTATCTGTTTTTGTATCTTTTCCGTATATAACATAAGCTTTGTAATGTTGTTTTCTGTAGTGTATAATCATGTATATATTCAAGTGTGTAAATATCTCAATGCATGGATTTTACTTAAATGTTATTTGGTCTTAAATTTAAATTTTAATAAATAAAAATAAACTTTAATTTTAAATCAACTTAAGTTGATAAGTAACGTGATCCTTATATTAAAAAAATATTTCCTTGTTTTAATTAGTGCTACCAAGCAAACAAATGTTTTACTTTTATTCATTTTTTAGCTTTTGTTTTACATTTTTGAGCCTGCTTCCTGCATGTATAAAATTAACACTTCAGCCCTCTTCCAAAGGATTCAGATTTACTCTGGTAAGTTTCTCATTACTTTAAATACTTAATTCTTGCTGCAACTGATTTTTTAAAAATACAGATAATTATTTTCTTGCTCTGAATGGGACTTACTGGACTGAGAAATGATACATTCATTTATTCGGTGAACATTTATGGAGTGTCTGACATACTTAGGTGCTGTGTTGTACACTAGGCTGAATAATCAGAATCTTTCAGTTTAATTCAACAATTATTTAATTTCTGCTTTGTATTAGAAAGAAATACAAAGAAGAAAAGAGTGATGATAGACATGTTTAAATAATTATGGTATAAAGCAGATGGTTAAGTTCTATTACACATTAAGTGTTGTGATAGTGTGGGAAAGGGAGATATTACTTTGGGTGAAGACTAAAAATTTTTTTTTAAGTTTATTTATTTTGAGTGAGAAAGAGGGCAAACAGGGGAGGGGCAGAGAGTGAAAGAGAGAGAATATCCTAAGCAGGCTCTGTGGTGTCAGCAGAGCTCCAATATGGGACTTGATCTCACAGACTGTGAGATCACACCTGAGCCGAAACCAAGAGTTGGATGCTTAACCGACTGAGCCACCCAAGTGCCCCTGGAGATTGTAGACAGCTTCTTAGAATAAGTGGGATTGGAGCCAGATTTTGACAGCTGGGCAAGATTTGGGATAGGTTATATAGCGGAAAAGAATTCATGGCAGGAGGAAGAGTGTGAAGATAACAGAGGTGGGAAAGGATAGAGGATGCTGATAGTAGTTATTAAACAATGAAGTGTGTGTGTGTGGGTGTGTTGAGGTTAGGAGAGGATATAGTGGGAGATAAGGTCAGAAAGGACAAAACTGGGTAAGATCTCGAATGTTGGATTGAAAAAGTTGGAGTTTGATTTGTGCGCCAGAGGAGCCAAAAAACATTTTTGAGGAGAGAGGACAAAATACCTGTTTTAGGAAGATGACTTGTGTTACTTTGAAGATGAATTGGTTTTATTTCCTGCAACTTAGGATGTCTCTGAATGGGTTCACGATATCCTCCTTGGTTGTATTTCTGCAGTATTTAAAATTTTGTTCCTTTGTGCCTTGATCTATAAAATGACATTTTTTTTATATATATATATTAAAGTTTATTTATTGATTTTGAGACCGAGAGAGACACAGCATGAGCAAGGGAGGGACAGAGAGAGAGGGAGAGAGAGAATCCCAAGCAGGTTGTGTGCTGTCAGTGCAGAGCCCAGCACCAGACTCGGTCTCCCCAACTGAGACCATGACCTGAGCCAAAGTCAGGCACTTAACTGACTGAGCCACCTAGGCACCCCTATAAAATGACATTTAAAAAATATTTTTAAAATATCAAGAAAATTTAGTTTATGAAAACAAAAGTCTTAGTGGACTTATAAGGGGACAACAATTTAGAAATTAGGGTTTCAGTTTTGGGACTGCCACTTATTTACATTGCATTTCGAAAACAAGCCAGAACAGAGCATGATGGTAAATCCTGCAATAGTACGTATGAGTACCACAGTGCAAAAAGGATAGTTTCATTTCCTCTTTCCTTTTTTATTACCTTTTCATTGACAGCTTCTCTTGTTTCATTCTGAGAATGAACTCAGCATTCTAAGTCATCGACAATCAATGTTCTCAAGGATTTTTAGAACAGAAGGAATCTGGTTAGTAATGCTCTCATGTCTTCAGTAGGCCTAACTTGAAATATTTGCAGGCTTACATAAGATTATGTTATTTTTCTAGGAAATAACATACTAAATAAAGGTATGTTTCAAATATAAGCAAATGAAGTTTCAGAACTTAACTAGCTGATTACTTTTAGGATTATAAGCCAGAAAAAACACGTTTTCTCTTATTTTCCTAGGGAGGAGAGAGAGAGAATGAGAGTGGCGGAGGGGCAAAGAGAGGGAGAGAGAGAGAATCCACTTGGGATTGACAGGCTCTGCGCCGTCAGCTCAGAGCCCAACCTGGGGCTCAATCTCACGAACCGTGAGATCATGACCTGAGCTTAAATCAAGTCGAACACTTCACTGACTGATCTACCTAGGCGCCCCTGTTTGCTATGTTTTAATACAAGCCACTATGTTTAAAAAACAGATTTATATTAATGACTTTTGTAATTTTATTTGCGTTGATGATATTTTGAATTCTTACTGATTACTTTTGAGAACTTTGAAATCATTTTCATTATAATTATTTTAAAGTGTTTTCCTTTCAATAATGATTGAATTATTTCTCAATATACATCTATAACTGAGGTGATTGATAGTATGAACACTGACATGTCTATAGCAGCAAAATCATTATCTTTCATTTATTCAAGTAGTATTTTTTTAATGCTGTCTAAGGTGCGAGGTCCTTTTCTAGGTATTCGTGTGTAAGTGAATGACAGATAACCTCCCTGCTCTCTTAATTGGGATCTTTCATGCTTGTAGCAGGAGAAGGATAGTCAACAAAATAGATCTGTTAACCAGAAGATACCTGGGAATACTGAGGGCTATGAAGAAAATAGTGTTAAGTGAAGAGTGCTTGTGGGTTTGGTTAGGGGAGGCCTTTCTAGGAAAGTGACATTTGGGCCTAGAACTGAATACCTGGAAGGAGCCATTCACAAGAAGATCTGTCCTCTGACTTGATAAAATGAAGTTTTTCTTTAAAGCAAGAACACATTTGGCATGTTCAGCACATAAATTGACAGGTACAAAGTGGCCGGTATGAAGTGAGGGAGGGAGGCAGTAAGAAATAGACTGGAAGAGGAAGGCAGGACCCAGATAGGAGTTTGGATTTCATTCTGACCGTTCATGGGAAGTTAATTGAGGATTTTAAATAGGGAAATTTACATGGTTTGGTGTGGTGGCTGAGTACACAGTGGACTGTAAAGAGGCAAGAGTGTTAACCAATTAGGAGGCTGTTGCAGGAGTCCAAGAGAGGGAGGAGCGTGGCTTAGACCACTTCTCTGCCACCATCAGGAAAGGGCAGTGGAAAGAGGTGGGTAGGTAGGTATTGTATTTAGAAGGTGGTGTAGACAGTATTTGCTCTGGGTTGGATTTATGATCTGCATGTCTAATATGCAGATCATAACTTTCTGAAAATCTAAATAATTTTAATTTAAAACCCCAAATAACAAATGATTACTTTATAAAACATTTAATATATTTTATTGAAATGAACATTTTAAAAACACTAAAATAGGGGCAACTGGGTGACTCAGTCGGTTGAGCGTCCAACTTTGGCTCGGGTCATTATCTCTCAGTTTGTGAGTTTGAGCCCCACATCAGGCTCTGTGCTGACAGCTCAGAGCCTGGAGCCTGCTTCAGATTCTGTCTCCCTCTCTCTCTGCCCCTCCCCTGCTTGCGCGCTCTCTCTCTGGCTCTCAAAAATAAATAAACATTAAAAAAAAAAATTTGTTTTGCCAGTTTTAGATTTTGAACTTCTTGTCCTTCAGTGCTTTATAATTTAAATTGTCAGAGATTCCAAGTGAGGATGAAGGTATGATTGTTGTGTCTGAAGTATTCAGTAGTTTTGCTTATTCATAACTGAGTCTGAATGAACTTGTTTTAGATGGTTAAGTATAGCTTTATAATCATTTTTTAAGAAATATTTTTATGAAATTTGGGTAAAATTATGCATATTAGTGTTGTGTAGGTATTGTCCTTCTAGATAGATGCTACATTAAGCTTTAAAATTTTACTTAAAATGATTTTTGTTTAGATTCATAATTAAACTGCTCTTATGGTCAACAAGTTGTTATATCTTTCTCCCCCCCTTTTTCTTAAAGGTTAGCTGTGCACTGTCGTTCTTTTTATTTTCTTTCCAAGTACATGAAAAGTCCATCCTCTTGGTATCATTGTAAGTAAAAATGTTTCAAGTATGTGTTTTATTTATTTATTATTATGTTTTAATAATATATTCATAAATTTGTTACCTCCATATAATCACCTAAGTGACAAATGTTATGTAGTTGGATAAAATTATTCATAACATTGTATTTTTCCAGAATGATTTATCATTTTACTTCTTTATAAAATACAATATTTTAAACTGAAAAGACTTCATAGAATTATTACTGACATACTTATTTCTGTTTCTTCATATATATTTTTTATATAAAAAAATGTCTTCTAAAGAGCTTTTCCTCAGATTGGAGCCTGTTTATCATCTTTGCCTTTTTCATTTCATTCATTTCCAGTCTATTCAGTAGTTTTGTTCTCTGTTTTTCACCTCTTGAGGGGCTTTCATATGTTGGCTCCATTCTGTTTCTTTTGTCAAAACTTTTGTTTAGACCCAATTGGCTGTTCCTAATCAGACTACGTTGTTTTAAGAGCATTAGAAATTTTTCCTGGTCATCATAGATATTGGGTGACAGTGGGGGTATATTATCCCAATATTAAAATAGTGTTTGCTCAGGACACATTGGAATACTTGAATCCTGCCCTAGATCAGTCCCAGCCTGTGACTATTCCATGCCTTATCCTGTGTTCGCCTAGGTTTCTGTGGAAGAGCCATGGACAGATAACCGATGACAAATGGAAAAGTATTGCTTTTATTAGGTGGAGCTTTAGACTGAGATCTCAGTGCAGAGCCTGCGCTGAGCTGGGCTGGCCTACGTGGAAGCCTGGAACAGAACTGTCTCACGTCATTGCAGACTAGGAGGACAGCTTAGTATCATACTCCAAAGTCTAAGCCTGAGTTAGTTCCTCCCACTATTGAGTGAGGCTTGGCTGACTCTCCACAAATTCCTAGTGCCAGGGGATGGAACTGTGGAAAGGTTTGCTTTCAAATTCCACAGAATTTCTGCCTCCTACAAGGCAGCCCATTCAGTGACCTGTAATCTGACCATTCATGAAGTAACTCTTGTGGTTTGTGGATGACAACAAAGATCAAGACTAGAAGAGATAAAGCCTGATGACAGGAGATTCAAAGGCAGACACTGTTAGGGTGGAGAGAGGGGGAGCTGGTGTGGAAGAAGTGATAAAGACCAAGGATGCTATCTCTGTCTGGGTCCATTTGTTAGAAGCCTGTGGAAACAACAGAACAGGCTTGTTGAGAGGGCAGAGGGGCAGCATTTTCCTCAGTGGGAGGGAGCCAGGGTTTGTTTTGAACAAGGTGATAAAGGGAAAGATTCAGAGAAGAGGTTGAGGATGCAGGGGATTCTGCTGCTTGATTATAAATATTAAGTACCTTGAGGTCAGGGCTGAGTTATATTCCTCCTTGTGTTCCTTTCAGAGTAGTGCTTGTACATAATAAATTTTCCACAAATGCTTATATTCAGTAAATGAAATAGAATGAGAGAGTTATGACTCAGAAAGAGAAAATGATGTTTATTGAGCACCTACTATGTGCATGTTTTTAACATAAATACATTCTGATTTAAAAAGCATCAAGCAGTGAAATTGAAAGTCATCTAGTATTTTCTTTTAGTGCAGTAGTTTGTAAGCCCATGCCTTACATCTCATATGCTAGTTGATATGGGGGTATGAATCCTCAAACCTTTTAAAATAAGGAGACCTAAAATAATGATAACAGCAAGTATTCAACAACCACCATCATTAGTAAACAGCTATTTTATTAAAAAATTAGATAATACCTAGAGTTCTTTCAAGTACTTAACAATACAAGGTACTACTATTATTTCCATTTATACATAAGAAAAAAAGCCTAAATTAATCATTTGTTCAGGGTCATTCAGTCAGTAAATGGCAGAGATGGGACTAAGCCTCAGGTCCCCTTCTTCTCAAGCATTGCCACAGTAAAATTCAGAAGGTAATGAGACCAAGGGTGGTGATGCGGTCAGAGTTGGGACCTGTAACCCTAAACTCTATAATAAAACCAATGGTTCCTTTCATTGGCATTATGCTTCCTCTTCCTGTGCTACTGTTCTTTTCCTGTAGCTGCTTCCTACTTGTTTTTTCCTCTTTTCTTTTATTCTAGCATTATCGGCTTGTTTCCTCTTGTAATTCTTCCTTGTCTCTGTTGTTCTTGCTTCAGTGGCAGAGGACAGTCCTGTCTCTTACAACTGTAGTTTTTACCTACATTAGTAACATGTAACATGGAAGACCACACAAAAGAAGTTTGAATACTACTATACTGGGAATTGATTTATTTCCCAAGAAGGATGAAACATGAAAAAGCTCTCTTTTTCTGAATGTTTAGATCTGTTTATCTGATCCTTTCTTTAAGCTGCTGTTTGTAGGACAGAAAAAAAATGTTCCATTAATGGAATATTGGAAGAAGCAGTTTTTCAGTTGTTATGAGGAGTATATACCTTCTCTATGTTTAGACTCACTTAGTTTGGATTGATAGTTATAAAAAAAAAACGAGTCAGTGATCTATATGGAGAACTTACTGGCTGTTTTTTGTTTGTTTAGCTACCCTGAAGATCAGACAGATAAAATGTATTTATATTTTTCACAAGAATTGAAACTCTGTCAGATTAAAATATTTTTTTCTTTATCATTTTAGACCAGTCTGCTTAGTTTTAAGTGAAATTCCGTTTATGTCTACCTGGTTTTTACTTGTGTCAACATTTAGGTGAGTCAAACCAATATTCATATAGCATTTTCAGTATACTTCGTATAAACTCATTTGAAACTTTTTTCAAAGTGATATGGTTTGAACTGACAATTCTCTTTTGATGTTTTTTCTGTTTTTCCCTTACAGTATGCTACCTCTTCTACTGAAGGATGAACTCCTAATGCCCTTAGTTGTGACAACGATGGCATTTTTTATAGCTTGTGCAACTTCCTTTTCAATATTTGAAAAGACTTCTGAAGAAGAACTTCAGTTGAAATCCTTTTCCCTTTCTGTTAGGAAGTATCTTCCATGTTTCACATTTCTTTCCAGAATTATACAATATTTGGTAAGTTGTTCAGTTTTTAAGGAATGGTACCTAGCATGGCAGTATTTTAAAAAAATGTAATACCTTTTTTCATTTATAGCTTTTTTGAGATATAATTCACATAAATTCACCCATAAAGCCTACCCATTTGAAGTGTGCAGTTCAGTGGTGTTAAGTATGTACATATAATTGTACAACCATGACCATAATCTAATTTTAGACTATCTCCATCACCCCAAAAAAGAACCCTTTTTCCATTAGCAGCCATTTTCCATTCCACCCTAATCTTTACTAGACAGCTAGTAATCTACTTTCTGTACCTATATATTTTGCCTATCTGGACATTTCATATAAATGGAATGTGTTATTTTGCTATGGCTGCCATAGCAAAATACCACAGAGCAGGTGGCTGAAGCAACAGAAATTTATTTTCTTATAGTTCTGGAGGCTAGAAGTCCAAAATCAGTGTGCCTCATCAAAGTTTCTAGTGAGGCCTCTCTTTCTGGGTTATTGGCAACTGCACTGTGTCCTCATGTGGCTTCTTCTTTATGTGGGTGTGGAGAGAGTTCTTTGGTGTCTCTTCCTCTTCGTTTTATTTATTTATTTATTTTTAATTTATTTAAAAGAAAATTAAAAAAAAAGTTTTTCTTATATGGACACTGGTCCTATGAAATTAGGGTCCCACCCTTATGACTTCATTTAAGCTTCCTAAAGTTTCTAATTCCAAATGTAGTCACATTGGGGTTGGGGCTGCAACATATGAATTTTGCAGGGGCCTAATTCCATCCATAACATGGAATCATAGAAAATATAGTCTTTTGTGACTGGCTACTTTCACTTAGCATAATGTTTTTGAGGTTCATCTGTGTTGTAGCGTGTGTCCATACTTCATTATGTTTTATTGCCATATTCCATTTTGATAGATAGAGCACATTTTGTTTATCTATTCTTCAGTTGATGGGCATTAGGTTGATTCCACTTTTTGACTGTTGTGAATAATGCTGCACTGAAGGTTTGTGTATAAATTTATCAGTACATTGTTTTCATTTCCCTTGAATGTACCCTTAGGAGTGGCAATTCTGTGTTTAGCATTTTGAGAAACTGTTGGCCAAAGTGCTACATGATTCTACATTCCCACCCACCAGCAATATATGAGGGTTCTGATTTCTCCATATTCCTGACGGTACTTGTTGCCGTCTTTTTTATTATAGCTGTCCTGGTGGGAGTGAAATCTCATTGAGGTTTTGATTTGTATTTTCCTAGTTACTAATGATGTTGAGCATCTTTTTATTTGCTTATTGGCCATTCGTATATCTTCTTTGAAGAAATACTTAATCAATTCCTTTGCTCATTTTTAATTGGGTTGTCTATTTATTTTTGAATTGTAAGAGTTCTTTATACTTTCTTGATACAGGTCCCTTACTAGATATGACTTGCAAATATTTTTTTCCTAGTCTGTAGGTTGCTCCTTCACTTCTTAATGGTACTGTTTCCAGCGTGAAGGTTTTTTTTTTTTAAATTTTTATGAAGTCCCATATGTCTATTTCTTTGTTTTTTCTTCTTCTTTTTTTCTTTTTTAAAGTAAGCTCTATATCTAGCCTGGCGTTTGAACTCACGACCCTGAGTAGAGTGTTGCATGCTCTACTAAGTCAGCCATATGCCCATGTTCTTGATGTCTTATCTAAGAAACTACTGTGTAAAGGTCATGGAGATTTACCCTTATGTTTTCTTTTAAGAGTTTTATCTTGAGGGGGTGCCTGGCCGGCTCAGTTGGAGTGTGTAACTCTTGATCTCGGGGTCATGATTTTGAGTCCCACGGTGGGTATAGAGATTACTTAATAAAACCTTAAATGGTTTATTTTTAAATCATTGATTCCTTTTGAGTTAATTTTTGTATCTTTGGATTGTAAAGTTGGACTGTGAGGTCCAACTTTATTCACTTGTTCCAGTGCCAATGAATTGTGTTGGTACCTTTGTTGAAAATGAACTGATCCTAAATATCAGGGTTTCTTTCTGGGCTCCCAGTTCTATTCCACTGATCCATATGTGTATCATTATGCCAGTACTACATGGTCTTCATTACTGTAGCTCCGTCGTTTTAAAATTCAGAATGTGAGTCCTCCGACTTTGTTCTTTCTCATGATTGTTTTAGCTATTTTATGTTCCACATTATTTTTCACATTAGCTTGTCAATTTCTCCCAAAACCCAGCTGAGATTTTGATAAGGATTGCTTTGATTCTGTTTATCAATTTGTGGAATATTGCCATCTTAATAAGATTTAGTCTTCCCTTAGCAAAAACCATGGGGGAGGGGAAGACGGGAAAGGAAAAAAAGACACAGAGGGAGGGAGATAAAACATAAGAGACTCTCAAAGACTAAGAACAAACTGAGAGTGAGGGGGGTGAGGGAGGGGGGAGAGTGGGTGACGGGCATTAAAGAGGGCACGTGTTGGGATGAACACTGGGTGTTATATGTAAACCAATTTGAAAGTAAACTATTTAAATAAAAAAAAAAGACCAGAAAAAAATTTAGTCTTCCAAATCCATGAACATAGGATATATTTTCATTTACTTAGACAGTCTTTAATTTTCCTCAACATTGTTTTCACTTTTCAGTGTACAGGTCTTATGTACTTATGTTAATTTTATTTCTAAGTATTCTTTATGATGTTTTTGTAGATGGAATTGTTTTCTTAATTTTGTTTTTATGTTTGTTGCTTGACCTGTTTTTAAAAATTTTTTTAATGTTTATTTATTTTGAAAGAGAGAGACAGAATACAGCAGGGGTAGGGACAGAGAAAGAGACACAGAATCTAACATGGCTCCAGGCTCTGAGCTGTCAGTACAGAGCCTGACATGGGGCTTGAGCCCAGGAACCGCGAGATCATGACCTGAGCCAAAATCGAGTCAGACGCTTTAACCAACTGAGCCACACAGGCGCCCTTGGTGTTTTGTTTTCTATTTCATTGATCTGGCTCTAATTTTATTCTTTTTCATGCTTCCTTTGGTTTGGTTTACTCTTTTATCTAGTTTCTTAAAGTTTAAATTCAGGTGATTGATTTAAACCTTTCCTTCCATTTTTATAGAGGTATTCAAACCCATAAATTCCAGGTCATGTTAAGGCGGCTTTCCATAAATTTTGACATTTGTTTTTCATTGAGTTAAAAATATAGTCCATTTCCATTGTGATTTCTAATTTGGTTCATGAATTACTTAGAAACTTGTGCAGTTTCCAAATATTTGGGGACTTCCCACATTTCTTCCTGTTTTTGTATTATTTAATTCCGATATGTTCACAGAGTGCCTCGGTGGCTCAGTTGGTTAACTGTCCAACTTTGGCTCAGGTCATGATTTCGCAGTTCTTGAGTTCAAGCCCTGCATCAGGCTTTGTGCTGACAGCTCAGAGCCTGGAGCCTGTTTCGCATTCTGCGTCTCCCTCTTTCTTTGCCCCTCCCCTGCTCGTACTCTGGCTCTCAAAAATAAACATTAAAAATTTTTTTTTTTCAATGTATTTAGAGAACATACTTTATATAATCTCAGTGTTTTCAAATGTATCAACTGTGTTTTATGTTGATATTTCCTTTGCTTTTGAGGGGTATTTTTGCTAGAAATGGGATGGTCTTTTTTTTTTTCCCAGCAATTTGAATGTCATCCATCTTACTGCCTTGTGGCCTCAATGCGTTCTGATGAGAAGTCAGCTGTTAATCTTATTAAGGATAGCTTGTATGCGTAGTTTTAATGCTTATTGCATGTCCCTTTGAATATGAGTCTGGAGTTCAGGGAAGAGAGGTCCAAGCTGGATGAGCTCACAAAAGCATACACAGAGGTAGGGGACATAAGGAACCAGCAGAGTTGTCTGAGAAGGATTAACTAGTGAGGTTGGAGGAAACCAGGGCAGTATGGTGTTATGGAAGTCAACTGAAGAAAGTGTGTCAGGAGATGGGAGTGATGTGCTATTTCAGATGCTGTTGAGAGATCACATAGGGTGATAAGAAATAACCATTGGATTTAGTACAGTGGAAGTCATGGATCTTTGATCAGAGAAGTTTCATTGGAGCAAGTGAGGTGAAAGTCTAATTGGTGTGGCTTCACTAATGAAACGGGAGGAGAACTGCATGCATTACGTTATAGGCAACTCCTTTGGGAAACTTTGCTGTAAATAAGAGCAGATAAATGGGGTAATAGCTAGAGTTTGTTTAAAATGGGAGAAATTTTAGCATGTCCCTTAACACTGACTCAGGATCATAGTATCATGACATTTCAACCAGTCCCATATTTCTTAAGTTTGAAACTTTCACACGTTTTCACTTTTCACTAAGGTTGACTCAGGGATTTTCCCGTTGGAGGGTATTTACAGCCTGTTTATTCCTGTTTGTGAGTCCTTTTGGTTCTGTCCCTAAGCTTCCATCTGGAAAGAGCACTGCATACTCTATTCAGGTCTTCAAATCCTGTCATAACCATTAAAACATCTTTTAGGGCTCCATTTATGTCTCACCTTCTTCATGAAAGTCACCCACAGTGGTTTCTCACTGCTTGCCTAGAAAGCAAGTGAATGTAGAAATGTAGAACATTTACTTTAGCAGCTTCTGTGTATTTGCTATCCCAGGGATAAAATGAGTAAGATCTGTCTGGTCCTTGTCTTAGGGAGCCCACAGTCTAGAGCTAAACTGTCTAATAAGGTAACCTTAAAAATTTAAACTTAGTAAAATTAAATAAAAAATTCAACTCAGACACAGTAGTCACATTTCAAATGCTTCAATAGCCACATGTGGTCAGCAGTTACTCTTTTGAGGTATACAGGTATAGAACATGTCCGTCACTGCAGAAAGTTCTGCTGTACAGTGTGCTAGCCTAAAGAAAACTGACTGCTACACAATTACAATAAATGCAGTATTTTTACTACTCATTTTGGCATTTAATGAAATGTGACCTTGTGATTTTATTTAACTAGTTCACGCATTTCCCTAATTAAATTGAAAACTCTTTAAGGCCAGAAGATTACATTTTCTTTTATATGCCCCACAATGATTTACTATAGCATTAGCTCATTGAATGTTGCATGAATATGAAATATTTTTCTCTCTTTGCCATGGAAGACTTTTTTTTATTGATGGGTTCTATAGCCCATTAGCTTAGAACTTTGTATCCCATAAGGATTCAGGGCCTTGGAGAATAGCCTGAATTTAACCCTGACTAGCAGTATTGTCCGGTCCAGGTAACTTTTAAGTACTCGGGTGGTATTACGTATGATTGGAGTTCTCAGGGTTTGGTTACACACGGGAATCGCTTGGAGGGCTTTAAATCTTGAGGCCTACCTTATAAACTGATACAATTGGTCTGAAGTATGGCCTGGGCATTGAGATTTTCACGCACCTCCCCCCTCCCCCGTCGATGATTCTAACGTGCAGCCTAGGAGACCCAACAGTAGAAGAGACTGGAGTCCCACCCCTCATCTTCGGTTCTGCTCACTTACAGCTGTAAGTAAATGTTACCAGTACATTTACATTTTATCTTTTATATTACTCAGTAATTTGTTTTTTCCCCTCCTTGTAGTTTCTTATCTCAGTCATCACTATGGTACTTCTGACACTGATAACTGTCACACTGGATCCTCCTCAGAAATTACCGGACTTATTTTCTGTATTGGTTTGTTTTGTATCCTGCTTGCATTTCCTGTTCTTCTTGGTATACTTCAACATTATAATCATGTGGGATTCCAAAAGTGGAAGAAATCAGAAGAAAATCAACTAGCTATATCTCCAAACACATGTGAAAATATTAACAGTGCTTAAAGGTTTTTCAAACTTTTTGCTGTGTATAAATACAATTATCATTTTGAGAATCATGGAATTACAGGAAAAAGATGGTGAAAAGTCATTGTTGTCTATACAAAATAAATGTATATGGGGATCCAAGCCCAGTGGAGGCTTTTATTTTCTAACTATTGAGTGGCTAAGACATACAGTAGTTTTATAATACTCAGTTAGCCAAGTGGGAAAATAAGAGAAAATGCCCTTAATCCTAGTGTTTACTCAGGAAATATACTCTACAATTTGTTGTCTTAAAAAAAATCTGTGACTCTAGTGAGCTTACTGGGAGGATTTAGCCTTCTTTTTAAAGGAAATTACTTATTTTGGTATTTAAATTTAATTTTCCTTCCTTAGAGTGCAACTAGTGTGTATTTTATTCTTTAGAAATTATATCTCAGGGATTAAATTTGTGATAATTTTTTTGATAAGGCAATTTAAACTGCTTGAAGTTTGAACATGCCTAATTACATGTACAAATTTGAATTTCTTTCTAACAGGCAGAGGGATTAAACCATGTTCTTAGTTTTTCCAAAAATGCTGATTTACATAAGTGCAATTTAACAGTGAATTTTCTTGAATTCAAATCTAAGTGGTTTGAGTGATGTCTTTTTAATTACTCATGATCACTAGTTCTAAACTTCTAGGATCATTCTGTTTAAGTTAAGCAGGATTTCATCTTTTTGAGCTAAATTGTTGTTATGACATCGTTCAAGATGACTACTTCCACAGCATTGATTCATATCATGTTTCATATTGACTTGGCTCTGTTAATAATGTATCATTCTATATTAGGAGAAGCTCATCCTAACTATCATATTCAATTGGTTGAAGTGATATATCATATCCATGTTATAGCATTTTATGTAAAATGTGTTTAGTCTCTGTGATAAGAATAAAACAATTATTTTCACATCAACTTACGTTTTTAATGAATATATTTCTTTCATAAGACAGCCATTAAGGTATATTATTGACTAAGTGGTGATATATTTTAAAATGAACACATATATACAAAGAAAATTTGGTTCTAGACATGGACAGCCACAGGCTGATACAAGAAGGTATGTGCTTCTAAGTCTGATAAAGGAAGTAGGTTTAGACAAAGCAAAAATCAGGAAGTATTTCTTTTTCAAAGCAAATGTGCATAAAGACTCAAAGGGCAGGTCAGCACAGAAAAGCAGCCTTGAATCACTGCCGAATCAGCAGGAACATCGCTGTCCATGGTCACCATCTGTAATCACTGTGCCCAAATGTCAGCATCTTGGCTGGCTGGTGTAGTCCTATTTTTTTATTTTTTATTTTTTGTAACAGCATATATAGGTTTAACACAGGATGTTGATTTAAATCAATGATGAGGAAGTTCTAACTTCTAAATAACTAGAACAGGGAGAAACATTATTTGAAAATAAAATTATATGAATATTAATAAAATAGAATATACCCAAATTCAAGGTAAGTTATGGGCAAATTCTTTAAATATACATTTTCCAGATAATTTAATATAATCATATTGAGTAACATGGTAGCTTTTATGGAGACCTGTAGCAATTATAAGTATCTCAATATGTATTAGAAACCAATTTAAGAAGAGTCTACTTTGAACTTGGATTAAGTTCCAAAATACCAAAAACAGGGGCACCTGTATGGCTCATTTGGATAAGTGTCTGTCTTCGGCTCAGGTCATGATCTCGTGATTTGTGGGTTCGAGCCCTGTGTTGATGGCTCAGAGCCTGGAGCCTGCTTCGGATTCTGTGTCTTCCTCTCTGTCCCTTGCTTTGCTTTCTCTCTCTCTCTCAAAAATAAACATTAAAAAATTAACAAAATACCAAAAATGTCCAGTGGTGAATTAAAATCACAGAAATAGGCAATTCTAAAGTATTTCTCTCAGTGACAGGATTATTGGGATGTCTAAATATAAAGATATTTAGGTAATGCAAAAATATTAAAGATGTCTCACTTCAATGATCTGTCAAAAAAATGAACTCTTCTAAGTTATTTTCAAGTTCATTTTAGAGGGAAGGGCTCTTTCTGAGAAATGCAGTTTTCTCTGTTGCCAATAAACTTAGGTTTGCTTCTTAAAATGAAGAGAACAGAGTGTATGTTCATGTATCAAATATGAAGTATACAGAAGCCATTTTCCCTTGAGGCCTTAAGGAGGGGAGAAAAAGCCCAGATGTAGCATTCTGTCTAAATGATAAACCACAACTAAGTGAGTGAAACATTTACAAAAGTCAAGGCAGCCAAAGGAGCCTCTCTGTTCAATAGAAAGAGTAAAAGATGGATAGGATGTAACTAAATAATGGTTGGAGTAACACAGGGGTTTCAAGTCTCAATTGGTCTCTCTTCTGCTGTGTTCATTGGAAGATCAGGGCCAAGTGTATCCCCCGCCTTGCTCCATGTCGCCTCCCCTTCTCCCACATATAAACATTAGTTTTGTGTGTGGATCTTTCTGCTTTGTCCTTCATGTGGCCTCCAAGGGTGATAAAGCGAGAGTCATCTGATCTACAATGAAGAGGACTGGGAAATGATTCTTAGCAGACCCAGCTGTTCTGAAAGGCAAAAGCTTAGTATATCAAGAGGTCAAACATACAGTAACTGATTTAATAGCATTAAGCACATACCTACATAACTTGCATTACATATGAAATCACTCTACTTCTTAACCCTTTATTTCCTGACTAACATAAGTTTCTTTATATGCTTTGGCTTTACATCCTAAGGTTAGTTTTCAATGCTAGAACACAACGGAATTTTCCTTTTTGGTGTTTTTTAGGTAATGTCCTATTAAAAGAACTGTATCACAAGTGTTCTATACATTTAGCAGATTATGTTAAAAGTCTAATTTAAATAGACCAATAAAGTCACTAGTGAAGGCAATAGTTTAATAGTTAATGGGGTTACTATTTAGTATCAGTCATTTAATAGTTTTAAAAACTCATTTTCACTTTAAGAAGTGAATCTGAAATTTCTCTAAATGGAAAATCAGTTATTTTCAAACAAATTTTGTTTCAGATTTCTGTACAGTATTTTTATATTCATGATACAGTAGTATCTTCCACAAATTTTATCAAGGGAATAGCATTTTTTCCCCTGCGGAAGTGGTCAAAGACAAATACAGTTTTAAAAAGTCATGTTACCAAGTTAAAACACATCCTGTGATACCCTCTTCCCCTTATTTCATTAGAGTACAGATGATTAGAATACAAACTAACAGCACAGAAAAATACAAATTTAACGCTTCAAAACCCCTTGGAGGGGATCGCTTACCCACAAGAAAGGTCCTTTCTCTTAATCCAGCAGAGTATGTGGTTGAGATTAAGAACAACTTCATTTTTTAAAACGTTTGTACTGCAAAATGCATTCCATTATTTTATAAAAGGAGGCACAAAAGCTTTAAAACATTGAAATAGTTTTTCTGTACAAACAGGAAAAACTAGAGTATAATAAAAACATCCCTGAGATAATGGCTATACAATAAACTTCTTGAAAAATTTTATAAGTTAAAGAATCCAATTAATACACATGTGGGGCTTTAAATGGGAAAGTGGTACCTAATTCCACTCACCATTAGATTTAATCTGAGTTTTAAAACATACGGTTTTACCAAAGGTGTCATTTTCATAAATGCTTTGAGTCTATCCACAAATGCTAAAAGTATACAGAAGTGTGTGTGATACAGAATTGAAGATCCTCTTCCACATGTTGGCTTACATTAAAGGGTCAAAAAGAAATGTATTATTTACATTGAGATTATCTACTGCTGTGTGTAGAAAGTTTAAATTAGCTGCAAGAAATTTTATCTAGATACGCACCTGCCTAGTGCTATGATCTGGTATTTACTGGGCAGATTAATTACAAACATTTCTTCTGTTCCTTTAAATATGATCAGGCAGATGCAGAAGAAGTTGGTGTCCACAGTAAGGGCATTTCTTCTGAATGTCTGCAGGATATGAAAGATGATTGTTAAACCAAGAATTAGTTTCCAAATTAACATGCATCTCATACACTATTTAAGAAATGAGTTAAACACCCATTTACCATGTAATTTGATACCTCGTTTAGATATTGGTAATCTCTCATTTGCTTATTTTTGAGTCTTCTAAGCAAGATTCACCTTCACAAATAATTGTAAATATGATTATTCAGATATCACCCTCTTCACTTTATGTGAAGATTTATCTTGAGATACTTCTGAGAGATTTCTAAAACTCCTACATGACCTACTTGCTGAAAACACCAAAATCTACATGGCTTTTGTCTGTAAGCCGTAAGGGCCTTTCAGCAGGTGTTTCCTCCAACAGCTGTCCCCCCAAAAAAGAGACTGTATTTACTGACATTCCTATTCAGAGAGTGTCCCTCTGGAGACTCCTAGTGGTGACAGAAGTTCTTGTCATTTGGCTTAGGACCTTTATGTGAGAGGAAGTCTTTGACAAGGGCAGCTATTGGCAAGTGATGACATATTTCCCATAGGCCATGTGGACCTCTCACTCCTGAAGTACCCCATTCACGCTTACGTTGGCAGCTATGAAGTAATGCACGGTAGGCCCCTATATTTCCCTATTCATGAGAGTCCACACGTATTCTTGTCCTAGAAGATGGCAGGTTGCCAACTTGAGTCTGGTCTGAATTCCTATAGAAGATTTTAAGCATTCTAGTATTCACTTAATACCCCTATAGGTTATTGATACATAGTTATCAGAACTAATGACAATACCATTCAGGAAAGGAAGACTGTCATTCAATAGTTACTCTGGGGGAGGTGCTAGTTAAGCTTATTTTGTACAATCCCACAAGGTAAATGTTACCAGTCCCACTTGATACTTAAGATTTAGGGGGAACTAAGAGCCTTAAGGCCGCAGAGCTAAGTAGGGAGCAGAGCTGGTGCTGGACATGTAATCCCAATCCTGTCCTCTGTTATGATGCCAGACCATGCAAAGAAGTTTCATCGACTGATCATGACTGCTGGAAGTGTGGGGAGAAAGATTCTGAGGACAAATTCAGGATCGATCCAGGAAAAACAAATGCTTGGATCGGAGTGAAGATGTTACAACACAAGACCAGGGAGCAGGCGCATGTGCATTATCTCTACACTGCCATCCTGGCTCTGGGGATGACTCAGAACACAAGTGAAAAGCAAGTCAGATACAGCGATGCAGTTCATGAGCAGTATTTTGACGAGACTCAGCCTTCGTATAACAATTATATTTTATTCTCTCTAAAACATACTTTGGATTGTTACTCCCCTAGACAATAATCTTCACTGGTCCACTTCTGCCTAATGAATAAAGCCTGAACTTATTAAGCCTGCTGATCATAATTGTCAATGATGTGGTCGAACCTACTGTTCATTCTGCTTTTCTGCCTTTTTTGTTCATGTTGTTCTCTCTGCCTAGAATGTTCATACAGCCCATCAAAATTACCCATTTTTCAAATTCAAGCTTCTTAGTAAAGTACAAAGTTTCTATTACTAGGGCCTGGAAGGTGCTCTGTCAGAGATAATGTAGAGTGAAATAATTAGAATTGATTTTAAAATAATGCACTCTTGGCTAAAATGAACAAATCAGGAAACTACAGGTGCTGGCGAGGATGTGGAGAAACGGGAACCCTCTTACCCTGTTAGTGGGAATGCAAACTGGTGCAGCCACTCTGGAAAAAGGTGTGGAGGTTCCTCAAAAAATTAGAAATAGAACTGCCCTGTGACCCCGCAATAGCACTGCTAGGAATTTACCCAAGGGTTACAGGAGTGCTGATGCATAGGGGAACATGTACCCCAATGTTTATAGCAGCACTTTCGACAATAGCCAAATCATGGGAAGAGACTAAATGTCCATCAACTGACAAATGGATAAAGAAGATGTGGTTTATATATACAATGGAATACTACTTGGCAATGAGAAAGAATGAAATCTGGCCATGTGTAGCAATGTGGATGGAACTAGAAGGCATTATGCTGAGTGAAATAAGTCAGTCAGAGAAGGACAGATATCATATGTTTCACTCATATGTGGATCTTGAGAAATTTAAGAGAAGACCATGGGGGAAGGGAGGGGGAAAAAGTTACAGAGAGGGAGGGAGGCAAACCATAAGAGACTTGAATACAGAGAACAAACTGAGGGTTGATGAGGGGTGGGAGAGAGGGGAAAGTGGGTGATGGGCATTGAGGAGGGCACTTGTTGGGATGAGCACTGGGTGTGGGATGGAAACCAATTTGACAATAAATTATATTAAAAACAAAACAAAAAACTCCAAAAAACTAAAATAATGAACTCTCAAATAATGACCTAATCACTCCATCCTGAGGCGATCTATGTCTGTTGTATATTACTATACTACTGCTTATTCTTCATTTGGTTCTTAGTTTATCCTTAGTCTGAAGAGGAAGGAACTGTCAATTATTCTACTCTCTATACCCCATGGAGGAGTGACAAACCTGATTGGCCAAAGTCCAGAACATTGGTCCACATTTTACTAGTAATATTATATGTCACTCTTCTTACACAATACTCTTTCCCATTAGTTTCCCTTTCGCTGTCTACTCTCAATCCAATTCATCTTTATGCTTCCTAATTTCATGTTATAAAGAGACCAGCCCATTTTATCTGTCTCATCTGCAATCAAGCACAGGCAGGTCTGTAGTCTTTACTGTTGTAGAGGTACACAGAAATGGGGTCTATTTCAAACTTGCAGCTTTCTCCTCAGGTTCAAGGTTTAGATTCACACTGTTCAAGATTTGGACTCAGTGTGGGAGAGAAGAGGTTCCACTTCTGCCTTAAACACAATGTATCTTAGTTACCCCAAGCTTCTGCCAGAGGGCCTGGCATGTTGGAGGTTATCAATTCCTCCAACTAATCAAGTTGATACTTTGATCCTCATTGGACTCCTAGTCCTTTTTTGTACTTGCTATTGGCCAGAATCCTGGAAAGAAGAGGGGTCTGAACTTGTATTATTATAGCTTGCCTTATATTATTATTGTTTCATGTATATAATATTAATCTTGTATCTTTAGCTTGACTACTGGGTTTTTAAAAGTTGCATTATGCAAGTGCTTTGTTTATACTAAGCCACATACTTTTGTTAACCAAATGATTTATCCAATTGTTTCTAGATGAAGTATCCCCGGTATCTCCCTCAGCATCCCCTATTTTTAGCCCAAATCATGCTTCCACCATCCCTTTGCTGGTCTTTGTACATCTGTGACCCATAGGTTGCTGCCTCTCTTACTCAGTCTCTCTTATTCTAACATCATTTTATAAAGGTTTTGCTTGTTAAAGGCTCTGGGAGTGAATCTGTTTGGGTTCTTTCCCCCACTGAATAATAAAGGTCGGGAGGGATAGTCACTGAGGTGTGAAAGGGCAGGAGCTGATGTGCAGACAGGGGAGCGGGCCACCATGGTATCAGGAGTGCTGTGACTGTCAGAGGCTTCTAGGGCACAGGACAAAATCAGAGTGTGATGCCCTCCCGTAGTCATACCACTTGGGCAACTATGACAAATGCACAAAAAAGGAACAATGAGAGAACATGGAAGAGAGAGACCTGAGGAAGCCTAATGTAAGGTGAGTTATAAGCAGGTTTTGAAATACGGGTAAGTTTTTGACGATGGTGGGGAAAATATATGTCAAGTGAAGGAGACAGGAACAAAGATAGGGAATGAGAACGGTTCTCTCTGAGGAATGTGTCTGAAGAATGGTGCGTAATCTGGACTGAGGCGCAAGGACAGGGTAAGCTGTGGCCACATCACGGAGAGTTCTGAATGTCAGTAAAAATTTGATTTTACTGCGAATGTGGTAGAGTGATGCCTTCTTAAGCATAATTTGTCCGGTAACAGAACAGGCTGTAGGGGAAAGGGAGCAAGGGGCAGGTTTGCATAGGGAAGATCATACGGACGAGAGGTCATGAAGGAATAAACTAGTGCAGGGGTCGTGGAGAGGAGAGGTAAAATAAACGTTTTCGGAAGTGATCCGACCTGGCAGCAGTTGGATATGGGGCCACAAAAACGGACAGAATTTCGAGTTTTTGAGCCTTATCACTGGATAAATGTTATTCCTAGAAAAGACAGGATAAAGGAAAGTTTTGGGGGGGATAATAAAAATCAGCATACTTGGGGGACAATATATGGCAGCTGAGCTTGTGGGTTTACAGATGACGAGCAGGATCACAAGTTGATCTGGAAACCATATCACCGTAGTACTACACTACGGTGAGAACTGAGATCATGAAGACACTGCCCAAAACAGAGTCAAAAGAACACAGGGGAATGCCTCAAAGGTGAAGTCCAGTTTCATGTCTTTGTCCTTTCCACTGCTTCCCACTGAAAGGGAAATTGAGTGGTAGGTGAACCTTCATTCTTCCAAGATTTTTGAAAATTCTACTCAAATTAAAGACTCAGAAGAACACACCTAACATGGGACGATCTTGGGGCGCCTGGGTGGCTCAGCCAGTTAAGTGTCTGACTCTTGATTTTGGCTCAGGTCATGATTTCATGGTTGGTGGGATTGAGCCCCATGTCTCGCTCTTTACTGATAACATGGAGCCTGCTTGGGATTCTCTCTCTCTTTCTCTCTCTCTGCCCCTTCCCTGCTCCCGCTCTCCCTCAAAATATATAAACAAACATTAAAAGAAGAAAAACATGTGATGATCTTTATTAGAATCCAGGAACACAAAGCTATTCCCAGTACTCCTCAGTGCCCCCAAGTTCATGAATGAGACTGTCAGAGACTAAATGCGTATGTTCTCTGCCAGATGTATAACTGTAACGACATATTTATGATCGCCCTCTAATAGTTTCTGTTGGATTTTCATGGACCAGAAGTTGTTTAAAATCTTTAACCCTAAGTATGTGTGTATCTGTATATTATACCCTTACTGTTTAAGAGGATCTAAAACCTTTGACCAGTAGTGAAACCTGAAAATCATAGATCACTATTGTTGAGTCAGCAAAGCACAGAATCTAGCACCAGACTACTCAGGTTAGTATCCTGGCTTTGCTTCTTAGGTAATTCTGGGACAAGGTATTTATATATATATTTTTTAATGTTTGTTTATTTTTGAGAAGGGGGGAGGGGGCAGAGAGAGAGGGAGACAGAATCCGAAGCAGGCTCCAGGCTCTAAGCTGTCAGCACACAGCCCGACACAGAGCTTGAACTCAGAAACCGTGAGATCATGATCTGAGCCGAAGCTGGACACTTAATCAACTGAGCCACCCCGGTGCCCCTGGGACAAGGTATTTTAACCTCTTTGTGCCTCTGCTTCTTCACATATAAAAGAAAGATAGTAACTGTATATCATGTAAGTTGTTGAAAAGGTTAAATGGAATATGTATAAAGTGCTTACAATAGTATCTAGCACACTGACAGTGCTCAATAAATGTTAGCCATTATTATAAACTATTATTTGTTGTATACAACAGAATAAACACTTTAATGAATGAAAGTGACACAATTTGTGTGTAAGATGCTTTGCAAATATTTTTAAAACAGCTAGTTTGTTAGGAAGCTAATACTTATCATTTGAAATACTGTTTCCAAAGAAATGTATTTTTAGTATAGAATTCATTTTGCATTAACTTTTTTCCTGAGAGATAGCAGGCAACATCTGGTTAGCTTCTAACCATGTTAATTAATACTGATGCCACTAAGTCTGAGATAGGCTAGTTCTTAATGCGAGCCTTCAGTTATAGGTACATTAGACACTAATATCATATTATGACCCATACTGCTTCTACCTAATATGTTATAATAAGCTAGTTATAAATCTATCATTTTTACTTACATTGCTGAATCCGTAGCGAACTGTTTTGAAGGAAAGATACAACTAATTAATATATAATTATTTACTTAATTTAGCACATTTCCAAATTCATAGACGTGTTATATCTTGTTCAGTCACATGTATCCTACAGAAACTATAACCCACCTGTCAGTATCTAGTTATTTATACTAAAGGTGCTAAATTAAGAGCCCTCTTTACACTCATCTAAAAATACGCACTTTCTGACTTGTAAAGCTAGGCTGATCAGCTCAGTAGTGTTCTTTTCTATCAGCTTCTAGCTCATTCATCTGGTCAGATTGTTCTCTTATTTTTAAAATTAGATTATAATTTCAACAACAGCTCCAAAGTTCATGTCCCTATTTTCTTTATAGACCAGTACCAAACTTGATAATGTAAATAAAATGTTTCCACATGAACAAAAGAGTGAAATTTAACAAGGCTAACCTTAATTAGAAAGGTGAAAGCCTGGGGTGCCTGGGTGGCTCTGTTGGTTGGGTACCTGACTTCAGCCCAGGTCATCATCTCACGGTTTGTGAGATCAAGCTCCCTGTCAGGCTCTCTGCTGTCAGTGCAAAGCTCAGTTCAGATCCTCTGTCTCCCTCTCTCTCTGCCCCTCCCCTGCTCATGCTCTCTCTCTCTAAAAAATAAACATTAAAAACAAAAAAAGGTGAAATGCTACCTCAGTTTAAAATGCCTTTCAGGAATTCATAGCTGTCAAGATGATATGATTCTGTAAGAAAGAAAAAAGTTTTTTTCAGAAAACAGTTTAAGTAAGTTGTCACAGTATATGATGCAGAATAAATGCTGAATCGAATGAAATTAAAGAGCCTAAACATAAAGTTTTATTTTACACTATAAATAGCTTTGGGGCTATAAATTCTCATTTCAACGTCTTACTGATTTGCATAATTCTGAAACATACATATAAGAATTTAGGATAGAACGTGCCAAAAGACTTATTATTGTAACATATACTTATACTTTATTATGATTACTTATCTTCCGTGACAGATTCTACGATCCTGAGGACAGGACCAGGTCTGTGTTGTTCATTAGTGTATCACCAATGCTAGAACAGTGCCTGGCTCATAGGGCACATTAAAAAAATATTAAATGGATGAGGCATGTAAGGGGATAGCAGTTTCTAAGTATTTGAAAATGTTTACATTCCTTTGACAAATTCTTAGAATGGCACTTGTTTTTATTCATTCATCGAACATGCATTGTGGATCTTCTATCTAGGTTCTCTACGAGGCTCTGAGGCTACAATATAGAGATATGACTTTTGTTTGTTTGCCAAGGAGAAGCCAGAAGGAGGCCTGAAACCAGACAATTACAATACACTGCGATACCACGATGCAATACATTTATAAACATTCAGACAAGTGTTGTAGAAGCCTAGAAGAGGAAGCAATTTCGTTTTACCTAGGCCAGCTGGGAGACTTCACAGAGGATGGGACATCTGAGGCTGACCTTAAAGAATGAGCAGGAGTTCGCTAGACAGAGAAGGAAGAAAGAGCAGTCTGGGGAGAGAGAGAAGTAGGAGAGGCCTGGGGTTCTGAGAGATTCCAGAGGGCTGAAACATGTGGTGTGAACAGTATGAATTAAAGTGACTTCTTTCCTCCTATATGAGGTCTGAGCTAGAGGAAAAATCACCTAATACTTTTTACAGAAGCCTTGCTTTAACTGTATAATTAGCTATATAACACTATAAATATCTGCTTTATTATTCTCTATATGTGTTTAAAATACATAAACCACTTAGAAAATTTATCTAACTCTTTTTTGAGGAGCTTTCCTGACTACTCGAAGAGTTAAGATGGAGGAAAAAATGTTCACCTGTCAGGTGACATAAAACCAATTTCTACTAAATGTGCCAGAATAATTTTTCTCCACCTCAGGAACGGTTAGTCTTCGGTCTGTTCATTACTGTCTTTTTATAGTATTTTTATTTAATAAAACCTATTAAGACTACCATACAAATCTCTTTACTTATGCTTTTATCTTTTAACTGATCAATTTTTATATTGCTGACATCCCTTCTTCACCATTTGCTCATTTAAAAATTCATAGTATGTGAGATATGTCTCTGGAGAAAACGTCTATAAAATTTGTTACAGCTGGCAAATGTGTATGAGTCAGTGATAGCACATGACTAAATGCTTCACAGAAAATAAAATTTGTTTCTGTAGTAAGCAGAACTGTTTAAATGTTATTTATTTTTATGTTTCAAAGAAAATATATTGTGAAGTGCTGCATTGATTTAATACGCAACAATGTCTGTGTACATGCTGTAGAAGGAAAATTTATGAAACCTTTGCACAACTCCTTTAATTGAATTTTCCAAATCTCTCACCACACACAAATAATCAATATCTTCTGCAGAGAAAACCAGTCAGAATTATTACCGTCTTTCGTTTCAATTTTGTTGTCATCAGCACATACGGAGCACCTGGATATTCGTAACGTCTGATCCCAAGTTATTTACACCTCTTAAACACGTAATTGCTATTAAGTGAGTTCAAATCTACGGTTTAAATTTTTTTATGTATTATTTAAAAGATAAAATGATCATACTTCTAGAGAAATATACAAAAATTTAAATCATGGAAGAAATTATTTAAAAAGCTTTGAAAAGTAATAAATCAGTTCGTTTTTCCTTAAATCCTAAACAAATCTGAAGTAAGCAGTCAAAATGTATCCCCAAAACAGTGATGAACAGTGTAAAACAAGAGCATTAACATCATTAACAGGAAAAGTATGAACCACGTACAACATACAGGAGAGCTGAGGACTACAGTTGTACACTGATGTATATATCTGTGTCACCAAAACGAATACCTCCATTTTTTATCTCTAGATAAACCAAGAACATTAAGACATAGGAAGGAATTTTTGTTGTTTCTTCTAAAGCTCATCATGTCTAAACTTCAAACTTCAGTGCTTTTGAAACTGAAGTATTTGCCTGAAAAAAGATATCATTTAATGTTAAGGTATGAAAAACTAAAAGGGTGGTAGTCTTCTAAGGAGTAAGATCACTTGGCCAATATGATAAATGCTTTTACAAGACTGAGTGGGGGAGAGAACAACATAATTTTAAGTTAAAACACACTTCAGTGGATGGTTAGAATGAAAAGGCAGTATCAAACTATTTTATAGTCTCGGAACAGAAATAGTTTAAAATTTGTCCTGTAGTCCAAAAATTTGAGAACTTTAAAATTCTATAACCCAGATGAATTTTACAATGTAAGACAGTAAGTGAGCTAAAAAAAAAACAGAAACATTATAGTTTGTGCTTTTCTTTTGAAGGCCACAGCTGGAAATTCTGAAATATTTTGTATTACAAACAGCTGAGACAATCAACTTTTTTGAACAATGTGAAGTTCAGATGGTCACATTTCATTTCAAATATGCATACTGCAACCTACGCAATTATTCTCAAAACAGATAAAATATGTTTTGGACTAAAGCTAAGTGTCTGGATTTCATATCTTGGCAACTGCTCGACAATTTGCTTACATTCTTTTCAAAAACATTTTGTTTACTGGAAGTACTGGCCGTAGACAAACAATGATGGTATTTTCTAATATCTTCAGAAAAAATGAAAATACTAAGTACTATATAATGCCATCTATTGACTTGAGAATATCTGTATTAAGTTGTTTTAAGTAGAGGTTGATTATGTAAAGTAAATAAATTTCATGCCTTACCATGTGATGATAATGTGACATTCCATCTGTATCAACTCCCTGAATGGTCATGTTTTAAATCTTCAGCATAACGAATTAAGAATAATTATGAAAATTCACATCCAAATCTAACAGAGAGAGGACCTTTCATCTCATTATTTTTCTAAGAGTCATAAAGCCAATATTATTTAGGAAAGTGAAGTTAGGCTTACTTCCTAAGTAACTGAAAAAAGAAAGAAAGCTTTCCTTTGTTTAAGAAATTTGTACTTAGAAGGAGAGATCCTCTTTTATTCATATGCTCTATCAAAGCATTCCCTGATTTGCAACGTCCAGTTCTTTTAAAATCGCAGTGTACCTTTTAATATTATTGTATATGTTTTAATTTTGCCTGAATGTTACATAAAGCCTTAAGAATGTGTGTCAGATGTCTATTTATTTAAAACACTAAGCATGTTATTTTTACAATTATACTGCTCTGCATGTCATAAAGACTGCACCGGATGCCAAACAAGCTAGCACTGACATGGACAAATAAATAGAACTAAAGGACCAACTTGAAGAGGCAATAATAGCATGAATGCTGGAATTTTCCTGATATTGTCTATTTTAGCTATTCTAGGAAAATTTTATGAGAATCTGAAGGACATTTTTTTTATAGTGAAATATGCAATTTGTTCTTTAAAAAAATTTTTTTTCAACGTTTATTTTTGAGAAATGGAGAGAGACAAAGTGTGAGTGGGGGAGGGACCTAGACTCCAAAGCACGTTTCAGGCTCTGAGCTGTCAGTACAGAGCCCAATGCAAGCCTCAAACCCACGAACTGTGGCTCGAACCCATGAACTGTGGCTCGAACCCACAAACTGGCTTGAACCCACAAACTGTGAGATCATGACCTGAGCTGAAGTCGGACAGTTAACCGACTGAGCCACCCAGGCGCCCCTGTTCTTATTTTCATTCAGTACCTAATAAAATAAATCCCATATGTATTATGGGAATTGTTTTTATATTATATAATTTCTAATATTATGAATATCCCCAAAACACTTTAAAATGTAAACAATTCTGGATAATAGCATAGTAAAACAAAGGAGTAATTTAGAAATTTCTATAAAAAGCTGAAGGCTAGATCCCTAAAAAAGGAAGGTAGAAAGCAAATTAGCTTGACAGGCCAAAAACACTAGGGAAGTCCTTGTAAAAGGACTTGTATAAATAAAAGGGGTTGAAAATTATTAACTCAGCAAAAAAGTTATATATATATTTATATAAATACATGTATGTATGTGTTGATGTGTGTCATCTTTAATCAAAAATAAAACAAAACCATCAAAATAAAAAATATATATATTACGAACCGGAGAGAGAAGGAGGAAAATCACTCAGTAAAAACACTCAAACTCATATTATAAAAAAAGGAAGCTTCAAAAGATTTTTCGGACAACACTACTTCAAAAAATTAGTTAAAAAGTTAATGAAGATTTGAATAAACTCAGGAAATATAAAGAGCTAAAGCAGCTCTTGCCGAGAATCAGAAATGGAAGATGATATATATTTTAATATATACATATAAAATATACATCTACATATATAGCTACTACATATTTTATATTTCTAAATTCAGTTTTCACTTAAACCACAATAAATAATCAATGCTTATTAGAAATTTTAAAACATGATTTAGTGATTTAGTCATAGGATCCCCTTTATATGTGGACAAACACTTGGTCCTTAGGGAAGACCTGGTAAAGGGCAGGTCAGTTTTAAGGCCTAAAATACTAGAAAATAGTTTTAAGGCTGGCCACGCATCATCACACAAATAATTGGTATATACTAGAATGAAAGGAGATGACTTTTACCACATGGAATTCAACTTTAATGTCTTAATAAAAGCTCAGGGAGGAAAACAATACTTTTGGAAAATTTTTTTCCCCACTATTAAAATGATGATTCACTTATTTATTCTACAACTTTCCCTTCCTCATTTCTCAAAACCTGATGAAAGCCAACTATGTAAAGCCTAATTCTAGTCGATTCTAGAAAATTACAGATTAAAACATATTCACACTACTGGCACAGAATATATAGAAGAGTGAGTTCCTCTAGATGGGAAATAATAAACATTCCAATGTCCCATTACGATCCTCTAAAACTTGTCAAGTTAAAAGAAAATGACACCACTGAAGTCCAGTTACACATTATAATCAAGTTTCATAGTCTAGGAAAGAAGAGACCTCAAGTCTTTTCTAAGAGCTACCTTCATGTTCTTAAACCCTTGGGATCATGGTGGGACTTAGCTGCTCAACTGAAAGGCTCAGGAAGCCCGCTCGGCTCTCCTCTCACGTGAGTTCTGGAGGAGTGGTGCCCGGGCTATACTCGGTATTAATTACCCAGGCAGCCTCGGAAGGAACCAGCAGGGAACCCCAACGCTTCCCACTGCAGTCTCATCACAGGCTTGTTAAAGATCCTAAATAATCCTAAATACAGTCTAATATACTAGATTGGTTGAAGTGGTTTCAGTTATGCCTCGTATGTTTGCAGGGACTGCGAAATGGCAATGAAGTCAGTAATGTTAAAATGATCCCTCTTACACAGGTCTAAAGGTTTTAATATTTTATAGTCCATGATCATTTTGCTTACTGAAGTATGGATATGCATGTGTTATGGGAAAACCTGCTCATTTAGTTTCCCGTACTGTGAAATGCTCAGAGGCAAATGAGTTCACAGTAGATCAGACATTGTTAATGCTGTGAAAGTTTTCAGAACACTGGTTACAGAGTAACTTTTTATGCATTGTGTACTCCTAATTCAGCACTAAAAACTGCTATGTATTAATGTATTGTTGCCCCTATTTGTCTGTATTCTCAAAAAGAACTTTTAATAAAAGACAAAATTTAAATCTTAAACTGAAAATTGTATTTCAAAAGATATTTTAAAAGTTTAATCACTAGGGAAGTTATCTTATCAGACATGGTCTGCCAAATTCAGTATAAGGTTTTTCAAACGAGATTCATGATCTTTTAGAAGATCACACTAAAAAAGGCTCAAGATTATTGGTTTTAAATGGTGAAATGAGATGAAAGGATCTTTTTATATAAATTAAAACACACTCTTTACCTTTACTGGGAAGTCCTGAGCTCTTCCTTTCAAACAGCTTTTGTTTTGTTACTTTCGTCACTAAAAAAAAAAAATCTCATGTTAAGAATTAACGTGGAATACAAATAATTTCTCATTTTGGAATAATGTAATGAGAAAAAATAATTTGAAGTAATACCTATAGGTATCAAGTACAAAGTGCAATATCTTACTTAACGAATGAGCACCAAATTTTTAAAAAGCCTGATATGCATTTGCAAGGCATATTCTTTCCCTTCATATTCAACAAGAATCCCTGAAATAACATATCCTGGTAAAAGGATATGTTATGGCTTCTGATTTTATTTTCTAAATATTTCCAACACATGTCCAATAGTGCCATAGATTAAAAAAAAAGTCTTATCATATTTAAGTATGGGAAAAACTATTATTTAACTCTAAAATTGAGAATATTAGAGTATATATCTAAGTTTGCAGATAAGGAATGGAGATGCCATTGAAAACTCATGCATTTTTCTTACTTAGTTCTTTCGTTTTCTGCATTTCTCTTTGTAAGAAACATGACGGACGGGAGATACCAATGAGATTTCCAAGCTCTCTACTGCCCTCCAAAGCCTAAAAGAAGGACATCTTAAATGAGTTAAGTTCTCTACAAATAATCCATTGCTGACAAGTCTAGTGAAAATCATTTCAAGTAGGTGGTAGGAAGTTTAACTTTTTTCTGATAGGTCAACCACTGCAAGCTTTAAAATGCCTGAATAAAAATAATTTATTAAAAACACTAAACATGATCCACAAATATACTTTTAAATGTGAAAAAGCCAGATATTACTAAAATATTATGGCTACTTAATGTTCATATAAGAAAAGAAATTCCCATAAAAAGTACTTAGACATATTCCCTGCAAGTTCTTTCCTGGATTGGATTCTCCAATCTGGGGTTTCTCTCCTTTCTTCCTTTTTTCAAGTGGGGTAGTAGATACAAGAAAAATTATACATCTCGAAGGAAAAAAAAAAGCAAACCTGTATACTATTTAAATTTTGTATTATTTTCGGGATTTCTTCTGACGATTTTTCAACTTTAGATAGCAATGCCATGAACCTATAAATGAAACATATATATATATATATATATATATTTAGCAAGATCAGCATTTAAACACAGTACGTCATTTTCACAGCTTTAATTCTTTTTAAGAGATCTTAGGTTCAGTTTTCTAATTCTTTTCTTTACAAAGTGGTAGAAGATGTAAATTCTCCTCCATCGTTCTTCATCCCTTTACAGACTCAGCATATGTGACCAATCACCCCGTCTTTGGGATTTTCGCTGAGCAGTGGGAGGATGTGAAGATGTGGTTAGTTGGTTTGCTCCCTTCTCCAACTGAACACTAATATGCCATGGAAGTCTGTGTCAGTGTTACGCAGTAATTTTTGTAATGGAAAAATAAGTTTTATGGCTTTCATATATTTCAGTGTGAAAAAGATTACAAAGGCACTCTGTTAAGTTCGAAAACAAAGAAAACTTCACTTGTAATCCTATCTACTGAACATATCTCTAATTAGCATGTTACCAAACTGGAAAAATTCTCTTAGGTTTTTTGGATTTTTTTTAAACATTTCTCTAGCTTTATATCATACTTTCTGCCCTTAATATAATATTACATATATGTTTTTTGGTCACATCACCCATATGTTTATAATTTTAAAGGCTGCACAATATTGTACCTAGTAAGCATACTAAAGATGATTTAACCATTCCTTTGTTCTTGCAGTTTTAGCGTCTTTTCCAATTTTATATAGTCTCATAGCTGTATATGATACTCTATATCAGTGCAGCCTAACAAATAAAATGTAAGCCACATATGTAATTTAAAATTTTCTAGTAGCCACATTAAAAGAAGTAAAAAGAAACAAGTGAACTTAATTTCAGTAATATATTTTATTTAACCAATATATCCAAAGTATTATCATTTCCACATGTAATCAATAAAAATTATTCATGAGATATTTTATGCTTTTTTTCAAAATCCGGCATGTACTTTATACTCATAGCGCATCTCATTTCGGACTAGTCCCACTTCAAATTAGCCATGTGTGGCTGGCTCGTGACTACTGTTTCAGAGACCGCAAATCTATACTATTGATTTTATGAGAGAAACTAGAAATTCTATTTAAATGCTTTTCAAAATCACATCAGTGTTATCTATGAACATTTCTATGCTATTAAAAATAAGACAAATATGATACATTAAATTTTCATACATAATGAATAAGTACAGTATGTTTCAACCAAGTAAAATAGATTAAATATGCAAACAAGTAATGGAGAGACATTTATGCAAAAGCTAAAACTTATGTGAGGAAAATGGAATTACGGGTGATCTTTTTTCTTTAAAAAAATGTCCTTTTTTAAAAAGTTTATTTATTTTGAGAGAGAGCATGTGCACATGAGTGGGGGAGTGGGGGGGGGAGAGAGAGAGGGGGAGAGAGAGAGAGAGGGGGAGAGAGAGAGAGAGAGAGAGAATCCAGACAGAGCCAGACTTGGGGCTCAAACCCAAGAACTGTGTGAGATCATGACCTGAGCTGAGATCAAGAGTTAGATGCTCAACCAACTGAGCCACCAAGGTGTCCCTATTATTATGTACTTTCAATTAAAAGTCGCTTGTCAAGAGGCCTTACTTGCTTGCCACTTGAACCTTGGTTTGAGAGATAGGGTCATAAAGGAATTCCCAGCCCCTTCCATTGAGCTCCTAGAGTCTGAAGGAGCAAGAGGGCTTAAGTGACCTCCATCCAGGGCTGGGAACCTCCAGATTCCCCTACATTATACCAACGATCACAACTACCTCAGGGGGGCAAAGCTGAGGCGAATGCGTTACTTTGCTAGGAGAAGCAATCCTAATGGTTCTTTACCTTGCATTCTATACCTGGGAGGACTGAAGTGACGGAGCCTGTCTACACTGTCTTACCATACCTTAAGGAACTGACCCTCATGGAACTGTGTGGGGGTGGGTCCTGCAGGGTTGTCATCTTGAACAACTCCAAGAAGCTTTGTTCAGATAGAGTGAGATATGAATGGTGCCCCCAGGAGTTGTGCAATGTAGCATCCCAAAAAGACCTGTTAGTAATTCTCTTTCAAGTTAAGATATTATTCAGGGGCTCAGCTAAGCAAACTGTTTTTGACAACCTTGGAGAGCTGTAGGAACTGAATTGAGTATCAAATATCTGGGGAAACTTTTTAGGATATCCTTCACATGCCTGAGCTGCTTTTGCAGGGAAACTTGTCTTCACTGCAAAACCAAGTAGACTGGTGGACACTCAATCATTCTTCCCATTATTTTATTTTTTAAGTTTTAACCTAATTTATTTTTAAGTAAACTTTATGCCCAATATGGGGCTCAAACTCATGACCGTGAGATCAAGAGTCGCATGCTTCACTGAGCCAGTCAGGTGACTCCCATCTTAATTTTAACCTCCTTCCCTCTCCTCCTCCTCCTTTTACTTGTTCCTAAATGAAATCAACTCCTCCCATTTTGATGGCAACCAGTTTCATGGAATGGGTACACACATGCACGCACGTGCGTATGCACACACACACACGCACTTCAAATCATCGCATTATACACTTTAAATATATACAATTTTATTTGTCAATTATACTTTGATAAAGCTGGGGATAATTACAAATAGAAAAAAGGTAATTACTCAGCCTGTGAACCTTCTGGCACACACATGTCCTTCTAATAGGCAATCCTGAATTTTCTACCTATTTGTTTTCTTGGCTTTCTGGCCTAAGCTGTGAGCACTGTGGAAATTTTACAGCAGTAGTGATGGCCAATATTACAAGTATGTATATGACTTGCTGGGTCCCTGATGCTGCTTAACTCTCCTTTTACTTAATTTCACAAATACTCTTTTTTTCACAAATCAGTGTTCAAAATAATGGCTTAATACAGTCTCTACTCCTCTATGTTGAAATTAAACTCTTATATATTCATATTTCTTATAGATTTCTGCCTACTGACACTCTCAGGGAGCACAAATGAACTTTTAATTAATTCCATTACTAAAAGCTTACATCAAAGTCACTACCTGTAAGAGACTGTTTTTGTATAAAATCTCAAGAAATCTGAAAATTATATGAACGTTAAGGGACAAAATCCCCAGGTTTTTCTTTACTCTCCTAATACTATGTCTTATACAGAAAAAGGTAAATAGGTCATGGACCTTTACTTCTCTAACTCTATTTACCTAAACTGATTATTTTGGAAGATGACAGCTGGATTGTAACAATGAAATATATTGCTAACTTTTTTTGAGCTCTTTCTAAAGTCAAAGCACTGTACTTGTTATTTACAAGCTACAAGCTATATTTTAATCTTTAAAATAACTCTCTGTGGTAACTATTATCTTCATTTTACATATATGGAAACCGAAACAAAAATTATTTAATTATTCACGGTTATACAATAAGGAATACAGTCACTGTGCATTCTTTGGGACTTTTTTTAATCTGTATTTTTTAACTTTAAATTTTAGTTAGTTAACATGCAGTGCAGTAGTGGTTTCAGGAGAATTCAGTGACTCATCACTTACATACAACAACCAGTGCCCATCACAACAAGTGCCCTTCTTAGCGCCCATCATGCATTTAGCCCACCCCCCATCCACCTCCCCTCTAGCAACCCTTAGTTTGTTCTATGTATTCAAGAGTCTTGTATGGTTTGCTTCCCTGTTCTTATTTTTCCTTCCCTTCTGCTATGTTCATGTTTTGTTTCTTAAATTCCACATATGAGTAAAATCATATGGTATTTGTCTTTTCTGATTGATCTGTTTCACTTAGCATAATACATTAAAGCTCCATCCGCATTACTGCAAATGGCAAGATTTCAGTCTTTTGATGGCTGAGTGATATTCCATCATTCACTCACTTTCTCTCTCTCTCTCTCTCTCTCTCTCACACACACACACACACACACACACACACACACACACACACACACACCACATCTTCTTTATCCATTCTTCAGTCAATGGACATTTGGCTCTTCCCAGTTTGGCTATTGTTGATAATGCTGCTATAAACATTGGGGTGCATGTCCCTCTTCAAATCTGTATTTTTGTATCCTTTGGGTGAATACCTAATAGTGCAACTGATGGATCATAGGGCAGTTTTAGTTTCCTGAGGAACCTCTACATTGTTCTCTAGAGTGGCTGTACCAGTTTGCATTCCCACTAATGGTGCAAGAGGGTTCCCCTTTCTCTGCATCCTCAACACTTGTTTTTTCCTATGTTGTTAATTTTGGCCACTCTGACAGGTGGGATCTCATTATGGTTCTGATTTGTATTTTCCTGATGATGAGTGATGTTGAGCATCTTTTCATGTGTCTGTTAGGCACCTGGATGTCTTCTTTGGAAAAGTGTCTATTCGTGTCTTCTGCCCATATTTTTTTAAGTTTATTTATTTATTTTGAGAGAAAGCATGTGCACGAGTTGGAGAGGGGCAGAGAGAAGGAGAGGAAAAGAATCCCAAGCAGGCTCTGATGTGGGGCTTGAACCTACCAACTCTGAGATCACGACCTGAACCGAAGTCAAGAGTTGGATGCTTAAGCACCCCTTCTGCCCATTTCTTAACTAGGTTATTTGTTTTTTGGGTGTTGAGTTTGGTAAGTTCTTTATACATTTTGTATACTAACCCCCTAAATGTTCTGTTATTCGCAAATATCTTCTCTCATTCCATAGGCTGCCTTTTAGTTTTGTCGATTGTTTCCTTTGCTGTGCAGAAGGTTTTTATCTTGATGAGGTCCCAACAGCTCATGTTTGCTTTTGTTTCCTTTGCCTCGGGAGGCATATCTGGTAAGAAGTTGCTGCGGCCAAGGTCAAAGAAGTTGCTGCCTGTTTTCTCCTCTAGGATTTTGATGGTTTCCTGTCTCACATTTAGTCTTTCATCCATTTTGAATTTATTTTCATGTATGGTGTGAGAAAGTGGTCTAGTTTCATTCTTCTGCAAGTCGCTGTCCAGTTTTCCCAACACCATTTGTTGAAGAGACTGTCTTTTCCAATTGGATATTCTTTCTCGCTTTGTCAAAGCTTTGTCAACGATTAGCTGACCATATAGCTGTGAGTCCATTTCTGGATTTTCTATTTTGTTCCATTCATCTACATGTCTGTTTTTGTGCCAGGACTGTACTGTGTTGATGACTATAGCTTTGTAATATAGCTTGAAGTCTAGAATCGTTGCCTCCAGTTTTATTTTTCCTTTTTAGGATTGCTTTGGCTATTTGGGGTCTTTTGTGGTTCATACAAATTTTAGGATTGTTTGTTCTAGCTCTCTGAAAAATGTTGGTGGTATTTTTTTTTAAGGTTTATTTATTTATTTTAAGAGAAAGAGAGACCGAGAGAGAGAGGGAGAAAGAGAGAGGGAGAAAGAGAGGGAGAGACAGGGAGGGGAAGGGACAGAGAGAGAGACAGAGAGAGGCAGAATTCCAAGGAGCTCTGCACAGAGCTCGATGCGGGGCTTGAACCCATGAACCATGAGATCATGGCCTGAGCCAAAATCAAGAGTCAGACTCTCAACTGACTGAGCCAGCCAGGCACCCCACTGTTGGTGTTCTGGTAGGGACTGCATTAAATGTATAATGTGTAGATTGCTTTGGGTAGTGCAGACATTTTAACGATGTTTGTTCTTCCTACCTATGAGCATGGAATGCTTTTCCATTTCTTTGTGTCCTCCTCAATTGCTTTTCTGTATAGTTTTCAGAGTATAGATCTTTTACCTCTTTAGTTAGGTTTATTCCTAGGAACCTTATCATTTTCTGCAAATAGAGATAGTTTTATTTCTTCCTTTCCAAATGGACTTGTTTTCTTCCTTTCTTTCTTCATTCCCTCCCTCCTCCTTTTTTTCCTTCCCTCTAATTGCTCTGATTAGAATTCCCAGTAAAATGTTGAACACCAGTGGTGAAAATGGGCATGCCTGTCTTGTGACTGACCTTTGGGGAAAATTTTTCATTCTTCTTTGTCAAAAATTTTGAACACCTGAAAAATAAGTCTCATAAGTATTGGTTTCCCTTTTAGTATTTGTTCACCAGCAGAATATAGGCATAACTGTATTTTCATTTTTAAGTTTTTGATAAGCATTTTTTTTTACATTTATTTTATTGAGAGAGAGGGACAGAGAATACCAAGCAGGCTCCAAACTGTCAGCCCAGAGCCCAACGCAGGGCTTGAACCCACGAGCCATGAAATCATGACCTGAGCCTAAATCAAGAGTCAGATACTTAACCAGCTGAACCATCCAGGCACTCCTTGATAAGCATTTTCAACTAACTCACCCCTAGTGACTCTGATTTAAGCAGAAAGTGATTCATAAGTCAGATTCTTCGTTGCATGACTGAATACTTAAAACACAGTAAAGAGAAACTCAGATATAGAATTCTGAACAGTGGCTACCTGTCACAGTTAATTGTATACATAACAAACAAAGAAAACCCAGTTCTGGCATAATTCATTACAATTATAATTGTAATTTTTATACAATTTGAATTAGAATAGAATTTTTTTAATGTTTATTTATTTATTTATTTTGAGAGAGAGAGAGAGCATGAGCAGGGAAGGGGCAGAGAGACAGAGAGAGGGAGACAGGAGAGACAGTCCTAAGCAGGCTCCATGCTCTCAGTGCAGAGCACAATGTGGGGCTTGAGTCCACAAACCATGAGATCATGACCTGAGCTGAAGTCAAGTGCTGGACGCTTAACTGACTGAGCCACCTAGGTACTCTGGATTTTTTTTTTTAATCTAAAAAGTTACTTTTATGTCTGCCAGAGAATAAACCAGTGGCTAAAAATAGGCTTTATATAAGAGGAGGGATTTTTGTGGTGATAGGAATGTCCCATATCTTGACTGTGGTGGCGGATGCTTGAAACTAGAGGTAATAATGTTACATAGAACCAAACACACACACACACACACACGCACACACACACACACAAGTCGCTGTGAAACTTGAGAAATCTGAATAAAAATCAGTAGACTGTCGCAAGGTCAGTTTCCTGGTTATGATACTATCCTACAGTTTTGCAGGATGTCATCACGTCAGGAAAGGGGGAAAAGGGTGCACATGATCTCTCTGCTTCACTTCTCACAGTGGCATGTGAATCTACAACCCGAAAATAAGAAGTTTCATGGAAACAAACCCTACAGAAGGACAGGCACCATTATTGCATTTTCAGAGCAGTGACAGCAGGCAGCAGCAAATTGCCAAGAGGAAGAAAAGCCAATGGCAGTGAATTATATAATATATTTTCCTTTCAGAATATAAAGGATATGGAAGTTCACATAAAATATTAATGTGTAGGTGTTTGTTTATAAATGAGCTTTATTGACATGTCACTAACGGCTTGTTTTCTGGGGAAAAAACATTTAAACCTAGAATATGGAACCATATTTTCCTATCAGAAGAATTCTTATGTTTTAAACTTGCTAAGTGGATTAACAGGGTGTCATTTCAGGCATATACGTAACCGAAAAACAAATAGCATACAAGAATACACATTGTATGCCATCTTTGTATGAAATGAGAAATTGGAAAAAAGAAATGAAGTGACTTAATTTTATAAAAATAAACATAGCAAAGGTAAACCAGAAACTAATGAGTTTGGTTACCTACAGGGAGTAGGTAGAAAGAATGGGGCAGTGAGTGACACTTCTCTGAACATACTTTTTTGTAAAGTTATGTCTTTTGGAACATATTAATATTTTACAGAGTTAAAAAGTGAAATTAAAAAAAGGATGAGAAAAATATTTAAATTGAATACAAACAGAAACAAGAGAACCTAACTACTTCAAATGAATAATTAATTCTTCAAACAAACAACTAATCCAAGTAATGTGGAGAGAAAGGAGCCTTTTGTGTAGTGCAGCCACTGTAGGAAAGTGTTTCTGGAAGTTCTTCAAAAAGTTAAAATAGGGGGCGCCTGGGTGGCTCAGTTGGTTAAGCGGCCGACTTCGGCTCAGGTCATGATCTCACGGTCTGTGAGTTCAAGCCCCGCGTCGGGCTCTGTGCTGATGGCTCGGAGCCTGGAGCCTGCTTCAGATTCTGTATCTCCCTCTCTCTCTGCCCTTCCCCTTCTCGTACTCTGTCTCTATGTCTCTCAAAAATAAACATTCAAAAAAATTTTTTTTTAAATAAAAAAAAGTTAAAAGAACTATCCTACTATCTAGTAATTGCACCACTGGGTATTTGCCTCCTTCCCCGCCCCCCAAATACAAAAACACTAATTCAAAGGCATACACGCACATCTATGTTTATTGCCGCACTCTTTCTAATAGCCAAATTACGGAAGCAGCCCGAGTGTCCAGTGACTGATGAATGGGTAAGGATGCACACACACATATACATACAGTGGAATATTACTCAGTGATAAAGAATGAAATCTTGCCATTTGTAACAACATGGATGGGGGTAGAGAGTACAATGCTAAGCAAAATAAGGCAGTCAGAGAAAGACAGATGCTGTATGATTTCACTCCTAAGTGGAATTTAAGAAACAAAACAAATGAACAAAGGGAACAAAAGAGAGAAACCAAGAAACAGACTCTTAACTATAGAGAACAAAATGATGGTTACCAGAGGGGAGATGGGTGTGGGGGATGGGTGAAATAGGCGATGGGGATTAAAGAGCACACTTAGCAAGATGAGCACTGAGTAACGTACAGAATTGTTGAATTGCTATATTGTACACCTGAAACTAATAAAACACTGTATGTTAACTAGACTGGAATTAAAATTTAAAAAACTTAAAGAACTAATCCAAGTAGTTTGGGAACAGTAATTTCACTATCTACTGTCATGTTAAAAAGACAAAACAAGACCGCAAACAAATCTTGAATGCTTTGCAGGTTTGTATTTATTTAGTAGTGCTATGAGTGCAGGAATTCTGAAACTATTTGGTGTATGTGGTAAGATTAAGCAAATTGCTGCTGTTAGGAGCCAAAGATCTATTGTTAGAGAAGGGTGCAAATATGGAGAGAGGGAAGGCAAGGAAAAAACCTTTACCACTATGAACTCATGAATTCTAAAAAGGCCAACTAATAGAAGGAAGATGGAGTTAGAAAATCACCACAGTATAACCACCTTAGTAAAAACTGACTTACTTAGGTAGACAACCTTCCCAATGCGTGTGGGCATCATTCAATCAGTTGAGGGGCTAAATAGAACAAAAAGTGGAGGGAGGGGCGCCTGGGTGGCTCAGTCGGTTAAGTGGCCGACTTCGGCTCAGGTCATGATCTCATGGTCTGTGAGTTCGAGCCCCGCATCGGGCTCTGTGCTGACGGCTCAGAGCCTGGAGTCTGCTTCAGATTCTGCATCTCCCTTCTCTGTGCCCTCCCCTGCTCATATTCTGTCTCTATGTCTCTCAAAAATAAATAAACGTTAAAAAAATTAAAAAGAAAAAAAGCGGAGGGAGGAAGGACTGGCGCCCTGCCTGCCTGTCTGAGCTGGGACACTGCTCTTCTCCTCCTCTTGAACTGGGAGCTGTACCATCGGCTCTCCTGGTTGTCAGGCCTTCGGACTTGAACTAGAATTACACCACTGGCTTTCTTAGGTCTCAAACTTGGTAGATGGTGGGACTTAGCCTCTAAAATTTTATGAGCCAATTCTTCATAATCAATCTACCTCTATATACGCAAGTACATATTATAACTCATAATCAATATTTTAATTATTAATAACAATTACACCAATACCATTTTATCATCATTAAATATATTTTATTAATACTATATTATTATTATATTCTTATATATGTATCTGCTATTGGTTCTGTTTCTCTGGACAACCCTAACCTACACAATTGCCAAAACAAAATATAAAATGCTATGAGCATTTAAAATTGATGTACAAATGTGAAATGTTCAATTTAATTTCAGATTAAAAAAACACGAGCCTTTAGAATGGCTTTACAAGATAATAAAAGAATCTAAACAACTGGAATAAATGAAGAACTAGAGCTGGTAAATGGCTTTACTGACTAGGATTGAGTAATTTTACAATGAGTGCAAAAAACAATCAGCAAGCCATAACTTTTGATCTACTGTAAAATATCTTGGCTTGTCCTTAAGTTCATTAATTCTAGTATCGAGTCATTGAGTACTATACATAAATAACAGGGATCTTTAGAATAAAGTTAAATAAATATAGGCAAATTCCTAAGTGAACTATAACAAAGGTTCTTGTTCCTCCCTTGTCACCTGAGGGCTCACTGCTATGAGAGCTATTATTAAGAATCTGGAGCTATACATAAATTGATGAGTTCAGAAGAATAAGGAAGGGAAGAAAGTATAAAAAGTTAGACTAGCTTAAGAGGAGCTGATTGGGAGGAAAGCAAAGGTAAGTTTGGCTTCTTACCTGGTATTGCTATTGTTTAAAAATATTTCCTCCTTCACTGCCTACTTTTACTCCTAAGTTTGTTACACTTTATATATCAGAAATTCATTTGGTTTAGCAGGTATCTGCTTTCAAAATAAAATTATACATGATTCAAAAGTTGTTACTTGCCGTTTGCTCTCACTGTATGTTCTTTTCGACAATCTGAAATTTTTACTGTGTGTATATATTGCCAATTTAAAAAGACATTAAAGAAGTTAAATAAAAAGAGAATCCTTGCCTCTTAATATCTAGCTGATATTGACTTCACTGAGGAAATGGGAACTTTGCCTAGGGAAAGGAAGAAGTAGTAATTTACAACAAAAATATTGGTGGGGGGCACCTGGGTGGCTCAGTTGGTTAAGCGGCCGACTTCAGCTCAGGTCAGGATCTCGCGGTCTGTGGGTTCGAGCCCCGCATCGGGCTCTGTGCTGACGGCTCAGAGCCTGGAGCCTGCTTCGGATTCTGTATCTCCCTCTCTCTCTGACCTGCTCAAACTCTGTCTCTATGTCTCTCAAAAATAAATAAATGCTTAAAAAAAAAAAATTTTTAAAATATTGGTGGGACAGGGCAAATGAAAAGATTTGGAGCTGGGGGAGCATGGCTAGGAAAAGCAGCTAGTGAAAACAGATAAAAGGGGTACAATAATATAGAAGATGCCAAACAAAGAAAACTTTTTTGAGGAACTCTTCCCTTTGTCCCTGTTGTATTCTAAATGGCACTCATTTTTGTGTATTTTAACCAAGACTAATACTATAGTTCAGCTAACATGAAAGAAATATACTTCTGGGGTTATAATCACAAATTACAACACTATTTGTACAGAAAATGCATTCTGAATTCCACTCAAATGATTTAAATAACATTTTGAAACACAACTTATAGTCTATTTCTAAATTTGGAAAGGTATGTTAACTTACAACGTAAGACCATAAGCTCCCAATGGGTATAAACTTCATTTTCTTCATCTTTACCCATCTATCATGTTGTGTGGCACGCAGACAACATAGCTGAAAGGGTAAATGAGCTGAGTGTATGAACAACTTTGAAAATTTAACCCCCTATTCTGCTTAATTCAATTTTTCCAGCCTCAATGGATAGATGTAAGTATTCTTTCCAGAACATATGTGAAAGGTAGATTTCTATAGACTATCTTCATTCAAGGAAGCATTAGTTGGCCATTATGAAAATAGTTGGATGCTGGCATATAAGTCTCCTAGGTTCCTTTGGATCCCTTACTCTCCTGGCTTCACTGTGTTCCTAGCTCTTGAGCCATCTATTTGTTACGCATTATGTTCCCAGACAACGTAGTACTTTTCCACCCATGTAAAATCGGAAAAGGGCATTTTCCTCAATTTTACCTTAAGCTAATCTCTTATTCATGGGCTTGGAAACTGGGCCCAATGAGTATTAAAATTAAGACCTCAGATCAACACATCTCTAAAGGCAAGGGAATTAAAAGCAAAAATGAACCTTTGGGACCTCATCAAGATAAAAAGTTTCTGCACTGCAAAGGAAACAATCAACAAAACCAGAAGGCAACCGACTGGGAAAAGATATTTGCAAATGCCATATCAGATAAAGGGTTAATATGCAAAATCTATAAAGAACTTACCAAACTCAACACCCAAAATACAAATAATCCAGTGAAGAAATGGGCAGAAGACATGAACAGACACTTCTCCAAAGAAGACATCCAGATGGCCAACAGACACATGAAAAGATGTTCAACATCACTCATCATCAAGGAAACACAAATCAAAACCACAATGAGATACTACCTCACGACATTGGTCAGAGTGGCTAAAATGAACAATTCAGGAAACTACAGATGCTGGTGAGGATGTGGTGAAACAGGAACCCTCTTGCACTGTTGGTGGGAATGCAAACTGGTACAGCCACTCTGGAAAACGCGAATTTGCTATGGTGTGGAGGTTCCTCAAAAAATTAAACATAGAACTGCCCTATGACCCAGCAATAGCACTACTAGGAATTTATCCAAAGGATACAGGAGTGCTGATGCATAGGGGCACATGTACCCAATGTTTATAGCAGCGTTTTCAACAATAGCCAAATCATGGAAAGAGCCTAAATGTCCATCAACTGATGAATGGATAAAGAAGATGTGGTTTATATATACAATGTGATACTACTTGGCAATGAAGAATGAAATCATGCCATTTGCAGCTACGTGGATGGGACTGGAAGGTATTATGCTGAGTGAAATAAGTCAGTCACAGAAAGACAGATATCATATGTTTTCACTCACATGTGGATCTTGAGAAACTTAACAGAAGACCATGGGGGAAGGGAAGGGGAAAAAAATAGTTACAAACAAAGAGGGAGGGAGGCAAACCATAAGAGACTCCTAAATACAGAGAACAAACTGAGGGTGGGTGTGAGGGAGGGATGGGGGAGAGAGAAAAATGGGTGATGGGCATTGAGGAGGGCACTTGTTGGGATGAGCACTGGGTGTTGTATATAAGTGATGAATCATGGAAATCTACCCCAAAAACCAAGAGCACACTTTATACACTGTATGTTATAGCCAATTTGACAATAAATTATATTTTTAAAAAAAGGCATCAGATATCACGATCACATGAACACTGTAAAATACACTACAAAGTATTTTACTTCTTTAAAAAAAAATACTTAGGGACACCTGGGTGGCTCAGGTTGGTTGAGTATTGGACTTCGGCTCAGGTCATGATCTCATGGTTTGTGAGTTCCAACCTCCCACCAGGCTCTCTGCTGTCAGTGCAGAGCCCGCTTCGGCAGATCCTGTCTCCCTCTCTCTTTGCCCCTTTTGTGTGTGCTATTGAAAATAAACAAACATTAAGAAAAAGAAAAAAAGAATATTTCAACTCAGATATAAACTTTTTTAATTTCTGCAAATAAATTACCTCTCTTAAATTATTACTTTTACAAATATGACCTTTTTCTCTCAAGACACATGTGTGTAATTGTTTTAAAAACAACAAACTTACTCATCATTGTCTTCTGTTGTAGATTCCTTCTTTTCATTTAAACTGAGGTGATTCAATTTTTTCCTCTTTTCTATATACATGCAGTAAAAAGAAGAACATAAAGTTAAGGGAAAATTGTCAAGTTTTAAATAGAATTAGTTTGCCAAAGTTTAAATAGAAACTGAAAGGGTAGACAAATAAAAGGGAAGTAGGAAAAGAAAAAGTATCCTGGAATTTGCTATGGGAAAAAAAGTCATTATGAATAACTTTTCCATAGCTATTTTATTATTTTATTTTCTAATCTCCTCCTCCCCCCTTTTTTTAAATTTTAGAAAGAGAGAAAAAGTGCACAGGGGTAGGGGAGGGGGCAGGGTGGAGGAGAGGGAGAGGGAGAGAGAGAGAGGGGGAGGGAGAGGGAGAGGGGGGAGGGAGAGGGAGAGGGGGAGGGAGGGAAGGGGGAGAGAGAGAGAGAATCTTAAGCAGGCTCTATACTCAGCACAGAGCCCCAAGTGGGACTTAATCTTAGGACCCTGGGGAATCATGACCTGAGCCGAAATTAAGAGTTGGATGCTCAACCATCTGAGGCACCCAGGGGCCCCCACTCTCCCAATTTTTTTTTTATTCATGAGGACATTTTATAGAAAAAAAAATCTTTACTAGATGAAGGATACTTTCATCAAATAGTTTAATAAAAAAATATCATTTTAAAGTTTCTAGTTTGTATTATTTCACCCCTATTTTTTGCCTCAAAGTTAACAAGGGGTTAGTGATATTACGAGCTAGAAAATAGTGAGCCCCTAGTGATATCGCAGTAAAATAAATTTGATATTAGGGATCAACATACCTGATTTTAAATGCATACTGAAAAAATGCATATTGATTTAGTAAATTCTTGAAAAGATCTTGTGTGCTGGGTTGAAATGTAAATTTGATTTTATAGTTCTAGTAGAATATGATTGCACTTATTAGTGGTCAATTACTATTATCATAGATAATATTGGTCATAGATGATTGTTTTATGAGCTCTCCGTTTAGTTGATTTAGGCTTTAAACATATTTGATGTATAATAAGTATTTGAGAAAATATTAGCAAAAAGATTCTTAGTGTCTTACATATACTGGCTTTTAATAAAAGTTTATTGAATGAATAAGGAACAAATGAATGAATAATCCAAACTTTTCACTACTATTGAAAAACAGTCCAGATATATCATTTTTTAAAATGCAGAACCAGTGACAACCTCCTCACACTATGTATTTTTAGGCAGTTCCATTTGTTGAACAACTGGCACAGGAACTATTACTCAACGTTCTCATTATTTTTCTAAAAAATTGTTTGATACAATGTGCCACGAAAACCTTGCTCACATTCTCCCAACAGAAATATACTGTGAGCCGCTTATGTAAATCAAACTCTTCTAGCAAAATTCTTTACAGAGGAAAAAAATAGTGAAATAACCTTTAATATTTCATTTAACTCAATATACCCAACATACTATAATTTTAACACATAATAACATAAGATTATTAATGAGATCGTTCATATTCTCTTTTCCACACTGTCTTAGATATCCGGTGTGTATTTTACACCTAGAGCAAGCACATCTCAATTCTGCTGAGCTACCTTCTAAATGTTCTATACCTAAATGTATTGGACGGTATGGCTCTAGGTAATACTGCAGGAGGATCCAGTACTTCCAGATGAAACCGAGTACACGAATAACACAAAGGTAATTTCTTTAAATTTTCAAATGTAATTTATTAATGTTAACGTAGTCTGGAATGGACTTTCAAATGCTGGTTTTCTCTTTTTTCTTCACTTAATTTTTATTCTATTATCCTCACTTGCTCCTATTAGTAGAGGAAAAGCTTATTTAAAGTATATTTTCTATTCTTTCATATTTATAATTTCACTAAGTTGGTTCAGAAACTAATGAACAATAATTTCCCTCATTGTTACTTTGGATCTGTGGCTTCTCTCAAAAATATTATGTAACTAAATTATTTCAAAATAGTCTTTAGGGGCGCCTGGGTGTTTCAGTCGGTTAAGCATCTGACTCTTGATCTCGGCTCAGGTCATGATCTCACAGTCTGTGAGTTCGAGCCCCGCATCGGGCTCTGTGCTGACGGCTCAGAGCCTGAGCCTGCTTCGGATTCTGTGTCTCCCTCTCTCTCTGCCCTTCCCTTGCTCACGCTCTGTCTCTGTGTCTCTCAAAAATAAAATAAAAATGTTAAAAAAAAATAGTCTTTAAAATTCCAAAAAGAGAAAAACTTGTGACTTAGAAGTTGTGTTAAAGTACTAGTGATCTTTCTTGTTTATTAACTTTTCTTTTCTTTTTTTTTTTTAAGATGAATAAAGTCTGAGGATTTAATTTTTTTTTTAATGTTTATTTATTTTTGAGAGACATAGAGACAGAGTATGAGCAGGGGAGGGGCACAGAGAGAGGGAGACACAGAATCCGAAGCAGGCTCCAGGCTCTGAGCCGTCAGCACAGAGCCCGATGCAGGGCTCGAACTCACAGACCGTGAGACCATGACCTGAGCCGAAGTCGGACGCTTAACCGACTGAGCCACCCAGGCGCCCCTTGTTTATTAACTTTTCATTATTTGACTTGTCTATATCCTTAAATTCCAAATAGTAAGACTATATTTAACAAAGAATTAAAGGGAAAAACAGTAACAATATTTTATTTATCATTTTAGAGAACTTTGAGGAAAAAAAACCTATTAAAATCCACCTCTTAAAAAAAAATCAAGCTGAAAATGTATCTGTTTTATAGAAAACTACAAATGAAATTCCATAATACACATTAAACCTTTATTTCAGAGAATCTTTGCCTAAAGGTTAGTATTAGTTTCCTGAATTTGTACTATGCTGTCTGCATTCAATAAAGCTCCAAAATTAAATATTAAAATTACTTTGTTCCTTTAACTTATAATTAATTTTTACATTTTAACACCGTCAGTCAATAAAGTTAGGTAAGAAATAGTAAAAGAATGCTTCATTTGAATTTTCACCAGGTGTTCAATGCCTGCTGAAACATTTTTATTATTGTAAGGGGATTAGATATCTTATCCTATAAAATGCAATCAATAGCATTAATCTCCATCTTCTCATGGAAGGACTTAGGTTTCTAATATACTTTCTGATTGTTAAACAGGAGGAGTTTTAATATCTCTAAGAATAATTCTTGGATCAGTTATCAGAGACTGTTTAGACTCTAATATATCATTAAGAGTATTCCAGGGGTGCCTGGGTGGCTCAGTTGGCTGAGTTCGACTTCAGCTCAGGTCATGATCTCATGGTTTGTGAGTTCGAGTCCCGCATCAGGCTCTGTGCTGACAGCTTGGAGCCTGAAGCCTGCTTCACGTTCTGTGTCTCCCTCTCTCTCTGCCCCTCTCCCACTAATGCTCTCTCTCAAAAATAAATAAACATTAAAAAAATTTTAAAAAAGAGAGTATTCCACTTACTTAATAATTGCTTTCTTGATTTCATTTCATTCTATTAGCAATGAACATATGCTAAAAGAGCTGCAGGTTCTAGATGGTCTTTTCCTTGCTAGGTTATACATAACCAACAGTTGTGTATGTGGCTCCCTTTAAAGGAGTTTCACAATACACTGGTGACAAAAGTACCATCACTGAATCTGGATTATATTCAAAATTGCATTTAGACTTTCTCTAAGCAGTGAAGATAACTTTCAACAGATCACAATGTTTAGAAATATAGTCAATGACTTTAATGATAATGGCTAACTCTTACAAAGTATTTTTAGGGCCAGGCACTGATTTAAATGTTACATATATAAACTAACTAATCTGCAAAACTGAATTGGTCACTGAATTGGTGGCAGAGTTAGGGTCTAAACCCAGTCATCTGGCTACAAAGATTGTTCTCTTAACCAGGACGCTATGCTTATTTAAACAGATTTAGGCTGGTATCGTGCTGTTTCCACATATGTACATTTTGTAGTTGGCATACATCTTAGGCATCATTTGGTCCCAAACCAAATGAGTTGAGGAAAACCTTGATCCAGAGAGATTCAAGGGATTTGTCTAAGGTGTTACACACTAGTTAGTAATTTTTTTTTTGAGAGATTTTGCCAGATCAAGTTACAGCCTGTAGGCTAAGAGGCAAATAACATCATGTTATTCTTATAGTTAATCACATTATTAACAAGAGTGAAGAGTGAAGAACCTCTTTAGAGGATCAATTCATGAAAAATAACGATGTTAATTGTTCCTTTTTTTAAAATTCAAAATACTTTTACTGAGTCCCATGTATGGAGATGTAATATTCTTAAAATATCTCCTATATTATTGAAAAGAAAGGCATCAATGTGAAAATCAGAATTGCTTTTTAGCTACTAAAACATTAATATTTGAGAAGCAGAATGGTAAGTTTTAAAAGCTTTCACCCAAATTAGATTGTGGGCCACATTAAGAAGCATTTGGCTCATATATCTCAAACTGCTCATCACATATTTAAACTGATAGTAATTTATCAGCTCCTTTGAAATACATATCGTCTGTCCCTTCTCCACTTAAAAAGAAATCAGTCTTGCCACAGATCTACCATTTGATTAGTCTTTTCAAAGAATCTGCTTTTGATTTTTTTGCTTTTCTTTATTTTTGTCTTGTTTTCTATTTAATACTTTTTCTTTATATCTTTTACTATTTCCTTTCTTATATTTGGGGGGGTTCTTTCTATTTTTTTTCCATCTTTCGAAGTTGAATGCTTGGCTCATGGGTTTTCAATCAATCTTCCTTTCTAAATATATGCATTTTTAAGTATAAAATTTCCACTAAGAACTGTTTTAGTATAATGCAGTATTTACGTGTAAATTTTTCCATTAAGTTTCCGTTTTCATTATCATTCCATTTTAAATAGTTTACACTTTCCATTATGATTTTTCTGAACAATGAATTATTTAGAAGTTTCCAGGTTTCCAAACACGTGGGCTAAAATTTTTGGAGAGCTGCCATTTTATTATTGATTCTTAATAGCCTGAAATTTTGGTCAGAGAATTTGACAGCAATTTTTACTATGTTGAGTCTTCTTTGTGACTCCAACTGGTTATTGACATATATAAATATTTCTTTTTTAGAAGGGGGAGGAGCAGAGAGAGAATCATATGCAGGCTCCGTGTTCAGTGAGGAGTCCAACTTGGGGCTTGATCTCACGACCCTGAGATCATGACCCAAGCAGAAATCAAGAGGAGGACACCCAACTGAATAAGCCACCTAGGTGCCCTCAAACTGGCTATATTTTTGTAAAAGTTCTATGTCATGCTTTATCATGTGTGAAGTATTATACTTGTTTGACCACAGCTTGTTAGATCACGCTTGCTAGCTGTGTTCAAATTGTTTATATCTGTCCGAAGTTTTTATCTATTTCATCAGTTTCTGAAAGTATTTTTAAGTTTATTTGTTTATTTTGAGGGGGGGAAGGGCAGAGAGAGAGGGAGAGACAGAATCCCGAGCAGGCTCCACTCTCTCAGTGTGGAGCCCATGTGGGGCTCGAATCCAGGAATCATGAGATCATTTCCTGAACTAAAAACAAGAGCCAGACACTTAACCAACTGAGCCACCCAGGTGCCCCTGAAAGAGGTAGTTTAAAACGTACTATGATTTGGGATTCGTGGGTCTCTCCTTATAATCCTGTCCTGTTTTGTTATGTTTTGTTTGAATTTTTGTTTCAGATGTACATAGTTTCAAGATTCTTTTTCTGCTAGTGACTCTTCCCCTCTACCATTATGTAAGGATTTCTATTATCTTCAATAAAGCTTTTCTGCCTTAAAATCTATTTTAGTCTATATTAATATTCTTATACCAACTATAACTTTTTAAAAAGCTAATATCTGCTTTGTTTTCTTAATCATCCTATATCTTTTCTTAAAATCTAAATAACAATGATATTAATAAAAACAGCTAAAATATGTATTGAAAACTTAAATACAGGCCAGGCACTGTTCTAAGTGCTTTTTGTATATTAATTTAATTCTCACAACAATCCTGGGGTAGATAATATTTTCCCCATCTCAGAGGTAAGTAAACAAAAACACAATTATAAAGTTATTTAATAGATATTCTATCTGCTCCCTAAAGATTACAAGACTCTTAAAACGCTTTAGCTACCTCCTGCTCCCTCATCAATATTCCATGCTATCACAATCTAGTATTTGTTTTCGACTCCATCTCTCAAATTGTCTTTTGCTTTATGGTCAGCGGAATCTGTAGTCACCTTTTTATAATTAGATTTACCAACAAGTTTGCTAATTTCTTTTTCACCACTGCTCTTTGAAGTCCATTCATTATCTGGAGGCTCAGTTTGCTTATGCAAGTACACATTTTAGTAGTCCTGTCAGGGAATATGTGTGAATGGTAAATTCTTTCCGACTTCGAAAAAAATCTTATATCATCCTCAATTTCCTGAATAAAAAAATTCAGCTGTGATTTTTAGTTGGTATCATTCCACTTCCTGCTAGAGTCTATTGCTATAGATGAAAAGCCTACTATTAGTCTGTCATTCCCTTGTAGGTTAGATGCCTTTTCTCTGGTAGCCTAAAAGTTTCTCTTTGTCTTTGGTATTCTGCAGTTTTGCCAGGATATGACTAGGTGTGGATTTAATTCATCCTGCTCAAATTAAGCATGCTGTTCTAACCTGGAAATTCTCATCTTTCCTGAATTGTGAAATTGAAATTGTAAAAAAAACCCAAAACCCTGATCGTCCTTTTGTCTTAGAATACTGCCTCAGTCCCATTCTCCCTTTCCTTCTTGTGGAACTCCTGTTTGACTTATGTTGGAGCTTCTTATTTTATTCATCATTTCTTTTTATCATTTTATCCTCCATTTCTTTATTTCTCTGTGCTATTACACTGCTATAGTTTGACTGATTTCTACAGATCTATTGTCTAATTCATAAGTACTCTCTTTGATTATGCAAATTTGTTGTTCACCCTTCTACTCAATTGTTAAATAATAAGTCTGATGCATCCTTCCACTTCACTGAAAAGCATAATAGTTTGGAGAAATTTGCTAAGGGGTAGGGGAGGGCAGCAATATAATAATACACACATAAACATATATGAGAAATATATTTGATGATAAGTCAATAAATATACATATCTCAAAAGTATAAACTGAATCGCTCACCCTATTTTTGGCCCACATGTAGAGTCTACATAGAGGGAAGACTTAGAAATGAATTTTTCTTTCTTTTATACGTACAAATATATTTAAATTTAATATTAAGTCATGTGTTCACGTACCACATAGTTCAAATGTATAGAGAAAGTACATAGAAATACCCAGAGAATGGGGTGTTTGGGTGAAGAGTCAGTTGGTTAGGCGTCTGACTCTTGATCTTGGCTCAGACCATGATCACACGGTTTGTGAGTTCTAGCCCCACACTGGGCTCCAGGCTGGCAGTGCAAAGCCTGCTTGGGGTTCTGTCTCTCTCTGTCTCTGCTCCTTTCCTGCCTGCACTCCCCCCTCCTCAAAATAAATAAACTTAAAAAAGAAAAAGAAAAAAGAAAATAAATAAGTAAAGGAAGAGTATTCCAGAAGGAAGAGTATTTCAGGTTAAGAGACCTGCAAGTGCAATGACCCTGTGGCAGGAAGAGGCTTAGCACAATTGATGAATAGCAAGAGAGTAAGGGTGGTTAGTAGTGCAAACATGGGAAGGGTAGTAGAAAATGAGGTAGACCAGGTGGTCAGGTATTAGATGATGTATGGCCTTAAAAGTCATCATAAGGTTTTGAATTATATCCTAAAATGCCCTTGAAAATGCTATTTAGATAAAAGAGCTTAAATTGTACCTTATGTTTTGTATATTTAAAAACTGACCCTGGGTGTTATATGCAATCCAATTTGAAAATAAACTATTAAAAAAAAACAAAAAAACCCTGAGAATTGTTAATAGAAGTTATGGGATCTTTGGAACTTAAATTACTTCGTAAGGGTCAGGCTTTCTTATTTCTAAAATGTGTATAAGATGACATATAAGGACAAGCAATGTAATGACTACGAACGACATAGTGTGATGTAAGACCCTAGAGAATTCTATTTTGAGACTCTGGTATGTGAGATATATATATCAAAGACTATATAAAACATATATGTACAGTTTAACGAACCAGTGTAACCACCGTATTAGTTAAGAAATAGAATATTACCAGCACCCCAGGACCCTTGCTATATGACTTTTTAAAAAAGAGCTTACTTAGTACTATAATCTGTGATAATTATCCACTTAAATGTCAACTGGGATCATGTGACCAGTCTTTTTATAGGCAAAAGGAATGTTCCCCTAAGTCCATATTTAATTTCAATATGGAAATTGAGTAGGTATCCACTTAAAATCTATTCACATTTCAGTATAGTGATGTGCCATGTTTAAGGCACTGATTTTTAATTTTAAACAAAAGATATATCAAGTGTATTAAAAACAGATATAGCTTGAAGAAAATGTATACATCTTCATACATTTTTGTGAAAGCAAACCTAATAGTAATAGCTTTAAGATAAAAAGCATTTGATTAAAGTAAAATAAAAGTCATTCAAAAGTTTAAGATCTTATTACAGGTTTCATTACAACAAATTGGGTAAAATGAGATTTCTTTGTTTCTGTGTGGCTTCTAGTATATTCTTAGCACTCAATAAATGTTAAACAATAAAATATGAATTAGGCTAATCACAGCACATCTAAAATATATTTTATTAAATTTGAGCCTACGTAGAATTTTATATTACAGAAACTTGACATGTTACTGATTCATGACTTTTTGTAATATTAAAAATTAAACCTATGAAAGCTAGATTCATATATCTTTAAAAAATATTTTAGCAATAAACTACCAGAGAACAAGAAATATGCATGGCCAAAATTACCAATATTTCAAAATAAACAATTTCATAGTAAAATTAGGCTATCCTCTAGTGGAAAACTCTACAAATTTTTTTTTTGCAAATCCATTTAAAATAGTAAAGGAAAAGAAGAGAATTAAATATAATAAATAAAAGCAAGCTATATAAAGATAAACAAAACGTGGATAAAACTAAACGGACAACATGAATAAAAAATAACATTTAGAGGTATCTCTCTTAAACTGTAGCGCAGCAGTACCTGAATTATATGCCCTTTAATTTATGCACATGATGGATAGCTTGTTAAGGGGTGTATCTGTAACCACTATAATTGATAGTAGCTGAAGGCAGTCAGACCATAATTTCTATTTAATGGATGGGATAGTAAGGGAACAAAGTCTGCAGTAGCATTTTAAAATAAGTGCCTAGAAAGTTTACATTTATGTCCAAAGTAGTACCTATATTCTAGCCTTCTTTATGTTGAATTCTTTAAGAACAAAGAAAAATCAGCTGCAGCAAGATCCATATATTATGAAATAAAAATTCTGATTTAACCAATAAGTAGAAAAATATTACAAAAATGGAAAAGAATGTTCAACTAACCGTTTGATGGTTCACTTCTGTGCTCTTGTTCTTTGGAGCTTGCAGGAGACGCGAATGGGCTCATGTGACAAGTTCCAGTCGTTGGAGAATAAGTTGTAATATTTTTCTTCCTTGTGATTTTTGAAGAATCAAATGACTGAAAATAAATATTAATTTGAGACAAAAATACTTATGTTTAGTTGAGGATGCCTTTTAAAACGTGGAAAATTCAGGGGCGCCTGGGTGGCTCAGTCGGTTAAGCGGACGACTTCAGCTCAGGTCATGATCTCACGGTCTGTGGGTTCGAGCCCCGCGTCGGGCTCTGCTGATGGCTCATCAGAGCCTGGAGCCTGCTTCGGATTCTGTGTCTCCCTCTCTCTCTGCCCTTCCCCTGCTCATGTTCTGTCTCTGTCTCTCAAAAATAAATAAACGTTAAAAAAATATTTTTTTTTAAACCTGGAAAATTCAAACTAGTATTATTTTCCTTGCTCTTTCTTTTCAGATTTTAAACATACTCCATTATCACCTACAAAGTGAACACTATTTTTTTCAAGTTTTGTGGCTATTTCATATCTCCACACTAATTAGGGCATCGCAATTTGATATTTATGAAATTTTAATATTAAATGTTTACTACCAATGGTACTTCCAAATAGTTTAGAGATGACAGACTCTCCCAATTATATCCTGACTTTTGCTGTCTGCTGAACCTGAAGTATAATTATGGGTCTAGGCCAAGGAAACTCTCAGAAGTTTCTCTTAGGAAAACCCATAATAAGTCCTAGGAAGGGTAAGTGCTGTCTTAAATCTTCACAAAGTTACTCTGACATAGTGCCTTGTCTTAAGGATAACCAAAATAATGTTCAAACAGTTGAGTATGGCATTTAAGGCCCTTGAGAATTTGGTCTATCCTATAAAAATCCTCTTTGCAACTTTCTACTCTGTGTTTCCAAACACCTTGTGCATACCTCTTACTGGAGATAATAAACTTTATTTATTTTTTATTTTATTTTTGAGAGAGAGAGAGAGCTCACGTGTGAGTGCGGGATGGGTAGAGGGAAAAGGAAGAGGGAGAGAGACTCTTAAGCATGCTGGGCATGGAGCCTGATGCAGGGCTCAATCTCATGATCCTGAGATCATGACCTGAGCTAAAATCAAGAGTTGAGTGCTTAAGGGTGCCTGGGTGGCTCAGTCAGTTAAGGATCTGACTCTTGATTTTGGCTTAGGTCATGATCTCATGGTTCCTGAGATCAAGTCCCGGGCTGGGCTTTGTGCTGACAGCACAGAGCCTGCTTGGTATTCTTTCTCTCCCTCTTTCTCTTTCTGCTCCTCACACATTCTCTCTAAATAAATAAACTTAAAAAAAAAAATAGCCAGCCTAAAATAATCCTTATATAAAAAAAAAAAAAAAAAAAAGTTGGGTGCTTAACTTGTAGCAGCCAGTCACACACAGAGTGCCAGGACACTGAGGCTTTTTCTTTCCAGAAAGCAGCCCTATTCGTCCCAGCACGGGCTCAGCAGGCTAAGACCCAAAAAAGCTGAATCCGGAGTGAAGGGGGTGGGGGAGGAAGGGGGGTTGCCTTTTGTACAATTTTTGTTCCTTTGTCTTCCATTTATGGTAACACACAGTCTGACTGGGTGGTCCATGTTACAGAGTCGTGAGGAATGTCGTTCATGCGCAGAGCCAGGCTGTCTTCCCTTGAGGTTTTCACCACATTCCTTAGGGAGAGGCTCTACCACAAATTGACCAAACCACTCAGGTGCCCCTGGAGATACTAAATTTTAATAATTTTTTTACGTTTCTGTCTGCCTCATTAGAATCTGAGTTCCTGAAAATAAGTGTCATTTCTTCATCTTTGTACCCTAGAATTCAAAAACGTGTGATGAATGAATGACGTAAAAGGAATAGTCCAGTAACCTTGGCCAAGCCACTCTACTTTGAATACATTCATTTGTTCATTCATTCTCATCTAATATGAAATAATATCTGTAGTCTCAGTCACTTAGACAATGCACATTTGGGCCTCAGCTTATTCTGTGGTCTAGGCTGGAATGCCCTCTTTCTTACCTTCCCCTGGATCTAGTCTTATTTGGTTTAGGTCCTCATTTATGATCCACTTCCTCCCAACACCTATTATCACACTATTAACTGCCTGCTTCTGAATTCCCTTTGAATTGCTTTCTGTAATGCTTACTCATCACCCAGTACTTACTAACTAATGTGTACAAAGAAAGAGAACAAATTGTTCTCTGAACAAGCAGCAGAGAAGAGGTCTTAACCGCAGCATAGGTGTTAACAAAAACTGAGAGGAAAGGGAAAATCAAGGTGGGCTGCAGTAATCTTACAGAAGGATTCTTGTGAGAAGGGAAGGTGAAGTTTAGATAAGCAAAAATAAAGATATGGAAAACCTGATACAGAGGACATAGGCTGGACTTGGGGGATAAAAAGTGGTCTGAAGGCTTATGATGTTGTAGAATTAAACTTTCATTTGGTAGCTAACCTGGAATAGTTACTCTTCATTGTCAACTATTCTTTATTTTTAAGACACCAGGGCAGAAATAGTGGCTGTATCACCCTTTTCAATAATCTTAGTATTAGTTCCAAAGTCTATAGCATCAGTTTGTTTTTACAGTTAAGGTTTTAAATGATAAATACTTTCTTTGTATTGGGGGAACAAAAGACATTCCATTCTTTATTTTATGTAGCCACAAATGTAACCAATATCTTTTTAAAAAATCAAACTACAATATCAAGTTATGACTCTAAAGCAATCTTTTTTGTAAGGTGAAAAGGTTTTAAGTCTCTTTATCAGGTGGTTATTATTACCACTCCACCTTGAGTTTTCACCTGTTTATATGTATTCAGTCATAAACTATGACATTTATCCAATCCTACCCTACCTTTCCAAGAATTTATTGCCCAGAACTGTTTCACTGTGTATGTACAAGAAATGAAAGTCACTACCCTAATGTACATTTATGTCTATCTGTTTTCCTATTTTACCAAAAAATTATTTTTTCCAATTGCCAAATATCTAAACATTACAACTATAGATCATACATTTCTCCTTGAAAACCATTTTCTAGCTTTCATAAAATAAGTCTTTGTGTGTGCGTGTGTGTGTATGTGTATTTTTCCCCCTCACCTTAAAATACTGAGGCTTCTCTTCTGCTTTCTTTTTTTTGGCCATCTATGTTGGTTAAAAGAAAAAATGTCTGTCTACGATTACTATACAGAGAGGGAAAAATGAAAATCTACCGTCTCCTACTATCCCACTAAATATTCTTCAGTAAGTAACACATTTTTATATAACTGACTACTGGCATACATGAAGGCATAATATTACGTCTCTAAGATTTTTTCCTCTCAAAGTTTTATCACGGTCCTCTAACTTTAAGACCCTAGAAGATGTTTAAAAGTGATCCATCTAACCCACATCAGGAATAATTAAGAAGTTGGGGTTTCAGGGAAGACTAAATGAGAAGTCTGGCATTCTTTCCCCTCAGCAATAAGGAGGGCTAGCTACCAGATCCTGTAGAAAACAAAGGAAGAAAAAGTGAGAGGCTAGGTTTAGCTACAGAAGGGAAAGTATTCAGGATGTGAATAAAATTAAGGAAAGAGAAATCAGTAAGTCACAATTCTATAATAATTTATAGCTGCTTGTAATATTTAGTGACTCCTTAGAAATATTTAATACCATTATTAAGAAAAAAGATTCTATGATTGCCCAAATACCACTGTACTTTTTGTAAAGAGGTCAAACTTTGTATGTTAGCAAAACTAAAACTTGGGCATTGATTTTTCTGTCCAAAAAAAAAATAAAAGAAATGAATGTTCGCTACATAATTTCATATGTATATGACATTATCCTTCAATCTTTCAAAAATCATAACTTGCTTTGTCGCTTTGTTTAAAGCATATTCTACCAAAAGGTGCCTGTATTTCATTGACTTTTTACCTATTATAAACCATCTAGAAAGTACTAACTAAGGGTTCTTTTAGGATGAAATATGATGGAAAGGAGCTGCTATTATTATTATGAACTACTAGCCTATACTATCAGTGAAATATTTAAAACCCAGGTACTGTAGGTATGTGGGCAACTAGAAACAAAAGAAAAATTAGGGCAACTAAAGGGAGATAATTCTTTATAATTTTACACTGGTTAATTAGGTTATGGGAATGTCTCACCTAAGACATTATGCATTATTAGTACCATTATGGAATTTGTATTAAAACACTCTAAATACTAGCTCTCTTAGGAGCCTTTCATAATTTGGGCCTAGGGTTCCTAGAACAGTCCCAGAGATCAATTAACTTCTTATCAGCTGCCACAATTATTATTCTTAATGGTTTTAATAATGTTGGTGTTTTGTGTTATTCATGATAGTAGTTATGGAAATAAAAGCATTTGGCACTAATCTCTGTGATCTTACAGGGGTAGCAGAGAAAGAATATAACCAATATATTAGATCTGTGGTGATGGAAATATTCTATTTCTTGATTGCATGTTTGATATACAGGGGTATACATTTGTTAAAACTCACTGGATTGTCCACTCAAGATCTGTGGATTTCGCAATATATAAATTTTATTTTGATAAAAAAAATTTTAATAGGAGGGGCACCTGGGTAGCTGAGTCGATTAAGCATCCAACTCTTGGTTTCGGCTATGGTCATGATCTCATGGCTTTGTGGGTTTGAGCCCTGTTTCGGACTCTGTGCTGGCAGTGTGGAGCCTGCTTGGGATTCTCTCTCTCTCTCTCTCTCTCTCTCTCTGCCCTTTCCCCACTCACACTGTTGCTGTCTCCCTCAAAATAAATAAACTTTAAAAATTTTTAATAGGAAAAATAAAACATTGGCTAAAAAACTTGATACAATGGTGTTACTATTTGTTACCGTTCCACAATTTAAAAATATTAAAACATTTTAATATTAAACGTAACACTGTTCTGTTATTCTCTTGCACTATAATCCTCAAGAAAATTTTAATGAAATGTTTTCAGGACTGTTTCCCATAATTCCTTCATACACCCTTGTTTTCTTCAGAATATAAAGAGAATTCCACCTCAAATATATTTTTGTTTATTGAAGTATGATTTACATACATTAAAATGCACCAAGTTTAAGTTTTCAGCTTGATGAGTTCTGAAAATTGTATACTCTGATGCAACTATTACCCAAGATAGAGAACATTTTAACCATCTCAGGTTTCCTTGTACACCTGTCCACTCAATTTCCACTCCCAAGCCCAGAACCACTTTCTCATTCCTATAATCATAGATACTTCTGCCTATTCTTGAACTTCATATAAATTAAGTATGTAACTTTTGTCTTTGGTTTCTTTTGTTCAACGTGTTTTTGAGATCATCTACATTGTTGCATGGCGTTGTAATGTGTTCCTTTTGATTGCTGAATAGTACTCCTTTGTATACCTATCTGTTCTTTCTCTGATACCTTTCTCTCATTACTGAACAGCAGAAGACTGTGCTCCCTTGGGCTTTGGTGATCCCATTATGAGGGTGTATTTATTTGATGGTTGATTTTGCTGTAGTGGGTACTTCCTTTCTTTTCCACTATACTTTTGCTACATGCTGATCCTTTATCATTCCTCTTTCCCCCAAACACAATGAACAAATAAAGACTTATTGGTGCTAAAAAAAGAAAATTAAGGAACATACAACAATTATATCCCCCTACACTCGTCTAACAAGAGAGCCCCAAATATAAGAAGCAACAACTGGCAGAATTGAAGGGAAAAACAGAAAATCCTACTACAATAGTTGGAAATTATAATCTCCCACTTTTAATAACATATAGACCCACTAGACAGAAAATGAGCAAGAAAACAGAAGACCTGAACAACACTATATAGCAACTAGACCTAACAGACATCTATACAACAGCAGAGTATACACTCTTCTCAAGTGCACACGTAACATCTGCGAAGACAGAAGATATGTTAGACCATAAAACAAATCTTAGTAAATTTAAAAAGACTGAAATCATGTAAAGAATGTTCTCTGGGGGCGCCTGGGTGGCTCAGTCGGTTGGGCAGCCGACTTCAGCTCAGGTCATGATCTCACGGTCTGTGAGTTCGAGCCTCGCGTCGGGCTCTGTGCTGACGGCTCGGAGCCTGGAGCCTGCTTCCAATTCTGTGTCTCCTTCTCTCTCTGCCCTTCCCCTGTTCATGCTGTGCCTCTGTGTCTCTCGGAAATAAATAAACATTTATTAAAAAAAAAAAAAAAGAATGTTCTCTGGTCATAATGGAATTAAATCGGAAATTCATAATAAGAATATTGGAAAATACAAACGTGGAAATTAAACAACACACTCTTCAATAACCAATCCAAAGGGAAATTAGAAAACACATTGAGAAGAACAAAAATGAACTATAGTGTCTATAAACCTTACAGGATGCAGGGGTGCCTGGGTGGCTCAGTCAGTTAAGCATCCAACTTTTGTTCAGGTCGTGATCTCATGGTTTGTGAGTTCGAGCCCTACATCGCGCTCTGCCCTGACAGTACAGAGCCTGCTTGGGATTCTCTTTCTCTCTCTCTTTCCCTCTCTCTCTCTCCCCCTGCCCCTCCTCTGTCCCCTCTCTCAAAATAAATAACTTATGTGTTTTTTCTTTTTTAAAAAAACCTATATGAACTTTATGGGATGCAGAGAAAGCAGTACTCAGAGTCAGAGGGAAATTTAAACAGCTGGGGCACCTGGCTGGCTCAGTTGGTAGAGCATGCAACTACTGATCTCGAGGTTGGGTGTTTGAGGCCCACATTGGGCATAGAGAGAGAGAGAGAAAGAAAGAGAGAGAGAGAGAGAGAGAGGGAGGGAGGGAGGGAGGGAGGGAGGGAGGGAGGAAGGAAGGAAGGAAGGAAGAAAGAAAGGAAGAAAGGAAGTAAAGAAAGAAAGGAAGGAAGGAAGAAAGAAAGGAAGGAAGGAAGAAAGAAAGGAAGAAAGAAGCTCTCAAATCAATAACCCAAACTTCCACCTTAAGGATCTAGATAAAGAGCAAACTAAACCCAAAGGAAGCAGAAGAAAAGAAGTAATAAATATTAATATTAAAAAGAAAACAAGTGAACTAGACAATAAGAAGATAGTGAAGATTAACGAATCCAAAAGTTGGTTCTTTGAAAAGACAATCAACAAACTTTAGCTAGACTGACCAAGAAAGAAAAATAAATAAATAATAAAAGAAGATTAGAATTCCTAAAATCAGGAATGAAGGGGAGACATTACAACCAATCTTGGAGAAATAAAAGAAATTATAAGGCAGTACTATGAACAACTTCATGTCAACAAGTTAGATAACCTAGATAAATGGACAAATTTCCAGAAATACACAACTTAGCAAGACTAAATCATAAAGAAATGGAAAATCAGAATACATCAACAGCAAGTTGATCAATCAATTGATTGGATCAATATTCAAAAAGCTTCTAGGAAAGAAAAGCCCAGGACCAAAGAGCTTTACTGCTGAATTCTACCAATATTTAAAGAAAAATTGATATCTATCCTTCTTAAACACTCTTCAAAGATTGGGAACAGTTTGTAACTCATCCTATGAGGCCAGAATTACTCTGATACCAGAACCAAGTAAATACATCACAAGAAAACTATAGATCAATATCCCTTCTGAATATAGATGCCAAAATCCTCAACATACTGGCAAACTGAAACAAGAGGTGAATAAAAAGTATACATTATGACCAAGCTGGATTTTGCCTATGAAAACAAGATTGATTAAAACCAATCAATATACTACATCATATTAATGGAATAAAGGGGAGAAAAACACACAACAACAAAAAAACATTAGAAGAAAGATTAATGGGGAATTTTATTATGGGTAGATCAGGCTGATAACCCCTGAACCCAATGATCAGATCAGTTTGTAGTCTTGAGGGGATGCCAACAGAAGTACATAGATTATTGATGAGGTATTCTTATAAAAAATTTGAATCTGAATCTAATCAAGCCTCCAACTTTAACTATCAGTTTTATAGCAAATATGAAGAATAGAGAAATCATTTGAAGGACACTACAAGAAAAGAATCAACTAACTCCAGAATGTGGAATATGCCTATAAAACGAATACCTCAGTTTTTTCAAAAAATAAATTACTGTACAAAAAAAAGAAGGTGAAGTTTAACAAGATTTAAAAAGACTTAAGAAATGTAAGAAACATTACAATGTATAAAACTTGTTTGGATCCTGATTTTTTTTAAGATTATTTATTTATTATTTAAGCACACCAGTATGTGTACAAGCAGGGGAGGGGTAGAGAGAGAGTGAGAGAGAGAATCTCCACACCCAGCTCGGAGCCCGACATGGGGCTTGATCCCACGACTGTGAGATCACAGCCTGAGCCGATATCAACAGCCTGAGTCTGATGCTTAACAGATGAGCCACAGGCACCCCTGGATCCATGGAAATGTGAATATGGACTGGCTAAAAGATACTATTAAGGAATTACTGTTAATGTTGTAAGGGATGATAATGGCACTGTGGTTTATGAAAAAAGTCATCATATTAGCAATGCATACTGAAGAATATTCTGATGAAATGAGATGTCTGGAACTTGTAAAACATGCTGGGAAAAAATATACAGATACATACAGTTACACAGGTACACAGGTACATAGGTACATACACATATATAATTAGATGAAGCAAAATTAGCAAAATGTTAAGAATTGTTGAACATGGGAGTTCATTATATTCTATTTTGTTTACATTTGAAAAGTTCTGTAATAAAAAGAGAAGGAAGGAAGAAGGGAACGGGAGAGGGGGGGAGAGAGAGAGAGAGAGAGAGAGAGAGAGAGAGAGGGAAGAAAGTAGATTTGAACCAGATCAGTAAGTAAGACTGCAAAATGTGAGCTATAAAATCTCCTACTGCCCTGAAATTCAAGGTTCTTTCTAATTTCAGGAGTCAGCAGAAGCCTTGTCTCAGAGAGAGAAGACAAGTTTAGGTGCTAGGAATAATGAGACTTAGAAGTGTCCTACCAATAGTAATGGAGTAATCTAGCCTGGGCATCTGTGTCTAAATTAAAAAACCTCCCCCCAAACTTGCACTGTCATTCCTTCTAGCAGCAAGCTTACTGAGTTGGCCTTGGAAGAAAGTATGCTCCTTCTCTTCCCACCTCTACAATCTGCTTCTTCCACTCCTTCTCTGAGGAGGCCTGAATGAGACTAGGTTTATGATCAGTTGGCCAGCTGTCCCTATAAATTCATCTCAACTATGACTGGCAGCAGTTTGTAATAAATAATTCATCTTTATTTCTGAAAATCCATCTAGAAATGGTGCTGGGGGAGCAATAACTTCAGCAGCTCAAATACTGTAGGTGATGATAAACTAGAACCTACTTTACTCCTCACTAACCCTCAACAATTTGAGAAGTCCAGCAAATAATGGTACTTGCAGTACACATTCCAGATTTTAAAGGAAGTTCACAGCGGATGATTCATACCTGTTTCCCCCATTAGGAGATTCAAAAGGAAAATGACTTTTGCAGACGTGTCCTAACATCATGGAGCATTAGTCTCCACGAAGGGCTGTAGTTGCTTTGGGAACAATGGGATTTGGGAGCTCCGACATCTCTGAGAGAGGAAATAGCAGTAGACTATAATGAATAGGCTGCACTTTAAGCAACAGGTATATAAGAGCCATCTCCTTTCTGTGAATCACCAGAGTTTTCTTTCTTCAGTATCATACTGGTAAGGCAAAATAAGCATAAAGTTACTACTAGTTCCTCTATAGTTTTATAGCAATTAGGTACTCTTAGAATTATAGGTTTAAGTCTTAAATGTCTGATTTTAGTAGCCTTAGAAGGGTCAATGACATGTGAGTAGATTCGTGGATCCAGGCTGCTTTAGGCTAAATTGTTACTGGAGTGGACGGAAGCATAAATGTAGCTAAAGAGAGAATCCTAGAGCAAAAGCTAAATGTAGCTAAAGAGAGAATCACCAGAGCAAAAGCTGTCCGTTCTAACATGCGAACATAGGGCTGCAAATGATGAGGCAAGAGTACAAATGCAGATATTACCAGAAATAGGTCAGAAAATAGAAGAAAAATGTTGAAAAAAGGCCCAAACTAGATGCTAGGAACCTGCATGTAGCAGGTGGTGGCCTGCCTGTGATACCGAGCTAAGTCAAGCTAGCTAAGTCCCTTTGTTTAAAGGTATAGAACTGGGCCAAACATAACAATGTATTTTTCTATTACAGGATATTAGCTATGGTGCTGGCTACCTGGACACATACTAATCTGAAGTAAAAATGGATAGAAAGCCTGCCATGATGACAACTGTACTTCATGAAAAGGATGAATTCCTAAATGGCTATTCTTTGCTGTTTAAATAATGTTACCATCTCCCAAAGAATGGTTTGGGGGCAGGAAAGAACAGTAATTCATTTCAGGCTGGACTACTCGTCTACCAAAATACCATTCTGACCAAAGAAACAGATGCAGAATTACAGTCACAGCTGCATTCTGTACAGAACAAGTTGGATAATGGTACTCTAAATTGCTAATTACACTGCTAATGATTTTTTTAGTGGCATTGCATTGTATTGCCACTTTTGTTTAAATTTTTTAAAAAAGCATCTAGGAAGTTTTAAAAATAGTAAATTGTTAAATATCAGTGAGTCTTCCAAAGAGAAATCCTACATAGCATCCATTTATTAAAACGGCACTCTCATATGGGACTTTGAAGGAGCGCCATTTATTGACTAGCTATTTGTTTTAATTTACTTTCCCATCAGTTTAGTTGCGTTTAAGATTACGGAGGCCATAAGTATCTCAGTATTAGTATTTGTATCTAGCTTCAGAGTTGGTATGAAAAGATAATAAACCAACATATGTCATGATATGCTGGCACTGGGAATGTGCTATGACTAGATTTACAAAAAGTAATAGCAACAGTACAATTTTATTTTTATTGTGACAACCATGGTGAAATTTATTATGGTGTTAGTATTTTATTGTTTAATTATGCTAGCATAGCTGAGGGAGGTAATTATATTTTTGATATAAAAATGCTGTTAATGTTTTTATTTCAATTTAGCAGATTATAGAATGCAGAGTAAAGCACTGCCATTGTTCCATATTGTTTCTCGTGCATTTAAAAGGCAGAATACTTTTTTCCTCAAACAGTAAATTAATTTCTACTGAATTATTTCATCAAGGTTTCTAAATAATTTGCCTCTTAAATGAAAACCTTAATCTGGCCAGGAACTTAAATACATTAGATTCACAAAAAAAATTTTATATAGAAAATATACCAATCCCAATTATGGGATTTATATAGAAAAAAGACCAATCCCAATTATGTCACAATATTTTTTTGAAAAATTTTCTATTTATTAAGGTAAATTTCCCATTAAAAAATTAAAAAGACATTTTTGTTATGCAATTACAAAGTCACAGGTAAATACTTACTTTTGCTTCTAAGAGATGATCCAATTTCAGTGATCTCTTGACACTGCAAACAAAATATTTAAAGAAATCTTAGATTTACATGCTTTAAGTAGCCAAAGACTTAAGAGTAATAAATATAAACAAAGATTCTGAGTTAGTTTGCCAACTAAAGCAGAATACTATATGAAGAAAGCAAAGCAATTTTCATGGCTATGAAACTGGGTTTTTAAATAGCATATTTCAATATGGAATTGTAATGAAATATTTAAATTGATTTTTATATATGGTTTTATATGCATTATTGTACAATTCAAGCATTAAAGTCATATTATGAAATAATCTTAGTAAAAATTAATGTATTTGTTTTAAAATACCACTACTGAAAAATTATACATAAGGACAAAATAATTTCTATACCCTTAATGGAGATGTTGAAAGTATATTTGCAGAAATAATGCACTAAGTATTAAAATAAAGGTATGAACAAGGTGAAAAAAGTTTTGCTCATTATTCTAGCTTTAAACATGATTCAGTGCTACCAGACTATGACTTAACTGAGGAACAGATGCTCTATGTCTTTATAAGTCCCCAATCCATAAGAAACTATTTTTTGTCTCTCTCACTAAACTGATTCAAGAACATGCCAGGCTCTCTCTGTGCAAAATCTGTTCTGCTAAACTGGATGCCCAGCTGTTGGTGACAATGCTTAGAAAGGAAAGCTGAATATTTATAATACTTTATTTCGTACAGCTGTCTTCTAAAGAGCAGTCATCGACATTTTATTGAATGCAGACTAAATGCTCAAAGGAGAAAAAGGTCAATATAAATTAAAACTAGTTTTCCCAGTGACAAATGCAGTGTTAAAAGTACTTTGATCCCTGAGAAACAGAAATTACGCTATCTAAAATATTAGAGAATTTGAACATAAAGCAGAAGAAAAAGATCGTATTGTAAAATTTGAATTATAAAAAGCAAAAATCTTACATCTTAGAAAATGACTATTCTTAAATAAGTGACTATTGAGGTTTTTTTTTTCTATTGACTTTCAAACAAGTGACAAGAACAGGGAAAAAATAGAAGACATGGACAATTTACAAACATTATGGAGTAGCAAATATTAAATACAAAAATTTAATCTATCACTTAATTTTGGTACTATATCTACGTTAGCTTATCACGTAACATTAGTTGAAATTAAGTCACTTTGAAAACTCACTTGTTCTTTTAGAAATCCACCTGAAATCAATTTAATGTGAATTTTCAATGAAGCAAGAAGACACTAGAGCTATGAACAAATAAAAATGGCAGAAGATCCAAAAAAGTGTGTGTGTGTGGAATATATAGTACCCTATTCAGGTGTGTGACATGTTTTAGTATTTTTAAAATTTTTTTTAAATGTTTATTTTTGAGAGAGACAGAGTGCAAGTGGGGGAGCAGCAGAGAGAGAGGACGACGCAGAATCTGAAGCAGGCTCCAGGTTCTGAGCTGCCAGCACAGAGCCCAAAGCAGGGCTCAAACCCATGAACCATGAGATCACGACCTGAGCCAAAGTCAGATGCTTAACCTACTGAGCCACCCAGGCACCTATGTTTTAGTATTTTATAAAATTTCAAAAGTAGAAATCAAAAATTAAAATACACAGTACAGCATTTTTTATCCTTTTTTTAAATTTTTAATTTAAATTTTAGTTAACTATCCTCTGTTTTCAAATACTAAGGTGTAATACTACCTATTAGAAGGAAACAACCCTGATATTAACTGTTCAAAATATTATTGCTTTAACATTGATGATTCTTTTTTTTTTTTTTTTTTTTTTGAGACATAGAGACAGAGCATGAACAGGGGAGGGGCAGAGAGAGAGGGAGACACAGAATGTGAAGCAGGCTCCAGGCTCTGAGCTGTCAGCACAGAGCCCGATGCAGGGCTCGAACTCACAGACTGCGAGATCATGACCTGAGCCAAAGTCAGACGCTCAACCGACTGAGCCACCCGGGCGCCCTGATGATTAATTCTTAAAGAAAGTAACTAATGTTTGGATTTAAAAGGTTTCCAGTTTAGGTCCTAGTGTGGATCTAACAGGCCCAAGGAAATACATAAAAGCAAACAAGAAAAGTTAGCCTGTTATTTTCTATAATAAATCTAAAAACGTAATTTATTGTGGATGATATGGCTTTCAGTTAATTCAGATGTCTACAGCAACACCTGGTAATATTTACATGAATCATGAAAAGATTTAATAGATAAGACTAGGAAAACTCTACAAAATCACTTAGTTCATCCAGTAAGGAAGAGTTGGTGTGACACGCCCACAGTCACACAGCTTGAAGGGGAGAAACTCAGATCTCAGGTCCTGTGCATAATAAATCTTTGTTGAATTGAGGGGAATGAGTTAAAGAAGAGGTAAAGAACAGCAAACCTACTAAAGGATTTTATGACAATCTACTTTTACTACTCTATTTAGAACTGGGACCACTGACAAAATAGATCATTAAATTAAGCACATACCGTATGTTTTTACCTTTTTTTTTTACCACTCTTTTATCCACAAACAACTGTAATATAAGCATGAAAGTACGTTAAGTGTAAGAGGATGATGCTAATAGGAACATAGAGGAAGAGATGGTTGAAACATTATTGTAAAGGAAGAACATACAAAACTTGATTAGATATATGGGATAAATATTTTTCTAAGTATTTACTCACTTGGCCACCAGTATTAATTGGCAATTAAAAGTGATATATCTCTGGGACTTCTTTAAAGTTATAAGAGCTTTTGTGGTTACTACGTTGGCTTAAAAAAATGGACACCCCCAAAAAAGGCAAATGACTCAGACATATACAACTCAGAAGATATACAACTGGCCAATAAATATGAAAAAATGTTTAACATCCCTAATATTAGGAAAATGCAAATCAGAACCACAGTGAGATATCATTTCACAACCATTAGGATGTCTACTATTGAAACCCAGGAAAAAAACAGAAAATGTTGGCTAGGGTATGGAGAACTGGAATGTTTGTGTACTGCTGGCAGGACTGTAAAATGGTACAGCTGCTGTGGAAAACAGTCTGGCAGTTCCTCAAAAAATTAAACGTAGAATTGCCATATAATTCAGCAATTCCACTTCTGGGTATATATCCAATGGAACTGAAAGCAGAGACACAAACAGGTATTTGTACACGCATGTTCATAGCAGCATTATTTCCGATAGTCGAAATGTGAAAGCAATTCAAGTGTCATTAACAGAGTAAACAAAATGTAATACAGATATATGATGGAATATTAGTCAGCTTTAAAAAAGGAAGAAATTCTGACACACGCTACAACATAGATGAGCCTTAAAGACATTGTACAAAGTGAAATAAGACAATCACAAAAGGATAAATACTATACTATATGATTCCACTCAAATGAGGTACTTAGAGTAGTCAAATTCATAAACACAGAAAATAAAGCATGGTTGCTAGGGGTTGGGAGGAAGCATGATTAGGGAGTTACCATTTGATGAGATAAAGTTTCAGTTTTGCAAGATGGAAAAAGTTTTAGAGATAGATGATGGTGATTGTTGCACATGTGAATATGGTACATTTTGTTATGTATATTTTACCACAGTTTAAAAATAAACACTTTTTAAAATGGGCATCTATCTGCTGTATCCTAGTTTCTTCCCCCTCTTATAACCTCTGCAGGTTACTTTCTACTTCCAATCTAACTCAAATTTACACCTATCCCCATAATTTAACTACTGTGCTCCATTTTTAGGTGTACTAAGATTAGATTCATTGGGATCAAAATTCTGGTTGCTACCAGCATTTTGTTCTTGAGCATATAAGAAAGATAATACATTTGACAGGTAATTTCATATGCAGAGAAATAGAAAGTAACTATGTTTGTAGGATTAGCCATATTACTAACACTATCCTCCCCTATTTTATTTAACTTATCACATGGTAGTATCCTGAATAAGATTATCTGACTCTATCAGAAAAGAACAAGCAGAGAGTTTCATTATACTGCTAACACTGGTGATGATATTAAAGTAACTCCTCGAGAAAATACGAACTTTCATTTGATTTCTAATTAAGAACAAGGAATGACACCTCAAAAACACAAAATTACATGCTTTGAGCTTCTCCTTAAAACACTGGATTAAATATCATTTTGAATAGTAGAGCTGAGAGTAAGAGTGTATGTGTGGGGAGAGGGATAAACTTGGTAAAGCAGATAAGACTCAGAGAGCCTTGATGGTATGCCAAATTCCTCCCCTAAGTTTGGGCAAATCACATAATCTCACTAAGCTTCATAAAGTTGGTAATAATACTGGCCTGTAAACTAGTAGGAAATTTCTGAATGGAAGATAAAAATATCACTTACTATGTTAGTGCTTCCATTTACTTCTCACTATAATGTGATGATAATATTGCAAGAGCATTTAAAGGATTATGGAGTATGCTTATGAGATGCTTAGAAATCCTTTGATGAAAGGCATTGGCCAAATTCACGTCCCATGTGACTCCTTTAATGTAACTTGATATATCTGAAATGATTTATTTTCCATTCTATATATGAGAATGAGAAAAGAAGGGAGAAGAATCTCATATCCTTTTTATATTCTTCCTTTCATTCAAGCCTGTGCTCTTTTGTGTTCAACATTCATGGTGGTGATACAATAATTCACTATCACATATGGGTGAGTAGAGGGAAATATTACTCTATTACATGTAAACATAGTTACCATGTGAGAGCACCTAAATAAATGATTAATCCTGCTATCCTTCATGAAAAACTGGTCAAAACCTTAAGCAGTTATTGGGCGACATATGCTCTTTTGTGTCAAAATCTTCCTTATTAAAAGATTAATAGAGAATCAGCTAAAGAATTCTTACAGAAGTAAAGGGATATATACGGGAATATTGATCCCAAAAGATAAATAGAGGTGAGATCATCATTTGGCTAAATAAAATGAGAAATGCCATAAGATAATTTCATTCTTAAATGAGTATTCTCAGAAATGAACATAATAAAATATTGTTATTTTCTCTTATGAGAAACATATATACATATGTGCATGTTACCACACATACATTCATATAAATGACATAAGTTGAATCCTTTGAAAATCTATTGAAAGAGGCCAAATAGGATTACCAGAATTAAATATGGGAAATGGGTAGTCTTTTACATATTTTTGTATGTATTATACATTATAGCATAAAGCTTAATAATGACACATTGATATCTATCCTTCCCCTGAGATTCTAGCACAGTTATTTCTAAGTTTTCCCTGACACTGTCCACTTTGTATTAAGGATCTTTCTACTATATTGCACTATAACACTTGTGTATGTTTCTCTCACTAAGCTTATCATGTTGAAAGAGTCTATTTCTATGTTTGTCTTTCCTCCCTGTATTAGCGCTTTCTCTGTTAAGTGGTAGGTTAAACATTCTTGTTAAACTATCTTTCCCACAAAAATTTAAATTCCTGGCAAATACAATATCTGTTTATATTTGAATCCCCAAAGCCTAATATAGTGATGGGCACAAAAGTGTTATCTAATGATTTATCTAATTAATTGTATTTATTTTGAACTTAAAGCTTTTAGTCTCAAATATTTAATTCCTTTAATTTTTTATGATTCTTCAATCCTATTTAAGGTAGTTAAATGTAGGTTCCTAAAAGATGTCATATTGACAGTCTTATCTCAAAGGTAGTCTCTTATGTGGACCTATGTCTTAACAGTTCTGGAAAAACCTAAACCATAATCTCTTCAAATATTGACTTTCCTTCATTCTTCCTTTCTAGACTTCATCTAGAAGTCTAGTTCCATTCCCATATCTCTAACATCTTATTTCTTAGTATTTCTTGTCTCTGTAGTGAATTTGGGCAATTTCTTCAGATCTTTCTTTCAGTTGTCTAATTCTTTCTTTGACTGTATCTAATTTACTGTTTAATCCACCCATCAGTGTGTGTGTGTGTGTGTGTGTGTGTGTGTGTGAGTGTGTGTGTATGTGTTTAAAAACAATGGGATGAGTTTTTTGGGGGTAACTTTTATTTTTCACCTATTTTTAAACTTAAAAAAACTCTAGGAATAAGAGTTTTTGTTATCTTTTACCCAGACTTATCACTTATTTACATTTTGTCCTATTTTAATCATTTTCTCTATATACATATATATAATCCTTTCTTGACTTACAGTAGGTTATGCCCTAATAAACCCATCTAAGTTGAAACTATCTCAAATTGAAAATGCGATTAATACACCTAACCTACCAAATAGAATAGCTTAGTTTAGCCTACCTTAAACATACTCAGAACACTTACATTAACCTAGAGTTGCCACCCCCGCCCCCACAGGCTTGTTCTCTCTTCAAATCAATAAACTAAAAAAAAATTTTTTTAAATAAATAAAGGGGCAGGTGTTAATAGGTCCAGGAGAGTAGGGGGTGGGGAGATTCAAAGGAAAAGGGAAGTTTGGCGAAAGGATTACCATGGGGGAAAATAGATGAGGTAGGGATACTGAAAGAAAAATGGCACCAGAGGTGGAGCCTGAGCACAGGACAGCTGTCACATGTTCTGAGTCAGAAAATAGGCTTCAGAAGCCCTTGTTTCTTTCTGTAATTGTTTGCCTCATTTAGAAACTGCATTTTGCAGAGAGGCAATTTAGATTCTCGATAACTTTCAGAAGTTTCAAAATACTAATCAAAATAGGCATTCTATTCCGTTATTTATTTCTGTATTTATTTTAATTTTAGAGCTAGAGCACAAGTGGGAGAGTGGTGGGAAAGGGCAGAGTGGGGGAAAGACAAAGAATCTAAAACAGGTTCCACACTCAGGGTGGATCCCAATGTGGGGCTCAATCCCACAACCCTGGAATCACAGCCTGAGCTGAAGTCAAGAGTTGGACACTCAACAGACTGAGCCACCCAGGCACCCCCCATTCAGTTTTGACAATTTTATTTATTTTTTAAATGTTTATTTATTTTTGAGAAAGAAAGAGAGTATGAACAGGGGAGGGTCAGAGAGAGGGGGAGAGAGAGAAAATCCTCAGCAGGCTCCATGCTGTCAGCACAGAGCCCAACATGGGGCTTGATCCCACGTACTGTGAGATCATGACCTGAGCTGAAATCAAGAGTCAGATGCTTAAATGACTAAGCCATCCAGGCACCTCCAGTTTTGACAATTTTAGAGCGATGGTTGTGCAATTCAGTTTTGAGAAAAGTAATTTTGGAGAGATAGAAAGTTTCCCATAATGGCCACCAAAGTTCTTAGTTACTTTCGGTAAGTCATTCCATTTAGTTAGAAAGGTTCCTAAGGAAGGACCACAGTTTTTAAACATAAAACCAGCTGGGGTCCTAGAAGTGAATGAGAAGGGTGCTCTCAAATCATTTTGATCACCAGGATCCCATTTCTTAATAGATTTTTTGTTCTAGAGCAAAAAAGAAAAATTTCTAAACAGAATGGTTTCAACTGGAATAGCATGGTTCCAAAATAGTAGCTTTAAATCTAAGTGCAGTAAAGTCTCCAGTGAAAAGATAGAGAATATCAGACTAGATTTAAAATGTACACACACACACACCTTAAGTTATATGTTTACATGTAATTTTATATTTTATATACAGCTTATATATGATATATATGTAGTGTGTGTATATATATATATACACACACACACATACATGTATCCCAACTCATTTAATCCTCATAGCACTGATACTACCTAACCTGATACCAAAATATGGCAAGGGAATTATTTAAAAAATTATTTAAAAAATATGGACCAATCACATTTAGGTCCTTAATCCATTTTCATGAACACAAAATCAAAAACCCTTAGCAAAAGATTAGCAAATCTAATTCAGCAACATATGAAAGCAACAAAACATATGTCCAAGTGGGGCGTATCCTAAGAATGTAAATTGTTTTGATATTTTAAAATCAATTAATGTTTTCAAAAAGAGAATAAAAGAGATCATATTAGTAGTTGCACAAAGAATACACCCATTCATGATAAAACAAAAACTCAGCCCACTAGGAGTAGAAAGGGAATTATTACTATGAAAAACCTACACATACTGTACTCAGCACTGAATACTTATTCTAAGATTAGGAATAAGGCACGGCGTGCCTTCCCACCCCTTTTATTTAACAAAGCACTAAAAAGAAAGGAAATGCATAAGTGTTGGAAGGGAAAAAGTAAAACTGATGATCTGCCAGTGATGTGTTATGAACACGCAAAATCCTAAGGAATGTATAAAACAGCTATTAGGACTATTGAGCAAAGGGGCAGATACAAGGTCAATATACAAAAATCAATTATATTTCTAAGTTATAGCTAGAAACACCTGGAAGTTGAAGCTTAAAGTTTTCCATATACGATCACATTTAAAAACTACATAAAATAGGTTTAACAGAAGACACTCAAGATTTCTACAGTGAAGACTACAAAATGTTGCTTAGAGAAACATAAAGATCTAACTAGGAGCATGTTTATGGATTTGAAGTCTTGATAATGTTAAAATGTTAGTTCTCCCCTGTTGATCTTTACATACGTTGCATTTCCTGTCAATCCCAGCAAATATTTATTTCCTATTGGAAAACTGATTTCAAAATTTTTAAATAAAGGCAAAGGACTTATAAGTGCCAAAATATTCTTGAAAAAGAATGAAGTTGGAGTACATACACTAACTAGACTTACTATAAAGGGTTCTGAATTCAGTGTGGTTGGTAAAGATAAAGATAAATAGAAAAAATGGAAGAGAACAGAAAGCCCAGAAATGGAATCATAACGGTGCCAAAGCAATTTAATGAGGAAAGAGAAATCTTTCCAAATGGTTCTGGAACACCATAAGGAAAAATAAACCAAACAACCTTGACTTCTACCTTATACCATATACAAAATTGATTTGAGATATATAATATAGAGATATATGGAAAAGATAAAGTTTCTGAAGGAAACATATGAGAATATTGTTACACCATGGGGTAGATAAAATTTCAGGCAAGATACAAAAAACAATAACCATAGAAGAAAAAAAAGATAAATTAGACTTTATCTAAATTTTAATCTGCTCACTGAAGGACACTATTAAGAAAATGAATTGTCAAAAGCTGCAGGTATCACAATTCCAGATTTCAAGTGATATTACAAAGCTGTAGTAATCAAAACTGTGTGGCACTGGCACAAAAAAATAGACACATAGATCAATGGAATAGATAGAGAGTCCAGAAACAAACCCATTATTTTATGGTTAATTAATCTTTGACAAAAGAGGCAAGAATATGAAATGGGAAAAAGACACTGTCTTCAACAGGTGGTATTGGGAAAGTTGGAGAACGACATGCAAAAACACGAAGCTGGAACACTTTCTTATACCATACACACTGGAAAAAAGACTGTTACAAACTGAAGGGCTCCTGGTGCCTGTAGGCCTTTAGCCACACTTTCCAATGTCCTCCTAATTCTCAGTGGGACTCCAAGGAACTGCAGGGGCTTTTTCCAATCCTCCCTCTTAATCAACTTGGAGAAACCACTCTCCAGACTGGGAATGAATCTATCCTTACTAATGCTAGAGCTATACTCTCAATGCTTAACTCCACTGCCATGAAGCAGCCCCTGCCTCCAGGTACTTAAACAGTTCAAATAGTGGGGGTCTTTAATAAACCTCAACAGGTTCTTGCCTCTAAACCTATACCCTTTTGCTTAGGTGCTTTAAAGCTACCGATTATATTCTTTTTATTTCCTCTGCCCCTATTCATTTGTTGGGCTGAGATTTCTTAGAAAAATATTATGCTAGAATTTTTCTCATAAAAGGGGGAAATAATCCTAAAATTTGATAGTAATAACCAAAATAGCCAATTAGGCAAATTAAATGACCCTCTGACATCTTTAATTTGCTTCATCTCTGATGGCACTATAGCTGAGTCTGGGGACAATGATCTCTTGTCCCTAATGGATCAGCTAGTGTCCTCTTTATGGGCAAAATCAACTGGTTTTGGTAGAATCTATATTGCACCTCCCATCAAGATTCAAACAGATCTCTCTAAACCTTTCCCCAGAATTAATCAATACCCTATAGTCTTTCAAGGCATGAAGTCTGTAAGATTACAAGGCTCAGTGCCTTATTATCCCTTGCACTAGTCCCTGCAATACTTCTAATTTACCTGTGAGAAAACCCAATGTCCAAGATAGAGGTTTGTCCAGGACCTCTGAGCAATAAATAACACTGTTATTCCTTAGCACCTTGCTGTTCCTAACCTCCGTATACTGCTGACATCTATTCCCACTGAAAGCAAACTTTTTACTGTAATTGATCTCGGCAGCACATTTGTTTAGTATTCTAGTTGATAAAGATATTTTGCTTCCACTTGGGAAGAAAGACAATACAAGTGGACAGTTATGCTCCGGGTTACACAGAGAGTCCTTCTTACTTTTCACAAACCTTAGTTTGCGCAAACCCAGGTTTGATACTTAGGGCACCTGATCTTGAAATTAAAGACTACATTTGGATCCAGGAGGGCTTCAGGGCACCCTGAACTTCCCCCAAACCAAAAACAAAGCACCAATTATGAGATTTTCTTAGACAGGCTGGTTGCTGTTGAAATTGGATCCCAAACTCCTCTTATGACTCAGTCTCTATATGCCTTACTAAAAAATGACAAATTTAACCCTCTTATTTTGGAAAGATTGGGAAGACAAGCTTTTGGGACTTTAAAGAAAAGTCTAATAAAGCCCCTGCTTTCAGACATCCTATTATCAACTTCCCTTTTTCCTCTTTGTGTATGAGAGGGAAGGGAATACCCAAGAGTCCTCGCCCCAAAACATGGAGACCTTCACCAACTCGTAGGGTATTCTAGCTAACAAGTACACCCTGTAGGACAGGGATCTCTCCCTTGCCTCAGAGCCATTCCTGCCACGGCCTTTTGGTGAAAGCCACTGAAGAAAGAGTCAGGGAATCCCCTTGAATCATCTTTGTGTCCCATGCACAAGAAGCCCTCCTTAATTCTCAATACACTCAACACTTTTTAGTCATCTCATCTCTTATGAAATCCTCCTGTAACTGTTCCTTATATAATTTTCTCATTGTAGTAACTTTAAAATTTTTCTTAACTTTAATTTTGAGAGAAAGAGACAGAGAGAGTTAGTGGGGGAAAGGTAGAGAGAGAGAGGGAGAGAGAGAATGTCAGCAGGCTCCGTGCTGTCAGCACAGAGCCTATGCAGGGCCCAAACCTGCAATCCATGAGATCATGACCTGGGCCCAAACCAAGAGTCAGACACTTAACCGACTGAGTCACTCAGGCACCCCATCACTGTAGTAGCTTTAATCCTCACCTCCTTCACTGACAAGACCCCTCATGACCGCTGAATACTGACAGATCATCTTCTGACTCCCCATGACAATTTATAGGAAACCCCTCTAATCAATTCCGATTTTTCATAGTTTATTGATGGTTCTTATTTAAAGGATGAAAATGGTGAGTATTGTGCTGGGTATTGTTACTGCAACTCCCTCAAAGTCACTGAGGTAGCACCTTTATCTCTGGTTACGTTGGCCCAACAGGCTGAATTATATACCCTTACTCGAGTTTGTACCTTAGCCAAGGGTAGAACTGCAAATATTTACACCAATAGCCAAGTATGACTTCAGAGCAGCTCAAGACTTTGGAAGGTTTTAGAAACAAGGTTGCTTTACCTCCAATAGGGATAAAATTAAAAATAGTTCCTTTGTCCAAAATTTATTAGATGCCATACTTTTGCTGGCTGCTCTTCCTATTAAGGGCCTGAGCATTCTAAACTTGACTCCTTGGAAGCCAAAGGAAACCATCTTGCTGATATTTCTGCCAAAAAAATGCTGCTCTCAAGGAAACCAATAGTCAAACCTCTGTCATGGTCCAAGGGACGTTCTCCTAAATGATACTTTTGAAAAACTGATGAGAGATATCCAACAGTGGGGCCCAGAACAGGAAAAAAATTGGAAACCTAATAATTCTTGGTTTGATAAAAAGAGAAAACTCTTGCCTGGACCAATCAGCAATCTGGGCCTACCGGAAATCCTAAAATTTCCATGGCTTACCACTGTGCATGCATGAAATCATTGGTCTACTAACAAAATAATAGTGCTCATGAACCAATATTGGTGCGGATATATTAATAAAGTCATAAAAGGTGCCTACTTCACTTGTCTCACTTGTCCAAAACACAATGCAGGGAAATCTGTTTGCATGGCTCTCAAACACTTTAAATTACCTCCCGGGCCATTCAATTTTCATGAATAGATTTCATACAACTTTCCCATCTCATGGACATAAATATGCTTTAGTCATGGTTTGTATGCTTTTCTCACTCTACTAAAGTTTTCCTTTGTAGACTGGTCACTGACTCTTTGGCCAAAATTCTGTTAGAAAAAAAATTACCCCTACCCGGGAACCCCTGTTTAACTTCAGAGCAATTGGGGAACCCATTTTATCAGTTACGTGCTTCAATGAGTCTGTGCCATGTGGTCAGTTTCACACCACTTGTATTGTGCATACCATCAACAACCCTCAGGCTTAGTGGGACACACTAATGACACTATTAAGACTCAAATGGCAAAATTTGTAGAAATCCTCCAAATACCTTGGCCTAAAGCATTGCCTTTGTTCCTTCTAAACTCCAGACTCACTCTCTTGGGAACTCACAGACTTCCACCCTTTTAGATAGTCATAGAACATCCAATGCACTTGGCTCGTGATTCTTTTGATCCACAGTTGATAAAAGGAAATATACTTCAATATCGTAAAGTCTGTTTCTATTAAAACTAACCATGCTTTGGTAGAGCAATCTTTTCACAGTGCACTCACTCCCAGGAGATGAGAACCTTAAGCATCACACCTTGCAGCTTGGAGCGTTCATCTATTGAGGAAAAAATAGCTCCAGAAAGACTCTCTTCAAGACTCTCTTTCCTTGCTGGAAAGGACCCCTATCACGGAGTGCTAGCCAACCCTTGAGCTGCCAAACCTGAGGGAACGGACCTTTGAATTCATGTGACGCATCTAAAGAAAGCACCAAACCCTGACTAGACCTGCATACCATGTGATCAGAAAGATTTCCTGGAATTGAAGCAGACAGCATCTGACGTGACAGTTTTCCCAACACGTCTGGATTAGACTTCTTAGAAGGTTCAGGATTCACAGAAGTCTCTCTTTTTCATCTGGACTAGTAACTGACTCTGGATTCTTATCCAAAATTCAGGGTTTCTGAATTTTCAGCTTGACTGTATTATTAATAACACATTTGGTTCCAAATAATAATACTTCTGAGATAATAATACTTTTTAAAAGGTCTTTGAGTTTTGCTGTTTTGCCATCAGCTATTGCATCACTTTTACACCTGTACTGTGTCTCCCCAAATGCACTAGGTTAATTCTTTCATTGCACTCTTGCAGTCATCACCATTCTGCTTTCATAACCTCTTTGAATAGGATTTCCAGGAGGTATACATGGCTCTGGGTTTGCCTTCACATGGGGAACGCTTCTCCCCTAAGTTGGAACAAGTGCCAATAAGTATTTTTCGTTGCCTACTTTCAGATCTCAGATCCTGGTTTAGAACCATCACACAATTTGGCGTTACCATTTTGATTCTGTACTTACTGCCCATCAAATCTTTGTGAAAACAATGTATCCAATGAGATTATCTCCAGTGCTTACAATCTTGATATATATGGACTACAGACAGTAATTGCCTGGGAGTTCTCCCTGTTACCCATCCCTGTCACTCAAACTTGAACTCAATTGATTGCCAATCTATACGATTTCCCTCCAAAGGATGAATCACTGGAAAGATCTTTCCTAGCACTAATGGCCAAAAGGCCACCAAATTAAGAAAATCCCTTTTTTAAAAAAAATATTTTTAATGTTTATTTATTCTTGACAGAGAGACAGAGTGTGAGCAGGGGAGTGGCAGAGAGACGAGGAGACATAGACTCCAAAAGCAGGTTCCGGGCTCTTATCGGGCCTCGGACATCTGGCTTTCCTTCTCACAGACCCCAACAGAAGAAGTTCAACATGAAAGAATCATTAATTACAGGTCCCAATAGAGAAGGATGTACACTGCGTCTCCTACAAGATAGAGACCACTCCTGCAATTTGGTCGAGGAGAAACCATCATCATCACCTTGAACCTGAATTGGCTGTCCTCCCATGCACTTGGGGTCAAAATAACCCCTCCCACCTTCCTCCTCCTTCTCAATAAAAGAACTTCTCTCCTTTGTTGGACTAACCTACGGTTTTGCCATAGTTGGAATGCAGCGATTTGCAATATTTTGCTGTTTTAGAATAAACCCATTTTTTGCTAGTAAAGTAACAGACTTATTTTTAACAACATAATATCTACTCTTCTTACTCACAGAGGGGCCCAAGAAAACGACCATGGGGTGGGACAGGGTAGATACCTACGGCATTTCGACGTTCAGGAATGCACCACGGCGGGATAAAAGGAAGTGAGCAACGTCTTCCTAAATAAAGCATAAAAGCTCCGGGGGAAAAAGCTGGAGTCTGAAAAGCGCGGGCCTGCAGGCGCCAGACGCTGTGTCACACGCAAGGCGGCCGGCTGGAAACATCCTCCTCCTCTATGAGGGGTCCGAGTGTTTGAGGGAGAGCGGGGAGAGTCCAGCTAAGGAACTAGGACCTCATCCAGTCCCTGTCAGTGCCACAGAGAACCCTCTCTTTCCACTCTGGCCATTCCGGACCCCGATAGATGAGCGGCACAGCAGTCTCTGTCCTCTGCTGATTTACCGCCTTAGATTTCTACCCGGACTGTTTGGGGGAGGTGCTCTGGTTCTTATTTCCGGTGGCAGAGAGGTGCCGTTGCCATGGTAATTAAAGTAAAGGCCGAGGTCTGTTGGGCTGCGGTGAGAGGATCGCGGAATCCGTGGAGAGAATTGGCTGGGCTTCCTCGTTTGTGAGCTGGAGTTAGGTAGCGAAGAGCTCGCGGTCTCTGTCCCTGCGCCGCGCCCTGCCTCGCTGTCCGGCTTCCTTTTCTCTCACTCGCTTCTTTGATTTCTCTGTCCTATTCACCCTTGGTCCGTGTGTACCTCAAATGTACCCCAAAACGCAGTTTTATCGTTGTGAAATACAAAAATAGAGAGAGGTTGCCCGAGATCATCTGTGAAATGTATTTCATGGTATAGGGCCGGTACTGGGCGGCTTTGTTTTCACTTGGCCCTTTAGAAGCCTTAGGCGCTTGCTAACAGTTTATTTTTCTTGCTATTGTGTGGCGAGTTATTTATGGAGCCGTTTGCTGCTGTGTGCTCTCTAGGCCCCTGTGTTGGTCTCGCGCTGGAGTTTTAAATGAGGGAGGTTTCCAAGCCTGAGGGGTGCAGTATAGATTTATTTAAGCCTCCGTTTCGTCTCTCGTCACAGAAAGGGAAAGAATAGAATTCTGGAACATTTGTACTGTGGGATTTCCACGTGAGAGAGTCACCTTATTTGGAAAGAGTAATCGAGGACGATCCAAAAAAAAAAAAATAATAATAAAAATACCTAAATTTTAAAATTGCGTGCTGCAAAATGAACATTCATTCTTCCTTTCTTATTGGCACAGTTTTTCACCCCCCACGTTTGTGAGAAGATGCGTGCACGCATATGTGTTTAAAACTGATGCTTAATTATAGTGATATCAATTTGCAGTAACCAGACTGTGACACCACATCCCTATGGGGTCCTTCTAAATCTGGTGTAATATGAAAGTGTCAGGCAGGCAGTCTGTGTATTATAAATAGGGTACTTCATCCATGATAAGCGATTATTATCTTTCTTTCCCAAGTGTAAAAGACCTATATAATTCAAGAAGGTGCAAGTGATTTAGGCCTCCTGAGTAAGAATCCAATGAGTCCTGAAGGGGACCCTACCTGTGTCGTCTTATTGTTGAACTTGAAATATTCAATTTATTAGGTTGGGATGTATTTTTAGAAGTCAAAGCTGGGTAAAATAATGTTGGAAGCTGTTAGACCACCAGCACAATTTAGTGCCTACACAGTAACTGTTGTACACGAAGCCTTCATTCACATTAATAAAGAAGAAACTGTTATCAAATTTTACTGCCTCTTGTTACTGCTAGCTGGGTGACATCTCTGTCCCTCAATTTCCTTATCTGTAAAAGGGGCAAAAAAAATACTTGACCACTGTAATAAGGATAAATTAAGATGTATGATAGTTCTTTAAGCCTTATGAGCAGAGGTGCTGTGTAACTCCACAACATTATTATTAGTGATGAATGCAGTAAAATCTCCCAGTAATGATATAAATGGGATCTAAAAAATGGAGTTATTAAAAATGCGGGCCTACGTTATTGAGATGTTGGTGGAATGACTTCACTGATCCTGCTGAGGTGAGGGATGCCAACTGCCAATCACATGACATCCAAATTCTCCTTACTGTGGAGTTCACTATATAGTTTATTTAGCACTTATTATGTGCAAGGCACTGTTTTGTATGCTTCCCATGTATTAACTTATTCCTCATGACAACCATATGAAGATTTAATTTCAACTATCCTCTTATTTTGAGAGAATAGATGTGTGCTTTTCCTTTGTTCTGTGATATTTATTTTGCATTTGTATTACATCTTTGCTTTGGCTTTGTTCTTCTGGCTCGCTCGTATACACATATATTTTCTCTATACATAGTTCTCTCATATATAGTTGATTTCTAAATATACACGTATGTTTACATATATAAATATATAACCTGCTGAAGCTTATTCTAATTTAGTATGATACAAGCATATGCATATTATAATATTTGTCTTTTTTCCCTGCATATGAAACCTTTAGCGTTGATTTCGTCTCCTCCGCCCCCACCCAATTTGAGAGGCAGGGTTACATTTGCATTTTAGAGGATCGACACTGACTAAAATTTTAAAATTATTTTCTAATAGAATGGCCGTCAGTCCAGGAAGAGACACAGCTTTCTCCAGTCAGAAGTCAGCGCTTTCAGAGAGTCCTCGAACAAAGAAATTTCCACTAACTGAAGAAGAAATATTTTATATGAATTGTAGAGCTGCCTACTTAACTGTTTTTAAAAGCAGCTTAGAAAACATTATTTCTAAAGAACAACTTTACTTGGGTAATTTTTTCTTTAAAATTTAAGTATTTTGCCTTATGTGTTGAAAGTTAATAGATCAGACAGACAAGAATAAGAATTACATTGTTGAATCATTCCAATTTCTTAGGGAAGCTTGAGCAGTGAAACTATATTGTGCTATTGTGTGATTTTATATATTTATATATTCTAGTAGCTTCAAAATAAAACATTCAATGTTTGTACAGACAAGATTAGTAATTTTTTAAGTTTTTTAAATTTATTTTGAGAGGTAGGGAGAGAATTCCAAGCAGGCTCCAAACCGTCAGAGCAAAGCCTGACATGGGGCTCAAACTTATGAACCATGAGATAATGACCTGAGTTGAAATCAGGAATCAGATGCTTAACTGACCGAGTCACCCAAGTCCCCCTATATTAGTATATTTAAAGCTTCCATCAATTACTTGCTCTATATATTTTTTCTTCTTTTTTTAATGTTTATTTGGTTTTGAGAAAGCGCATGAACCGGAGAGGAGCAGAGAGAGAGAGAGGGAGAGAGAATCTCAAGCAGGCCCCATGCGGTCAGTACAGAGCCAGCCCAGTGTGGGGCTTGATCCCACAAATCCTGAGATCATGACCTGAGCAGAAATCAAGAGCTGAATACTTAACTGACTGAGCCACTCAGGTGCCCCTTAAAAATATATTTTTAAAGATTATTATTTGGTACTTTAAGATTTATAATAATAGATTTTAAAACATTTTGGCATCTGAATGACTACCCTGAATTTAACCTGTAAGTGGGGAAAATGTAAAGAATATGTAAAAATGGGTTGAATGATTGTAAAAAGAAATATGAGGAAATAGGTAAAATTTTAAAAGAGAAGAGTGATGTTTTTATTTTTGGGGGGAGAGGGAGTTGACCTTTTTTTGCTTCTCTCCACTATCGCATGTAAAATTTCTCTGGTTGAAAATATCCACCAGACCAATGAATTTTGTCCTTGCCAGATATATCAAATGATTTGGGGTTCTCTACTCTTGAGAGTGGTAAACAACAATAGCAGATAACACTGAATACTCCTGTCAGTGACATCAAGGCTGATAACTCTATGGATAGAGAAACAGAGTTATCTTGTCAACTTTAGAAGCAGTTTCCTTAAATAAAAATTCTGACATTTTTGCAATGATGTCTTGGGTTTGTATGCAATAAGATCTCTATTTGAGGAAATCCATATTAGGGAATATGAAAATTGAAAAGATTAAAATTTTATTATAAACTATAATTATAGGTATTTCCATTTATTCTTTTGAATTTCTCTTTGTAATGTTGTAATGATTGAGCTCAGATAATCTAGACTTGTGAAAAGTAGTGTGAACCAGTGATATCTCTTTCTTACTATATCTTTCATCTATATCTTTCTGCCATTTATGCGTATAACATATGCTATGACATTCTGTTTCACGGCTGGACAGGGCAGTACCATTGCCAGAGCTTTAGAATTCCTTTTTTCCCAACTTACAAATGATATAGGTATTACAGACTCAGCTTAAAGTAAACTCTGGCAAAAGATCATTATTTTGGTGTAAATCTTTAAACATTTACAGTTCCATGTTCTTACTGCTATCAGACCTAGTAATGGGCTCCAACTAATTCTAAACTTAGAAATTAAGTTAGATTAGTAATTATTAAATAATACCTATTTCTTAGATAGGAAAATATCTGCTTACTGATAACATGTTTAGGCATAATTAATTTTATTCTGAGAAAGGGTTTTTTTTATAATTAATAGTACATTAAAAACCCGTTTTGTTATTGAAAATAGCAACAAGTGTATGCCAACCTGCCACTTGTGGCAAAGAGTTACACCCCTATTTTCCCAAAGCTGTACAGAAAATAGCATTTTCTTTCTTTATTTTTTTTGAAGTATACTCTATTTCAGTGTGGGGTTCCTACTCCCTGAGATCAAGAGTTGCATGCTCTACCCACTGAGGCAGCCAAGCACCCCAGCATTTTCTTTCACATGAACTTTTGACTTCAAATGACAACTTCATTTAAGGTCCTACTTATAGTTTTACCTTTTAAAGGGTGGACATTGGCTGGAATGGAATCCTAAAACACATGTACCTTTTCCCTGACTCTCTTAATAGATGAATTATGGAATTGTCCGTTTTTATGCTAGGCAAAATCCTTAAAAGAGAGAGTGTGCACCTAAGCCAGGAAGGGGCAGAGGGAGAGAAAGGGAGAGAATCCCAAGCAGGTCCCACGCTCAGCATGGAGCCCAATGTAAGTCCTGTTCATACGACGTCAGATTTTGACCTAAGGTGAAATCAGAGTGGGACGTTCATCCCACTGAGCCAGCCAGGTGCCCCTACAGCTCTACAAGTCACCCCTTGATGATGATCTCGTTTCCATTTCTGTGCCAAAGTTTACATTATCTAGGTATGATTCACTATCATAATCTGGAGGATGGGAACATTTCTCTTAGTCTGTGGACTTTTATATATTACTAACTGTAAATCATGACCACAGGTAGCAATTTTACACTTCAGGTGAGGACTTCCTATTTACAAAGAAGTTTGAATCTCTGAAAAAAACAAAATACCCTGTATTATGCTTATGCACAATGAATGTTCAATATAAAGGACTCACAAATGTCTCTGTTTACTACCCTGATCTGGTTTCTATTTCCTTGTAGATATTTTTTTAGTTAAATTACTTTATATATATTAGTCCTTATTCGTTAAATTGTAGACCATCCAGATTACCAGTTTTTAAAATGTTTATTTATTTTTGAGAGAGAGAGTGCAGGTGAGGGAGAGGCAGAGTGAGGGGTACAGAGGATACAAAGTGGGCTCTGCACTGACACCAGAGAGCCCGATGCGGGGCTCGAACTCACAAACTGCGAGATCATGACCTGAGCCGAGGTCGGACACTTGACTGACTGACCCACTTAGGCACCCCCAGATTATCGTTTTTTATAGTGCTGAGTGATAATGCACAGATCTTGTGAAATTTCACCTAAGATTGTTAGAAGTATCCAATATAAGGTTTTACAGTAGAAGTTGTAGCACAATTCAAGACAGTTACGTGTTTTAAAATTCTATTCCTTCTTCAGTGCTTGGGAAACTTACCATGGGTTCATTTTAGATGGTGTTAAGTCTTAATATGCAGAGATTTGTTTATGTGCAAATTACCAATTTGCTTCTTTTAAACTGTACAAAGCCAATTGTTTAAAGCCATTATATTTTAATGTGTATGGCATACACAAATACAAAAGACTTTCTCACATTGTAATTTGTTGCCTTTTAAAGATAATAAAGAGCATGTCTTTTAAGCAAGAATGTCTCACGAATAACTAGTTAAAAGACTATTTTTAAAGATTCTGGTTAAAAATCAAATAATTTGGCTATTGCATCTCTGTAATGCTTACTCCTCTCAAAGGATGTGGACATCCTTGATTTTTAGCAAGGCTATAACAGCAAATAGATACTTTTTGTGTATATATTTGACATTTGTGACTCGATTAATGATTAATGATTAATGTTCTTGAAGCCCTAATGTTTAGTTGCGATGAACATATTAGATAGATACATGCCTTGTTGATGATAATTTTCTCAGATTAATGACTTCCTCATTTCATTAAGGTATTTGTTGGGCAGGCAAAGTAATAATTTATGGTTTTGTGGTTATTCTTATATCTTCAAAGTAAGCAGATGGTTGTTCTTAATTTTTTTTTTCCTCCAGGCACTTGTACAAAGTAAATTGATGTTATCAGTTAGTTAAACTATGTAGGTTGAGAACCAACTGTCAGAATAGGAAAAATGTATTTAATTCTGGCATTAAATAGATCAAGAATCTGTAGGTGGCAATATATATATATTTTCATTTTTGAAAGTCAGGCGTACATTGATACCGCTAGATTATCAACCCAAAGGTGTATGTGTACTCTTGTATACTAGTGTAATGTATAATGATTAAAAAAATCTATATATACTTAGGTACCAATTCCAAATGTTACTATAATAACACTTGTTTAATTGGGCAGCTCTACAGCATGCAGGAAGAAATCCATCCCAAAAGACCATTAATAAGTATTGGACTCCTCAAACTGCCAAACTGAATTTTGATGATTTTTGTATAATTTTAAGGAAGGAAAAGCCTACTTCAAAAGCAGAACTACTAAAATCGTTTAAGCAATTAGATGTAAATGATGATGGCTCTATTTTGCACGGTGATCTTTATAAACTTCTAACAAAGGTAAGATTTGCGAAATGGTTTTGTAATATGCATTGCTGGCAAAACTATTTGGAATCTAATTTTGGCTACCAAGGCCACATTAAAAATAGCTGTTCATTGGCAAGTGAAGTGAATCACATATAGGTTGTTTATAAAGTACTTAAAGGTTCTTCTGGATTAAAAGTGCTCTGTAAATGAAACAAAGTATAAAATTGAACCCATGTTGCAATCCCCTGTGTGCATTTGCAATTATTTGCTGCCCAGAACTTTTTGTAATCCAGGAATAGGTTCATATGTGATAAATAAAAGAGAAACAAAGTATAAATGGGATTGGGAATCCATTATAAATCTTGGTATAATGTGAGAGTTATCATTACTCCTAATTCAGTAATAGTATTATTACTGGATCTATGATAGATATTGTTGAAATTTAGTAAACTGAAATGGATACTTTTACAAAATTTAATAAAATTGTGAAATTTTATTTCATATGAATTTCATTCTTGCTTGACATAATACTTATTCTGAGATTTATAATGAAATCTTATATTCGAACTGACTCGTAGGAAAGATTAAAATGAATTTCCACTCTCGTCCTGTCCCCCACATAACAAAGTGAAGGTCATGTTGCTTTAGAATAATTCTGTTTTGTTTTTCAGAGAGGTGAGAAGATGACTCGAGAAGAAGTAAATGCCGTAACAAGTTTGGCAGATGTAAATGCTGACGGCAGATTTGATTACATCAAGGTGCATAAACTCATGTTAATGTAAATTTGTATACTGTGTAGAAGAATTTTTAAAGGGGGCACATCTTTTTAGTATTGGCAATGAAATATTTAATACATTGTGTGCAAACTGTACTTGAAATTTAATCTAAACAGTATTGTAATCTGATGACTACATTAGAAATAAGCAAGGTAAAATACATGTGCTCACACATTACAGCCTCAAATATAGAGACTCTTCTCAGAAATATGCCATTTCTGGGGTGGAAGAATCATAAAAATTATTTAGAACAAACTCAAGTCTACACGTGTCTTATAAAAAAATAATAAATCACTGCTCTTTGTGTAACATTTTATTTTCACTCAGAGTATGACCTCCTCATTGAATCATGGCTGCATTTCACTAGGTCACTTGAGGGTGGTCAGGCTGATTCAAGAAAATAAAATGAGTAACCTAGTTCAATAGGAAATATATTCCATCTATCAGTCTATCCCTTGCCTACTAATGTGCATTTGCCTTCTCCCAAATGTATGATTGAATGTTTTACCCACTGGACTACTTTTTTTTTGTTTCCTGTAGTTTTGTAAATTATATATGACAACCAATGAGCAATGTCTCAAAACCACTGTAGAAAAGCTGGAGGTTGACAGTAAACTGAGGCGTCGACAGTTTGGAAGCCACATTGAAGAGCCCGCTGAAAGGGACCCCTCTACAGTACCCAAACCATTGCCTAGAATCATAAGAAAAACTGATCAGGAAACCTTCTCAAATAAAGGTACTTACTTTTGATACTAAAGACTTCTCAAATAAGAATGAAGGGTCATAATCAGAGAAGTTTTTCCTTCTATCTTAGCTTATCAATGGTAAAACAAATGAGAATCCTACTTTTGTTAGCTACTGTTTCTAGACTCTCTCAGCTGTAAAAATCTATTGAAGTAAAATTTTATTATGGAACTTGATTTGGCTATGCTCATTATATTTTATTAAAACTAAAATTTCAGGGTAAAGAGTGATTGACATATTGAAATAAAGAATCTTATTAATAGTACCTACATTAGGGACCATTAAAGCCTGATAAATATGAAACATCTGACTTCATTTCAACCGGAAGAAAAAAAAGAAGGAAATTAATACGCATCCCTTTTATGCTGCACTGTGTTTAGAAACAGACTTCCTATTGACGACTTTTCATGATGTGAGACCAAGTAACTATTACTTGTTACAGGTGATACCAGGAGTTCTTCCCTGGCAACAACTAGAAAGTTCAAAACATCTATTTCCTTCACAGTCACCATGGGTGCTAATAGTAACCGAAACTCAAAGCTAACCGAACCAAATTCAATAAAGGTATAGTATTTTAAATTTAATAGGTAACACTTTTTCTGCAAAAACTTTGACATTAAGTTTATTAATAACTATTTGGTATCTACACAGAACGAATAAAGTTTGTGAAGTAATTCTTTGAGATTTTTCTATGGATTGCAGTATTTCTACCTATAAGCCAGTTTTAATATTTTAAAGTAGAAATGATGTTTAAGAATATTATTAAAAAGTCTTTAATTTGAAAGTGATATCTTTTCAATTTTTGAACTTGATGAATTGATTATCTGATTATGTACTTTGCATAGCAATTTTTTGGTTTCGTTTAACGGATGTTTTCCATAGGTATTTCTTACAAATAAATCATTCATTCAATATCAATTCCTATGAGAGAAAGACAACAAAGTCACTTTGCTAAGTCAATATTTGTGGAGTGTTAATATTGATCTTCTTCCTTTGTTTTCCCTTTTTAGACTCAACCTTTACTAGTTTTCTTTCAACAGAAAATAATAGCTACAGAAATATAAAACATTAACTGGAAACTGCTAGGATACATTAAAAATGTGTACCTAGAGACCTCTGTAAAAGGGGGAAAAATGGTTATGACCACATACTATAACTGCTGTTAGAAAACTGAACTGATTGTTCTCAAGGGCTACATTTTTGTTTCAAATAACAACTCTGTATTTGTTATTGAACTCTGAAGTCCCTTATATCTTTAAATTGCTAGAGAGTGACATTTGTTCTATATTAAAATTTTAAAACTTTATCTCCAAGGAATTTTGTTCAGACTGTTTAGGAATCTCTACACCCTAAGCAATTTGGTGTGCATGTCCAACATGCTCACCCACAATATTTACTGTTCCAAAAGTATTATTTTCCACCAATGGTAGCGTTCCCTATTTTGCAACTGAATTAAATGCTCATAAAATTAATTTAGTTAAATAATTGTGGTTTATCTAATTCAAAAGTGTAAATAATTTTAGCCAGTTTAAAGAGAGATAAATATTAATATGAATTATATTAAAACCATAATAAGACTTTTCCTCAGTGTCATGTGCCTGTTAATTGGGCCCTTAACGATACAATTTCTTTTTTTTTTTAATGTTTATTTATTTTGAGAGAGAGAGAGACAACTAGTAGGCGAGAGGCAGAGAAAAAGGAAGAGAAAATCCCAAGTAGGCTCTACACTGTCAGCACAGAGCCTGACATGGGGCTCGAACTCACAAATTATGAGATAATAATCTGAAATCAAGAGTCAGACACACAACTAACTGAGCCACCCATGCACCCCACCAATACAATTTCTTTTTTTTTTAATGTTTATTTATTTTTGGGACGCATGCGCGCGCGCGCGCACACACACACACACACACACACACACACACACACACACACACACACACACAGAGTGTGAGTGGGGGAGGGGCAGAGAGCGAGGGAGACACAGAATCTGAAGCAGGCTCCAGCTTCAATGCAAGGCCTGAATTCACAAACTGTGAGATCATGACCTGAGCCAAAGTCAAACGCTCAATGAACTGAACCACCCAGGCACCTCAATACCATTTCTTAATGTAGTTCAACTTAACAAATATTTACTGAAACGGTAATGTATACTAGCTATTCCGCTTAGTATAAAATACAGGTTTTGTGTTAAAAAATACACAATTTACTGGACTACTAACAATATATCAAGGTAATAAAACATAGTATTTCATTTATTCAACAAATATTGAGTGGTATCTCTGTGCCAAGCACTGTGTTAGATGTTAATTAAGAGCTTTAGATAGAGACAGGCCTATGCTTGAATCTTATTTTTTGTCACATAATAACTGTGATCTTTGGTAAGTTAGTCAGCAGCCCTTTTGAGTCTCAGTTTCCTCATCTATAAATTGAGAATAATTATATTTAGTGTGTTTTTGGAAGATTTAAATCATCCCACGTGTATTAAGTGCATAGCACAGGAATCTAGTAATCCCTTTAATAAATGATAGTGTAATGAATATTATTACAGAAGTAAGAAATGACTGTAGGTATTTATGTGGGAATGACATGCTGAAAGTATAGTCTAAGAAGTTATGCTACTCTTGTATGTTGTATATGGAGACTTCAATTTAGGGAGATTATCTGAAAGGCTGATAGAGATATCCTGATATAAGGTGATGACAGCTAGGCCTAGGGTAGTACCTGAACATAGTAAGGAAGGGGCAGATCTAACAGACAATGCCGCAGTTAGTCTATAGCCCACAGCGATTGTGTAACAAAAGACAACTTACATTTTGCATCGAAGACATCAAAAGCAGGGAATTGTGCTGATGACAAGTGGGAATTAGGTAATAAAAGATACAAGAAGAATTTGATGATTAAAAGAAGATGGCATGCAGACAATTTTTAAATTCTGTGACTTTCATATAAAATTTAATGTTTTTGGAAATACTTTATAGCCTTCATATTATTTACCTGACTTTTTATATCCTATTTCTGATCTTGACTTTGCCACTATTCTTTACTATCTGATGTTTCTTAGTTGAGCTAAAATGATTTAAGAAATAAATCTGTGAATTTAAAAATTCTGTTTTTCAGCAGGATTCAGTTCTTTGCTTGCATTTTACTTTGAATTCTTAAAATAAATTTCATAAAATTTATATATTAAGTTCATAACAGCTCTGAGAAGTGCTTGTTATAAATGTAGTCATTGTATGATTTGTTTTAAATGAGCTTGATAGAATAAGTTACTAGAAGACCTATTAAATTAATTTTGTTCAAATACTTTAAATCTATTTTAAATAAGTTTGGGTACCTCAGTTTCATGTGGAGTGGAGAATTATGGAATTGGGATGGAAAAAGATCTTTTCAGAAGTTAGAAAATTGTTGAAATGTATGTATAAGCCAGATTTTATTTTATTATTTTTTTATTTATATATATATTTTAATTATTTTTTTAAAAATTTACATCCAATTTAGTTAGCATATAGTGCAACAATGATTTCAAGAGTAGATTCTTTAATGTCCCTTACCTCTTTAGCCCATCCCCCCCACAACCCCTCCCGTAACCCTCTGTTCTCCGTATTTAAGAGTCTCTTATGTTTTTGTTCCCCTCCCTGTTTTTATATTTATTTTTGCTTCCCTTCCCTTATGTTCTTCTGCCATAAGCCAGGTTTTAAACTGTAAATTCACACAATTGGTAAAGGACATGAATTACAGGAGGAAAATAGGACCTTTTCTATAGACCACTTTTAGGTACTTTATCACTTTTGCTTTTTTAATACTGAATTCTGTTTGCTAGGTTTTGTAAAATGCAAAGAATGTCAGGAATTTTTCTTTGAGAGACAATAGCTTGTCGTGATTACAGTTAGAGAAAACCCAAACCATGAGTTGTACACTCTAGACACGCAATACTTCCTGTATCCAGACTCCCAATTAGAATGTGTTTTAAGTATGTGTATACATGTGCTATAAAATACATATGTTATATAACATACGTATATGTTATATATGAATATATTGCGTAATATATGTGTTTTATATATGTCTATGTATATAATAATACAGATATAAACATCTTAAAGTAGAAGTGGCTGTCTAAAGTTTTGTGAAGGCTCCAAATAATAATTTTCTTACAGTGTTTCTCATATTTTCAAAATGATGATCAATTCAACTTGTCAATTAGGTGACAATCCATATAAATTTTTTCCTTTAGAAATCATCTATTTAATCTTTTATTTTTATGTACATTTTATAATTCTTTAATAACAAAAACTTCAATAACTGTCTTAATGAAAAGCAAATAGCTAGTAAGTATGTGACATAGATTATCTTTAAAGAACAACAGTGATGATGATGATGATATATAGGTTCCTCCTTTTAAGCTTATGCTAGATCTTTTGTTTTTTAATTTTTTTAATGTTTATTCATTTTTGAGAGAGGGAGACAGACAGAGACTGAGCATGAGCGGGAGAGGGGCAGAGAGAGAGGGAGACACAGAATCTGAAGCAGGCTCCAGGCTCCAAGCTGTCAGCACAGAGCCCGGGGTGGGGCTTGAATCCACAAACCGTGAGATCATGACCTGAGCCAAAGACGAATGCTTAACCGACTGAGCCACCCAGGCACCCCAGTTTATGCTAGATCTGCTTAATAATTCTACCTCACCTAAAACTTTAATAATAATATAGAATTATGTATCAAAACAAATTACGTTTTCTACAGCATCATCCCAAGAAAAATGTAACTTTACAGATACATTTAAGTTTTCCGATAGGTAGAATTTTCAACAGAACTATTTTTAACTTGTGCTTTTCATTATTTCCTTATACATTGTGAATGAAAATAAGTAAAATTTGTATATGACAAGTGAATTAAGAGTTCTTTTTCCTCTCACCTGAATTGGTAGAATGTAGCACCACCTTATGCCCTGTATAAGAATTACAAGCTACTATTTTATTTCTGCTTTATATTGTTGAAAAAACTATCACACACGGAGTTTCTTACTGTGTCATTCTGAAATGTTTTTAAAAACTCAGCATCCTTACATTTTTCTCCTCATACTCAAACTGTCAACCTTAGTCTATCATCCTTTCAAATTGATTTATTTGAATGAGCCAGCCACTTTATCAGTACTTTTTTCTTTTAATTCATAACATTTTAGTCTAGATTTTAGAGAAAAAACTTTGTGTGATTAAAAGTCTGTTTGTTTAAAAAAAAAGTTAGGTTGAATAAGCACTATGTTGTTAACCACTCTGGCAGATCTTTAGAATTTGAGTGCTTCCTTTTAAGCAGGAGAGCTACAAATTCTCCTAATAATGTTATTTATTTAGTATTCAAAATAATCTGATTATTACTTTGAAGTTTGGTTGACATAAATAATGTGACATTTATCTTCTATTTTATAATAACTGTCATTCCACCATACTCCAGCCTTATCAACCATGTAGTGTAGTGTCTAGGCTGGCTGTCTTTCCAAGGAAACATACAATTTCCCTTCCTGTACTTTCTCTAAAACTGGAATTTAAAAAAGACTTACAGTAATGATAATGTTAACTCACTCCCCAGCTAAAGGCATCTCCTGTCAACCATGGCACTGCTTCCAAGAAATACAATAAGCACATGGAAAATTTCTCTCATCTTTGAGTTTCCCAAATGTCACAAATTATGTTCACTACCAGTGTACCAAGCAAAATGCATCACAGGCATACCTCATTTTATTGCATGTCACTTTATTGTGCTTCACAGATAATTTCATTTTTCCAAATTGAAGATTTGTGGCAACCCTGTGTCAGGCAAGCCTGTTGGTGCCATTTTTTCGACAGCATTTGCTCACTTTGTGTCTCTGTGTCGCATTTTGGTAATTCTCACAGTATTTTAAACTTTTCATTATTATTATATTTGTTATGGTGATCTGTGATCTGTAGTTATGACCTGATAAAAGCTCAAATGATGGTTAGCATTTTTTAGTAATAAAGTATCTTTTAATTAAGGTATGTACATTATTTTTTTAAACATAATACTATTACACACTTAGTAGACTACAGTGTAGTATAAACATAACTATTATATGCACTGGGAAACCAAAAAATTTGTTTGACTTGCTTTATTGTGATATTCACTTTATTTCAGTGGTCTGGAACCAAACTCGCAATATCTCTAAGATATGCCTATAGTTTTTAGTTTATTTAAACGCCTTTTTAAAAATTTTTTATTGGTTGATTGGTTGGTCGGTTTTTAAGAGAGAGAGAGATGAGAAAGGGTGTGCTTGTGTGGAGGAGGGGCAGAGGGAGAGGGAGAGAGAGAATCTTAAGCAGGCTCCATGCTCAACACAGAGCCCAGTGCGGGGCTCGACCCCACCCCTCCTGGGATCATGACCTGAGCCAAAGTCAAGAGTCAGATGCTCAACTGACTGAGCCACCCAGGTGGCCCTAAACTCTTTTTTAATCTGTGGGGCTTGGGGTTGCTACATCCATGCACTTAAATACAAATTTAAAAAATTTCCGAGCTACTAAAATGTACATGTATTTCAATAAATAACCCAAATAATTATGTTTATCTTAACACTTCAATATATGGATACTTCCAAATGATAATTCTTTCTCATCCTTTATTATAGTGATATCATAAACCTGAACTTTCTTTAATACCAGCTTTTGAAAAAATCATGGCAGATACTTAAGTGTGTAAAAGAACAGAATTTTGAATATAGCTGGCAGTTTGGAGAGAAAGTAAAGAGACCTAGGAGACCTAGGTCCAGCTCTGTCTTTGCAGTCAGCATAAGTTGTGACAAGCATATCCCTTGTTTTTTAGACTTTTATCAATCAAAAGAGAAATCTGGCCTGGACTGCTTTTTAGACTTCTTCTACTTTTAGTATTCTATAATTCTAAATGAGTATTTCATTCCATTCCAGATGGGTGACTATAAAAAACATATTCATAAAATATTTTAGATGAAATTCCATTTGATAATGCTATAGTCAAAGTTGATTGAAAGGAAAACATGTGTTCCATTTGATGTCAGAATCTTAGCTCAAACTGTCTAAAAGTGTAACTTGTCTAAATACCATGTGAGTATCTTTCCTTTCTTCTCTGTAGCATTTATCATCATCCAAGGTCATGTTGATTATATTAAAGCCAGTTGGCTTTGAGGTAATGTCAGCATCTGTTGTTAGTTCTTAATATATTCCCATCCAAGGGATTTACAAGGAGGCTAAATGAAAATCTGTATATACTCTTACTCATCATTAATAGTTGAACTTGAACTTTCCACTCAAGCCCCAGTTTGAACTTCATTGAGTTATAAAAATTTTGAATTTAGTATCCAGAAGATATTTTGTTTTGGAAACATGATGTAATGGTGGAAGTGTTGATCCAAAAATCTTAGATTCTAGACCTAATATTTCTACAAACTCCTTGAAAAATTCTCATTCTATATAACCTCTGGGTACCTTAATTTATCTGTTTATTAAAATGACTAATTTATACCTACCCCTTGTTGCCTCATAGAGATGTTGTTGAAATATCATACATAGTGACTCGTTTCGGTTATCAGCAATATCTTTACAAAGATGAATTCTAATAATTTAAGGTCACATTTTAATTTCTCAGAATTAAAAGTACACATATATTTTATATCCCAAAGGTGTGACAGTGCATGTGATTAATGACTGACTGAAAGTCTGAGTAATAGTTCAGCAATAATGGTAATTTCTTAAAATTCAGCATAAGAATAAATCTCCAAAGAAAAGATGAATATAAAAATGGAAAATTTACATAAGTTGAAAACTAACCAAAATGAAAATAAAAGGAAACAGAAAATATATACATCAAAACTTACAAAAGGTAGTCAAAATCTAAAACAGTCATAAGAATTTATTAAAATATGTAACAAAAATACCAAGTCTATGATAGACTACAAAAATAGATGAATAGGCAGTTCCCACAAAAGGAGACAAAAATAATAAACAACATGGGGAAAAGTTCAACCTTGCTAATAATCAAAGAAATTAAAATTAATACAAAGGTTATTACTGTACCATTTTAATTGTTATATCGTATATATACAAGAATGTATATATACAAAAATGTGTGGAATACTATAATGAATATTTTATGTACCCACATGTTGCTTAAGAAATCATTTCCCACCACCACCCAGTTTTTCTAATGATAACACTGCTGACCAAATTATGGTAGTGGAAAAATCATTACATTATACATTGTTGGTGGTATTGTAAAATTGGTATCACTGTTTTACAAAGCAGTATGGAAACACATGCTGCCTTAAAAAGATGCATACTTTGGCCTAGGAAACCTTTGGAAGGATATTATTCATGAGAAGCATTTAGCCAAAATAGTCTTCATTTTAGTATTATTTATGCTGATGAGAAATTAGAAATGACATAAATATCTTAGAAATAAGTAAGTTATGGTATACAACCTCAATGGGTAATTATAGAATCAGTTTAATTGAAAAGACTTCAATATTGCTTAGCAAAATAGTTTTTTTTTATTATGGTAAAATATACATAATATAAAATTTACCATTTTAGGTATTTTTAAGTTTATGGTTCTGTTCATTAAATACATTTATACAGTTCTGCAATCATCACCACTATCCATCTCCAGAACTTTTTCGTCATCCTCAACTGAATTTTTTTTTTAATTTTTAAGCTTATTTAAATCCGTGTTAGTTAACATACAGTGTAGTTTTGTTTTCAGGAACAGAAGTGATCCATCACTTTACATATAACATCCAGTGCTCATCCCAACAAGTGCCCTCCTTAATGCCCATCACCCATTTACCACATCTCCTCCCCACCTGTCCTCTAGCAACCCTCATTTTGTTTTCTGTTTTAAAGAGTCTCTTATGGTTTGCCTCCCTCTCCGTTTTTATCTTATTTTTCCTTCCCTTCCCCTGTGTTCATCTGTTTGTTTCTTAAATTACACATATGAGTAAAATCATATGACATTTGTCTTTCTTTTGACTGACTTATTTTACTTAGCATAATACACTCTAGTTCTATCCATGTCGTTGTAAATGGCAAGATTTCATTCTTTTTGATTGCTTAGTAATATTTCATTGTATATATATATATATATACCACATCTTCTGTCTGTTCGTCAGTTGATGGACATTTGGGCCCTTTCTATAATTTGGCTATTGTTGATAGCAGTGCTGTAAACATTGGGGTGCATGTGCTCCTTCGAATGAGCATTTTTGTATCCTTTTTATAAATACCTAGTAGTGCAATTGCTGAGTCGTAGGGTAGTTCTGTTTTTAATTTTTTGAGGAACCTCCACACTGTTTTCCAGGGTAGCTGTACCAGTTTTCATTCCCACCAACAGTGCAAAAGTGTTCCCCTTTCTCTGCATCTTTGCCAACATCTGTTGTTTCCGGGGTTGTTAGTTGTAACCATTCTGACAGGTATGAGGTGGTATCTCATTGTGGTTTTGATTTGTATTTCCCTGATGATGACTGATGGTGAGCATTTTTCATGCCATTCTTAGCTATCTGGACGTCTTCTTTGAGAAAGTGTCTGTTTATGTCTTTAGCCCATTTCTTCACTGGATTATTTGTTTTTTGGGTGTTGAGTTTCATAAGTTCTTTGTAGATTTTGGATACTAACCCGTATCCTACATGTCATTTGCAAATATCTTCTCCCACTGCATCAGTTGCCTTTTAGATTTGTTGAGTGTTACCTTTGCTGTGCAGAAGGGTTTTTTTTATCTGGATGAGGTCCTAATAGTTCACTTTTGCTTTTGTTTCCCTTGCCTTCAGAGATACGTCTAGTGAGAAGTTGCTGCGGCCGAGGTCAAAGAGCTTGCTGCCTGTTTTCTCCTCTAGGATGTTGATGATTTCCTGTCTTACATTTAGGTCTTTCGTCCATTTTGAGTTTATTTTTGTGTATGGTATAAGAAAGTGATCCAGCTTCATTCTTCTGTATGTTGCCATCCAGCTTTCCCAACACCATTTGCTGAAGAGACTGTCTTTTTTACCATTGGATATTCTTTCCTGCTTTGTCGAAGATTAGTTGGGCATACATTTGTGGGTACATTTCTGGGTTCTCTATTCTCTTGCTTCGATCCATGTGTCTGCTTTTATGCCAGTACCATAGTGTTTTGATGATTACAGCTTTGCGATACAGCTTTGTATCTGAAATTGTGATGCCTCATGCTTTGGTTTTCTTTTCCAACATTACTTTGGCTATTCAGGGTCTTTTGTGGTTTCATACAAATTTTAGAATTGTTTGCTCTAGCTCTGTGAAGAATGCTGATGTTATTTTGATAGGGATTGCATTGAATATATAGATTTCTTTAGATAGTATAGACATTTTTAACAATATTTGTTCTTCTAATACATGAGCATTGAGTGTTTTTCTACTTCTTTGTGTCTTCAGTTTCTTTCATAAGCTTTCCATAGTTTTCAGCGTACATATATTTTACTTCCTTGGTTAGGTTTATTCTTAGGTATTTTATGGTTTTTGGTGCAATTGTAAATGGGATCAATTCCTTGATTTGTCTTTCTGCTGTTTCATTATTAGTGTATAGAAATGCAAGTGATTTCTGTACATTGATTTTATATCCTGCAACTTTACCGAATTCATGTATCAGTTCTAACAGTTTTTCGGTGGAATCTTTTGGGTTTTCCACATTAGAGTATCATGTCATCTGCAAAGAGTAAAAGTTTGACTTCTTTCTTGCCAAATGTATGGCTTTTATTTCTTTTTTTTAATTTAATGTTTGTTTATTTTGAGAGAGAGAGAGCGCGAGCAGGGGAGAGGCAGAGACAGAGGGAGACACAATCTGAAGCAGACTCCAGGCTCTGAGCTGTCAGCACAGAGCCCGACTTGGAGCTTACACTCATTAGCTGTGAGATAATGACCTGAGCCGAAGTTGGATGCTTAGCGACTGAGCCACCTAGGTGCCCCTATGCCTTTTATTTCTTTTTGTTGTCTGATTGCTGAGGCTAGGACTTCAGTACTACGTTGAACAACAGTGGTGAGAGTGGACATTCTGCTGTGTTCCTGACCTTAGGGGGAAAGCTCTCAGTTTTCCCCATTGAGAATGGTATTAACTGTGAGTCTTTCATATATGGCCCTTATGATGCCCAACTAAATCTCTTTACCTATTAAGCAATAACTCCTCATTTCCTCTTTCCATTCCTGGCAAACCTACTTTCTTTCTCTGAAATTTCACTAATCTAGGTACCTCATTTAAGTGAAATCATGCAAGATTCGTCCTTTTGTGTCTGGCTTATTTTACTTAGCATAATGTCTTCAAGGTTTATATCTGTGCAGCATGTGTTAGAATTTTATTCCCTTTTAAGGTTGAATAATATTCCATTGTATGTATATTCCACATTATGTTTACGTATTCATCCATTAATGGACATTTGGATTCTTTCCACCATTTGGCTGTTGTGAAAAATGCTGCTATGAAAATGGATGTACAAATATCTGTTTGAGTCTCTGCTTTCAATATATACCCAGAAATGGAATGGCTGGATCATATAGTAATTCTACGTTTAATTTTTGGGTGGAACTAACAAACTTTCCCCAGTGGCTTCACTTTTTTTTTTTTTACTTTTTTTTAATGTTTTATTTTTATTGTTGAGACAGAGAGAGACAGAGCATGAGTGGGGAAGGAGTAGAGAGAGAGGGAGACACAGAATGTAAAGCAGGCTCCAGGCTCTGAGCTGTCAGCACAGAGCCTGACACGGGGCTCGAACTCACAGACGGCGAGATCATGACCTGAGCCGAAGTCGGACGCTCAACCGACTGAGCCACCCAGGCGCTCGGCTTCACATTTTATATTCCTACCAGCAATGCACAAGGGTTTTAATTTCTCCATATCCTTGTCAACACTTGTTATTTTATGTGTTTTTTGGGTTTTGTTTTTGTTTTTTTAATAGCCGTCTTTGTGGGTATGAAGTAGTATCTCATTGTGGTTCTGATTTGCATTTGCCTAATGATGTGATGTTAAGCATCTTTCGTGTGCTTATTGGCCACCTGTGTATTTTCTTTGGAGAAATGTCTATTCAAGTCTTAGGACCATTTTTTGGGGGGGGGATGGATGGGGGGTGGGGGAAGAATCCCGAGCAGGCTCCTTGTGACAGTGCGGAGCCCAATGACTCGGGGCTCGATTTCACGAACTGTGTGAGATCCCGACCTGGGCCGAAATCAAGAGTCAGACATTTAACTGACTAAGCCACCCAGGCACCCCCTTATGACCATTTTTTAATTTGGAGGGGTGGTTTGTTGTTGAGTTGTGAGAGTTTTTAATATATTCTATATATTAGTCCATTTTCAAATGTATGATTTGCAAATATTTTCTTCCATTCTATGAGCTGCTTTTTCACTGTGTCGATAGTGCCCTTTGATGCACAAAGGTTTTTAATCTTGATGAAATCCAGTTTGTCTATATTTTGTTTTGTGGCCTGTGTTTTTGGTGTCATATCCAAGAAATCATTACCAAATCCATTGTCATGAAGGTTTTCTCCTGTTTTTTTCTTAGAGTTTTGTGGTTTTAGTACTTACATTTAGGTCTTTGATCCATTTTGTGTTAATTTTTGTATATGGTAGAAGAGTTTAAATTAATCATTTTGCACTTGGATATCCAGGTTTCTTCGCTTCATTTGTTGAAAAGATTATCTTTTCTCCCATTGAATGATCTTAGTATCCTTGTTGAAAATTACTTGACCTATATGTGAGAGTTTATGTTTGAGCTATCTATTCTATTCCGTTCATCTACATATTTGTCTTTTTGCCAATATCACACTGTTTTGAATATGGTAGCTTTCTAGTGAGTTTTGAAATCAGGACATGTAAGTCCTCCAATTTTGTTCTTATTTTTCAATAGCAAAATATTTTGGATATAACATTACATAAAATAATGTCGATTAGAATGTAAAACATAGGTTTTTATGTAAGGGCGGTATTAGGAATGACTACATAGAAATCAGACTAGGGTGGTAGAATTATGGGGATTTTTTTCTGTATTCTTAAATTTCTAATTTTAAATGTATTTTGGTGCTATGAAAATAATATAAAATATGAAAATAATTATCATTTATACAATAGAAAAATGATGTGTAAATACATGTTAGGATAATTTAGCCTTTAAAAAAGGTGGATTAGAAATCAACCTCAATGGAAATTATGTTTGTTCTCACCTTTTTAGTACCTAGTTAGATCTTCCTATAATGAATTTATAATATTTTTTATGTTATTGTTAACAGCTGTTATATACCTTTTCAGTGGCTAGCTTAATATTATTAAGGCTTTGACCTTATTATCTAAGTATCCCTCCAGATAATTTTTCAAAATCATCTTTTATAAAGTCACTTCAAAACTCATAAATATGTTTGTAAGTCATTAGGAGTAGAACAGAAATATGTTTTACATTATAGATAGACAAGCCTATTAATGATAAAATGAAGAGCATTTTTGTACACATTTTTGGCAATGGCACAATTTCTCATATGTTCAATAGGGAATTTTTTACTTTCTCCACAGAGCATCATCTTCGAGTTGTATTTAATTATAGTTAAGAGATCCCATTTAGACCTATTAGTTTGGATGAGAAGGAATTTGGCTAACCAGGAGAGAGCAGAACCAATCGTATAGAAAAGCCTTTCGCAAAACTGATGTTTATAAACATTTTGCTATGTGGAAAACTTATTCAGTGTTCTTTTAGTTGCCTGGACTTGAAACGGTTATTTGGTTGTCACATTCTTTGACTTTTAAATACAAAGTCATCACTTTTTCTTTCAACATCAGTTTTAGGGGTCTTTAGCCATTTTTACTATGTTCCAAGCACTAATCCTGCCCTAGTTATTGTAGCAGCATTTTTTATACATAGCTTTACTTCAGTGCTTCTCCCACTCTCACAAACTTTCTTTTTCCTATATCTTCTTTCCATTATGTCTTTTCCTAACTTTTCATTATCTAAATTCCACTAATCTTTCAAGATATAGTTTATATTGATGCCCACCTCACCCTTCCCATCAGTCACATACTATACTAATAGAGTACCTACAATGTGCCAGGTACTATTTTAGGACCAGGGTTATTATTTTGCACATTTAGTTATTTTTTGTTCTAAAAATATACTACTGTAATTATAATTGAGTTGTATCATGCCTGGTTTTTCTTTTCGTTTGTTTGTTTTGGTTTTTTTACCTCTTAATGATGTCGCAGATTCCTGGAGGTCAGTGGCTTTATTTGGCATTTCTTATAAAGCTTCCTCAGGTTTCTCTTTATTACTCTGCATGCTAGAAACAATAAATGTTTGAAAAAAAATTTTTTTCCTTCATTTCAGGAGTGGCAATGTGTACAATCAAAAGGTTGCTTTTTCTTAGAAGAAGATGGTGAAATCATTAGTCATCAATATAGGATGCAAATAGCTCAGAGATCCATGGTGTATCTAACAATTAAACCACTAAACCTGAGTCAAGCTGAAGGCAAGTTTAAATTTTTTGTGTATTTTTTTAAATATCAATTTATACCCTCTTTGAAAATAACATATGCATTTAGTAGCCTTAGTGAAGAAAATAATCTACCTAAGAAACATGGTTACATACAGTTAAAGAAAGAAAGCATTAATTTATACTTTGACTGTGTTATTATATTTTACAAAGCAAGTAAGTTGCTTTTTGTGTATGTTTAAAGCATGTTTTATTTAATTCCTTTAAAAACAAGAACAAAGTGTATCCTGGTTTCTTCATGACATAGAATTAACTTTTTATTTACTAATTAATTTTGAGCTTTTCCATTTGTACATTTTTAAAATTAATATGTTTAAGAGAATTTCTATACGAATATAATTTGGGGCAATATGAACTGCAGATAATTTTGAATACCTTCAAAGTCCTATATCCTATGACTTAATCATTATTAATGATCTTTGCATTCATGATAATATTCCGTTTCTGTATATAAATGCTAGATACAAATTAATTTCTTAGTGTCTAAAATGATTATTATTGGGGCGCCTGGGTAGCTCAGTTGGTTGAGTGTCCAACTCCTAATCTCGGCTCAGGTCACAACCTCACAGTTCATAAGTGAGTTGGAGCCCTGCAGTGGGCTCTGCACTGAGAACACAGAGCTTGCTTAGAATTGTCTTTCCCTCTCTCTCTGCCCCTACCCACCTCGTGCTCTCTCTTTCTTAAAATAAATAAATAAACTTAAAATTTTTTAATAAAAAATAAAATAGTTATTTAATTTTTAACTAGTGACAATGTCTATAAGGGTGCTTTCCCTAGAAATCTTTTCAATGTTGATTGTTCTAAGTATCAGTTTTTTTATTATTTTTACATCATAAGAAAAAATCTTTTTAATTACTAGAGGATTCTTCCCCACTTTGTTCTTCTTGTTTCCTAAAGTAGAGATTCTAAAACTTTTTACTCTATATCTCGTGAGATTCTTACAACATTTGGTGGTTGATACTTTTTATTTATTTTGAGAGAGTGTGTGAGAGAGGGAAGGGGAGAGAGAGAGAAAGAGAGAATCCCAAGCAGGCTTTGCACTGTCAGTGTGGAGCCCAACCTGGAGCCTCAAACCCACGAACTGCAAGATCATGACCTGAACTGAAATCAAGAGTTGGACGCTTAACTAACTGAGTCACCCAGGTGTCCCAGTAGTGGTTGATACTTTTAAATGACAACTACAATGATCATTTTTTCAGATAAAGGTATCGAGATAAGCCTGCATATTCAATGCCGATGTTAATTCTCCATATTCTTAAGAAGATTCTTTATCACATATTTATCAAATATTTATTGAGGGCCTTACATATCAAATATCATTTGAGGTGCTCAGGATACATCAGAGTACAAAAAAGACAAAAATCCTTATTCTTATGAGCCTACGTTCTAGTGAGGGAAACAATAAATAATAAACATAATAAATAGTAAATGATGTGGTATGTTAGTAAGTGATAAGTGCCGTGGGAAAAATGCAGAGGGATAGGGCATCGCGAATGCTGAGGGAATGTGAGTTGCCATTGAAATGGAGTGGTTAGTGTATGCTTCATTAAGAAGTTGACATTTGAGCAAAGACTTTGAAAGAGGTGTTTCAGTTATCTACTGCTACATAACAAATTACCTCAAAACACACAGTGGCTTGAAACAATTAAACCACTGTTCACTCATAAGCAGGTTTGCTGGATAGTTATTTTTGTTTGAGCTGAGCTTTGCTTTTCTCTGTAGGATGTATGCATGCATCTGTGGTCAGCTGCAGGTTAGCTCATAGCTGGCTTTACTGGTCTTAGCTGGGCTGTGTCCTCTATATGAGGTCTCAGCTAGGACAACTCCAGTCTACCTCATACAATCTCTTACCTTCTAATGAGTTAGCCTGGACCTGTTCTCTTGGTGTAATAGGGATCTGAAGGAAAAAGCAGAAGCACCTAGGGCTTCCTAAGGCTTGGGCTCAGAATGGGCACATTACTTCTGTTACATTCTGTTGTTCACAGCAAGTAATAAGGCAAGTCTAGATTTATAAGATAGAAAAATAGACTTGATCTCGTGATGGAGGAGCAGATTCACATTGCAATGGGCTGTGGGTACCAAGCACCCATTTCTGCTGTCTTCCACAGTTGGCAGGGGAGTAAGCTTTGTGGATACAGGGCTAGTGGAGGGGATGAGTGGAGAGTGGTGAAGAGTGCAGGCGGCAGAGCATTCCACATAGAGGGAATTCTCTGTCAGGGGCTCTGAGGTGAGAGTGTGCCTGATGTTGTGACTAGAATGGCTAGAATGAAGTAGGAGATGAGGACAGGGAGGAACCAGGAGAAAATCAGGTAGAGTTGTTTTTATTTGTTTGTTTTGGCCATAATGAAGACTTGGGCTTTTACTCTGAAAAAAATGTGGAACCATGGCTGCCCTCATGATTTTCTCTGTATCTTTAATTTACAATGGTTTGAGTATTGTCTAGGTTCTTTTGTTTTTCTTATTGATGCTGCTATTGTGGGGTTTGTTTGTTTGTAAATATCCTGCTTGGAATTTTGGCGTATTGTCTTTCATTATTTTTAGGAAAATGTCCATCTTTATTCTTCAAATATTTCTTCTGCCCTCTCTCTTCTTCCACTTGCCTGACACCTTGTCTTCTGTGCTGCACCACAGATAGCCAATGCTTGCATTTCATCTCTCCTTGGAAGGGTTTATCTTTCCTTGGATCAGGCTACTTAGTTGCACTGGGACCTTAGCGCTGATGGGTTCCAGAAAAAATTAGAATTCTCTAGTTCATGTACTTTTTCTTATTGTTAGGGGAGAGCAACACTATTCCAACTTTCAACTCCATGAGAGGATTTTGAGTAGAGACAGGACATGTTCTGACCTATTTTAGTAAGAGCAGTCAGGTTGCTCTATTGAAAGCAGATCGAAGGGTAACCAAGAGAAAGCAGAGTTCTAGGAGGGCACTGATGATGCTTTGAACCAGGAATGTAGATGTAATTAGAAGTAAAGATCCTGGATATATTTTGGATGTTAAACCATATGATTTCCTGAAGGCTGGTTATGATATGTGAAAGAAGAAAAAAGTTAAAGGTGACTTCAAGCTTTTTGGCATGGCAACTGGAAGGATGAATTACTATAAACTGAGACTGAGATAGAGAAGAATATAGATGGACAGGTTTTTTTTAAGGAATTGGGGAACAGTTTTAGATATAGAAATTCAAGTGGAAATGTCCAATAGGCAGTTGATTATAGGAGTTTAACATTCAGAGAAAAGGTTCTAGCTGAAGCTATAAATGATGGAGCTGTCAGCAGATAGATGATGTCTAACATCTTTTCCTCCAGTGCCTCTCCACAGGTAAGCTAGCGCTTGAATCTCATCTCTCCTTGAAAGGGTTTGTTTTTCCTTGGACATCAGGCTGCTTGGTTGCCTTGCAACCTCAGCTTTCTGATAAATTCAAGAGAAGTCATGATTTTTAGAAAGTATGAATAGAGAATATTTCTAGCAAGGTTACTATATATAGTTACAAATGCTATGATATTTCTATATAAAAATGGGATGTGCATTTAAAAACAAAATCCAAAGGGGAAAGAAACGACTAACTTCTTTTTTAGAGAGGAAAAAGTAAGTAGTAATTACTTATTTTAAGATGTTTGGGTTTTTTTGTTTTTAGGAAAACCATCCCCTTGGTTATCAGTTGATACTGCCTTGTATATTCTTAAGGAAAATGAGAGCCAAGCAAATCTACAACTCATGTGCTTTACTGAACTACGAAATAGAGAAGTATACATATTTATTTCCTAATGTTTAATTTAAAAATATAATATGAACTCAAGTGTGAGGAACATAATAGATTTTCTGTATTTGTTTTTAACTTTTGTATCTTTCCCTCCAATTAGGGTATACACAGTACTCAAGCACTATGAATATTACGTGTGTTTTATTAATTGTGATATTATTTTCTCTTGATTGCTGAGATAAGAGCTGAGGATTGGTTTCATAACTTATAAGTTAGGTGACATTATACTTTATTTTCTTCTTTTCCAAATGCCCAGATGCCTCACATGTGAACATATTTTTTGGTAATATGCAATAAAAATGATTGATGCCAGGGGATTTTTTCCTAAATACAAGCAATTCAGGACTTTGGAAAAGTTGCTTTAGATATTTGTCTTACTTTATATTGCTACTGCAAAAAAAAAAAAAAAAAAAACTTTAAGATTCTATCCTCAGGCTTGACTCATATTATAGGGTTCAAAAATAGATTGATCTGAAGGAATGCTTTTAAATGATTTTATATGTTGCCCATGGGATTGTTCTGATCTTTTCTAATTATATATTTACTCAGAGGCCAAATATGTGAGGCAGATACATAAATGTGGCTATTTATTTTATGAGGACTACAAAATACATCTGTTACACAACAGGAATAATACTATTCAAGGGCTTACTGCAGTATCATATTTAATCTTTATATAGGTCCAACGACAGACAAACATTTCCCTGATGGAATGTTATATAAAAGTCTTTATTGTAGGCTTCTGAACAGACAAGAATAGTTATAGGCAAGAAACAAATAAAATGACAGAAGTTACTGTTTTGACGAAACTCTTCTTCAGAACTGACTACAAAGTTAGGTTCAAGATAAAGCACTGTCTAAAGTAATAGCTTTTCCCATTTTGTTTTGGATAAAATTACTTTCTTATGATATTGCTTGTATAAAAATGTTAGTACATAGCAAGCCTGTAGTAAAGTTTAAATGAGTTTCTATTTACCTTTTTATTATATTGGCTTCTGTTTTTCTGTAATATGTCATGTTTACAAAGGGGTTTTAGTTTTAGTTTCACAATTATTTTCTTTAAGAAAAGCATTGTGCACATGAAAGACTTTCCACTTGCCATCCCTTGGAAATTCAAGGTTATATGTGGAGGTAAGGGAAGTTCACCGGATAACATGTATTAGGAAGCAGCAAGAACTGCTTTTCACTTCCGGGTATCAGACTACATCTGGCCAATTTACAAGATTATGGTTTCCCAAAGAGGGATTTGGTCAATCTTTAGTCTTCAAAGATCCTAGTTTTATTGGGTTGCTTCTTGTATCAAAATAGAACATGGTTACTTTAGGATGATTATGGTTTCTCTGACTTGTGAGGGCAGAAGTAGGACCGAACTCAGAATTCAGATAAACAACTTTATTTTGTGTATGAGTTCCCAGGATGGCCTAAAATACATCTGTGTTTTGGAAGTTTTTGGACACAATTCCTGACAGAATTCCCTAGGGCTATTCTGTGCTGAAGGGCAAATAGCTGTTTGCTTAGCTGTTACACATGACAAGAAAATACTTAGATTTAATATATTTGACAGAAATAACTGGTTTTATAGGTGACTGTTTCTTTAAAGCACCTAGAACATCCATAGAGAGATGTCATTATGCTTTCTTTTATGAAACTGTAGAATAAAATGTTTCCTATACAAATGTCCTGTCACTCATTGTAAATATACTGTGATGGAAAAGAATTTTGTATAAGGTAGGTTTACCTGGGATTCTGCCATCTTGTTTTATAGTCCATATTACATAAATGATAGTAATATTGCATTGCTTCTGTCTACGAATATTCTTACAAATAATGAACTCTTGAAGTATATTTAATTTTTACTTTGTGTTATTGAAATCTGGTTTACAAATCATGTGTTTATATTTGAATCAAATTAGGAAATTGTAAAATTATTCTAAGATCTCTCTCTTTGCTTCCTATTGAAGATATTTGCATCACAAACATTTTTGAAGATTATTGGGGAATATTTAGAAGTTATTTAACTTTTTACCTGTTATAGTTTTAGGCACTTGTTTTTAAAATATATTAAGAACTACATCTAATGGTCTTGTGCCAGGACTTCCATTAATAAAAATATTTTGAAGCCTATAGAAGACTGATAGAAGCATAATAGAGTTGATGAAAATGGATAAATTGCTTCTAAAACTTCCCTTTCAGAAGAAAGATGAAAAGTCATTAAGACTCATGATGATTGTTGTTTTTTAATTCTTTTGAGAAAAGGTGTTTGGGTGGACTGGCGAACTAGGACCTGGAATTTACTGGTTAATTCCTTCCACAACTGGCTGTAGGCTGAGGAAAGAAGTAAAACCAATCACTGAAGAAGCCCAACTTGTATATAGAGATGAAACAGGGGAGTTATTTCTCACAAAGGAATTTAGGTAAGTTTTGTTTATTAAGGTTAGAACTATAAAATCTAGACTGGTTATAGATCAATAGCCTGTCTTCTGTCCTTTCCTTTGGCCACTGCCAGACCCACCCACAGATTCTAATTCAATAACTCAGCTCACTCACTAGGCATCTAAAAGTGATTTTCCATTCATAAGTCTAGGATTGCCACTCATTTCTGAGTTCCACACATTTGGCAAGTCAACTTAAATCACATATCTACAGATTTCTACCTGACTAGACACTTCCTTAGAAATAGATACTGCTAGGGGCATCTGGGTGGCTCAGTCGGTTAAGCATCTGACTTCAGCTCAAGTCGTGATCTCACAGTTTGTGGGTTTGAGCTCCATGTCGGGCTCTGTGCTGACAGCACAGAGCCTGGAGCCTGCTTCAGATTCTCTGTCTCCCTCTTTTTCTGTTCCTTCCCTGCTCACTCTCTGTCTCTTTCTCAAAAACGTGTAAACATTAAAAAAATTAAAATAAAAAGAAATATATACTGCTAGTTGCACCATTATCTTAGATAACTGTCATATATGAAATCCAAATACTTAGGTAGTTCCCTCATACCCTGGATATATACAATAATATCTGGTAGAAGAGGAAGAAGTAAGTAGACTAGAGAAAGGAGAAAAGAATGATGGTATTACTATTCATTAAGTTCCTACTATGTGTTGAGATACTGTGGTTGTTTTAGAAGTTTGTTTGGTTCATATTAGACTGAATAAAAAATGTATTTGGATATATTAAGTTCACAAAAACTGTTTAACGTCTTGATACTACTTCTTTTGAAAGTTGTCCTCATAGAAACCTTCAGTCTAGTTGCCTTGGAGACATTTAAATAATTTTCTATTTATAATTTTAGATCAACTTTATCAGATATATTTGAAGTAATTGATTTAGATGGAAATGGTCTTCTTAGTCTTGAAGAATATAATTTTTTTGAATTGAGAACAAGTGGTGAGAAATGTGATGAAGATGCTTGGGCTGTCTGCCGAGGTAAGTACTTTTCTTCTTCTTAATGAATATATAAAAAAAATAACACCCTTTCATTCTTAAGAAGTAAAGTGTCAAACTTCTCTACAGAATATTATTATAGCAGTTAGGACAGTTAAAAAGTAGTAGCATTGTTTATAGATCATAAAAATGTAAATATTTATTTTCCTTAAATTGATAGTTGGTATAATATTCAAGTTAAAAGAAAATATGAGTTGCTTAAATGTAATTTCATTTTTAGCCTATGTTTTTTGGATCTTAGAACGGAAAAAACTTTGTCTCAGCTCTAGATACTAATGGAATGAAAATGGTCAAGAGCCCCAAACTGTGCCCAGGAGAGGGCCGCAAAGAGCTAATAGGCTAAAGTTTGACTAAAAGTTAAGCAGTTCCCAGGAAGTTTGTTATATATGTTAAGAATGCTTTAGTTTCTTTTGTATTTGAGTTGAATTACGAAAGCACATCCATGGTGGTATGGAAACCAAAAATACCATGATGGGCAAAGAAAACTATTGAGAAGGAGACAAATTCTTTTGTCTCTTAGGAGTTTGGGAAGAGGGTGGGGCTTATGTATTTAATATCCAAGGACTAAAAGATCAAAAGGGAAAACCAAAAAGCCATAGCCAACTGTAGATTACAATAATAAGGCCAGAATGCAGTCAGGAGACAAATTAACTCACAAATTGCTGTCACCAGAGTAGTAATCTGTCCTACCCATTTGGTTCTTAAAATTGTCTGAGCTTGGCAAAGTCAGTGAGCCAGGTGGGAGTCTGATAAATCTATTTATCTAAACAGCAAGTAAGGTAGAAATATTATTAATACAAAGATTTTGAAAAATATATCTCTTTTTAACTGAAAGAGATATACTGTATAAACTTTACATATAGTATACTCAACAAGAATATTGATTTATACTATTAAACTTCAAATAAAAAGATTCATATATACACAGTATTATTCTTAGGAGGATATAATCATCTCATAACTTTAAGAATACAATCTTCCAATTCTTTTTTGTGGCACTAGAACACATTCAATAAAAGTGAATCATAATAAGACTTTTTATGGTAAAATTTTTGATAAATAAAATTTTTGTTTAATAATTAAATTGATGGAATTGATAGTTAACATTTTATGAGAATTTACCACATGCCAGTTGGAAGCACTCCATACAGCAGCTCTTTGAGGTTTGTACTATTGTTATTCTCATTTTACAAATAAGGAAACAGAATCAAAGAGGGTAAGTCACTTGATCAATGTTACATACCAAGAAAATTTCACAGCTGAGTTTTACACCAAAACAGTTAGACTCCAGAACCTTGAATACTCTGCTACAAAAAAATCCCCAAGAATGGTTGACTTAAAAATGATTTGAAGGGAGAATGTCCCCTTTACCAACATCAGTAATACTGCAAAGAATCAGGCTTTTTAGGTTCTGAAGTTTTTATTTTTCTAGTCACACATAATATTAATTTTATCCATAATCTCCTTGATAATAAGAAAATGTATTATCATCTATAAGATCATTTTAATGAACTTTTTTATACTTAAAGATCCCTTTATTTTTATCATTTTTTATTAATAGACTTTCAGTTTATAGTAAAGTTTGAATAGATCTTCTCCTCCCCTCTACCAATTTCCCCTATTTTTTAACATCTTGAATTAGTATGATACATTTGTTAAAATTGATGAACCAATACTGATGCATTTTTACTAACTAAAATCTATAGCTTATATTAGGGTTATATTGTGCTGTATAGTTCTCTGGATTTTGACAAATACATAATGTTATATGCCTGCTCTCACAGTGTCATACAGAATAATTTCATTGCCGTAAAAATCCCTCGTGCTCTACCTATTCATCTATCTATCCATCCCTTCAAACCCCTGGCAACCACTGATCTTTTCACTGTCTCTATAATTTTGCCTCTTCCAGAGTGTTACCTTGTTGGATATCTTGCAGTATATAGCCTTTTCAGACTGGCTTCTTTCATTTAGCAGTATGTATTTAGATTTCCTCTTTTTTTGGCTTGATAGTTCATTTCTTCTTAGCAATGAATAATAATTCCATTGTATGAAGGTACGGGTTTATTTATTCATTCACCTGTTAAAGGACATCTTGGTTGTTTCCAATTTTTGGTAATTATGAGCACAGCTACTATAAATACTCATGTGAATATTTTTGTGTGTACATAGTTTTCAGCTTGTTTCAGTTCATTTAAATTCAATGATTGTTGGTACAATAAACTTATGTTTAACTTTGAAAGAACTGCCAAATTGTCTTCCAGAGTAGCTGTACAATTTTGTATTCCCACAGGAATAAATGAGAATTCCTGTTGCTCCACATCCTTGTCTGCATTTGGTATTGTTTGTCTTTTTGGATTTTAGCCATTCAAAAAAGTGTATATCTTATTGTTTTAATTTGCAGTTCCTTAATAACATATGGTCTTCTCATATGCTTATTACCATCTGTATATCTTCTTTGGTGAGGTATTTGTTCAGCCTGTTTGCCCATTTTTTGATTGAGGTATTAATTTTCTTACTGCTAAGAGTTCTTTGTATATATCGGATACAGTCTTATCAGTTGTGTTTCGCAAGTATTTTCTCTCAGCATGTCTGAGACCCATTTTAGTTAATTTTTGTGAAAGATGTAACATCTTTGTGTACATTTATTTTTTTGCCTTTGGATGTCCAGTTGTTCTAGCATGGTTTATTGATAAAACTATCCTTTCTCCTTTGAACTGACTTTGCTCCTTCGTCAAATACCAGTTCAGTATATTTGTATGGGTCTATTCTGGGTTCTCTATTCCACTCATTATTTGTCTCATCTTTTGCCACTACCCCACTGTCTTGATTACCGTAGCTTTAAAGAAAGTCTTGAAGTTGGGTATTAATGAATTTATAAAAAATTAATGGAGGATTGAGAATTTTAAGTTTTAAAAGTCTCATAGTTTGTTAGTCTCTAAAGTATAGTATTAGATACATTTTCCTTGATAGTATAATTTGTATTGATATCAGATGTTTTTTTCATCTTTCTTTATTACATGGAAACTCTATTCTCCAATTTAGTGGCTACTATTTCTATGATCTGATTTAACCTACATTTACTTTTTTCCTTGCAAAATTCTGTGTCACTTCCTACGCTGTGTAAACATTTTAAACTACTAATCAGTCAGTCAGTTTTAAATAGTTATGTCTCTGCTGCTTTTTTCACAATGTTGCATACAGAAGAGATATCTCAAATAAAGAGTACCCATTTCCCTTGGATGTATTACAATTGGAAGCAAGAAAATAAAATCTTTCTTGTTGAGCAGTTAACAATATCATCTATAATGAATAGCTATTTATCATCTATTTATAGACAAATTCAGGAATTATACATATATAGATACTTTGAAGTAAATTTAGTTTTGCTTACAAATAATATTAAAATGGATTTATTAAATTTATTAAATAATAATATTAAAATTGATTTATTTGTCTGAGACATTCATAGAATCCAAAGTGTTCCCCATTATCTAACAGATTTTTAAGGATCAGGGGACAATTTGGTTCAAATTCGAGTAATTAGGCCTATAACAGCCCCCTTAAATCTGGCACCATCCATATCTCCCTTTTGAAACACCATTAATTTGGGGGGTATTACATCAAATTCATTCAAGTTCTGCTGACTTTAAGGGATAAACATATATGAAGCATTTTAATTTTTAAAAATATATATCAGCATATACTTTAAATAAGCAAGCAGATTGAGACTTACCGAGAAAATTACATTTTATTCTAATTTTAGAATTTGCAATTTATAACTTGTGATTTTTTGAAAACAGAATCATGTACTGTGATGGTGCTTTATGCTGAGTTGCAGGAAATTTAAAAAATGGTATCTCACTAGCATGTTTTGAGCCATTCTCATTCCGTTTTTATATTTCTCATGGTTTCATAAGACCTCCATTAAAATATTTATGAATAAATAATATATAATAGGCCTCTTATTAAATGTATGAGTTTTAAAATTATGTAAGAAAAAAACTTTTGGTTGCTTTAACAGACAATTTTGATACAAAGAAGAATGAACTAACAAGACAGGGCTTTATGGATCTCAATTTAATGGAAGCCAATGATCGAGAAGGAGATCCTCGTGACCTTTGGGTAACTCTACACTCAATGGGCTACAATAAAGCTCTGGAACTGACAGAGGTAAAACAGTCTGAAAGTTTTGTACTGGTTTTAATGTACATAATATTTTACCCCACGAATACTTTCCTGACACCTGACTTTTGAATTGGGCACTCAGATCCTTGAACTTCACTATATGAATGAATTGTGGTTGCAGCAGTATGTTTTGGCTAGTTTGTGCAAGTTCCCATTGTTACCCGAAATTTAGTTACTGCCAGTAATTAAATAATTTAGGAACAAAGCAGTTTGAGCATATTATTTGGGGGGAAATTTTGGTAATTAAAAAAATCCTATTTTTTAATTGGTGATAGCTGCTTTAGTTGCTAAAGTCTCATTTCCATAAGGAAACTCTTTGTCCTAACAGAATAAAGCCTATCTTAGAATAAGGGGGATGAGTCTGTATGAGAATTGGAATTCTGATCTTTTGACAAAAAATACTCCTTGGGTTATTATTTCTAAAACACTTGGGATCATTCTTGGCTTATGTATAGCACTGTGTATGTATTAGCTATCATTTTAAGACTTTCAGTAAACTGGAGAAATAATAAAAATGAGGCCTTACTTCTTAAAGTCTATATTTTGTGTAGGTTTAAAATAAAGAATTCAAGAGTTTCAAGCCATGCATCAAATAACAGTACATTTGTATTCTTAAAAATAATATCTGGGGGCGCCTGGGTGGCTCAGTTGGTAAAGCGTCCAACTTCAGCTCAGGTCATGATCTCACGGGTTGTGAGTTCAAGCCCCGCATCAGGCTCTGTGCTGACAGCTTAGAGCCTGGAGCCTGCTTCTGATTCTGTGTCCCTCTCTCGCTTTGCCCCTCTCCCACTCGTGCTCTGTCTGTCTCTCAAGAATAAATAAAATCTTAAAAAAAATTCTTAAAAAAAAAAAAATAATAATATCTGTCCTTTCTCTAAATAAATCAACTTAGGAGGTAACACTAGCTTCAACACACTTTAAATTTTGGGGTGTATTGAGACTTTGGTTTAATTCCTAGCTTTGACATCATTGAAAATCCCTCATAAACCTCTTTTCTGAGAAGTTCTAAGAATAATTATTTTGCCATTTTTATTAATAGGTGAATAGTTACAATAACTTTTTATATCCTACTTTGTTTTTTAACATTTATTTATTTTTGAGAGAGAGAGAGATGGAGCACAAGTTGGGGAGGGGCAGAGAGAGAGAGAATCCCAAGCAGACTCCACACCGTCAGTGCAGAGCCTTGTATGGGGCTCAATCAAATAAATCATGAGATCCATTACCTGATCCAAAATCAAGAGTCAGATGCTTAACCGACTGAGCTACCCAGGCACCCCTACGCTTTCACTTAATAAAAGAAATTAGTTAAGAGCAATTTAAGACATTTTTTAGCATTTGCTGATGTCATTGACCTTTGAAACCATAGGCAAGAAGTATTTCTGAAAAAGAACTTTTTCTTTTTCAAGTTTATTTATTTTGAGAGAGAGAGCAAGAGAGCACAGTCAGGAGTCGGAGATGAGGGGAGAGAGAGAGAGAGAGAGAGAGAGAGAGAGAGAGAGAGAGAGAGAGAGAGAGAATCCCAAGCAGGTCCCACGCTGTGAATGCCGAGCCCGACATGGGCTCTGCAAACCTTGAGATCATGACCTGAACCGAAATCAAGAGTCAGATTCTTAACTGACTAAGCCACCCAGGTGCCTCTGAGATAAAACTTTTTAAATTCAAAGTTTATTCTTCATTTATTTATAGTAATATAGAAACACCATTGAAAATGTAAGAGGTAAACATATATATACAGTGAAAATGTCAAAGGAATAAGAGATAATATCTCAATAACTGAAATAAAAAGACAAAAATGAATTTTTTGTTTACTATAAAGGAGTATGCTCGGCAGTTATAGTCTCCACATAGAGCAGAATGTTCATCTTATTTATTAGGGAAGGGTTTTGAGGAAGCATAATTCCTCAGGTGAGACTGTTGATTGGTTGGCACTCAGCGGTGTTATTTATTCACACGAGTCTGTCCTTGATTGTTTGAGTTTCAAAAGTAAGGTGCTGATACTGGTGGGCTTACAAAAATGTGTTTATTGAGATGAGTTTTTGCAGATCTTTTAAACAGGTTTAAAACCAGTTCTGATGACTACTCATTGTCATGACAACAGAATAGTCAGTTGTTTCCTAAGTTGTGGGAGCTTTTTAATTCCCAGCCTTCTCTTTTGATTTTCATTCAGTTAAAGTTTTAGAGGAAACTTTCAAAGATTCACTCAACAACTATCGTTGGTTGTCTTCAAAGAGGTTTCATCTGTGGAGATCCTATTTTCAGTTTTACATTTATCATGGTTTCATCCTGTTTTTGTCTTTTAAGTCATTTGTTGGGACAGTGACTATACAGAAGCATTTGAAGACTCTAGAGAACATTTAAACTCTGAGACAAACAAGTATAACTAGAAGTATTATAAGAAGGGAGTAGAGACCACTCCAAAATCATGACCCCAGGTTTTCCAGGTTTGACAAAGAGATGTCCTAAAACTCTTTAAATCTACTTTGTGTATGACCTTTTGTATTAGCTCTTATAATTAATTGTAGGTGGTTTCACTTGCAGTGTTAACCCAGTTATAAGTATTAGCATTGGTGCAGACTCCTCCCTGGTTGGTGAAAAGAAAATCAAGCCTTTTTTTAAAAATTATTATTTATAACTGAGTTAAAGAATTTAAGCTGCCCCTAGCAGTTAGGCTATATTAATTACTATATCAGCCAACAAGAAGGAACAATTTTTTTTGATGACCATCCGGAATGGTGTAACTGCTATGAATAGGATCCATGTCTTCAGCAATCTTTTTCCAGGAAGGGTTTTTTTTTTGTGTGTGTGGGTGTATGTAAGGAAATATAGCCTGTTGAGGGTGTTGAGGAGGTCTGCCCTTGGAATGTCCTAATGGAATAATTAACTTTGATCCTGAGTTAGCATTAAATAGTCTGATTTCCTCATAGTAACTGCGTAAGTAATTGTCCTTAGTGGAACTGTGGGTGTGTTGTTTCTTGGTGTTGTGACAAATAGTTTGTGTTGCATTTTGTTTCTCATACTTCAAACACATTTCTTTCCTTTAACTTAGACTTAGGCATATTGCTGCAAATAAGGAAAACATGATAGCCCAAGTCAAACATACATAGCTTTAAATCCATAAGAGTAAAGCTATGAATAAATGAGTGTGCAGAGAAGAATGGAACCCATAGAAGAATTTTGTCCCAGTGTCTTGAGAGGAAGCTGCTTGTGTAATGTGGTCATATGTTGTTCCAAGGTTCGTGGGTTAGCAGTTAATTCTGCAGACTGTCTGCTTCTAAAGATTCTCTGGAGAGTTGCACTTTAGGATCTTTAAAGATGCACCTTTCCAATTCTGTTAAGGCCCTTTGCATATTCCCAGAGGTTTGGGAATTTTACACTTGATTTTAGCCAAAAGGCCAAGAACCTATAGGTTTGGGAATTTTAAAGACAAAAATGTTTTTGAATAAGAAGCAAGCCTTTACTTAATCTAAATCCATGAATAATTGTTCCAGTTAAATGTGTCCCTTGTCATGGGACCAATAATTTGGAATGTCCTAGGCAGTCATGATGGTGATGGCTTTTAAAAAAATTATGTGGTTTATTTGTTTGTTGTTTGTTTTGTTTTGTTTTTTAAAGGTTTTATTTTTAAGTAATCTCTCACAACCCGGAGATCAAGAGTCGCATGCTCTACCAGCTGAGCCAGCCACGTACCCTGGTTGTGGCTTTTCAACAGTGAAATATTTTGACCCATCTTGAAAATAAATGTACTATATTAGTAGTACATATTCATAAATAAGAGAAAAACAACTGTACAAAATCACTTTGGAAATGATTAAGGAGTCTTTTGGTGTGTAGTTTCAGTTCATGTACTATAATTTTTCCAGGTTAATTTAGTTACAGATAAAACATTGACTAAGCACATCCTTCATTTTCTTCAGGAAGTTTTTCCTCAGTGATTGATATTATAGCCAGTTTATCACTATTGGAATGTGTCATTTCATGCAAGATTTTATCTCGTGTCCAGGTGGCCATTCTGGGTTTGCCAGGTCTTATCCTCATGGCTCATAGAACATGATCACACAGTGTTTCTTCCAGAATTTGGCAGGCCAGGTTTTGCATATCTACGATGGAATCCCTAAACTTCTCAATGGATTTGTTTTATTTTGTTGTTATTTTATATAAGAAAGAAGAGTCTGTTTAGTATACAGATCTGTTAAAAAGTATTTCTATAATATTTCTAAAATGTTTCTATAAGTACTTATAAAGTACTTGTATAGTATCTATAATATAGTATATTGGCTTCCATAGAACTTATTTTTTTTGAGTTTCTTCCTTTGTGGCCATTATTTTAGATATCAAAGAGTGTATTCTTTTTTTTTTTTCCAAGTATGCTCTGCACCAGTGTGGGGCTTGAACTCATGACTCTGAGATCAAGAGTTGCATGTTCTACTAAGACAGGTGCCCATTGTTGCTCATTTTAAAGAATATTTGATCAGAAGGGGAAAATCCTTCTTTTTTCTATAACATTTTTAAAAAGTCAATTATTCTAAAAGCGTACTAGCTATTAGTTTATGTATTTTACTCTCTTTTGTCTTAGAGCCACAGTTTAGTCATTTGAACATACTTCCTGGTAAGGAAACAGATTTTACAAAAGATACTGGGCGACTTACTGTATTCCAAGCCTGTTCTTGTTTTTCATTTCTTTCTTTAACATAAGACTCCTCAACAAACAATATTGAGTCAAGATTTGGTAATGGAGCATCCAAAAATTCTGTTCTTGACATGGACACTTTTGATTTACAGAATCACAATGTAGACATTCTCCTTGTTCAGTAAGGGTTATAGAGTTGTTAGATTGAAAATGTTACACAAGCAAACAGTAATACATGAGGAGAAAATAACATTTCATAATTAATTGGTATAAAAATGTTGGGTGGTTCCCATTAGTGACAGAGATTTTTACATATGCAACATTTGATTTAAAGGATTCACGTAAGGAGGGCTGCATGAAATAGGCGGTGGAGATTAAGGAGGACACTTGTGTGATAAGCACTAGATAATATATGGAATTGTTGAATCACTATATTTTACACTTGAAACTAATATAACAGTGTGTTAACTATACTGAAAATAAAATAAAATAGAGAATTCATGTATGCCCTGAAGTTGTCTTGACTGATTTAGTTAAATGCTTGTAATTGTTATGAGACAAGGTGGCTATTTAGTTAAGGTGTTATCTTTAATATGCAGTGATTCTTTGATATGTGCTATTTTACTGAGTTAATACACGAAGAGCCTGATCTAACATTTTCATATATGAAAAAAAATAGAAGAAAGGCTTATGATAACCTAGGAAGAATTAGTCTGTAGTCTTATGAATGTTCCAGTTGGTTTGAGTATGTATGGAGAGTATTTTGCTGATAGGGATTTGGAAGTCTTCTTTGCTACTTTCTTGAATCATATATAATGAAATCTAATGTCTAGATGAACTGTCATTTGATCCCATCTATTAAATTAGTAGGTATGGTATCACCAAGAATCACCGAAGTATCAGTTACAGGTTAGGATTTGGGAAAGGATTTAGGATTGTTGGAAATCTCATTATTTGAATGGTTTTAGTAAACCAAGAAAAATTTGATGAGTTCTTCCTGTAGCCTTAAAGTTAGAAAAGGAAATTAAATTACTAATATGACATATATTAGCCTTAAACCAAATGGAGGAGTTGTACTGTGGCTTAAAGGAAGTATTACAGATTTTCTTGAGATTATAGTTTCTTTCCTTCTCTGTGAACATTATCAGTTAGTATCCTAACAAAAAAAAATCACAATTTCTTGCTTTTTAAGTATTCAGTTTATAGTACTAAAATCTTCTAAAAGTAAATGAGAAGAACAAGGTAGAAGGTACATCTTCTTACATCATATGATAAACATATTAATAACAAATAATTTACTTTTAATTCTATCAAAAGGCTAAAACAACGTTTCTTTTTCTTTCATATCAGGCATGCCCATTTGTCATCGATATCTATGCAGACAAATGCAAGCCAAGAATTAAAGCTGTCCATATGGAGGCATGCAGTGGGCAACTCGAGAAGGCCATTTGTAAATCTGTCCTTAACAAAGGCGATGCAAGAGTAATGGATGGTTATGAAAATATAATCGTACATACTTATAAGCATGACACCTGGATAACATCGGTTATTGAAAACAAGGTATTTATGAGGTGGTTCTCAGAACGGCAATGTTTACTAATATGTTCCATATTCTTTCTTATTCTATTCATGCACAGTAATATCACATTATATTAATAAAATTTATAATGGGGGGCGCCTAGGTGGCTCAGTCGGTTGAGCGTCCGACTTCGGCTCAGGTCATGATCTTGTGGTCCATGAGTTCAAGCCCCACGTCGGGCTCTGTGCTGACAGCTCAGAACCTTCGGATTCTGTGTCTCCCTCTCTCTTTACCCCTCCCCCACTCATGCTCTGTCTCTCTCTATCTCAAAAATAAATAAACATTAAAAAAAATAAAAAAATAAAAAATAAAATTTATAATGGGCAATTATTCTTTCTTCTCAGGCTTCTAATTCAAACTAAGCATGATAATTTTTATGTATTTTTAAAAGTTTGAGATACTGTTTTTCTCTTAAAATATTATGAGTATTAAATATCCGGAGATCTCTGAAGAAATAGCATAGTCTGGGTACAAAATATTTTATTTAGTTTGTTGCTAAAAATCTTCAAACCTACATGATTATTTTAAATAACAGACATTGAGTTTTAAAGAAATATAAACAATATAAAGAAAAAATTTAGCCCAACTTTGTTTTACAGAATTTGCAATATCAGAAATTTTATAGACCATCATCATTTTATCTAATATATTCCACTGTCTGGGACCTATTTTTATCAAGTCAGTTATTGCTAGCTTTGGCTACCATCCCCGCTACTAATATTGCAGGTTAAGAGAATAAATGCATAAATGCTTAGAGATACCCAGTTTTCTAGAAATGTAAGTTTTCGTAAAACCTTACTCAAGATGGCTAGATTTTTAGGGCTGTTGACTTACTACTTTTTAGTTCCTGGGTGAGACTTACACTTTTTTTCCTGCCTGCCATAAATTCCGTAATGTGTTTAATTTGAGCTGAGTATTGAGTCACTGTGAGTCTATATTATGTACCTAACTCTTCTAGTCACAATAGAACCCTCTAGAAGTGTAATATGGTCTCTGCTTTAAAGGGGTGTATGGGCTAGTTAGGAACACAAAATTAATACTTTTGAAAGAGCTGTGAGAAAATTAAATGTTAGATTATACTGTTTATACGTGCAGTAGTTTTACTGTATCTGCATCTCTTGTAGTTGATGTTAGTTTGGACGATTGAAGTTGGGGAAGGACCTGTGATCAGGGGGAAGGGGACTGTGGTGTGAGATTTGAAGACAAACTAGGATAAGATATGCAGAGACACAGCTGTTAGAAGCAGAGAGTGTAAGGAGTAACATGTGGGAGGGTTAATGTGAGGTATAGAGGAAAGAGTGAGAATATCCACTATGCAGAAACAGAACTTTATTTAGAGGAGTATTATGAAGGTAAATAGCATAAGTAGGATGGGTCCAGATTATATATATTATCTTGAAAATGAGGTAGAAGAGTTGGACTTGACCAAAACAGCCAGGATCCCCAGCTGGAGATTCCCATCTTCAGATGGATCATTAAGCTTTGGAGGGTGTTTCCTAAGATCCAGTGTACCTTCTTTTCTGCCCTCTGTGTTTCATTAGAATTAAAAGGGTGGATGGGAGTCACTGTCTTATTACGGTTTCTCTGTTCTGTTACCTATTATTTCTCAACCCTCCATCTCCTATTTTTCCCTCAAGGAAAATTAATTTCCCTTCACTAGAATGACGTAATAATATTTTAGAACTTCCTATTTGCCAGGCACTTTAATTTATTAACATATTTACTTTTCACAACTACCCAATGAGTTAACTACTATCTGCATTTTACACATAAGGAGACTGAAGCATGGGAGCATTCAGTAACTTGCAGAAGGTCACATGCGGAGTAGTAGAGCTGAGAAATGAATCCAGTAGTCTAATGTTATATTGGCCCTTTGTAGTCATCAGAGAGTGCTCGTAGCTTCTTTCGCAGGGGAATACTTTAGCTCCTACATTTCTTTCTTGCAGCTTTATCTTGCTTCCTATCTATCCTAGAGACTCTCTATTATCTCTAGTATCACTTCTTCCATAACGTCTTCCTTTCTATCCCAGACTGAACTAATGTTTCTGTGTTTCTGTAATATCTTCTATGTTTCTACAGAACCCTGTGAACACCTCTATCACAAGTCTTAGAAAGTGTTTTGTAATAATCATTTGATTTGTATTATTAAAGACTAGCAACTTGTGAAATTTTTTTTTATAGTCAGATAATAAAGTGATTATTCACATCAACAATGAACTAAGTAAAAACTGCATAAACAACAGAGGACTCAACATATTTGCAGTAGAAGTGGCACCAAAGTCTACAATGGTAATGCATTGTTTTCTAATTAAACCTTTTATCATTTAAAAAAATGTTTTTGCTGTTAACACTATGAATAAATGGAAATATGAAATAAAGTATAAAATTATTTTAAGTATGATATTTTCATCCTTTATCAGGAGTTAGGAGATTTTGGTTCTAGTCCAGTTCTCACTATTTGGTTGAGTGATTATGGGAGATTCAGTTAACCTCTCTGTTCCTGCCTCTTTAAATGTAGAAGTAATATAATATTACCAGCTTTAGGTTCTTCAGAAGGTTAATGTAAATATGAAAATGAAATTATGTGCATGAAAGCGCTTTGTAACATCATACAGAAATACAAAGTAGTGTTTATAATAAATGGGAATTTTGATAATATAAAGTACTTTTATCTACATTATTAAGATTTTCTAATATAACCTGAAGGAGAAAAATCCCTCTAAGTTTTAGATAGCCACCTAAGTCAAGAGCCAGGAACAGCTGTAGTTTCTGGTGTTAGCAGAACTGTGGGTTTTTAATTTAGCCAGGGTTCAAAGGCAGGGACCCTGAAACTGGTCCTTTTGTTCCTTTCCTTTCTTCCTCCATCCTGTCCATGAGATCCAAAAATACTTTAGAACTGAATAGAGAGAGATTCTACAGAATCTCAGTGAGGGTTTTAGAAAATGCTGTATGTTTAGTGAGAAAAGGATACTTATTCCTCTTTCTATTACACCTCTTTACCCCCATTCACCCGTACCAACTATCAACTCCTATATTTTAGTAGAATTTAGGCTGGATTATCCTGTTAGACATCAGATCATAGATTGTAGGTCCCTGCTAAAGACAAATGTTGTAGAATTTTATCTGCACAGGGATATTTTTTTTGCATAGGGTCTAGAAATCTTATCCTGTTTAAAAATTAGTCAAAAATAACAATATGTAAAAGGAAAGTAAAAGTTTTCTGTTTTTATATGCAGGTTTGTCAACATGTAATGCCTCTGAATGAACGACAAGAATGGATATATTATTGTGTGTATTCCCTTATATCTTAAATATTGTTTTCTACTTGACACTGTCAAACTAAGAGTTGTTTCAGGTTTAGACTTTATTTGTTGATCAACTAAATGCTAATCAATTTAACTGATGTACATAAACAATAATCTATTAAATTTGTATGTATTTATATTTTATGCCCATGTTATATACTTTATTGTTAAAATATAAATAAATCTAAAATATAAATAATATTTTTAATATGTGGCTTTCTTATTAATTTAATGAGAAATCTGGACACATTTCACTTACTAATATTAAATCAAAGTAAAATTAAGGTAAGCTTTTAAAAAGTAGTACTCAGTGAATTCTACAAAATCCTGTATACTTTTGGTTTAATCTTACTCATCAAAAACAAAACAAAAAAAAACAAAAACAAAAACGCAAAGAAAATATTAATGGGCCAGCTGTGGCTAGTGCCCTTGACTCTCACCCTGATTCTCACTGTTCTGTCCCAGGAGCCTGACAGGTCATAGACTCCTGTCCATGCCACTGTGGTCACAGGCATGTGGCTGTGGGAGGACCAAGGGGTGGCCTGGGCCCCTTCTCTTTCCTCCTCCTGCTGCTGCTGCTGGTGATGCACAGACCCTTTAGAACCTGCCTCTCCACCAGCAGCCTTTACCTCCTGCTGCACCTCTTCAGCTTTGAGCTGATACTGCCTCCTCCAAACCCCTCTGGGCCTGCAGGTATTCAGACCCTAGAAGCTCTTCCACCATTACCTGTACTCACGGCCATTCAGCAGGAGGTAAGATTGGAGCAACAGGCCTGGAGTTGGATGTCGAATTTACCTCTGAGGGGACTCTTGTCTTAATACACCATAGCACAGTAGACAGGACAACTGATGGTGGTGGCTGCTGAGTGATTTGACATTTGAACAAATGAGGAGGCTTAATTCTGTAGCAAATCGCAGATTCAGGAATGATTTCTCTGATGACAGGATCTCTAACCTGAACCAATTTCTCATAATCCTCTTAGATGTCAAAGGCCATGCAGATATACTACTGGTGCTCTAAAGAAAATGTATATGCAGTTTCTTCAGCTATACGATCTATTTTTGTATCATCTTGCCAAAAGTTATTTATAAGAGGAGACAGGTCAGAATGTAGTATAATGGCATTAGCTCAGAGAACTTGGAGCCTTAGCCATCTAGGAGATGGGAAACTGCATTAAGACATTTGTGTTTCAGTCCACGTTTGTGGTAATAGACATTTTGCTGGATTAGGACATGCATAATATCTTGTGTTATCTGTGTGGAATTTCAGCTTTCCTCATGCAAAAGGATATTGTATCCCTGGACTACTTAAAGAAGCGGTGGCCAAAGGCATTCAGGTTGTTGCTGAGGAAAATTTTTCCCTTTTCCTTTTCTTACTGAACTCAAACTTATCCCCACATTTGACACATAGTAAGCCAATGACTGAGACACTTTTTTTTCTTTTTTTTTAATGTTTATTGATTTTTGAGAGAGAGAGAGAGAGAGAGAGAGACAAAGTGCAAGTGGGTTAGGGGCACAGAAAGAGGGAGACACAGAATCTGAACCAGGCTCCAGGCTCTGAGCTGTCAGAGCCTGATGTGGGGCTGGAACTCACAAACTGTGAGATAATGACCTGAGCCCAAGTCCCGGCTTGTTTTTAAGTAATGAAGCTTTTTTTATCAGAAGAGCAGCCCAACGAAAAGGCTAGGGATCATCCCCACAACTGCCTTGATCTCTTGAGCTTAGGGACAACTTATATATATTTGGGAAAGGAAGTGAATATATGAGTGGAGTGTGAGGAGTTTCTTGAAACCAAGAAGTGAGGGACCTTGAAACAGTCTGGAGGTGTGCATTCTTTCAAACAATGAGGTGCCATTTGGGACCTGGTACGATCAGGTATATCAGATAATTTCAAGACGAATGTTACTGCCCGGTCCCCATTAGGTGTCTACAGTCAGTGGGTAGGGCAAAAAAGGCAAAGTTAATGACTGATCGTGCATGAGGTTAAGGGGTGCATAAAACATAACTAAGGAACAAAACAGAATGTGGAGCTAAGTTAATAATGCAACAAATACAACTATAGTTCTGCTTCTGCTTTCAAAACAGGTCCAGGAACCAAGTGTTGGCCTTGCTTTCCAGATTCATTGGCTGTTCTAATAATTAAATAGACATAAGACAGATTAACAGGAGAAAAATAATTTAAATTGTGTGCATACAGGATCCCCACAAAGACATGAGACTCCTAGTCAGCAAGTTGAGGCTTATATACCATCCTGAGCAAAGGAGAGAGGATAGGAGTCTGGGGCTTCAAGGGAAAGGAAGACAATTCACAGGAAGCTGAGAAGGGTGAATGTCTGGTAAACAAACATCTGCCACACTGTGCAGAAAAGTCTTTCTGATTTAAAAAAATTATCTCTAGTAATAGCTTTCTTCCTTGTACAGGCCGTCTGTCTAAATTCTTTTAGGCAGTTAAGGGAGAGGTAATAAGCTTTTTCCCAAGTCAGTTGAGTCTTAATTGGTTTCAGCTCAAAACAACCCAAATGTTAAAGTGGCACATTTTGGGGTGGCATATTCTGCTCCCCCTCAATACCTTTGATAAAGACGTCGCGATGAGTCCCATCTTGGTTCCGGCCGTGTGTCACTTGACGGCATGTTAGAAGACTGCAAATCTCCAGTTCTAAACTTTTCCCCTGGGAAGGAACGGAGTGTATAGAAAGTGCCTGCTGGCCTTACGCAGGGATATCAAAATACTCTGTGCTAGCCCAATACATGGGGCATCAGGTGGCTCACACAAGCAATAGTCAATAATTGCATTTTTTATTTGAGCCAAAGCAAAACCCAGTGCTGCCACCATGTTCCGTGGAATACCAGAGTTCCACACTGTTGCTCTTGAAAATCTGGGTCTGCAAAAAGTCACAACAGCTTCTGTCCCTGACCTCGCTGAGGCATATATTCCCGGTGAGGTAGGCACAGATCTAGCTGTGCAGTTGGTGGTTCAGATGCAATGCACGAGAAATGCATGATCACTCAGAGTTGACATATTAAAACTTGTCACAATTATGCAATTTACTTAACATATATTGTATTCAGCTATGTTATCAAGGTATTGTAGACGTCAAACTTGTGACCATTATAAAGTAACCTTAAAAGGAAAAAAAAAAAAGAAAATGCAAATGCAGAAATAGCCATTTAATTATATATTTAGTTTTCCAATCAGAAAATATAGTTAAAGCAGGGGCACCTGGACAGCTCAGTCAGTTGGGCGTCCAACTTCGGCTCAGGTCACAATTTAATTATTCATGAGTTCAAGCGCCACATCGGGCTCTGTGCTGACAGCTCAGAGCTTGGAGCCTGCTTCAGGTTCTGTGTCTCCCTCTCTGTCTGCCCCTCCTCTGCCTGCACTCTGTCTCTCTCCCAAAAATAAACATTAAAAAAAAGAAAAGAAAATACAGTTAAAGCAAAATTTGGAGAAATTCGTTTTTATATTAAAGAAGCCAAAATCAAATCACAGTAGTAGGAATACAGTTGACCCTTAAACAACATGGGTTTGAACTGTGTAGGTCCACTTAAATATGCAAATTTTTTTACCCTACAGTATTATGTGCCTCTTGGATTTCCATGCCCGTTTCCTTCCTCATGTTGGGGAAGTCTCAGCAATGATTTGCTCAAGTACCGCTTCTACTCCTTTCTCTCTCTTCTTCCTCTGGAATTCCTATGATACGGATATTGTTTCATTTGAGTGCATCTCTCTGCTCTCGAATTCTCCTTTCCTGTTCCTGGATCAGCTTCTCTCTCTTTTTATCTGCTTCCTCTTTTTCCATAATTTTATCTTCTAATGCACTTACTCTCTCTTCTGCCTCTTCAATCCGCACTGTGGCTGCTTCCAATTTGCTTTGTTTTCATCCAAGGCCTTTTTTTAATTCTTCCTGAACGTTTTTAAGGTCCTTGAACTCTGCCGCGCGGGACCCCTTGCATTCATCTATGCTTTTTTCAAGGCCAGCGATTAGTTTTATGATTATCATTCTATATTCATGTTCTGTTATGTTGCTTATATCTGTTTTCATCATTTCTTGAGCTGTCACTTCTTCCTGTAGATTATTTTGAGGAGAATTCTTCCGTTTTGTCATTTTGGCTAGATGTGTTTTGGATCGTTTCTTGAAGTTGCCCTGGAAAGGAAAACAGACTGACAGACAAACAGAAAACAGAAATACTCAAACGTACCGACAAATGATACAGACAAGCAGTTCACAACAGAAAAAAGAATAACAAATGACTCTCTGAGGGCAATGTCCTGAAGTACCAGCTACACGTTAAGGACAGGGTACATAGTGTGCTGGTGGCAGAGCATATACAGAAAGAATAATGATGGGTGCGGGGAGAAGAAGGAAATGGACTTTGCCCAGGTAGAGCGACTAAAGGGCTTAATCCAGACTGAGAGAAATCAGAATAAGGACAGATGCAAGGAAAAAGGAATGAAGATAGATGTTGCCCAGATGAACTTATGTGGCCTGGTTATTCCAGAGAGAGAGATAGGGAAGTACAGAAGGAGGTGTAGAACATGCTTGAGAGAGTGGGTTAAAAGAATGTTTAAGCCAGCCAGTACTTTGGATAACCAGCTCAGGGGTGGGGATCGGTAAGAAGGAGAAAGGGAGGGATATATTTAAAAAAGAAGAAATGGCCTGGAGTTACTCTAGGCAGCAGTCTACACTTGGCATCGGTAGCTCTCGCTGAAAGTTGCCACTCCTGTGGGGAGGGGCGTGGATTGGGGTAGGCAGGTCCCACCTCCACTGCCACAGGGATGGCTTTTGGGGTGACTTCCCGGCTTGTGAGACAACAATAGAGTTCCTCCAGTCCCCCACCACCAGTCCTGGGGTCTCTATTTGCCCCTTTATTTCTGTCCTCACTCCACCACGGCACCGGCTAGTGCGGTTTACTGGGCGGTGACGCGGCCGCCTGCTACACCCGATTTGGCTGTAATTGTGCCGGGGTTAGAGGTGCTCCGCAGGGTTGCCGCCTCGGGCTGACTGGGTCCCCGCTCCCAGTCCTGGCGGCGCGGTCCCCGCGGCGTGGTCCCGGAGGCTCGAGGGGAGTGCTGCTGTTTGCCACCAAACTTCTCTTCAAAAGCGCTGCACCTAGGGACTGGATGGTAGTGGTCTCACCCTCCCTGGCCCCCTTGTTCAGATGTTGTTTGATCGGCACTTTCCCAGCTATCTCCGAAGACCCTCACCATCCCCTCAGCTCAGCTGCCCGAGTTTGTTTTATCCATCCCGGATTAAACTCACGGTTTCTGGGGCGTTTTCCGATTTCACTTTCCGTTCCTTGTAGACTGCAGCACCTTTCCTCCCCGATTCTTGGAGTTGAGAGACTTTTGGTTTCAGTCGTTCCCAGTTTAAAGGACAAGGGAAATACTGGATCCCCCTACTCCTACGCCATGTTGGCCCGCACTAGCTATATTCTGATATTTATCTGAAAACACATGCTCTGAAAAAGGCAAATTCAGTTTTTGCTATGAAAACAAACAAACAAATCCACCCCCCTGTCCCCTCTTCTCCTGCTTGCTTTGGGGATTCAGAACACAGAGCGCAGAAAGCCAGAGGCACAGCGACTTCCTCCTCAGAAGGAGAAGGGGCTGAAAGAGCCCACTGGAGTATTATATATATATCATCCTTATGATTTTCTTGATAACATTTTCTTTTCTCTCACTAACATTATTTTAAGAAGAGAGTATATAATACATATAACATAAAAAATGTGTGTTAATTGACTATTCATTTATTAGTAAGGCTCTTGTCAACAGTAGGCCATTAGTAGTTAGGATTTGGGGAGTTAAAAGTTAAACATGAATTTTTAACTGCAAGGGGTCAGTACCCCAACCCACGTTGTTCAAGGGTCAACTGTATTTTGTTCTGACAGCAAATAATTTTTTGCAAACTTACTTATGGATTGCTTTTAATCAAATGTGTTAAAAATAATAGGGATTAAATCTAAATAGCATTTAATGACGATGAGTACAGTGCATGAAAAACTGTATTAAGTAATTAGGAACTGTATAACTGTATCAGTAACAGAATACTTTGACAGGTAGTATCAACTTTTGAAATAGGAATACCAGTATGGCAGTATGTTAGTTTTGCACCCAGTACATGCTTAGCCCATTGTTAAATGTCATTAGGACTTTTGGCCTTTGATTTAGACACTTGTAAAACGGGTTGTCATTATCTAGCAGTTTGCATTCTTCAGATGACATGGCTAAAAAGTAATGCAACGTGAAAACATTTTACTAAGTCCAGTAAATGCGACTATATATTCCATTTCACGAAGTACTGAGTTACAGGAAAGTTTTATCTTCCACCACTGGTTCCACTTACACATATTAAGCCTTTTTTTCCCCTTCCCATTACTCCCTTGTTATAGTAGAAGGAAAAAAAGAAACTTTTTAGGGTAGTTTTGCATAGATGACTGTATTATTTTCAGAGGTAACCTTGCATGTGATTCCATTTAAAGAGCACAAGGATCCAGTTACCAAAAAGACCTCTAGATGCTTCACATCTTTCCTGTGTTCTAAGTCCCATTCCTGCCTGTCACCTTAGTATTGGCTCCCTTGAATTTTACCTACACACGCTCCCTCAATATTAACTTTTCCCCATTATTATTTATACATGTTCTAGACTCTTCATCTCATACCCTATCCCTATCATTTCTGTCTTCCCCTTCTCAGTGAAAAGACTTGAAAGAATTGCCCACATTTGCTATGCCCACTTTCTTTTTTTTTTTTAATGTTTATTTATTTTTGAGAGAGAGACAGAGAGACACAGCATGAGCAGTTGGAGGGGTAGAGAGAGAAAGAGGGAGACACAGAATCTGAAGCAGGCTCCAAGCTCCTAGCTATCAGCACAGAGCCCGATACGAGGCTCGAACTCACGAACTGTGAGATCATGGCTTGAGCTGAAGTCTGACACTTACTTAACTGACTGAGTCACCCAGGTGCCCCCACTATGCCCATTTTCTTGACTCCAGTTTATTCAACCAGTGATTGTTCCCCCAAGGATATCAGTAACTTCCTGGTCACTAAATCTAGTAGATATTTTAAAGTCTTCTCTTTGCTATTCTTCAGATTTTCTTCCCACCTCTGACATTTCTTTTCAGTCTTGTTTTCACGAATACTATAGCCTTTCCCAGTTTCTACATTCTCTCTCACCTCAGGCCCTTCTGCCTGCAGAATAATAATTGTTTCTCTACTCCCTCTTCTTCCTTCAGTCCTCAGTGAATATGTCACTTTTTCTAAGAATCTTTCACTGATTACTCCTCGACCAGGACTACTTTGGTGGCCCTAAAGCCTCATGCTTACTCTTTGTTGTAGTACTCATCATATTGTACGGGAATTACTGTTTATTTGTACCTTCGCTAGGCAGAAAGCAGGGAGTTAATAATTCCAGCATATACCATGGAACCATAATAGATATGTAATAAATATTTGCTGGGCAATTGAATCAAGTGGGCAGAAAATTAAACTTACCTGTGGTATGAATTTTTCCTAATTATTAGGGCTATTTGTAAATTAAAAATAGACGCATGGGAGAAAATGTCTCATTACTGTTAAATTCTATTTCCCCGGATTTTGTTTTCCATGTCATTAATTAACAGATGAAAACAACTGCATTTAATAATTTTGTTGATTTTTCAGGAGATATTCTAGCAGACGTGTTTTCTTGTTAAGCCAGCAGCTTTCTTTTAGATCTATTTTTGGTGCAGGTTGAATATGAGGTAGAAATTTAATACACCATACCAATCATATTTTGGATATAATCCAGGAAAATGAAAATACATTTCTGATTAGCCACCAGAGGGTGAGCATATTATTTATTATTCATATTCTTCATTAGATAGAATGAGAGAGAGACAGACTGATAATATTTTCAGCACTGGGTTAAGTCCTTTATGACTTCTTAGACTGCTTTGGTGAAACATGGGGTATAGTAAGACTCTACCTATAAACAGGCATATATACTTATCTTATTAGAGAATATATAAAAGTTATTTCTAACTTGCAAAGTGGATACTTCATCTTCTGCTCTTAAAAAGGTATTGACTCACTTCTTCATGAAGTTACAAGTATAAAGGACATATTAAGATAGCCCTGTTAGCTTTACCTAGTATGGTAAAACCTATCTTTGATACTCAGCCTAGTTTGATTTGGGGGTGGAAAAAAAAAACTACTTAATGATGGGAGGAGAAACATGGCAAACAGTGGAAATGATTTAGAGAAAGTAGATGAAATTAATGTGAGAGACAGTTTAGAGGCCAGGACTAGGAATGGTAAGGATTTTGGCTGCTTAAAAGTGTCTGTACTTGTTAACTATGGCTAGTTTTGTCTGAGGAAGTGAAAAACAGGCATTGTCAGTTATTATGAATAATTCACGGGCTGCCTTTACTTGTGATATTTGACCAAATTCCATTTGTACTTTAAAAATAGGTTCTCAGAGCACCTGGCTCAGTCGGTAGAGCATGTGACTCTTGGTCTCAGGGTCATGAGTTCAAGCCCCATGTTGCCCATGAAGCCGACTTAAAAAAAAGTAAAAAGAGGTTCTCTATTTTTTAAAATAATGAGAGTTCTAAAGATATTTATTAATGTTAAAAAGAAGGCCTACGTATTAGGAAGGGGTTAGAGATATGGTTCCATTCCCCCCAAATTAAGAAAAATGTTTTTCAGGGGCACCTGGGTGGCTCAGTCAGTTAAGCGTCTGACTTTGGCTTAGGTCATGATCTCACCGTTTGTGCGTTTGAGTCCCGCATTGGGCTCTGTGCTGACAGCTCAGAGACTGGAGCCTGCTTCAGATTCTGTGTATCTCTCTCTCTCTGCTCCTCCCCTGTTCATGCTCTGTCTCTCTCTCTCTGTCTCTCAAAAATAAATAAACGTTAAAAAATTTTTTTAAAGAAAGATATTTTTCAATTTCTTTTAGACACAATTGACAAATATCCAACATTTTATACATATTCTTAATTTATTTTTTCCTTTACAGTTTAACACAAGATCAACCAACTTAAATTTAGATTGTTCTTTAGCCTCCATCTTTGTGGGGGCTTCGCAAACTTTTTCCTGTGGTTGATTTCCAGTTTCAAAGCATTGTGGTCTGAAATTGTGCATGGTATGATCTCAATTTTTTTATACTTATTCAGTGCTTCCTTGTGCCCCAAAATGTGGTCTATCTTGGAAAATGTACCATGCGCATTTGAGAAGAATATAAATTCCTTTGCTTCTGGATGAAGGGCCTTGAAGATATCTGTCAGTCCCATCTGTTCCAACTTGTGGTTCAGGTCCATTGTTTCTATGCTGATTCTCTGTTTAGTGGATCTATCCAGCGCTGTCTGGGGTATTAAGGTCTCCTGCAACTACCACATTTTTATCAATAAGATAGCTTACGTTTGTAATTAGTCGCTTGACAAATTTGGGTGCCCCAGAATTTGGTGCGTAGATATTTATAATTGTTAGCTCTTCCTGCTGGATAGTCCCTGTGATTATTATATAATGCCCTTCTTCATCTCTTATTACATCTTTTACTTTAAAGTCCAGTTTGTCCGATATAAGTGTGGCTACTCCAGCTTTCTTCTGAGTTCCTGTAGCATCCCCTCACTTTCAGTCTGAAGGTGTCCTCAGGTTTAAAATGGGTCTCTTGAAGACAGCAGATAGATAGGTCTTGTTTTCTAATCCATTCTGTTACCCCGTGTCTTTTAATTGGAGCGTTTAGTCCATTTACGTTCAGTGTTAATATTGAAAAATGTGGGTTTAGAGTCAAGGTGTTGTCTGTAGGTTTCATGTTTGTAAGGATGTCTCTGGTGCTCTGTGTTCCTTGCAACCTTTCCTTCATAGAGTCCCCCTCAGGATCTCTTGTAAGATTGGTTTATTTGTGATGTATTCCTTCAGTTTTTGTTTGGGAAGACCTTTATCTCTCCATCCATTTTGAATGACAGGCTGGCCGGGTAAAGGATTCTTGGCTGCATGTCCTTCCTATTCATCACATTGAAGATTTCCTGCCATTCCTTTCTGGCTTGCCAAGTTTCTGTGGATAAGTCCGCTACTACCCTAATGTGTCTGCCTTTGTAAGTCAAGGCCCGTTTATCCCTAGTTGCTTTCAGGATTCTCTCTTTATCTTTGTATTTTCCCAGCTTCACTATGATGTGTCTTGCTGAGGGCCTATTCGGGTTACGTCTGAGGGGAGTTCTCTGTGCCTCTTGGACTTCAATGCCCATTTCCTTCTTCATGTTGGGGAAGTTCTCATCGATGATTTGTTCAAGTACCCCTTCGATTCCTTTCTCTCTCTCTTCTTCCTCTGTAATTCCTATAATACGGATGTTATTCCGTTTGATTGCATCGCTCAGCTCTAGAATTCTCCTTTCCTGTTCCTGAATCAGTTTCTCTCTCTTTTTCTCTGCTTCCTCCTTTTCTGTAATTTTATCTTCTAATTCCCCTATTCTCTCTTCTGCCTCTGCAATCCGTGCTGTGGCCGCCTCCGATTTGTTTTGCCCCTCATTTAAAGCATTTTTTAATTCCTGTAGATCGTTTTTTAGGACCTTGATCTCTGTCTCTAGGGTCCCCCTGCTTTCTTCTATGCTTTTTTCAAGTCCTGCGAATATTTTTATGTTTATCATTCGGTATTCTTGTTCTGTTAAGTTGCCAGTGTCTGCTTTCATCATTTCTTGTGCTGTCACTATTTCCTGTACAGTCTTTTGAGGGGAGTTCTTCCGTTTAGTCACTTTGGCAATGTGTGTATTGGTTTATTTCCTATTTCCCCCACAAGCCTTTCCTTAAAGTCAAAATAGCCTTCCAGAACTCCATGGCCTCAGCAGCACTTTGAAGCTCAAGTCAACCAACTTAAATTTAAAGCCACCTTAAGTTCAATCATCTGAATGAGGCTAATGTCAACATATAATGTAAATACAATAATGCCAGTTACTATAGAATACCAGCATTGTAAGTTTTCTGGCAATTTTAATATGAATATGCAGCAGTATTAAAATGCAAATTTCTCTGTGTCTTTTTCTAAACCACTGTTCGAAAAGAATTGTTTTCTTAAAGGGAGTAAAAACTTAGGAGATGACTAGGCTGGTAAATGGTACCCAGGGATATCCAATTAGCAAGTTTGTGTTACATACTGCACTAGTTATAAAAAAGAAGTAGTAGACACGATCTCTGACCTCAGAAAAAGAAAGAGCTGAGAAAATGTGTTACATGTTAGCCTATTAAGGAACAATAACTCTTAAATTAGTAAGTACAGATCATGAAGCATAGACTAGTAAAGAGGGTATGGACTAGAAAAGGAAAGGAAGGCTTGCCCAATTTTTTTGAGGGGCATAAGACTCAGATGATTGAAGGAATAAAAGAAGTGTAGTTTGAAGCTAAGTAGTGCTTTGTTTTTAGTCATGCAATGCAATGGTTTTAAGAAAATAATATAAAATAAAACACGTTTTTAATAACTATGAAAGGAATTGAGGCATGGACTTTAAAATATGGAGAAATACTACACTAAGGTATTAGACCAAGTCTGCTAGAATAAGTTTGGACAAGTTGGAAAGACCAGTGTGGGCCAGAAGTATCAGAAATGTGCTAGAACTTTAAATGAAATTTGATGGGATAAGAGAATATTTCAAAAGGGGTAGGAAGAAATTTCAGGCATTTTTCTCATGCTTTTCACTTTTCATAGAGTTTCCTAAATTGTGCCTCTGCCTATTAATATCATAGGCAATAGGTTAATCACATACTCCTTGAGTGCCAAATATGTATGGAGCACTGCTTTATCAGAAAAGATAGATTATGACAAGCATTATACTCTGTACTTTTAACATACATTTTTAAATGCCTCATCCTTCATGAAGACTTTGAATCCTTTCTCTAGTCCAGAAGAAACTATTCTACTTCTTGAACTTCTATTTAAAACTAATACTTTTTTTTCCCTGTGAGGCTTTTTTGTTTTGTCTTGTTTTTATTCAAGTAAAAATGATATAAATAAGGTAGTTCATTCAATTTTCCTTTTTTTTAAAAATTTGTTTATTTTCAGAGAGAGAGAGTGTGCATGTGTATGCAAGCAAGCAGGGGAGGGGCAGGGAGAGAGGGAGAGAGAATTCCAAAACTCAGGGCTTGAACTCATGAACCATGAGATCATAATGGTTGAACCACAGTTCATTCGACTTTCAATTCAAATAAGGACTTTCCCTTGAAGCACTTCATTGTATTTAGGACTATAGTAGAAGTGCTATATGGGTGCATTCTCTTCATCACACGGTATATTTTTTTATTTCAAAAAATTTTTTTTAATCTTCTTATTTTATTTTTGAGAGGAAGACAGAGTGCTAGTAGGGTAGGAACAGAGAGAGAGGGAGACACAGAATCCAAAGTAGGCTCCAGGCTCTGAGCTGTCGGCATAGAGCCCAATGCATGTGGGGCTTGAACCCACAAACCACGAAATCGTGACCTGAGCCAAAGTCGGACGCTCAACTGACTGAGCCACCCAGGCACCCCCATCGTACAGTGTATTAATACAATATGTAACCAAGGGTTGAGATTTAGAATGAAACTGGCATTTTTTTTTTTAAGTTACAAGTGTGGGCCAAAGAAAAATACGATGTTTTCAGTGCAGTCTGGTGCCTCTATCTTGATTCGTGCTAAGATGCCTTACCCACCATTGCTTTTGTACCATCTGTAAAAAGGAAAAAAATAACATCATGTATCAAAAAATAACTTTGTCTTTGTGGAATCCCTAAACAGGTTTAGGCTACCAGGGTTCCATGAACCACACTTTGAGAACCAGTGAGGTAGAGGCTCACTTTCTTAATCTATGGCTCTCTTTGCAAAAGCAAAGGCCTGGACATTTATTGCAGGTGAGGTTCTTGGAGTCTTTGGGTGAATTGCCTTCACAGGCATCATTCTCTTAATAAGCAAAATAAAGACCAATTAGGGAATTTAAGAAACTTAAGTGTAATCTACTGCTTCCTAATAGTGGCAAAGCCTAGTTAAGATGAATTACAAGACTTGCTAGGGAAACAACTGGTTAAGATGACACAGCCTTTTAGTGTTACAAACTCAACTCTTTTTTTATTGAGGTATAACCGATAGCAACCTATCAGTTTCAGTTGTATAACATAATGATTCAGTATTTGCATGTATTGTAAAACGATCAGCACAGTAAGTCTAGTTAACATTTAGCCCTTGATATTAAAAAAAAAAAAAGTCATACAATAAATTCAACCTTTTTGGGGGAGGAGAATGAGGTTGTACAGTTTTTTAATTTAAAACATTTGTAGATTCATTGAACCACTACCACAATCAGGATACAGAACATTTCCATCACCAAAAGATTCCATTATACTATTTCTTATCATCACATCCTTGTCCCCTTCCTCTCCCAAATACATACGTATACACACACACACCTAGCCCACTGTAACCACTGATGTGCTTTATATTACTGTAATTTCTACTCTTTTTGAGAATGTCATGCAAATGGGATCATATAGTATGTAACCTTTTGAGACTGAATTCTTTCACTCAGCCTAATTCCTTTGAGAATCATCTAAATCATATGTATCAGTTTATTCCTAGTATTTCTTTTTTTTTTTTTTTAAAGTAATGTCTAACCAACATGGGGCTTGAACTCACAATCCTGAGATCAAGAGTCTCATGTTCTACTGACTGAGCCAGCCGGGCACCTCTGAGTAGTATTTTTTTTATATGAATGTACCACAATTTGCTTATTCATTTGCTAGGCCATTTCCAGTCTTGGGCAGTATTAATTGAGCTGCTATAAAAATTCATGCACAGGTTCTTTTGTGTGAACAGAATTTTTCATTTCTCTAGGCTACATGGGAAGAGGTGAGATCGCTGGGCCATATGGTGAGTGTATGTTTAACGTTTTCAGAAACTGCCAACATGTTTTCCAGAGTGGTTGTACCATTGTGCATTTCCGTCAGCAGTGTATGAGGGTTTCAGTTTCTGTGCATCCTCCTCAGAACTTGATATTGTCAGTGTTTTGCATTTTAGCCATTCGAATAAACGTGCAGTAGTATCTCATAGTAGTTTTACTTTGCATTTCCTTAATGGCTTATGATGCTGAGCAATTTTTCATATGCTTATTTACCATCTGTATATATCTTCTTCAGTGAGGCATCTCTTCAAGACTTTTGCCCATTTAAATCGTGTTTTCTTTTGAAATTTGAAGCTTTTTTTTAACAAATTCTGGATACATCTTTTGGTGGAGATGTGAATAGCAAATATTTTCTCTGGGTCTGTAGCTTATCTTTTCACTTGCTCTCTTTTGTTTTTAAGTTTATTTATTTTGAGAGAGAGAGTGTGCACGCAAGCAGAGGAAGGATGGAGAGAGAGGGTTAGAGAGAATCCCAGGCACCGACAGTGCAGAGCCTGACGTGGGGCTTGATCTCATGAACTGCGGGATCATGACCTGAGCTGAAGTCAGACACTTAACCGAGCCACCCAGGTGTCCCTCTTTTCATTCTCTTAACTGTGTCATATGGAGAGCAAAGTTTTTAATTTTGATGAAGTCCAGCTTATCAGTTTTTTTCTTTATTGGATCATGTGTTTGGTGTCAAGTCTAAGAAGTTGTTGCCTAATCCTATGTCAAAAAATTTTCTATTTTATAAGTTTTATAGTTTTACTTTGTGCATTTGTATCTATGATCTATTTGGAGTTAATTTTTGTATGATTTATGAAGTTTAGGTTGAGGTTTATTTTTCGTTCTCATATAGAGGTCAGTGGTCCTCGTACCATTTGCTAAAAAGATTATTCTTTCTCCTTTAAAAAATTTTTTTAAGTTTATTTTGAGAGAGAGAGAGAGAGAGAGAGCATGTGCGCACATGCACAAGTGGGGGAGGGGCAGAGAGAGAGGCCGAGAGTGAGAATCTTAGGCAGGCTCCACGCTGTCAGCAAACCATTAGATCATGACCTGAGCCAAAATGAGATATTTAACAGACCGAGCTACCCAGGCGCTCCTCTTTCTCCTTTAAATTGCTCTTGTGCATTTGTTGAAAATCAACTGATGTATAGACCCATATATTTATGGGGGCATATTTATGGACTTTATTTTGTCTTAATGATCTATGTGTCTTTCTCTTCACCAATACTACACTGTCTTCATTATGTAGCTTTATATATAGTAAATCTGTAATCAGGTAATGTGATTCCTCCAATCTTATTGTTCTTTTTCAAAATGGATTTAACTGTTATAGTTTATTTCCATTTCCAAATGAATTTTTTTTAGGTTTATTTATTTTGAGAGAGAGAGAGAGAACACAAGTGAGGGTAGGGCAGAGAGAGCGAGAGAGAATCCCAAGCAAGCTCTACACCACCAGCACAAAGACCAAGGAACTGACTAACCATGAGATCATGACCTGAGCTGATGTTGGACCCTTAACCAATTGAGCCACCCAGGTGCCTCCTAAATGAATTTTAAAAATAGCTGTTTATATCTACAAAATAGATATCATACAAAATCTTGCTGGGATTTTGATCGATACTGTATTAAATGTATTGATCATTTTGGGAAATTGCCATGTTTATTGTGTTGCTTGCAATCCATGAACATGGTATAGTTCTCCATTTATTTTTCTTTTATTTCTTTTTAAAGAAAATAGTTTTATAGTTTTCAGCTTGCAAATCCTGTATATCCTTTATAATACTTATATTTAAATATTTTATTAAAAAATTTTTTTAATGTTCACTTTTGAGAAAGAGAGAGACAGAGGGTGAGCAGGGGAGGGGCAGAGAGAGAGAGAGGGAGATACAGTATCTGAAGTACGCTTCAGGCTCTGAGCTGTCAGCACAGAGTCTGATGCGGGGCTTGAACTCATGGACCAGGAGATCATGACCTCAGCTGAAGTCAGACACTTAACCAACTGAGCCACCCATGTGCCCCTGAATATTTTATTTTTATGAACTATTGTAAATGGTATTTTTTTAATTGCAGTTTCCAGTTATAAATTGCTAGTATATAAAGCCATAACTGATTTTTGCATGTTAGTATTGTATCCTGAGACTCTTGCTAAACTCATTTATTAGTCCTAGGAGTTTTTTCTTTGTAGATTTGTTGGGATTTTCTACATAGAAAAACATGTCATCTGCAAACAGGCACAGTTTCATTTTCTTTCCAATCTATATGCACTCTTCCCTTTTTTTCTTGTCTTATTGCACTGGCCAAGACTTGCATAATAATGTTAGAATGTTGAAGGTGGATATCCCTACCTTGCTCCCAATTATAGGAAGGAAAGCATTTGGTTCTTCACCATTAATATGATGTTAGCTGAAGATGTTTTTGTAGGTGCCCTTTATAGGTTGGAAAAATTCCCTTCTGTTCCTAGATTACTGAGATTAAAAAAAATATTTCTGAGAGAGAGTGTGGGCAAGTAAGTGGGGGAGGGGGATGGACAAAGAGGGAGAGACAGATAATCCCAAGCAGGCTCCACACTGTCAGTGCAGATCCCAACCTGGGCCTCAAACTCACCAACCATGAGTCAAAATCAAGAGTCTGACACTTAACTGACTGAGTCACCCTGGAACCCTGAGAAGTTTGTTTTTTGTTTTTTTGTTTTCTTTAATCAGGCGTGGATGCTAAATTCTGTCAAATATTTTTTCTGTGTCATTATATTGTTTTTCTTCTTTAGACTATTAATGTGATGGATTACACTCATTGATTTTCACATATGGAACCAGCCTTTCATTGCTAGAATAAACCCCTCTTGGTTGTGATATGCTGTTTTTACAACATATATTGTGAATGCAATTGGTTAGTACGTTGTTCGGTATTTTTGTGACTATGCATATGAGGAATATTGGTCTCTAGGTTTCTTGATTTGTAATGTCTTTGCCTGGTTTTGGTGTCAGGCCAATACTGACCTTATAAATGAGCCAAGATTGTTTCTTCCCCTTGTTTCCTGGAAGAGACTATGTGGAATTGGTGTTGTTTCTTCTTTAAATGTTTGTTTCAATTTGTCTTTGAGACCATCTGGGTGCAGAGATTTTTTTGGAGGTTTTTAAGTGGTTTTTTTTAACAGTTATGAGGCCATTCAGTTTACCTATTTCATCTAGTGGGGGAGGGATGGTAGCATGTGGGTTCTGAGGAATTGGTCCATTTAATCTAAGTTGTCAAATGTATGTGTAGAGAGTTTTATAAAACTGTTTATGGGGGCTGTAGCGATCATTCCTTTGTCATTCCTGGTATTAGTAAAATGTATCCTCTCTTTTTTTTTGTCCGTCTTGCTAGAGGTTTATCAATTTTGTTGATCTTTTCAAGAACCAATTTTTAGTTTCATTGATTTTTCTCTATTTTTGTTTTCAATTTCATTGATTTCTGCACTTTATTATATTCTGTTTGTCTTGGGTTTATATGCTCTCTTTCTAGTTTGTTAAGGCAGAAGTTCAGATTATTGGTATGAGATTTTTTTAATTTTTTTTTAATGTTTATTTATTTTTGAGAGACATAGAGGCACAGTGTGAACAGGGGAAGGGCAGAGAGAGAGGGAGACACAGAATCGGAAGCAGGCTCCAGGCTCTGAGCCGTCAGCATAGAGCCTGACGCGGGGCTCAAACTCACAGACCGCGAGATCATGACCTGAGCTGAAGTCGGCCGCCCAACCGACTGAGCCACCCGGGCGCCCCGAGATTTTTTTAATTCTAACACTAGCTTTAAAAATCAATACCTTGGGGTGCCTGGGTGTCTCAGTCAGTTAAGCAACCGACTCTTGGTTTTGGTTTAGGTCATGATCTCACAGTTTGTGAGATTGAACCCTGGCATCCAGGTCTGCACTGACAGTATGGAGCCTGTTTAGGATTCTCTCTCTACCTCTTTATCTGCACCTCCCCCCTCATGCACTCTCCCTCTCTCAAAATAAATAAATAAACATTAAAAAAAACCTCAATACCTTTGGGGCACCTGAGTGGCTCAGTCAATTAAGTGCCCGACTCTTGATTTCTGCTCATGATTGTGAGATAGAGCCCCGAGTTGGTTCAGTGCTGGGTGTGGAGCTTAAAATTCTTTCTCTCTCTCTCCCTCTGTACCTCCCCAGCTTGTGTTCTCATTCTCTCTCTCTCAAAAAAAAATAATAATAATAAATTACCTTTTTGTGGCTCATACTTTCTTATATTTTATACTGTCTGGACTGTTCTGTTTTTAACTCCTTAAGTACAGGATCTTGTCTTAGGTGACTAATCTGAGCCTAAGTATCTTGTACTATGTGTTTATAGATGATTTGAATGGAGGGATGGATGGGTAAAAGAAGAGTGAGGGCAATGAATATAAATTATTTCAAAGATATCTTCAGAATTAAGAAAAATATATAACAGGAGCTGTAAGAGTCAGTAATGTAAAGGGAAGGAATAAAATAATTCACTCATTAGGAAAAGTTGCTAACACCAGTCAGAGCTAGTTTCGATAGGGACTATTCAGAACTTCAGGGTGGTATACAGAACACTCGCTATTGCATCCAATTCTACACAGTGAATGAGACAGTGGATTTTGTTTCCTAGAAATTCAAGAAAGAAAGACATTTTAACTTATTCAGATAATTTGAGCAAAATAATTTGGAAATAATTACCTCCATGATTTCTTCATTCCCTGTTTTACTTCTGCTCTACCTGATACATTTTCCTCTGTTGTTTATTCTTTGGTAGATACTTATGATGTAGCCTACTTTTTCTTACTCCATCTCTTAATGACCACCCGAAGTCACACTTCAGGCCTCTAGGGAATCAGGCCATAAGTTTGGGCTCCCTGGCTCATACTTCTCCATAAAATTAAAGCATCTGTATTAGTTTCCTATGACTGATGTAAAAAATGACCACAAACTTAGTGGTTTAAACATGAATTTTCCTATAGTTCTGGAAGCTAGAAGTCCAAAAATCGGTGTCACTGAGTTAAAACCAAGGTGTCATCAAGGCTGTGCTCTCTTTTGAGGTTCTGGTGGATAGTGCATTTCCTGCTGTCTCCAGTTTTTGGTGGCTGCTGACATTCCACGGAGTGTGGCAGCATCACTCCAGTCTCTGCTCCTATGGTTGTATTGTCTTTTATTCTGTAATGAAACCTCCCTCTGCTTCCCTCTTATAAGAACACTTATGATTGCATTTAGAACCCACTTAAATAATCCAGGATAATCTCCTCATCTCAAGACCCTTAATTATACCTACAAAGTCCTTTTCTTGCCATAATTCACATATTGCAGGGGTTAGGACATGGATATCTCTTAGGGGGCCATTAGTTAGTCTACCACGGCATCCTGATTCCTTAATCAAGAACACTGGTGAAATGGGATAACAGAAGACATTCATTATCTCTTAAAAAATGTCCTTCATAATCTGTATTTTTAAAAATCTTATCTTTTTGCTATTTGAAATATTAATATTTGCATATAAAATATTCATATAAATTAATTCAGACTGATATCCTTTATAGTAGATTCCAAAAATGAATTTCTAGGAAAAAAGCCCAATTTATTATATATCAATCTTTTTCACATATAGCTTCATGAATAACCACTTGACACTGAAACATGAGTTCAGAAAGTATTATTATTTTGGCACAGAAACAAACTTAATTTCAGAATCAGAGACTCCAGATATCCATTAACTTTTATTCAAATAAAAGTTTTAAGCATTGTACTTAATGGGTACAAGTAGAAAAGGCATTAAATGGCTTCATATTGCTTCCATATGTAGGAACTAGTCATTACAGCAAGTTACAAATAAATCAAAATTCAACACAATGAACAAAATGTGTAGCCAGGAAGATTTAGGTTTATCAGATGAACTAATATGACCTTTGCAGTATTGCTCGGCACTAATTTGTATGGATTCACATGGAATCATCAACTAGTTATTTGCCAGCCATAAATAATTGAAAATTCTTGTAGGAGATTCTCTATAATTTACCTCTCCTGTCAGAGCTCTCTGAATTGAGACACTACCTTTCCGGCCTTGTAGAACTCTTGGGCAGGACAGAGATTTGGGTGACCATTCTAGGCCAACTAGAGACTATCCTAACTCGGATTCCTTGGTATAGTTTCTTCAAGCATCACTTGACACTATCAGACAGGAAGCTGAATGTACACAAATAATAATTGTGTTTTGTTTTGTTTTGAATAATATAGGTGCTTTCTGAGGCTTTATAGTAGATTCCAAAAATGAATTGTAAGGAAAAATTCATACGTGTTAATGAATTACTTTTCAATTTTTGAGGGAGGGGAGGAGCAGAGAGGGAGAGAGAGTATCCCAAGCAAGCTTCATGTCCAATGTGTAGCCCGATCAGGGGCTCAATCTCATGACCATGAGATCGTGACCTGAGCTGAAATCAAGAGTCAGATGCTTAACCAACTGAGCTGTCCAGGAACCCCTCCAGTGTTTTCATTATAAATTCCATGCATGTCTTTTTCATTATCAATTGCATATGCAGGTCATTTGTTATTTGTTACATTCAGCAGATTGATATCCTATGATAAACACATTTCTTTATAGTTGTAATGCAAATGATGATTTGTGAAGGGTGAAGGTACAGCTATCTTCAATGAACACTGTATTGGAAATGGGACTGACCAAGCCTTGCACATTTATGTAGCCAGCACTTAACCTACCTCCCATTTACCTACATTTGTATATGTAGACAGAGAAGCCATTAAAACTTTTCACAGAAGGGCAAACTGTTTTTTTTTAAACCTAGAGCAAACTTAACAGAATTCTGGATAACTTGACTTATAGGAAGGCTTCTAAATGGCATATTAGTAACTTGCTGAAGAATCAGATCTTCCTTGCCTTTGAACGTAACCTAGTAGATTGGAGCTTAGGTTTATGGGAAGCTGGACAGCTTATGGAAGAAACACATTTAAATCTTCCTGCTGGGCTGATGTTCCTAAAGAAATTCTCTTTCAAAGGTAGAAAGGCGTAACCTTTCCACTTTTTATTTTTTCACACTGTAGTTACTGGCCTTTAAATATTGGGAGTTTCTCAGAGCTCGGTATTGGACTCTTCTTTTTCTTTCTTTTTTTCTGCACTCCGTTATTCCCTCCCTAGTGATCTCATTCATTCTCAAGTTTTCAAATACTATCTATATGCTAATGGATTATAAATTCATATCACTCCACCAAGTCTCTTTTCTAGGTTCTAGATCTCTGTATCTAACCCTCTTTTCTGTACCTCCTTTTGGATGCATAACAGAAGCCTCAAGCTTTACATGTCCCAAACAAGTCAGGATCATACTGTACCACCCCAACCCCACACTTCTTATAATAGGAGTGTTGTCTCCTAGCAATTTGAGACTGGAACTATTCTAAGAAGTGTGGGGTTGGACGGTGGTACAGTATGATCCTGAGTTGTCTGGGACATGTAAAGTTGAGGTACAATGCTAAATGATTTACTTACATCACCTGATAATCATTTAATGTTTGGACTGGAGCCGGGGTACTTTCAGAAGTGTCCCAAGTGGTTCTACTGTGTATCCACGATTGAGAACTACAGACATACAAAACCGTATTAATTCTTGCAGAAAATCTTTTAAAGTAGGGTTTCTGTCCATTTTATAGTAAAGAAAGGGGTGTCCACAGATATTAACTAACTTTCCCTAAGTCTCACATCTCATAATGAGGGGGGAGGGAAGCTGTGGCTTTTCCACGAATGACACACTTCCTGAGCAGAGGAGACAATCACCCTCATAAATCAAGGGGGATGCTAAACCAAAAGGAAAGAATCAATATTCCTACTTAATAATCAAGGGTCTTTCGTTGACTCTATACCTTCCATGAACTCTTTCTGGTCAACTCAGTTCTTCTTGATCTCTTCACCCAACTTTTATTATACGAATAACTGACTTATTTTGATGATGAATTATGCTATACTCAGCCTTACCTTGTATTTGTACCTATATGATTAAGGCCTCCCTGGACATTTCCTAGTTATCAAATCTGGTGACATGGCAGGCAAACCATGTTAAGAGCCCTGGTTTTGGAGCCACACCCACCTGAGTTGGCCTCCTGCATATAGTTATCTCTATGGCCGTGACAAGCCATTTAATTTTTTAAATCTCAGTTTTGTAAGCATAAAACAGGGAAAAATGAAACTAGTACTTTAGCAAGGATTAGGAGCATTCTATTCAATAAACCTTAGTTATTAGTACACCCACCCTAACCAATGGAAGTAAAAGGTTTGGTCCATCAGTAAATACATGGAAAGTAGTAGGTCGAATTAGACTTTTGTAATTGACTTTTTCTGACACTAATATTTGGAGAGAGAATATAAAAAATAAGGAGTCATGAAATCTACCTAAGGCTGCCACTTCTATTCCCTCAGAATATGCTTCCAGAAAGTTATTTACAGAAGATACTCTAGCCAAACCACAGGAAATCTTTACACTCTGCAGTCTTCCCACTCTGTCTCCAACTGTTGCCCTCTGACCAAGTCCCTACCCCACGTTCTGCCCTTCCACGTAGGGGAGGAGTTGCAGATTTCATTTTATAGTGGATTGGCTTACGGGGGTGGGGTGGGAAGGGGAAATCAGAGAGGCTCCACCCATTTCACTGGAGGCCTGGAGGTGGGCGCTCTCTTTTCCCCTACCCGCCCCTCCGTACCTGCAAAGTGGGGCTGGCCACGGAGGGAGGGCCCTGTCCCCTGTCCCTTTAAGGAGGAGGGCCGAAGCGCAGGCGAGATAGCTGGCGTTGCCCCTAGCCCGTCCGCGCCCTCACCCCACAGCAGCTGCAGCCACAGCTCCGGCCGCCCCTCGGTTAGCAGAGTCCGCTCCGGCCCCAGGAAGCGAGTCGCCACAATGGTGAAGATTGTGAAGGTTAAGACCCAGGCGTACCCGGACCAGAAGCCGGGCACGAGCGGGCTGCGGAAGCGGGTGAAGGTGTTTCAGAGCAGCGCCAACTACGCGGAGAATTTCATCCAGAGTATCATCTCCACGGTGGAGCCGGCGCAGCGGCAGGAGGCCACCCTCGTGGTGGGCGGGGACGGCAGGTTCTACATGAAGGAGGCCATCCAGCTCATCGTCCGCATCGCCGCCGCCAACGGGGTAAGGAACGCGCCGGCTCCTCCGCGACGTGCGCCCGGCGCCGGGCCGTGCGCGACGTGCCGCTCGAGTCGCCCGCCCTCCCCCTGCCGCGCTCGGCCCGGCCGCTTCCGCGCGCGGCCGCCCCAGCCTCCAGCCGCGCTCCTTTGCTCTGGCTCTTCCTGGCCTGGAGGCCCCGCGGAGGTCGCCGCGTGCTGGAAGGTGGCCTCGGGGCTCCGCGGAGCTGTTTGTTGACTCCCCTGGGACGGGCGAGCAGGGCTTGACCTTGGGAGGCCCGACTCTCCGCCTCTTGCCCCGCCCTTCTCCTCCTCCCTTCCCCTCTGCTCCGGCCGAGGCCTCTGACATTTACATTAACCTTTCCTGTGGCTAAAGATACGGTTACAGCGCTGAGTGCAGTCGCCTTCACCCGGAAAGGTTAGACGGCCTCTGCCTTGCTCAGAACCCCCTCCCAACCCTCCCAGTTGCTTGCTATTCTCGTCTGAGACTGGCGCTTCCCAGTGGCTGGGAGCCCGACGCGGTGGGGCAGGGTTGGCGGGAGCGCCCGCCCGGCTGGTGCGTGAGACCCCCAGCGCTGAGGAGGAGGTTGCAAGTCTTGCTCTCCACGCCCTAGTTTGCGTTGGGACTGAGCTCCTGCTTTTCCGCGGCCTGGTTGCTGGGACGCAGGCTTTTGAAAAGCCTAGTCTTTGCGGGTGGTGCTCGTCTTCAAAGAGTCGGAGCTGAATTTTCATTAGAACAGAAACTGCAGACCCAAGGGCACTCTTATGCAAGCCTTCCTGGCTGGCCAGGAAATTAATGCAACACCTCGGCTCGCCCCTCGCCCCACCCTCCCCACCAGCTAGGGAACGTTAACTAACTTCAGGGGCAGGTCGACTCGGATGGGTGAAACTCTGAAATAGATTTTTCAGCAAACTTTATAAATGAAAAGGTGGATTTATAAAATAGGTAAGTTGGAGCTGATTATGCAGGCACTTTTATAAAACGTCTTCTAACGAGTTTCTCTTTCTGTATTTAAAATAAGATTTGACTTATACCCAAAATTTCTGGAACTCCTTTCTTTTAGTAATATTTTTATTCATTTTAGTAGTACTTTAACATGTAAGTGTCATTTTGCCAAGCACCATGAAAAGCACTAAACTTGCGGTATCTCATTTATGCTGCAGCCTTATGAGGTCGGTGCTATTATGGGCATCTTCAAGCTGCCAATGAGAAAACTGAAGCCTGGGCAGGTTAAAGAGGAACTGTAATAGCAGCACCCAGAATCGAATATAGACCTACCAATTCCAACTTCTGGGAAGAAAGGGACCCTTGAATCTATAAGGATCTATTTTCCCACAGTCCTTAAAGTCTAAAACTAGTTCCAGTCTACATCCCCCTCCCTGAGACAAACATGTATAACCATCAAGGAGAGAAGGTCCTCTGAATAGAATAGCTCTTAAGTTTTCAGACAACCACAAATTCCCTTGAGAGAAGAGCAAACAACAGTGTTACCAGTAGATCCCTTCATTTCCTTATCACGTGTGTTGAGTATACATTTCATTCATTCATTCATTCTTTCATTCATTCAAAAAGACTGAACCTACCCATATACAGAGAAATGTGTGGAATAAAAAGTTCAGACACAAGACTCGTCCTTAAGGAGCTGACAGCACAGTGAGAAATTTAGGGGTCCAAATGGAAAGTTGTCCATTTGAGAGTAGTATGGGCTGGGAAGGAAAAAATTAGGCTGGGACTAAAAAAATATGTTTTTAAAATCTCGTCCTCTTTTAGCTACTGCTTTCTTGCTTTTCCCCTTTTTGGCAGTCACCACCACTGAATTTTGACCCACTCACTTACCACCTAACTGCAGTCTGGCTCCTTCCTCCTTCACCACTTGCCAAGGTTACTGATGACTTTCTGGTTGCTAAATCCATTGAATACTTTTTTTTTTTTTAAGGCCTTATTTGGCCTTCTTGTTGCCTTTGGCCTTGTTGGCTTTGCACTTTTTAAAAAAAATAATTTTTTATTAATTTTATTCATTTATTTTGAGAGAGAGAGAGAGAGAATGTATGAGTTGGGGAGGTGCAGAGAGAGAGGGGGAGAGAGAATTGCAAGTAGGCTCCACGTTGTGAGCCCAGAGCCTGACACGGGGCTTGAACTCACAAACTGAGATCATGACCTGACCTGAAATCAAGAGCCAGATGCTCAACTGACTAGGCCACCCAGGCGCCCTGGTTTTGTATTTTTAAATTTTTTTTGGCATTTTTTTATTTCGAGAGAGAGAGAGAGAGAGACAGAGCATGAGCAGGGGAGAGGCAGAGAGAGAGGGAGACACAGAATCCGAAGCAGGCTCCAGGCTCTGAGCTGTCAGCACAGAGCCCGACACGGGGCTCGAACTCGGAAACGGTGAGATCATGACCTGAGCAGAAGTCAGGTGCTTAACCGACTGAGCCACCCAGGCGCCCCTGGTTTTGTCCTTTTAAAGTCCTCATCCCCTTGCCTTGATCACTCTCCCGATTCTGCTTATACTTTTTGAGAGTTCTTCATGACCTGCTTGCGCTGTGCCACACCCTAGCTATCTCCTAAGTTTTGGTCCTCAGCTGCTGCTCTCTGTCTCTGTCTCTGTCTCTGTCTCTCTCCCTCTCCCTTTCATCACCAGGGATTTAAATATGCCTCTCCTCTCTTCTGGTGTGATTCAGTTCAGATGGCATCTTCAGAAAACTCCTCACCAACCTCTGTCTGCCACTTTCATCCCCCCCCCCTCCGTTAAGTGCTCCTTTCTCATAGATACTTCTAGAATATACTAATGAAAGCCCAATGAAATTAAGTTCACATGTGACACTTCCCTCTAGAGACTAAACTTCTTTAGGATAGAGTCTGCTTTCATCTTTATTTGTCGTATCTAGGACAGTGCAGCTTTCAATGAGTCCTTTTCGTTGCCCTGAATTGTGAACAGTATGGAATATACTTCAAGTTAAGTGTATTCCAGCACTTAATAAAGTCAGTGTATAGTTGGTGACCAATAGATGTATTCTCTTCAAACATTTAGTATGTGCTTACTTTGTATCAGACATTGTGCTTAGTACTTAGGATACAAAATATTCCTGTCCTCAGCAAAAACAGTATAGAAGGGGAGGTAGACAAGAATAAACAGACGGCACAGTGTGTTAGGTGTTACGATGGAGGTGTGTGCCAGGTACTGAAGGGGGAGGAGCATGGAGGGCTGTACAGGTGTGCCGTCCTTTTTGAAAGTTTGTGTTATGCCACTTCACTTTGATGAAAGACCTATCTTAAGTACCTGCTTCTGCAAACAGCAAAGCCAAAGCAATCTGAAGAGGACTTTCGCTCTTAGGAAGAAAGGTGAAAAGTGAAAGTAGAGGTCAGCATTTGGTGCGCAGGGAGCCATTAGAGAGGCAGCAGGGACCCGCCCCCCCGCCCCCCAGCAGCAGGAGTGGCTCCGCCAAGCGCCTGTCCCTACACTCAGCATCAGCATCAAGCCACTTCTGCTTCCAACTCTGTGAACTTCTCTGCTTTATCTTGATTTATCCTGTGTATCCATTAGCAAGATGTGCCCTAAATTATCAGAAAACCCTACCAGGTTTATTTTGGGGGTCTGAGATCACTAAAAGTGGTAGCTGAATTGAGGCTTAAAGGGTGCGTTGGAATTCCTAAGGTGAGTTGGTCGGGGGAAGAATTCTAGGCAGAAAAGAATAAAAGTATAGGAATTGGACACTGCCGGGCAAGTTTGATTAACTTAATCAAGAAATTGATTATTTCTGATCCTCTCCACCCCCTTTTCTGTAAAGGTTGGAAACAAAGAGACATACATCTAGAGGTTTTTGTGAGGATTAAATGAAACAAGTTTAAAAGTACCTGTAGTGTTGGGGCGCCTGGGTGGCTCCGTCGGTTGAGCATCCCATTTTTGCTCAGTCAGTTCATGAGTTCAGTGATCTTGCGGTTCACGAATTCAAGCCCTGCGTCAGCTCACTGCCGTCAGCACAGATCCCGCTTCTGTTTCCCTCTCTCTGCGCCTCCCTGCTCGTGCTTGCTCTCTCAAAAATAAATAAAACATTTTTTAAAAATTAAAAAAAAATGTGCCTGTAATCTCTTGTCACCTGGAAGCTGATTGAATGACACTTGTGGAGAAACCTCAGGATGGATGGGCCTGGGACAGTACTTTGTGTTCTGAGTGCTTTGTTGATACGGAGACATTGAGCTCATCAGGTCCAACCTGATGCAGATATTAACATCTCTTCCCCACCCTTCATAAATACTGTCATTGTCTCCCACCTTCCCCTACCCTCAGTGGCCCCAACCAATATAGAGGGATTCCATGTTAGTCAGAAGCCAGTTGGGTTACAAGTGGCAAAGACTTAGATTAGCACAATGAGAGAGGAATTTATGGGCCTCTGTTACTGAGAAGTCGAAGAGACACCAGTGCAGGCAACTCAGTTCAAACCATTTCAGGTCTCTAAAAATTGCTCTTGGGCTCAATGGTCTGCACGTGACCAGTATTAAGAATTGGGGAGAATTCAAGCTCCCAAGTAAATGAACGTTTGAATATTTTGTAAAACTTTTTTTAAGGTTTTATTTTTAAGAGAGAGAGAGAGCGCAAGCAGGGGAAGGGCAGAGAGAGGGAGACACAGAATCCAAGGCAGGCTCCAGGCTCCAAGCTGTCAGCACAGAGCCCGACGTGGGACTCAAACTCATGAGCTGTGAGATCATGACCTGAGCCAAAGTCGGACGCTTAACCGACTCACCCAGGCGCCCCACAAATCATCTCTTCTCAGGGTCAGGTACTGCTTGCACCAAAATGAACATCAAATACACAGAGATTAGGGTCTCAGGTTCTCAGATCAAACCAGTGGGACTTCGAGAACTTTGTCTTAACTGGAGGAATTTCATTATCTCCCATTTGGGATGAATCGTCCTTTCTTGAAATTTCATGTGGCTAACTGTAAGCGTAGGTGAAGGGACATGTTTCTAGATATAGTTCTGAGAAGGAAATGAAAGAATACTGGGCAGGAAGGGGAATGTTTTGGGACTCTGAGGTTAATTGGTGTTAGGTAGAGGCACCTTGCTCCCCTTCCTTAAAATCCGATATCCTTAGGGCAAGGATGACTTGGCAGAGAACCATCTTTGGGTCACTGTTTAATATGCTATAACTCCCATTAAAAAAAAAAGTCCTTTAATTATGATGGCTTATGAATGATTGCTCTCCCCCTATTCACACGTTCTGAGTTTGAATTGGTATTAAATACCAGGATAAATAAGATACTATCCTTTTCCATCCAGGAGTGGGGGAGTTAAGACACAAGAAATGCATATATGTGCAAAGAACAGAATTAGAAAAAGTACTGAGCACAGGTAAGGGAGAGAAAATTCTGGACTGGGGAAAGGGTGAAACTTGAACTGTGTCTTGAAGAGTGGCTAGTGTGCGAACAGAAGGAGGGGGACATTAGCAGAAAGAGCTAGCTAAGTGGAGGAGTGGACAAGACTATTTTTTAGAGCAGGCACTTAGCCATTTAAACAGCCTTTGTTATGTAAAATATTTTAACCAAATCGTTGGGGAGCCTTTCTTTCTTGGCTTCACTGATCTAAATCTTTTCCCCTTTCACTGTGTTACACTGCAGGCTTCCGCTGCTCCTCAGAGTTGCACATTGAGAAGGAGCGCCATCATAATTCAGCTCATGCGCTATGCAGCACTGTGCCCTGTGGCTTTCTGCTCGGCTCAGATTTGAAATCTCTGTTAGAATTCCCTGTCAAGGCCTGGTGTCCCTGTCATCGCTCAGTTTTGGAGGCTCTGGAAGATGACATTTTATGGTGCCTCCCAAAGTGAATCGAAGTACACCACGTGGCCTGTTTTTTAAGTCAAGTAATTGGTGCAATTACATACGTTCAACTTGCAACCGAAACTCAGGCAGCAGTGAATTAAACAAAATGGAATTTTCTCTCTCTCTCATGGAATAGTCTGGGTGTAAGCAGGCCAGGATTATTATGGTAGATCTATGGGACCCAACTCCCTTCAATCATATTGCTCTCCCATCTTGAATGTGGTTACAGGTGGCCCCCAAACCCTTATCCACATTTCAGCCAGTGGGCACAGGAAAAAGATGGAGCAAAGTGTTTTTTTTTGTTTTTCTTCTCTTTAAACAATCTGGAAATTGCACACCTCACTCCTGCTCACAATCCATTGATTAGATTTTCCAGACAGGTCACACTTACCTGCAAGAGGGGCAAAAAGCTGCACACTTTATACTGGGAGGCATGTGGCCAGCTAAGAAGGGGTGGTTCTGTTATCTTCAGAAAGGAAGTTGCAAGTAGAAATCTCTGCTCTGGGTCACCTCTTTGCGCATGCAGATAGCCACGCCCACTGTTCTTCCCACCCATGGAGCACATCACGCTTCCTTGGGGGCTTCACCTCTAATTCCTTCCAATAAATATATACAGCGATGTAGTTATAGGAGTAGAGCCATCACCAGCCATAGTAGTCACACTCTGCTGCTGGCAAGGAGAGCAGACTCCTTGGACTGACAATGGACTTGGTCCACAGGGAGCCCTGGTTTTGTACCCCGGGAGGGACTTTTTCTTCCTTCTTCCTTCCTTTCCTTATTTTTTTTTTTTCTTTGGTTGATTTATTTATTTTGAGAGAGAGAGACAGAGCATGAGCAGGGGAAGGACAGAGAGAGAGAATCCCAATCAGGCTCTGCACTGTCAGCGCAGAGTCCAGTGAGAAGCTTGAACTCATGAACTGCGAGATCATGACCTGAGCCGAAGTCAAGAGTCGGATGCTTAACCACTGAGCCACCCAGGTGCCCACAGGAGGGGCTCTCTTATTCTCTGTCCTCCATGCTCACTTAGCCCTGGACACGGGCACAGAGGCCTTTGGCGTCTGCACAGCTTTTGCATCCTGCTTTCTGCTGATGAAAGTTGGGGGGTATAGGAAGTCAGGAGTTGTTTTTGCAGACCAAGTTAGTGTGGTTTGTTTCACGATATAATTACTTCAAAAGCTTATTAGGCTTCTTCTGGCCTTTTCTGATCAGTTCCATGTACTGATAACCACAGTGAAAATTCTCTCTTAGATAGGGTTTTAACCCTGAAAACCTTGCCTTTTATTTTCTGGCCTCTGAGCTCTGTTGCTCCTCTGATGTCTCTATTACCGATAGCTGCCTTGAGATAGGAAAAGCTAGGCTACATAAGAAGGCAGTATCTTTAATTCAGTCTTTGCTGGTGGGCCAGTTTTCATTGTCCGGCAGAGAATCCTGGGGAAGAGTTGAGCACAGCCCTTTCTTCTACACCTGCCGCTTCATGTATAGCTGCCTTAGCTGGCGAATGTAGATAGGGGTCATTTCAGCTCTGTAAGGCCACAAATACTGGACTTGGACAACACAGTTTGCAGGCTACAGTCGAAGAAAACATCCTTACAGAGCTATAGCCCCCATTTTTGCCTGTGGCCTGGTTAGTCTTTGCCCGAGCTCCTCTCTGTTGTGGCAAGAAGCAGCCAACATATGCTCCTGTTCTGAATCCTCTCAACCATTTGCCTTGAGTTTGGTTGACCAGTGGTCTGCCTTCCAAGGTAGCAATGATAATAGTTTTGCCATGGCATAAAAGGTGTGCCGATGCTGCGTATTTTAGATCCTGTTTTGATACATAATATCATTTTATCATTAGTAACATATAGGTTTGGCTGTGAGAACAAAGTCCCAAAGTAAGTTACTTAAATAAAAGATCATAGTAATAGAATGGTTTCTACGATAGATTGGGCGTGGGCAGTCCTGGGTGGGTGTGGGTGGCTCTGTTGTGTAAGGGGTCTTCTATTTTCTTTTGTTGCTGCGCCTCCCCTAGTGAATTGCCCTTATCTACATGAACCAAGATGGCTGTCCACCACCATATGGTCACTCCAGGCAACAGGAAAGGGAGGAAGTGGAAGGAAGGCATACTTTTCTTTGTCTTTTCTTTTTTAATTTTTAATGTTTATTTATTTTTCAGAGAGAGAGAGAGAGAGAGACAGAGCATGAGTAGGGGAGGGGCAGACAGAGAGAGAGACACACCAGAATCCAAAGCAGGCTCCAGCTGTCAGCACAGAGCCAAATGCAGGGCTTGAACCCACGAACCGAGAAGTCAGGACCTGAACCTAATCGAGATCATGGCCTGAGCTGAAGACAGATGATTAAATGACTGAGCCACCCAGGTGCCCAAGGAAGGCACACTTTTCAAAGAAACTGCACATCATCAATTTTATTTGTGTCTTCTGGACCAAAACTTAGTCTAAGTTCTCTAACAGCAAGGGAGGCTGGGAAATACCCATGTTATTCTGGGTGCTAGGTGTCAGGCTAACCATTGGGGGTGTCAAGCAAAATGAAAGGGATAATTGATGTTGGGAGACACTCCATAGTCCTCATTATCCTAACCATGCTTTCCAAATCTGGTGAAAACCATGCAGTCATTTTCAAGTGATAGAGTTACAGAAGAAGACAGAAACTTAATTTTATGTACAGAACTAGATTTTTGTAAGAGAAGCTGTCATTTATTCCAGCCGCCATCTTAGAAAGGAATCAAGGCACAAACATTCCTATTGTGGAGGACTTTTTAAATAAACTACTTTATTGAAATATTCACATATCACTCATCCATTTAAAGTGTACAATTCGGTATCTTTTTTTTTTTTTTTTTGAGAGAGAGAGAGAGCACTCATGCAAGGGAGGGGCAGAGAGAGAGAGAGAGAGGGAGAGAGAATCCCAAGCAGGCTCCCTGCTGTCAGTCCAGAGCCTAACGCAGGGCTTGATCTCACAACCATGAGATCATGACCTGTGCTGAAATCAAGATTTGGATGCTCAACTGACTGACTGAGCCACCCAGGTGCCCAAAGTGTACAATTCAATATCTTTTAATGTGTTTACAGAGTTGTGCAGGTATCACCATAATCTAATTTTAGACTATTTCCATGACCCTACATGAAGCCCCTTGTATTAGCAGTCAGTCCCTCTTATTTCCCTACACTGTTGGCCCTGACCAACCACTAGTCTACCTTAGGTCTCTATAAATTTGGATGGGTGGATTTCACATGGTCCAGTTTGGGTCGCTAGGCAGAAGTTAACATTTAGCAAGTGAAGCCCCAAGAAACACGAGAAGCAAAGTCAAAGGGTTTGTGTCAAGAATGGTGGAATTAGTGTCCCATGCTTCTGTGTGTGCTGTCCTGAGCACTGGAGACACAGAGTTGAAGAAGTCCCGTTTCTCAAACAGCCTTTGATTGAATGGGGGAGGACTGGCACAAAAAAAAATAATCCTCACTGGGGTTTTCTCAGCAGACTCCCTGTCCAAAGCAGACCAGGCTGTCAGAAAAAAGGAGGAGAAATTTCTTCAGGAGAATAGCTTCTTCATTTTCATGAGTGTAAGCAATCACATTTCTTTTTTTACAAACATATTTGAACTTATATATCCAAATTAGTATTGTACCCTGCCAAATCACCACTCTGGGAACCGTACACTTATTCCAGTGATGCGTCTAGTGCTCGAAGCATTTTGAAACTCCTCTATGGGAATTATTTTTCAGCCAGTCGGTTTATGGGTCACCTAGGAAAACCAGTCACATTATTTTATAGTCATGCCTCATTTTTCACCTAAAGCGATGTAACAAGATTTGATCACCCACTTTATTCATTAGACATGGCTTCAACCAATTTTTGTCTCTTTCCAAAGTTCAAATCTACTCTCAGAGGATGACATTTGTTATGACTGAAGACTTTCAAAGGAAGTGCCACAGACTGTTAAGACAGTGGCTGAGAGAGAGTTCCAGAAATGTTAGTGCATTGTGAGCACTGTTCGAAAAAATATGTTGCTTCCCAAGATGATTATTTTGAAGGGAGATAACATTAATTTAAATGAAAATACTCTGGCATAACTGTTAAAAATGAGCTCCCATATTTTGTGCCGTTCAAGCACACTGCCCTGTGGAGAGGGTCTTAGAAGGTAGTTCATGCTGAGGAAGATTCTGGGGTTCTGCTTTCTTTTGGTGGATGCCTGCGGTGGCCTGGGGCTATGGTTCTCTTCCATTCTGGTAGACATCTAAACATGCTTTGGTTAGGCATTTAGAAATTGTGCCCAATGAGAAGGTTTGTTAAAACACAAGTAGACAAAATGGCCGTGACCTAGGAGGGGAGTCCTGTCAGCTCTAAGCCACAGAAACCAGAAACCTAGATGTTAAACTTGTGCCTGCTTGACTCCAAGAGGTCATCTCAGGGTTGCAAAGAGGCCAGAAAATGGACCTGAGGTGACTTAACTGGGTGGGGCTGGGGAAGGATCTTTTGCTTTAGTAATAAAACTCTTATGTTACACTGCCCTGCGGGGACTTTGAGAAACGCATTCTGTGAGCAGAATGAAATGAAGTATGTTTAAAAAGGAAGTAAGGGGCGCCTGGGTGGCTCAGTTGGTTAAGCAGCTGACTTCGACTCAGGTCGTGATCTCACGGTCTGTGAGTTCGAGCCCCACGTCAGGCTCTGTGCTGATGACTTGGAGCCTGGAGCCTGCGTCAGATTCTGTGTCTCCCTCTCTCTGCTCATGCTCTGTCTCTCTGTCTCTCAAAAATAAATAAATGTTAAAAAATATAAAAAAAAATGAGGGGTGCCTGGGTGGCTCAGTCGGTTGAGCGGCCGACTTTGGCTCAGGTCATGATCTTGCGATTTGTGAGTTCGAGCCCCACGTCAGGCTCTGTGCTGACAGCTCAGAGCCTGGAGCCTGCTTCGGATTCTGTGTCTCCCTCTCTCTCTGCCCCTTACCCCACTCATGCTCTGCCTCTCTCTGTCTCAAAAATAAATAGACATTAAAAAAATTAAAAAAAAAATGAAGTAAAAGGGAAATGAGTGTCGAAAACCCAAATGGAATTGGGAGTGAGGTTGGCACTCGTTACAAAAGCCAAACCGCCTCTCTGAGCTGGGCCGCACAGTTGGCCACCGTCAAATCCATGAGAAAAACATTATCACCCAGTTTGCCATAGCCAGTTCCCCCATGTGTAGATTTGGTATAAAAATAGTAATAATAATATCTGTCTGGAAGCACTTATGTGAGAATGAAGCAAAGTTTGTGAAGCACTTTCATAGTTCCTGACATTGTCTTTACTAAACAGAAGACTTGGGTGATTCTAATGATTATTATGATTATTCCAAACGCTGAGCCCATCGGAGGGCAGAGGAGAGGTCTTGTGTGTCTGCCCACCATACCCACCACATAGACATCTTATTCTCTCTCTATCCATACACTATCCCTTGAGTTTGGTCTGTGGGGCAGAGGTTCACAGTTGCTGTGACTCTCTGCCACAAGTCATTGATTTGGGGCTTTCCCTTGTTGGAGTCCTGATCCGGCAGTGCATGGTTGAAGATGGGGATTGTAGGGCGGATCTGTGGAATGGTTACCTGGCCCAGGCTGAGGTCATGCTGCCGAGGGGAAGCCGCAGGAAACGTATGCTGGCATTGCTGTGTGCTGCCTGTGTATGCCGGACTGTATGGATTTGTTCATTCAGCAAGCATTGCTGAGCGCTCTCCAGGTGCAGGCGCTGCTGTGAGATGGTTGGCAGTACAAAGGCGAATAAGACAGAGTCTTTGTTCTCGGGATGCTCATGCTAGTGGAGAAGCATCCATAGGTAGTTAACAAAAATATGGTGCAAATGCTGGTGTGTTCATTTCCTGTGGCTGCTGACAGCTGACGATAAACTGGGTGGCTTAAAGCAACAGAAATTTATTTTTTCCCAATTCTGGAGACCAGAAGTGTGAAATCAAGGTGTTGGCTGGTCTATGCTTCCTCCGAAGGCCCCAGGGGAGAATCCTTCCTTGCCTCTTGCCTCTCTTGGTGGCTCCAAGTGTTCTACCCTCTTGGCTGCATCGCCCCTGTCTCTGCCTCTGCCTTCACACGGCCTTCTCTGTGTCTTTCTTCTCTTCTGTCTCTCTCTCTCTTTTTTTTTTAGCATTTTTATTTTATTTTTGAGAGATATAGAATGAGCAAGGGAAGGGCAGAGAGAGAGGGAGACACAGAATCTGAAGCAGGCTCCAGGCTCTGAGCCGTCACCACAGAGCCCGATGAAGGGCTCGAACCCACAGACCGTGAGATCATGACCCGAGCTGAAGTCGGCCGCCCTAACCAACTGAGCCTGCCAGGCGCCCCTCTTCTGTCTCTTTTAAGGGTATTTGTTACTGGATTTAGCGCCCACTCAGATGATCCATGATGGTTTCAACTCGAGATCCTCAATTAATCTGCAAAGACCCTTTTATCAAACAAGGTCACATTCACAGGTTCTGGGTGGACATATCTTTGCAGGGAGAGGGTGGAAGTGGTTGCTATTCAACCTGCTTCAGGTGTATGAGAGAAGTTTGCGGAATCATGGGAGCACAGAGAAGAGCAACCAGCCCCACCTGGAGGGGGATGGGACGAATGAGGATGTCTTCTTCTTGCCGATGAGGTGATTTTGGGGGCAAGTACAGAACGATGAGGGAGACCTTAGCTTAGAGTAAAGTAAGGGCAGAGGCAGAGAGCAGTCACTGGTTTAGTGCATGTGGCTAATCCCTTTGTTGTCCTATTTAAAAAACTATACTACTGGTAATAATTGATGAGAAGATTCCAGAGCTCCATAATCCAAAGTGCCATAGAGACTTCTGACCTAATGCCAGGTGGAAAACAGGCCACCTGGTGGCTCCCTGAATCTTACCAAACAACTTTAGTGCACAGTAGTGGGTTGGAATTGAAGATTTGACTTCAGATCTCAGTTGTACAGTTTACTGTACAATATCATGGAGTCTGCCTAACTGCTGTAGAGCTCAGTTTTCTCATTTGTGAAATGGGATTAATTCTCATATCTGTCCTATCGGAGAGTTTTATGAGAATTAAATTAAATCGCGGGCACACGTACGTTTTGGGAACGGTTAAGATGCGACCCAAATATGTGCTCTTTCGGTTGTTTTGAAATTGCACTGTTGTTTCAGGAAAGTCACCCCACTGGACTAAAGGAGGCCTCCTGCCAAAACAAATCTCAGCATGCAATGTTATCTAGCATCTCTCAAAGTCCAAAACCTGGGTGTGCTAAAGGATAACCAGAGAGTAAAGATCTCGTGCCATTTTGAGGATCTTAGTGGGATATCAAAATGGCCTCTTTTACATTAGAATTTTGTGGCAGTATAGCTTTTAATGTCAGACAGACTGAATTTCATTCCTGGATATGTTATTTACTAGCAGTTTAATCTTGGGCAAACTTTCTTTACTCGTTTATAAAATTAAAATAATATGTCACGGAGGTGTGTTTAGGAAATAATAAGATACACGTAGCAAGTTACGAAGCATAATGCCTCACCCATACTCATGGTAAGCACATTGCTAGTGGGGATTCTGATCGGAAATAGAAGACACTTTAAACTTTTCTTTGCTAATGGTCCCCAGCCAGCGCCCACTTTTCAGCGTTACTTCTTAGCTTTGTCAGTGACTTACCAAGATGCTCCACACCCATTGGCCAATAAATTTCAGAACCGCAATGTCTTTCTTATAGAGAGTGTTTCATGCCCTGGGGTGGGGTAGGGGATCTGTTCTATATAACTTTAGGCTCTTAGGAATATGTTATCAGCTTGATACTTAGCTGTCTCATCTCAAAAGAACGCAGAAGCCAGCCCAAGTAGGCCACATAACCCAAATTAACCCGAGTAACCCCAAATAAGCAAAACTATCCTTGAGTAGCTTAAGTGCTAGGCTCAGTGTTTGGTGTTTGCACCAGGTCTACCCGTGAGGGTTTTATCGTAGTAGTTCTACTAAGTGGTTGCGTCTCCTTGCTCTAGCAACCTCTCCTGAGTAATATTTGAGGGCGTGCTTCCCATCCCTCAGACATTTGCTGAACATTTCGTCGTCGCTCAGTATCCTGCTGTGCATTTGGGACATGCACGAGCACATTGAGTTGGTCTCTAGCACCCCCCGGAGCTCATCGTCCAGTGGGCATTACCATACAGTGTGACAAGTGCCTCCTCAGGGTGCCATTGGGAGCCCTAGGGAGGGGGGCGTGGAGAGGTGGTCAGAGGAAGCCTCCAAGGGGAGATCCAAGTTTTGAAGGAAGCCAGGAAAAGGTGAAGACATTCTGCATGGACAGAGTGTGGGCAAAACAAGGAGGCCATTGTGAGAAGTAAGGCCACAGGCTTAGACTTTAAAATAGAAGTCTTCCTGACTCCTGTACTGCAGGAAGGCAGGAGGGCGGCAAGGTGGCCAGTGGTGAGTAAAGGACCACATGGGTCCTTAACCCCTGATGCTTTCTTTTACACGCAGGCCAACCTAAAACGCAGTCTAAGAATTATCTTGTGAGTCTGGTAGGAAGAGAGAATCATGGAGACTTAGATTAGCAAACCTACAGAGTTATTTATAAGGAGGACTGGGCCACATTATTTGTCCAGTAACACCTCAAAGCTCTGTTTGCTGCCTGTCTAACCAGCAGAATATAAGGTATACAGCAGTCTATATGTGGCCCAGTGTTTTCATCAGGGCAGTCTTTTAACTTGGATTGGTTGATCAAAATCCGTATCCTTGAATGTATGATGCACAGTCCACTCAGTTAAATCACATATTTACAGACGACGAGAATTTACCAAAGAAATTAGTCCTACAGTGTAGCTACGCAGGTTTCCTATAGATTTCACCCTGATATTAGCGAAGGGGCTGGGTGGACCATGACCTTCTTTTTCTCTTGTTAGCTTTAGTCTGTGTCTCTCTCTGACTCTCTCTTACCACTTTCCTAGCCTACACTGAAGTTTGCTTCCAGGAATGAGCACCTCTCTGTCTCTCTGCCTGCAATTATACAGGGCTCCTCTTGGAAGAAGCCCAAACGTTGGGCTGCAACCATCCACACTAACCAACTCTACTTCCTTCACTATTGCAGTTTCTAGCTCTGTTCCTAATTGTTACTGCACAAGTCTGTGTGCCATAGAAATTACCTAAGATGCTAGTACTCAGGCAGAGTGTGCTCTGTTGTGGATGCCTTGTGGTTGGGAAGTTGTCTGATCCTGGGAGTAATTTTATAGTTGAGGATGGTCTCAGACAGGAGACCACGTCCTGGGTGACTGACTGCCTGGAAAAGCTCATCTCTGTCCTCAGAAACCCTAGTCACAGAGGTCATAGGACGCTCTTACTTCAACACTTTAGCCAGCAAATATTTAAGCAGCTGTCTGCTCTACTTCATTCCAGGTATCAAAGTTACAAAATGTGCTGTCTTTTGCCTCTTCACTGAGTGAGGGAGCAGGCTTATTTATATATACCAAGCCACAGAAGATAGTGTGTTATCTAGTGTTAAGAACCAAACACTCTGGGGCAGAGGAAAGGGGTGAGTGTGAGGAGAAGTCTCTTCGAGGGCTTATGGCTCAGACTAGCCTCTGTGATACAGAGGGATCAGCGGTCGCTGGACCTGGGCTTGCCCGTTTTTTTTTTTTTTTTTTTTTTTTAATTATATTTGTTTGTAGTTAAAAATTTTTTTTATGTTAGTTTCCTAAGGCTGCTGTAACAAAATACCACAAATGGTGTGGCTTCAAAAACAGAAATTTATTTTCTCACAGTTCTGGAGGCTTACAAGTCCAAAATCAAGGCATCAGCAGGGCCATGCTCCTTCCAAGAATCATCTCCTGCCTCTTCCAGCTTCTGTTGGTGGCCGCAGTCAGTGGTGCAACCCAGCTCCAGTGTCTGCCTCCGTCCTCACGTAGCTTTCTTCCCCCGGGTCTCTGTCCCCAAATCTCCTTCTTTTAAAGATACCAGTCTTTGGATTTAGTGCCTACTCTGATCCAGTATGACCTCATTTTAATTTGATCACATCTTCAAAGACCTTTTTTTCAAATAAGGTCACATTCATAGGCATCTGAGGTTAGGATGTCAACATAGCTTTTTTTTTTTTTTGGTAGAGTTTTCAACCTACAGCCTGTGCTCTGCCTACCAAGTGCAAGTGGGTGGTGCAGGCCACTAAAGCTCATATACTTTGCATGTGGGCAGTATCCCTTTGACAGTCGCCTGGGATCTATTTCCTTTTCATTTTCTGTAAGTTCAAATGTGCTTAGTCACCCAGAGGAGCCAACCAGCTTAAGCGTCAGCTTTGCCATTAAAGCTGGCGTTGAAACCTGCCTTCCCAATTTGTTAGTTGCAACGTGTGGAGTAAGTCATTTCACTTCTCCAAGCCTCAGTTTCCTCATTTGTAAATGGGAACAGTGGCATTCCCTGCATCACAAGATTGTTTTTGAGCCTACATGAGAACCCGCATGTAGTGCTCTATCCTGTGCCATAAGCTCTTTATATGTTCTCATTTAATCTTTTCAACAACTCTTTTTTTTTTTAAGTTTATTTATTTTGAGAGAGAGAGAGAGAGGGAGAGCATGAGCAGGGGAGGGGTGGAGAGAGAGAGACTAAAGAGGGAGAATCCCAGGCAAGCTCTACACTGTCAGCACAGAGCCAGACTCAGGGCTTGAACTCACGAACAGGGAGACCACGACCTGAGACGAAACCAAGAGTCAGACATCTAACTGACTGAGTCATCCAGTCACCCCAATCTTTTCAACAACTTTTTTAATTTTAATTTTTAATGTTTTTTTTATTATTTATTTTTGAGAGAGTGATAGAGTATGACTGGGGGAGGGACAGAGAGAGAGGGAGACACAGAATCCAAAACAGAGTCCAGGCTCTGAGCTGGCATCACAGAGCCATTATGGGGCTCAAACCCACAGACTGTAAGATGATGACCTGAAGTCTGACGTTCAACTGACTGAGCCACCCAGGCGCCCCCTTTTCAACAACTCTTATAAGCCTGGTATTCATATCCCTGTTTCCCAGTTGAGGATATAGAGGGTGAGTGATTTGCCCAAGATCACTATCATACTAAAAATTATCAAGAGTTGGGATTCAAACCCAGATTTCCACTATGCTATATTCCTTAAGGTAGACATTTAAAAAAATGTTTATTTTTGAGAGAGAGAGAGTGAGAGCAAAGGAGGGGCAGAGAGAGAGCAGGAGACAGAGGATTCAAAGCAGGCTCGGCACAGAGCCCGATGCAGGGCTAGAACCCATGAACGGTGAGCTCATGACCTGAGCCAAAGTTGGACCCTTAACCGACTGAGCCGCCCAGGTGCCCTGGTAGACATTTTTCATAGGGTTATCTATAGCTGTAGTCTGAGGGTTCCCAAACTTTTTTATGTTGCCTTCCAACTTTTTATTTCTCTGAAGCCTGTTTGCACTTAAGCCATAAGGGCAGGAGAGAGTACGTTGCTGCCGCCCACTCGAGATGCTGTTCATGCCAGGAATTCCTGTAAGTGTTCAGAGGGGAGAAAATACCTACCGTTCCTCAGATCGCGGTTTACAAAGCTATCACTTATTGAGTGTTTACCATTTACATGGCCACATACTACAGTCAGAGGAGCGCAGCCTGATGGTCGAGTGTGGGCTCCAGAGCCAGATTGCCTGGGTTTAAGCCCGTCTTCACAATTTCCCAGCTATCTGCCTTGAGCAGATGATAAATCTGTATTATCTGTATGCCCCGGGTCCTTGTCCATAAGACAGGGGCTGAGAATGACAGCATCGATCTTGCAGTGCTGCTGTGAAGGTCTCATGAGCAAATGCTTGCAAAGCACTGGGAACGGCGCCCAGAACACTGACCCACGGTGACTGTTTCCTGTATACAACCACCTGTAAAGCAGGTGTCATTGTTTCTATTTTACAAATAAGAAAACCGAACCCAGAAAGGCCGTACACAGCCAGCCTGGCAAAGGCAGGGTTCGGACCCAGGCCTGTGTGACTCCAAAGCCCTGCGGTTAGAGCAGGGGCTACAGAGTCCCTCGCCCCACCTTATCCCTGGCCCCGCATACATGTTCACTGCTCAGACCCACCTATAGCATTAACTTTTTCCTGCCTGCTCTCACTTGCTCTGCAGATCAGAGGCTGTATTAGAAGGATGTGATCAGCCCTTAGCAATAGGTCTTTCTATTTTTCGTAGTTTAGATAGAATTTATTGAGTGGCTACTCTGTGGCCAGGCAATTGTGATAAATGCTTTACATGCCTTTTCTCACATACTTTGAGAACCTTTTAAGGAAGTGTTGCTATCCCTGTTTTACTGAACGTTAGGCTTACAAAGATTCCACAGAAAGACATCCCCTATTTGTGACCACCTCCATTTACTTCCTTTACAGCTGGACAGCCTCGTTTCGCCAGGCCGTGTCATTGTAAAACACTTAATGAGACCAAGAGCAACCTCACCATACCTTTCTTCATCTTAAAAGTTCAGAAATCCCACCACGTTTTAGTTATTTGATAGACGGCCAACCACTATCTGCCACAAAACTCCAGGGCGCATGATTCCCGTTCAATTTGAGGTGAATGGGGTCCCCTGGACTTGTGCAAGGCCGCCAGGACTGGCTAGCGCGCCCCCTTGTGAGGTCAGGAGAAATCTTGCATGTTTTTCCATTTTCCACCACAAGAGGGAAACATACAACCATGAATAATTTGAAAATAAAGCAATTCTTTAGATTGACTTTTGAAATTAATTTTATTTATTTTTTTTAACCAAGGGGTTTTCGTACGTAGTTTCTGATAAAAGCCAGAATATGGGAAAATACTCTCTTCGCTCCAAATGAATACTCTGAAGAGAGTTAAATGAAAATTTTCTTGAGGGTGCTCCAAAAAGGAAATAAAAGATACGTATAAAAATTTTATATGAACCATATAAATTGCCGCTTTTATAGATCAAAATGGCTGAATACTGGTAATTTCTAATAAAACAGGAGCCCTCTTTACAGCGCAGTATGTAGTAAGTAGTATGTAGTAAGCCCTGTGCATCTTCAAAGATTGTTTTTGGGTTTAACCATATGAATTATAGGTGGCATTTGTGGAGGTGGGGAATGCCTTCCTTATCTTCTCTTTCTCATCTAGGAGCTCATTAATCCTTCTCGAGCTCCCAGATTAGCACTTATTACTCCATTTTTAATTTTAATTTTTAAATTTTTAATGCTTTAAAATGTTTATTTATTTATTTTGAGAGAGAGAGTGTGTGAGTGGGGGAGAGGCAGAAAGAGAGGGAGACAGAATCCCATGCAGGCTCTGCGCTGCTAGCACAGAGCTGGACGTGAGGCTTGAACCCATGAACTATGTATGACCTCATGACCTGAGCCAAAATCAAGAGTTGGACACTTAACCGACTGAGCCACTCAAGCGCCCCTAATTTTTATTTTTTTAAAGGTTTATTTATTTTTGAGAGAGAGAGAGAGTATGTGCGTGAGCAGGGGAGAGGCAGAGAGAGAAGGGGACAGAGAATCTGAAATGGCCACGCTGACAGCAGCGAGGCCAATGTGGGGCTTTGAGCTCAAAAACGGTGAGATCATGACCTGAGCTGAAGTCGGATGTTCAACTGGCTGAGCCATGCAGGTGCCCACATCTTACTCCATTTTTTAAAAACAGTCTGTTGACTTATCTATCTTTCTCTCTAGACCAGAAGTTTCTCGATGACTGGAGTCTGTCCTCCACCCACGGTGCACAATGTTTGATCTGATGAATGCAGCAAGTCAGTTTTGTACTAGCTGTTGGATACCTGGGTGGATAAACAGATGGACAACAGACTGACAGATGTTAAAGGATATACATGCTCCAATGCAGTGGTTTTGTTTGTTTTTAATGTCAAAATATCCTTCAGGAGTCTTTTTGAACCTGAGATTCTGTACAGCTCTGAGCCACCTGGCCCTTGGGATTCTTCAGACCTTATACCTTCTTTATAGTTTAGTGTAACCTCTCCATTTCTTTAAAGGACATTTCCTAACTCTGTTAAAAAATGTATGTATACCCGTTGTTGATAGGTATGAAACACTGCTCCATAGTTTCAGATGGATTTGGGGCGGTAAAAAAGGCTAACGCTTATGTAGGGGTAACAAGGTACTAGAACGTGCCGCGCTAAGTTTTTTACGTTTATTAAGTCATTATATCTTTTTACAAAAACCATGGAGTGTATACTATTTTCTTTCTTTTTTTTAACTCTCTATAAATGGTGCATTGTTTAAATTTTTTCAATGTTTATTTATTTTTGAGAGAGAGAGAGAAACAGAGTGCCAGAAGAGGAGAGGCAGAGAGAGAGGGAGACACAGAATCTGAAGCAGGCTCCAGGCTCTGAGCTGTCAGCACAGAGCTCGACGTGGGGCTCGAACTCACAGACTACAAGATCATGACCTGAGCCGAAGTCGGATGCTTAACCGACTGAGCCACCCAGCCATCCCAAGGATGCATTGTTTAAATTGAGGTATAATTCCCGGGTTTCGGCACACACAGAAAAAAATTGACGTATAATTGACATGTAATATCATACTACTTATAGGGGTATAATGTAATGATTTGATATTTGTATATACTGCAAAATGATCACAATAAGTCTAAGTAGGTACTATTTTCAGTCCCTATATTAAATTTGAAAAAGTGGGGGCACCAAGAACTTAGATATTTTGCCCAAAGTTTACCCAAGTAGTAAATGATATTCTGCCTGTGTCTTTGCTGTTGCTGAGGTTGCTCAAAGGAAGAAAGAGAGGGGGGCGCCTTGGTGGCTCAGTCGGTTAAGCGTCCAACTTCGGTTCAGGTCATGATCTTAACAGTTCATGAGTTCGAGCCCAGCATCGGGCTCTGCGCTGACAGCTCAGAGCCTGGGGCCTGCTTCAGATTCTGTGTCTCCCTCTCACTGTGCCCCTCCCCTGCTTGTACTGTGTCTCTCTCTTTCAAAAATAAATAAACATTTAAAAATTTTTAAAAAATGGGAGAAAGAGAGGGACTTTCATCCCTTCCTCTTCTTGCCTCAAGGGGATGGCGGGTGGAGCCTGGCTCAGCGCTGCCAGATGGAAGCCTGCAGCACCGAGCTCCACTCAACACAGCGAAGAGCTGCAAGTGGTAGCAAGTAATAGGAAGCTAGGCAGCCTCCAGTGAGTTACCAAGAGGATGGCTCCATAAGGCTAGAGAGGTATCTCCTGAAACCCAGGGACAGAGTGGACAGTTGGGTCTCACAGGAGCCTGAGGCAGGAGGAACCCCTGCAGCCACTCTCTGTCTCCTCTCTGTATCTCGGCACATCTGCTTGGTTTTTCTCTCCTCTGCTGACTCAGTTGTCAGTGTGAGTTGGTGGGTTTTTGTGTGTGTGTGTATGCGCACTCGCACGTATGTGATCTTAGCCATAAACCCATTTATTCAAACTGCTATGAACCTCTCAAATTTGTAAATCAAATACATTTATTTACTTTTTAAATTCTTTGCCAGGGGGCACCTGGGTGGCTCAGTCGGTGAAAGTGTCTGACTCTTGATTTCAGCTCAGGTCGTGACCTCATGAACCACGAGATCAAGCCCCATGTTGGGCTCTGCACTGACAGCTCAGAGCTGGCTTGGGATTCTCTCTCTCCCCCTCTCTCTCTGCCCATCTCCCACTTGTGCTTTCTCTCTCTCAAATAAGTAAACTTTAAAAAATAAAATAAAATAGAATTCTTTGTTAACAAGCAAACCTGGAAAGTATTCAAGTTGAAGTCTTGTACAGGAAGCCAACAGTGGAACAGCTCTGGACAAGATCCCATTGGCCAGGATCCTCAGAGCCACCCCAGTTGAGGAAGGAATCCTATTTTGCAGCCTTGGTTAATCTTCCTCCAGTCCCTCCTTCTCTAAGCTATTTGATGCACCCCTGGCAGCCAGTCAACTTTCCAAAAACATATCAGTTTAGATTCCTTTTGCTTAAAAATTTCCATAGCTTCCAGCACCTACAAAATAAACTTCAGTGTGGTTCATGAGACTTTGTAATCTTGCCCCAACTCTTTCTCCAGCCTCACCCCATTCCTGCAACCTCTCAAGAGCCGTATAGAGCTGTGCGTGCACGTCTGGGACAGGGCCAAGGCCACCACACTGTGATGGCTTCTCCCTGACATGAACTTCTTCAGAACAAAGGTTCATGTACTTTTTTTCTCTCCTCCTCCACCTCCTGAATATGGAGAAAAAAAATTCATATCTTTATATCGTTTTCTAGTTCACAAAGGCTTTCATAGACATTTGGTGAGGTTGTCATCACAAAAACCTTGTGAGGCAGGTATTATCCCATTTTAGAGATGGGGAGGTTGAGGATGGGAAGGGTGAGAGGGCTAACATTTACTGATAACCTGCTATATACCAGACACAGCACAAAGTGTTTTCACATATGTAACCTGATTGAATTCTCAGGACAACCTTGAAAGCTGTCGCCATTCTACAGGCTCAGTTCAGTTAAGTAACTTGCTCAAGATTGAATTGCTCATGCAGTTTAAAGTCAAAGATTTGAGCCCTGTTTGTATCTGGCTCCTAAACCTGTGGTCTTTGCATCATCCCGGTTAGCACCCGGGGCCGGCGTTAACTACATGCTTACTTACTGTCGGTGGGAGAAATGAATGTTTCCCGTCACTTGGGTCACACACCCTAACCACTCAGGCGGGCACCTGCAGCTGTCACAAGTGCAAGGCTTCAGGCTGGGGGTGTGATCATCCCTGCTGCTTTTAGCTCAATTAGTAGCATTCTTTCTAGTGCTTACGCCTACAGGCAGTGCTAGCAGTCCCATCCTCCACGTCCACTACTGTGGCGTCAGCTAAAGAAGAGCCCTTGGTGTGAAGAGGAGAACATGTTCAGGCCCTGGGTCCAGCCCTCGCAGGAAGCCTGGGACATAGTAGTTAGCTGCCCAGTAAATACTTAACTGGTGGAAAGAAAGAGAGAACGGAAAAAGGATTGGCAAGTCTACAGTCTCTGTTGTGTTCTGCTAGGAAGGTACCTGCGGATCAGAATGGGGGCTGGAGTCTTTGTGAGCCTGGGAGCGAAGGGGTTCATAACTGCCATCGTGAAATTGATTGGACCCAAGACCAGTATGAAAGTTCCCTGTCTGAAGGGAGTAATCCTTAAATCCCCCATATGGTTTAAATGTAATTTGTGTCATTGTGAAGGAGTACTGGCGATGCAGGCGAATTCATTAGGCCAAATTGGGTTCGCTATGCTCGACAGTAACGTTTCCGAAGATGAAGTTCAACCTTTGCTGGAGAGCTAAAACAAATGAGTTTCTTAATAGCTGCCCCACTTAGTCTGAGCGTCGTAGGAAGCTTCATGTTCTTAATGCCCCTTCTTTTTTTACCACACTTCACAGTCCATCTAGCATTGCTGCTTCTGGTAATATTTTTATATGGGGTTGAGTTCTACAGTGTCCATAAAATTATGGCTCTGGCCCATTTTTAGAATAGAAGCTTTTCTAGGGCAAGGGTTATGTCTTTTTGCTTTAGTTTTGCCTATTGACCAACACCATGCCAGGCATATGTAGTTGCTGACAACGCTACTCTCTGTTCTGTGGTATAGAACTCTTTCCTCTGGAGCCTTAGATTCACCGTTCACTTAAATTGCTGGGTATTCGTTGACCTGTGCAAGAGCTGTGAGAGAGGGAATCGTCCCCAGTCCATGCCTCGCTGGAAGGCTGGCTCCTACACAGGAAGGTAAAAAGGTCACGTGCCCACATGGATATTTCCATGCAAGAGGGACGTACTGGGTTCACCTAGTGACCGGATTCCACCGGTTAAGCATATGTGATCTCTTGCTGCTCAGTCATTGCTGTTTCCTTTTGTGTTAAGTAATTTTTAAAATATGAAGATGATCCACAGGGGAGGCAGATTTAAAAATCATGAAGTGAAATCAGCCCTAAGATGGCATATCGAGTATCCGGAAGGTTCAGATTGGAAGAACTCCAGTATTACTGGTTTGCAATATTTCTTTCTAACCTACTTTGCAAAGTTTTTTACTTTTAAGAATCAGAACAGTTACGTTTGGAATACTTTCTGTGTCAGTTTTTAGATAGTTAGCAATTGGTGCTAGGTGCAAGAGCAGGTTTAATTCTGGAAAAGTGTGACTTTTCCAACACTTTATGGTGTAAAAATATAGTTTTAGATACAAGTTTTGGTTCATATGAGAAAATACACTGGTAAGCTGGGTGTTCTATAGCATGTGATGTGGCCACGGTCTTTAAGAAAAAAACAAAAACAAAAACAAGTGCTTTCTATCCTTTGAAGCAAGATCTCTTGGATCTCATGCTGTGAACAAACCCACTTTTAATGCTTGTAATTTTTCATTGAACATCTATTTTGAATTTGCATAATTATGCCTTGATTCTTCATAACTTATTTTATGAAATTGATTTGCATTAACCAGGAGCTGTAAATAAATAAAATCAATCCATGGGGAAAAAAACCTCAACAAAGTGATACTTTCTTGGTTCCAGCTTCAGAAAGAGCTTCACTGAGAGAGTGGCAGACCACCAGCAGAGAACATGCTGGAATGTATGGGCAGAGAAGCTTCAGCTGGCAATGTTGGAGCACCCTTATGACCAAGCACCCCTAAGTCTACCCTGGGATTTCAAGATCTTGTTGAGAAAACTACCAATTATGTGGTTGGTTACTCTGTTATTCCCAATGAAAAGATTATTGGGTTGCTATTTCATAAATCTTGATCTGCTATTAAATATGTCAAGACACATGTGCTGGCCTAGTTTGCAAACCTACCTAGAGCCGGAGAAAACTTGGCACCAAACTTCTTTTTAAAAAAATGAATTAAAAATGCATTTATTTTAAGTTGAAAAAAGTAGGTATGTAAACTACTGTTCATACAGCAAATTTACCTCATAAATTAATTTCTAGAGAATTTTATCTTTAAGAAGTAAATAAGACCCCAAAATAAAATATAACAAGTGTCTCTTGGCTGACTGGTCTTCACCATGGTCTCGTGAATTGTTTTAATGTTGCGTTTCGAGGTCTTCCCTGCACGTGGGCCAGCCCCATTTGTCATCTGAGGGAGACCAGGCTTCCTTGCCCGTGGGCTGGGCCCGTTCATTCTGCTGGCCCTGCAGAGAGCAGCCCCCGAACCACAGGGATGTTCGTGCCTCAGAGAGGGCAGTCTGCTGCCCCCAGTCTTGTTGAATTTTGGACCTGGCTTGACACATTAGCAGAAAATACTCAGATTTATTTTTTAACATTTATTTTTATTTATTGTTTTGAGAGACAGAATGTGAGCAGGGGAGGGACAGAGAGAGAGGGAGACACAGAAATCAAAGTAGGCTCTAGGCTCTGAGCTGTCAGCACAGAGCCTGACGCTGGGCTCGAACTCATGAACTATAAGATCATGACTTGAGCCAAAGTCCGACGCTTAACTGACTGAGCCACCCAGGTGTCCCTCAGGTTCTGTTTACCAAGGGATTCATGTTTCACTTGAAAACCTGGACTCTAGTACACGTCAGACTCTCCAAACATGTGGTGTAACTGGTCCTGGTTGACTTTTTAAGCATCCTTACTTAGCAAGTTCACCAAAACCTTGACAATGGAGCTCCTTAATTGTCAGCTTCTGCTGAACCAGGGAAAGAACATGTATGCATTTAAGTAGGTTATGAATAAAATCTTAAGGATCAAATGGAGATATTAACTTTCTTCAGGTAGAATGTTTTCAAACATCTTAGGTTCTTCAACTGCAAAGGACTTAACCTGCTTCACTAAAAATGTGTTCTTAAAAGCCAAGTCTATTTAAAACTGAGAATATGAGGATGCAAAGTGTAATCTTATGTTCATATTATTTTTCCAGATAATAACCTAATCAAACCTCCTGCACTCAGAAAAGGGTACTTTTCCCTCCTCCCTGTTTTGCCTACATTTTCAAGGATTCGATGCTTCTCCATCCCCACATTTCCATAAGGTCAAGGGTATGACCAAGCTGTCGATCATTCAGGGCATGCTTGTAGGTATCTATTCTTCTAGACAGAAGAGCTGAATACTGTTTTGTTAAATCCTTGGTGGGCGATGAATAAATCTGTTCTGTTTGATGACTTTTTTTTTTCCTTCCAACTGGAATTGCATGTGGGATGTAAAAAATTACTTGGGTATCAAAACGATGTGATGTCAGGAAACCAGAGATAACCGAGATCCCTCACTTCCATTTTAAGATTGACCTTTAGCTTGCTAGATGGCATTGAACAACTGTAGCAGCAGATGGCCGTCTCAGTGGTGAGTGCCCAGAGAGGCTCTGCTTCAAGGGCTGTAAGGAGCCACACCAGGGTGTCCTGTTCAACAACGAGCCTGCTTCTTGGGACTGGACTCGCTCCATCTCCGCCTGGGCTCTGACAGCGGAGTCTGGCGGCTGTCTGGTGTTTGTGACTGAAGTCTGCACATGCAGTATCCTTTGGAGCTACCTAATGGGGAAACGAAGCAAAAATAATTGAAGGGTATTTGACGTGGTTATGTGGGCAGAAGTGTCTTCACCAAAACAGCTTGGAAGATGTGCTTTGTGTATGGGTGTGGGTGGGCGTGTGGCCCTTAATTTTTCACTAGTGGTGACGACAGCAAGGAATTAACCCAGCTTCCTCGTCCAGGCATGACCTCTATTTTACTTACTCAGATGACACTGTTGCAGCTTTAGGTTCGGACAGACTATTTTGAGGACCCTTGACTGCTTTCTGGACACCCTCTTTGAGCCAAGTGGTGAAAATGAAAGATGAGTGATTTTGACGAATGGATTTCTGGAAAATACAGAAAAATGGAAGAAGGTCCTCTCCCTCTGTTGACTTTTGCTACCGCTCCCTACTATGACCAGAAACCAGGAACTAGTGGATTACGGAAGAAAACCTATTGTTTTGAGGCGAAGCCATGTTATCTGGAGAATTTCATCCAGAGTCTATTTTTTTCCATAGACCTTAAAGATCGCCAGGGATCCTCACTGGTAGTTGGTGGAGATGGGAGGTATTTTAATAAATCGGCGATAGAAACAATAGTGCAGATGGCGGCCGCCAATGGGGTTGGTATACGATAAGTATTGTTATGTTTCTGGCTCTCCACATATGTTTCTTTCTTCATTATGCAGAAATATACAAGAGTACACAGATTTGTATGTTATATACACTTCAGTTCTACTAACATCCAGTTAGTGTTTCATTGTGACTCAGAGAATGTATATTGTGATATTACTCCTGAAATTACGTTAGCCACATTGGGATATGGGAGCGTAAATTCGGCTCTTTGTTGTACTCTGTGCCTCTTGCTTGAAAAAAATACCTGTTGCTTTTTAGACATTTAAAGCACACCCCCAGCCTTAAGCTGTCTTATCTACATTCTAACTAGTCCCGAGGGGTACCCTATCCTATGTAAGAAAGCTCCAATGAGTAGTAGAGAGAGGAGGATTTTGTTTTCTTTCAATGGCTTCCTTGTTGAAGTTCAGTCACTTGTCAAACAGGAAAACAAAAGCCAGGGCATGCTGTTGTTTGTGGATCCTGGTAGTCATGCAGAAATGCCAGGAGGGGATTGGAAAATGTTAGGTGTAAGCCTACCAAGAGGACCTGTTACAGGGGAACCTGCTTATAATGACCTTGGACACAAAGAAGCCCTGTGTGCGGTGAATTTGTGCAGCAGGGTAGAGTTAATAACTCCTGTAAGACTATAATATAAGGAGGCTCTGCTAACAGCTCTGCATTGTGAAAAACTGCCTTGCCTGAATTAACCAAATCAGAAGGAATCTTGTGCCAGAAAGCCTTGATCTTGATAATCTAACAATTTGCACAGTCCCACTGATACGCTAGAAGGTGGGCATCAGGACATTGCTGTTTTTGCTCTGCAGATTCCTCTGTGGGACCAAAAATATATTTTTAGTGTTTTAGATTATACTTAGCAATAATTTGGAGCATACAGCCCCTCAGAACTCATAAATTTTAAAAATCTGTTGTATTTCCTTTCTGGGAATGATTCTGGTTCTGAGAACATAAAAATTCAGCATGGCAACCAAATATGTTGGGCATTCATCGACAGTCTATTTTGATAATATGCCAAGCAGGTGTGATTGCAAAACTCAAATTAAAAACGCAAACACACCACCAAATTAAATTTTAAAATGATTGTAGTTTATAATGCGAAGTTTCCTTCATACCCACTTTCCGAATCTGAATGCCTCTCCTGTAAAAATTGCTGATAAAGCACTCAAATATGAAATTATTATGAAGCATACACATTTTTAAGATAAAATGTGACATGCTATAAATTTCACCTTAGAGGAGAGCTGCAGAGGGAACGGTATTAAGATGCTTTTAATCTTTAGAGAAAGAATGAAAGGAACATTATTTCTCCGCATATATCTAGATTGTCGAGTGGATCTGGTACACTGTCCCCTTTGCTGTGATATATTCAGCTTCATTTCATTTTTGTGTGGAGCTGAAGGATGCGGAAGAGGTGGTAGGAATGTGTAATTCAGGCAGACCCTATAGACTTGCTCAGATTTACGATCTGCAGGTTTGCTAAATAATACATTTAAGTCATAATAATTGACTAAATATGGCAACTGCCTATTTGTTAGAGCTGTGGCAGCCCACGCAATATTTTCAAATCTTCTCAAGGGCATTCTTTATTTAAAATAGTATTGCATTTAAAGCAGTCATGCAACTGAACTGGATTACTTAAAACATTAGTGGACTGATAAGGCACTTTGATCTGATAAAACCTATCAAATCCTAGATAGTTTGATTCCTTCTTTTTCTAGCATATCCTCATTTCTGACTATTTTAATGTGCCTTTGATTGTGGACAGAGCTCTAGGGAAGAAATGTAAAGGAAAGATAATGTATTGCCACAGATTTGGGGAGGAGTCAGTTTTCCTTCCTCACCTCTGTTGATACCCACTCCACCCTGCAGTCAGTTCTCGGAAGACTTTTCAGCCTTGTGAGCGAAATGGAGATCATTTCTTTTTTTTTTTTCTTTATTACACTTTCATCTGGTGAATTTATGGATTGGAGAAATATTTTGCCTTCGTTAGAAGTTTCCTTTTGTTTTTATTTACAGAGAGCTGTCTGCATTTATAGGAGATTTTTTTTTTTTTCAGTGATGCTTCTGGTAGCTAAAAAGTACAGGGAATTTTAATATATAAAATAAGATATTGGTGAGGCCCTATTTATAATACTGATACCTCATTTTGGCTTCCAGAGTTTTAAACTTAGAGATATGTTTAGAAATAAGAATAAGCGTATATGACTAGCAGGGCAAAGAAAATGGGACTTGTTTTTTTATGAAACATAAGAAAACATCAGGCCCAACTTTTAATTACAAGGAAAATTAAGTTTGCTCCCTGTTGTGTTTGACTGTAAAATTCTGTGCAAACAGTGAGGTATCCAGTCTGGCAGTGTGAGTATGTTATGCAGGAGAGGGTAGCGGAAAGGGGAAGGAAGGGCAGAAAAGGTTGTTTGATAGGGGACTTTCAGTACTGGGTAGAGGGAATTATCTCTAAGTTGGTGGATACTTGGGAGCCAGGGGAGATTTTTTTCTTTTTTTTAAATTTTTTCTTTTTTGTGGTAAAGTGTACATAACATAAAATTTAGTAGTACCAACCATTTTTAAGTGTACACTTAAATTCAGTGGTATTAATTACACTCACAGTATTCTGCAACCATCATCATTATTCTTTTCCAGAACTTTTTTCTTATCCCATTTGAAACTATACCCACTAAACAATAACTTCCCATTTCCCCTCCCTCAGGCCCTGGCAACCTCTGTTCTACTTTCTGCCTATGAATTTGCCTCGTCTAAGTACTTCATATAAATGGTATCATCTAATACTCGTCTTTATGTGTCTGGCCTATTTTACGTAGTATATGATATTTTCAAGATTCATCCACTTTGTGGCATGTATCAGAATTTCATTCCTTTTTAGGGCTGAATAATCCATTATGTGTATATACCATATTTTGTTTATGCATTCATTTGTTGATGGGCCTTTGGCTATTGTGATTAATTCTGCAATGAACATGAGCCTGCAAGTTATCTGTTTGAGTCCCGGCTTTCTGTTGTGTCGATAGCTAGAATTGGAACTTCTGGATTGTATAATACAGGGAAGGTTTTTGAGTAGAGGAAGGACATGGTTAGAACTGTGGTTTAAAAAGATGAACCAGGTGCATCCGAGTTGGACGGATGAATTCAGCCAGAGTAGAGTAAGGGAGGGGCAGGTGGGAGAGAGGAAGGGGAGACTGAGTCAGGAGCTGTTGCAATGTTCTAGACATTTTTAAGAGAAGGTGTGTAATGTCTCCTCAATACCAGGTTGAGGATTAATATTCCTGAGGGTGATTCACAGGAGAGGGTCTTCTCTGGAAGGAGAGACTTTGACCAGTTGTACCTTTCTTGGGTTCAAGAGAAAGAAGGTACCGTGGACCTCCTTTCTGTCTCTTGACTTTCCTGCTCTTGCTCCTGGTATAATCCCCTCAGTCTTGGACCATTACTGACTGTAGATCTCACCATAAAGAATGGTAGACTAAGGGGTGACTTGGGTGGTACAGCTTTATATTCATTTATCAGTCTCCCTTTCCACACAAAATACGTATAAACCCCTAGTAAAAGTCAGTATGCTTGATGCGCAAGTACAATTTCCAGATAACTCCACCAGCCACTCTGGCTGATTAAATTGCCTTCCCTAATTAAGGCCTTCTTATGGAAATTACGGAACTGCTCAAGCATAAACTTTCACTTTATCAGAACCACACCTGGAAACTGCTGGAAGGCTGAGTTGTTACTCTTCTCACTATATTGTGGCAGGAGGGGTCAATGCTTCTCCCAGCTATGGCCACTAATAGCCATGTGACCTTGTCCTGTCATCTATCCCAGTGCCTCCCATACCACCTTTCCATAAGCACTTGTTAGGATTGCTTTTGGATGGATAGAAGAATGGACGAATGGGCAGCATCATAACTATGGACCTCAGCTTCTTCATCTACATGACAGTACGAGGGAGCATATATGTTAATGAATCAAAAATGCCCTGGGTTTTTAGAAAGCACTCTGCGGCCCAGCGATAACCATTAGTATTGATTTCACACCATCTGCTGGTCCCTCTAGTCTATGGAGGACCATAGTTATAGCCCCTACCCTGGTCATTACCACTTTCTGAGGGAGGCAGGGCACAACAAATGTTTTAGTGTAACAAAAGTTGTTCTGAGATGGACAGATGAGAGCCAAGCTGCTTCCTGGGAGGTGGTTGACAGTGGAGGGGTTGATGATAAGGCAGTCTTCAGTAGCTTGCAGTGTGGCGAAGGTAACAGTCCAAGACACGCTGTCCCAGGGAATCCAGGTATCATCAGATACGTCTTCCACCGTAAGTCATGTCTTTAGGTGTGTTTATTTGGGTGGGGCCAAAAGAAATAACAAATGGAAAATTCAAAAACATTCCTGTCCCTTCTCTCAGAAGCGAGAATGGAAGGAGGGCACAGACTCCTCATTTTATAAATCTACTTATGTAGTGGTTGGCTTCTCTCCAAGTTTGTTCAAGGAAGTAATGGAACTTCTTCCTTCTTTCCCAACGTGGGTCCTATTGAAACAAATATAAATTACATTTTAGTGAAGGAAGATTTAGGAGCCATGCTGATAACATCTGTGAGAGATACGGGAAGGTGAGTTAAGAATGCAGTGAAGTGCCAGCTGTAGCCCTGTCCCGTGGGCGGTTCGGGCCGGTTTACTCCGTAGTCACTCCCAGCACCTTTTGCCTCAGGCCCAGCAGGCAATCCACACACACCCTCACATGGGTAGGTGTGTCCTGTTTTGGGGAGACCACCATATCAAAATCCAGGCTTGACCAGAAACATAAATTTAGGAGAGGGATTTTGTAAAACTCTTCAATATCAAGCTTCCGCTTTTTACTTGAAAAAAATTTTTTTAGCTTATAAAAAGGTTTCTCTTTGGGTAGAATTCCTTTAACTAGCTAAACTTATATCTTCCCCCAGTGTGGTTTGAAAGTATGATTGAATTGGATAAAAAGATGGGTTTTCTAACAATTTTTCAGTGAAAATTATGAACCTGGTCTGGAAAGACTGTGTTTCAAATACTCTGTGTTTTCTTGCCAGAGCCTTATAGCTCTTCCAGACCGTATACTATTTTAAAACTACAAAGTCCCAAAAAGCTATCTGAAGGGATGGCTTTGTTCAGCAATGCTGATTCTACTTCAATGATAATATTATTCAACAATGGTATTCTACTTCGTAATAATATAATAATAATCCAAGCTGTGGATGTTCATTACAGAACATCTTTTCTGGTTCGGTGCTTTGTCCCTCTGCCTGTTCTGGTGTCTCTGTGCAGCAGCTCTGGGGTTATTGATGTTAAAGTGTGTGCTCTGCACTTCTTCTCTTAGATCGGCCGCTTGGTTATTGGGCAGAATGGAATCCTCTCTACTCCCGCTGTATCCTGCATCATAAGAAAGATCAAAGCCATCGGTGGGATCATTCTGACAGCCAGCCACAACCCCGGAGGGCCCAATGGAGATTTTGGAATAAAATTTAACATTTCCAATGGAGGTGAGTTTGCTGTCGTTTGAAGGATAGTCCGTTTATGTTCATTTAGGATAAACCAATAGCTGAGGCCTTCGAAGGCTGGGGTTCTGGTTCTGCTCCTTAACAAGGGGTTCTTTGTTTCCTTTTGGTGAAAGTGGAATGCTTCTCATTCTGTCGTCCCTGAGTATGAGAAGCCGTGCACGAATGATCATTAACATGGTATTTTCTTTTAGACCATTTTGAGGCTTTGCCGTCTAAATGATGAAATGACAAATGTGCGATTGAAGAGGCGTTGACGAGCTCTGTGTTCCTTGTATTTTCGTATCAGTCCCACCAAATGACCCCACGGTTCGCTGTTTGATTTCCAGGTCCTGCTCCAGAGGCAATAACCGATAAAATCTTCCAAATCAGCAAGACAATCGAAGAATATGCCATTTGCCCTGACCTGAAGGTAGACCTCGGAGTTCTGGGAAAGCAGCAGTTTGACCTGGAAAACAAGTTCAAACCATTCACAGGCACGTTGACTTGCCTCCCTCCTCCCCCCCGCCCCCCCCAGTTCCAACTTGAGCAGTTGGACTTGCAAAGGTTTAATCAAGTAGATCTTCAGTTTGGGAAAGATTGTGGTCCCTAAGCTTTACGTGCATTAATTAGCAGGTCTGGAATCGGGTCTGGGAGTCTGGAGACCTGGGCTCTCTGGGCCCTGCCAGGAATCAGCCGTGTGACTTCGGGTAAATCATTTCCAACTTTCTAGGCCTCACCTTCCATACCTATGAAACGAATAGCCTTGACTTGAAGACCTGGAAGATTACATTCACAGCTGACTTTTACTGAGCTTTTATTATGTGCCAAGCTTTTAACAAGCATTATCCCACTTTATTCTGAGAGAGCGCTGTGAGGGCAGCACTCTCCGTATTCACTTTGTCCCGATGAGGAAACAAAGCTTAAGAAGAGCTCGCATTTCAGGCTCAAGGTCCCATAGTGAGTGAGTGGTAAACCAGATTCAGACTCCGGTGTGAAGGATTCCAGAGCCTGGGCTTTGATTCCTCATTTCTCCTGCCTTAATATTCAGTAAAATCAAAGGAGGCCATTCGGGAGGATAAATTGAAACTCCCTGCATAGGCAGCAGGGGTAGAATGCCAAGGTATTCATAACTGATGGAGTAAATGTTTGTAACATTGTTCATATTAACACAACGAGGGTGAGGTGGTTAGTAATGCAACTCAAGTTTTGACCGTTGCGACGCGTACCCTTTCCTTTGGATTGCCATTTTATGGCAAACCTGTCTTTGTTTGAAACTACCCATTGAAAGCTGGCAGCCGCGTCCTAACAAAGATAAAGTGGCGCCTTGGTACATCTTGAAGACATTCTTAGTTTGGAAAACACCAGGAGAAAATTTCTTAAACCCTTTATGTTTTGAAAATGTTCAGACCCCTGCGCATCCAACGAGGGCAGCAAGACTAAGTTCTTGTATTTGTTTTTCTCCTTTAACTGCGTGTGAAAAGTGGTTTCTTAAAAAAAAATTTTTTTCTGCTTTTAACCATTAAGTCTTATGGGAGTGGGCCTAGAAAAAGGAAAGAAAAGTGGGCCTTACATTTTCTGTTATTCATGACACTTCTCATGGAGATGGGCAAAGAGTCCGTGTGGCAGCAGAGCCGAGCTTCCAGCCAGGCAAACCCCTGTCTGAGATCCCTGGTGTGCCCCATCCCAGCTGCGTGGGCAAGTTACTCAACCCTTCAGTGTTTTAGCTTTGTGGTCTTCTTGTCTATGAAATAGAACTAATAACATTTACCTCTCAGGAAAATGGTTGGTACTGAATAAGAGGTCACGTGACAGCCCGGACACATTGGAACTGCCCGATAATTGTCCTTTTAAAATAGCTATTGTGGGTTTACAGCAGTAGAATCATTTCAGAGGATAATATTTCTTCATGTGTTTGGTTCCCCCGTCTTTTACTATTGCTTGTTCTCACAGTGGAAATTGTGGATTCCGTGGAAGCTTATGCTACAATGCTGAGAAACATCTTTGATTTCAATGCACTGAAGGAGCTGCTTTCTGGTCCAAACCGACTAAAGATCCGTATAGATGCCATGCATGGTGGTAAGGAGCCATTTTTCCTCCCTCCCCTTCTCTCAGAGATATGGAGTTTCTCTCTACCTTACTTATCATGATGCTTTAACAAGCCTTTTCTCAAGACTCTGTTCTGTGCTTTCTATTTATTAAAAAAATTTTTTTTAATGTTTATTCTTGAGGGAGAGAGAGAAAGAGACTGTGAGCAGGGGGAGAGAGAGAGAGAGCAGAGAGAGGGAGACACAGAATCCAAAGCAGGCTCCAGGGTCCAGGCTGTCAGCACAGAGCCCAAAGCGGGGCTTGAACTCATGAACTGTGAGATCATGACCTGAGCCGAAATTGGACACTTAACCGACTGCTCCTGTTTCACGGTATTTAAATAGTGATTTTGCAACCATTTCAGAGCATTATTCACATAGCTAAAAATCTAACTGTACACAGCAAAAATAGTAGAGACATTCCTCATGGTAAGGTAGTGCAAAGGTCAGAGTTTCCACATTAAGTATCAGGCTTTGAGTAACATGCAACTGTTTTCGTGGACTCTTCCTTCCCCTAGAAGATACCTTACATTCTTCCTGAACACCCCCCATCTATTCCAAGGGGAGGTGTCATTTGCTAGATGAGGTAAACATGCTTCTGAGTCCCATACCACACTCAGCTGCCCCCACGTGTGCCTTTTCTTAGAAAAGCAGAGCCTACAAGAGCAAGCTGAGGATTAAATTCCGGAACCACAGTTGGGTATCTCTCCCTCTTCTTCCTCTCTGGGTGCATGGCCAGGTCAGCAGAGACAGCAGCCATCATTGAGAATCAGAACGATGAGGCTTTCTCACATTTCGGAATATGGGAATTCCCGAGCACTTAGGTCGTTTATTTGTTTTGTAATAAATTTAGAATTTTAGAATATCTGAGTGAGAAGGGTTTTCCCTAGTTGGGAAAACTTTCTGTCTGTGATCGCACCTTTTTGGTGATGTTGTGCAGGGCCTCCTGTTACGCTGTAAAACCACAGAAAACCTTTCTCTGTGGCAGTCAGTTGAGCGTCTGACTCTTGATTTCTGCTCAGGTCATGATCTCATGATCGTAGATCAAACCCTGCTTCGGGATCTGTGCTGGACGTGAAGCCTGCTTCAGATTTTCTCTATCCCTCTTCCTCTGCCCGTCTCCCGCTCACTCTCCTTCTCCTTCTCTCTCTAAAACAAAAAGCAAAAACCTTCTTTCAGTGGGCTGAAATCTTCCATCCCTGGAACTTCACCTTTGAGTCCTAGCCTGCCTCTGGAGTCCCACAGAATGGGTCTACTTTCTTATTTAGACAAAAGCTATTCAGCCATTTCAAACTATTCAACAAGCATGTATTGAGTACCTACTACATGTGTGCATGGGGGGTGGGCTGGGACTCAGCAGAAGACTTCCTTCAAAGAGCTTGTGATGCCTGGGGAGGTGGGATGGGTCAAAAACTACTGCCACACCAACAAAATGAGGGGTAGATAAAGTTTCAAGCGTTCTCTTTGGGGTGTGGAAGAAGGCATAACTTGACTAGCAGTATCAAGAAAGGTTTCCTGGAAGAAGTTGGCAACCAACTCTTTCATGAAAGAAAGATCTAGGGTAGTCATTTCCAGCTGAGGCAATGGCTGTAGCAAAGACACGACAGCTTAAAAGATGTTACATTAGAAAAATGAAGAGAATGACTTCAGAATGGGCTTTATATGTTAACTAACTGGAGTTTGAATAAAAACTTGAAATAAAAAAAATAAAATAAGAAGAATGGGCTTGTGGTGGTGGATGGGGTAGGAAAAGTTGGTCCTGAAGTAGACTTCATTCTCCTGGCCTTTCAGGTATTCCTTTAATGCCTCAGTTTCCATATCCTTCACCTACCTGGCTGCCTTGACCTTTTTTTGTGGTGTGTCCATAGCCTCCTTAACATGTGGCCCCTAGCACTGGAAAAGCATATTCCCCACTGTTCTGACCTCTGTGGCCTCTATGGGTGTCAGTACTTTCCTTGATGAAAACACATTCTTGGCATATTAGAGATGAATGTTCTTGGTAGTTGTACAAAATGTCACCAGAAAAGTATGTACCTGGTTTTTTCCTGTTGCTAGGTCTTACTGGTGTTTTTTGGTTTGTTTGTTTTTTTGGTTTGTTGTTTGTATTTTTATCCAGTTTGTCTGATAGCTGGATACAGTAGAAAGATTAGGGCTTTGAATCCTAGCTCCCACTCCTACTAGATATGTAAATTTGGGCAAATGGCTTCATCTCAGACCAGTTTTCTTACCTGTAGAGGTGATAATCATAATGCAAACATTTATAACCTACGTTCCAGGCACTGTTCTCAGGGCCTCATATCTATTAACTCATCGAACCCTCACATCAGCCCAGTTAGGTAGCTACTGTTATTACCCTCAGCTTGCAGATAGGGTAGATGCAGGCACAGAGAGATTAAGTAACTTTACCAAAGTCGTACAGCCAGTGACTAACTGAGCTGGGATTTGAACCCAGACATTCTGATTCCAGAGTCCAAGCTCTTAAGCACTAAGCTCTACCACATTGTGAGCTTTTTTTGTTCTTGAAGGAGTGAGAAAATGATTGCAAAGCACCTGGCCCAGAGCTATGGTAGGGCCTTCATAGAAGTTAACTCCCCTCCCTTGTCCCACTCTCCTTCGTCAACTAGCTCCATCTTTTCCAACCGAATCTCTCATTATTTCTTTTTGCAAAACCTTCTATCCCAGTGAGACTTACCTCTCTGCTGGCCCCTGAATATAATTTTCATGTTCTCATTGTCCATGCCATTCTCCTTAGAACACCTCCACCTCCTCCCCCAATCCTCTAATACTTTAATAAGTTCTATTTTCTGATTCTTCACTTCACATTTTACATAGTCGTGGGTCCATACGTGAAGAAGATCCTGTGCGAGGAACTCGGTGCCCCTGCGAACTCAGCAGTTAACTGCGTTCCTCTGGAAGACTTTGGAGGCCACCACCCTGACCCCAACCTCACCTATGCTGCTGACCTGGTGGAGACCATGAAGACAGGAGAGCATGACTTTGGGGCTGCTTTTGATGGAGATGGGGTGGGTACAAGTGCATTGAAGTGAACTCTGAGGCAGGCCAGGCCTGGTCCTACAAGAAGAAGCAGGCTGCTTCTGTCAGGTCCTGTGGGCTCAGTGAGTGAGTGACAGTCGAGGAGTCCTTACTGCACCCTGGGGTCAGGAGTAAATTGTTAGAAGACCCTCCTGAACAAAAACAAGTCTTTGAAATGTAACCCATGTGCTTAATTTTAGACATTCAGACTTTCGAAGAGTGGCAGGGTGATCAGGGCTCAGTTACGATGGAATGACTGGTGCTTCATGAGCTGGTCTGGTTCTAGAAACCCATCCTGGGTTTATTCAACCTTTGGAAAGCATTTTGGCCTTACACTATATCCATTTGTTCATTCGCATTGGTTGAATGATAAAACTATAATGAGAGAATTAACCTCTTTTATTCCTTCTCTATAATTAATACTTTTAATAAACAGACTGTTTTATTTATATCAATGAATGCGTAGCAGACAAAGAATAGATGTAATTGAAGTGGGTTTGTATTCTTGGTATCTCAGAGGGAGTAGGCACTACACGTATTTACTTAGCTGAAAAAATATTTTTATTGCTCTTGTCCTTTAAATTCAGCTAGAATCCATTATTTCCTAAAAATTAAATTTCCCCATATCACAATTTTGAAAAATGAAAGGATCCCTGAAGACATTGTTTTGCAGTGCATCTTTCTGAAGCAGCCTATGATGAGAGTTTTTTCCTCCATGTGCTGAGTTACTTGAGTATTTCCTGTATCCCAGGCAGCAAGGAAGTAGTGAAGGTAGCAGCATGTTTTGCCGGGTCCTGCATCCAATGGAGGGGCCATGATTTAGGTGCACTTTCTTGAAGAAATCTGCTTTGTTCCTTGAAAGATTTCCTGGTCTGGTAGACCCAGCAAACTATGTGAATAGCCAACATTTCCTCTCTTGTTTCGATCTCTTCTCTCCTCTGGGAAAAAGGTGATTGATTCCAGAATTTGGAAAAGGTCTGGGAGGTTAAAGTCAGCTGGCCTCTGGAGGGAGAACAGAGTTTTTGGTTCAGAAGGAGTTTGTGCTTACACTTAATTGAAAACAGTTTTAGTTTTTGGTATGGGGGTGCCTTTGGTGCAGTGGTACCATATAGATCTGTTAGAAACAAAGTCCAGTGTTTAGAACCCAATATGAATAAATATATCAGTTTTAAGTTTTATAAATTAAAGTTTTATTACCCCTTCTCCCTCCTCCCCCCCATGTAAGATAGTTTGTTTATTTTTGTAGCAGTTTGATTAAAATATCTTCCTTTGAATCCTTCTTCTCCCAAAGGATCGAAACATGATTCTGGGCAAGCATGGATTCTTTGTGAACCCTTCAGACTCCGTGGCTGTCATTGCTGCCAACATCTTCAGCATTCCATATTTCCAGCAAACTGGGGTCCGAGGCTTTGCCCGCAGCATGCCCACCAGTGGGGCCCTGGACCGGTAGGTCTCTCCGTTCCCTTGGCCCTCGCCAGGCTCTTCTCTGTGTCTAGAACTCTCTTCCTCCCCTTGCAGCCTGGCATCTGATGCATAGTATGTGCTAAATAAGTGTTTAGTTTATTAAACATTTTCTATTGAAGTATAATTAATATGCAATGTTTGGTTACTTCCAGGTGTGCAACATGTTGATACGACAGTTCTGTATATTACTCAATGCTCATCACAATATGTGTCATCCCCATCTGTCACCATTCAGTGTTATTACAGTATTACTGACTCTCCTCCCTAGGCTGTGCTTTTCATCTCTGTGACTTGTACCTCTTAATCCCCTTCACCTATTTCACCATTGCCCCACCTCCTCCCCTCTGGGAACCACCAGTTTGTTCTCTATTTGAGCCTGTTTGTTTTGTTTTTATATTCCACATATAAGTGCTTGTTTTATGAAGGAATGAGTGGGCTTTTTGTGGATTAGATGTCCCCTCTCTGTGCGTCCTTACTCCCCTGCACTTCTTCCATTCCAGCACTTACCACCCTGCTCTGATAGCTTGTTTACTTGAACGTCTGCCCTGCTATATGTAAACTTCTACAGAGAAAAGACTGTCTTATTCTTGTCTTAAACTTTGCCTGTCCGTAGTATGCCTGGCGCATAGTAGGACACAACACACCTCCAAACAGACACCCCTTTAAAACGTGGACGATTGAATATTAATGAAGAAATGAAAAGATGGCAGCCCCATTGTACGAGATATCATTCTGAAGAATCCTCACTGTCCTTTAGCAGGTGTGCACAGAGTCAGAGTGAAAGAGCAATTTGAAATAAGATCCATGTATAAAGAAACGTTCTCCATCCATCCCTGGCTGGATGTCCATCCATACACAAACACAGTAAATGTTCATTTGTCCCAAATCCAAATAAACAACTCAAATAGTTCAAGAAAATTACATTCAGTTTTTATGAGAAAGAAAGGACCCAGTGCCAATAAACACTTGATATCTTGATTTGCTTATCTGTTTATCTACTTATTACAGATCCCCTCATTTACAAAGGCTTTAAGGTGGTTTGCAAGATTACATCTAAAACAATTGAAAAATGTAATAAATAATAAATGAGGACTAGGAAGAATGTTAATTAGAACATGTTAGGTGCCCAGCAAATGTTTGCAGAATGAATGGTAAGGAATGAGTGAATGAATCAAAGGCCAAGGTCAGAGAAGAAAGCAGAATGGATTCTAGGTTCTTATAGTAATAACTAATATTTATTGAACATTGCCTTGTGCGAGACACTAAGTGTTTTATGTTTGAAGTCATTTAATTCTCAGAACAAGCTCATGAGGTCAATTTTATCTATGGCCCCACTTTACAAGTGGGAAAACAAAGGGACAAAAAAGTTAAGTCACTTGCCCCAGGTCACCCAGCTAAGTAAATGGCTGAGTAAGGATTTGAACCCAGAACCTTGGCTCCTAATTGGCCCAGCTGGGCCATGTAGTAGTTTTCGTGTGTGTGTGTGTGTGTGTGTGTGTGTTACAGAATTGGTGCTGACTTCTTTTCAGCTAAGAAGAAGGTAATAACTAATACGCATAGAGTGGTTTCTAGTCTACACAAAGCCACAGCAATCCTTACCCTAAAGAAGGGGAACCCGAAGGTCAGAGAGGTTAGTTGTCTTGTCGAGGACCCCACAGCTAAATCAGAGCTGGAATTAGAGCCTGGTGCTTCCGCCTCCATATCCTGCATCTCAAGTTGTGAGCTGGTTTCAGCCAGGCTGTTATAATTAGACCTAGCAGGTCCTGAAATAACTTCTGTGACATCCAAGAGCAACTTAATTCTAATTTTTGGAAAAAATTGATAATCCACATGTATAACCACAATGGAAGTATCTCATTACGCAGGTAAAGGTTTATTGTACCTTCACTTTCAAAATTATGGATTTAATTTTCCTTAGATGTCAGAATCTAAACATGACATTGCTTTGCTAGCAATAAGGCAAGCATTCTGGAAGGCAGAACTTATTAAAACAGTGAATGAAACGGAGACTAGTCTTCCTTTTCAGAGGGAAAGAGATCTCTAAAAAAAAGAAGGTCACTTAAAGGTTTAAATAGTCTACAGATATAGGAGTAAAAGATGTGTTGGAGCGGACAGGAGACCAAGGAGCAGTGTGGGGAAGTCACTACAAATGGAAGACCCGCTGGACATGTCCTTTCTGGGCCTTCTGGTGAAATGAAAGGAGCATTGACAGGGCACCTGACAGCAGGCCATTGGTCATCCTGGCTGTGTGACCTTGGGCTGGTCACCTAACGTCCTAGGCCCTGTTTCCTTTTTCTGTAAAATGGTGACCCCCTAAACCCAATATTCTATGATTCTGTGATTATAAGTGCATCGAAACATCATTCTTTTGTTCTTTATGGAATAGGTATAGATGCAGTCTCTATCCAAAACATATTGGGTTTAAATAGCCTAAAAAAAAAAGCCTTGCATGTTTTGCCACTGCTGCCTCTTCTAAAATATTAAACTCAGTGACCTGAATTAATTCTTTCTCTTTCCTCTTTTACCCCCTCCTCTGATTCCACGTATAATAGCCCATTGTGCGCAAGTTTTCTCCTACGATTTTCCACCAATCTTAGAATTATGTGTACCTCTGAGCAGTGCTAAATGGGACCCTTGATTACAATAACGGTTGCTATTTTCCATCCCTCACATGGCTAAGCTAACAGTCCTGCTGTGATGTAACTTTGATTTCATGCCTTTGAAGGGTGGCTAATGCTACAAAGATCGCTTTGTATGAGACCCCAACTGGCTGGAAGTTTTTTGGGAATTTGATGGATGCGAGCAAACTGTCCCTTTGTGGGGAGGAGAGCTTCGGGACCGGTAAGTGCGCGCGGCCCCGCGCTACCATTTTCTTTCCCATAAACACTACTTGCAGGGAAAGCACAGACTTGCTAAGGCAGGACTGAAATAGCAACGGTAGCTGATGTGTCCTAAATCAAGATGCAATTTATTTATAACAGCCCCGGTGAAGTGTACACATTGGAAAGGCAGCGAGCGTGCTTAGCCGAGGAGGGCTAATTTTACTTTCAGAGGATCACATCCCCCGAGACAGGAAGTTCGGAGGCCTCCCCGGCAGCATGGTCACTGCGTCTGTAGAGATTAAACAGAGCGATAAACATGTGTTTCTTCCCTCCGTGGTCAAGGAAACTTTTATAAATGTTTTCATTCCTGGGAAGAAATACGGTGCGGCAAGTCGGGTTTTCGTCTTTCTGTAAGAGGAGGTTTCAGCGCGGCCTTAAATCTTTCTCTTTATTGGGCCCAAGTTTTCTACAGCGGCAAGTTATGATTTATTAAGGTTAAACGAGAGGAGATCATTAGGGTGGAGCTAAGTTGCTAGGTGTTCAAGAAATTAAAAGTATGTCCTTGTCCGTGACGATGTCTGCATGAATCGTAGTATGATGGAAAAGGGGAGCGTGGTAGGCTGGGGATTGTTTCAAGACCCGTACACCCCGCTTTCTGTGCTCTCCCTCCTCCTCTCTGTCTGTCCAGACATTATCCTGCTGTCCCACTTCCACGACCTTCCCTACTGCCTCCTCCAGCCTACATCAGTTTCTCACCTTTCTAAACGTGCATTCAGGCCTGTGGCCCTTTTCCAAGGGTTGGTCTCCAGCCAGGTTGCAAGGTACTTCACTGGCTGCATTTCTTCTCTTCGTCTCTTTACACAATATTATGAAGCAAAAAGACTGATCTTCTTGGTCCTTCAGGGCCAAGGCAAAGCAAAGATCAAAATCTGGCATTCTGTAAGTCTTGCAATTGAGTCGCAATTCATACTGGGTTGAAGAGAATAGAATGCTCTGATTTTCTTTCTTTTCCTACAAGTCCTAAAGTAAGTGGATAGAATGAGCTGGTAAATCTGAGACACGTATTTACAAAGTTCTAAGAAATTTAATATCCTTGAGGGAGTGGTAATACTCCTTTGTAATGAATCGACTTGATAGAATTGGAGGGTATTAAGAAAGATGGATGAGTCTTGGGGTTGAACAGCCGTTCACAGAGAAGACTTGATGGTTTCCCAGTGTTCTACATGTTTGGTCAGAGAAATCAAGGCCACTAGCCTCGTCTTTTCCTACTTCATAAAATATGGACGATGCCACGTTACTCCATGGGATACCAGATGAATGCCTGTGAACCCATGAAGTGGTCTTATTCTCTGAAATTCCCACCCAATGTTATCAAGCACAGACTTGCTTTCAGTCATTCTTCTTTATGGTTGAAGCTGTCTTTGAAGGCAGGGAACCATGTCTTAACCTTTGGTTTCCTAACCCCTTGTACCTATATTGGTGCTGAGCATTGTGAAAGGGAGAAAAGTTTAGAACAAGGTTTTCTAGGGTGTTGGGGTGTGTGGAAGGTTACTAATTTCATGAGAGGGCTCTGAGTTCAACAGAGATCGGAAAACTTGGAATACAGCTGTCTTGGATGTTCATAATGATATTAGCATTTGAAGATTCCGAAACATTCTGCTATAAGGAATCCTATTTGTACAGTTGTACCTAAACATAGTTAGCTGCACCTCTCTCTCTCTCTCTCTCTCTCTCTCTCTCTCATATGTGTGTCTGTGTGTGTGTGTGTGTGTGTGTGTGTGTGTGTGTGTGTGGTACATCCAGTAACATCTTGCCCCACAGACCCATGTGGGAAACACTGTGAAAGGTAGGTCTGAGCCCAGGAGCCATGCAGGAGTCCCTGATGTAGATTGGTTGGGAACAAAGCCGGAGACAGCATAGCTCGTGTGGCTTTTCTCACATGACAGGGATTCACGTTCTGGAAGGCAGCTTGCCGGTCCTCTCCTCTCCAAGCCACCCATCCTCAGTTCCTCTGGTTGTTCCTCACTTCACATTGTTTCTATACCCAGCACCAGCTTCTAGATGCTTCCAAGTTTATCAGCGCCTCTTTCAGATCATGTCCAGAACCGCGCCCAAATCCATGTGTGACCTAACTGACAAAGACTAGAGTAGGATGATTACTTTTAGAGAACTGAGCCTTGGGCTTTTTTTTTTTTTTGAAACTACTTTCATTTATGTTAGCTTTCAGGTCATTTCATAATACTGTTTAGCTCACGTAATGTAGATAATTAAACCCCTTTAAGTAAAACTCAGGAGAATTTGGCAAGAAAATTCATCTTTCATGTTACCTTTGAGGGATTAATTTCTTTGAACACAAACATTAGACTTTAAATTATTTCTTGCTAAAGTTTGTTCCTGTTTATTTATTAAACCCATTCAAATCCTAAGGGCCAACCATGGTTTTATCTTCTCTTTGGTATCTTTTTTATGCAAAGAGAGAACGCATCATGAAAATAATCCGCAAACTCTCTTTCTCTTTGAAATAAAGAAAATTGTAATGTTTCTGAGATAAACGTTTTAAAAACCGAGCTGCATGGCTATGGGTCTCCACGGCTGAGAATGAGTGGCAGCTGAAGTTATTTAACTGAACTTCTGGTCTCCTTGTTTATAGAGGAGTTAATTTCCACCTGCTAGTCCCTTGCTGGTGAATGCTTCCAGCAGTTTCTTTACAGAGTTTCTCAGGGCAGACATTAGTGATTATACAAGCTTTGCAGTGTTTAAATTCTGTAGCTTCATTGAGTACAGGGTCATTTATTTCTGTATTTTTCCAGGCAAGAGCAGAGGCAATTTCTTAGGAAAGCCTTCCTAACCTTCCTCTGCGGGTGACATCCCCCTCTCATGGCACCACACACTTCTCCTTTGTGACATATATTGCAGCTGTAATTTTTAAAATTATTTATAATTACTTGATTAATAACTAGGCTCCACTAGACTGTTAAGTTCCATGAAGATAGGAATCACGTCTGTCTTATCGTCCATCATATCTCCAGAGCCTCCTATAAAGGCCAGCATGGAATAGGTGCTCAGCAAACACTTGTTGAATAAATGAGTGAGTGAGCACACTATTCACTTGGCATCCTCCACTTAGACAAACAGAATCCTGGGGTTGGACATAAAAAGACTTGAAAAGTCATCCGATGTGATTTCCTGTGTGTTGCCGGAATCATAATTGGTAGTCGGTTCTCTTCTGCTTAAACACCCACCTCAGTGGAGAATGCTCACCTTAACCTCTTGAAGCAGTCTGTCACTCCTGTGGGGACTTCACCAGTCCCACTCCAGGGTCCAAGGTCTTCGTGAGAACAGATGGGCTATTATGAAGGAAAAGAAGTTTGCTTGCAAAGAGGCATGAATGAGTTCAGAAGAACTGACTTACCAAATGAAACAAACCACCAGCATTTCAAAGCACAAGCCATAATATTAGTAATGTTACCAAGCATATATTAGCCTGTCCGTGGTGGGGAAACGGTAGCTGTCTCCCACAACTGTCATAGCCAGAGAGGTTGGAACACTTCCTCAGACGTCCGCATTACAAATGCCTGGGAGAAAGGGACTCAGAAATGGGCACCAGAGGTAGACAGCATCAGCCTATTGTTTTTGGTTAATCTCATGATGCAGTTATTTTTTTCCCCTAACTGAGGATGATGTTACACACGTTTATATACAATGGTAGAAGGCAAAGTGGTCAGTTCTCTCCCACCTTGAATTTGTTCAGAAACTGGGAAGGAAATAGAAAGTGAAGTCACCGAATAGAATAGAATGTCACTGCTTTTGCAATTTTCCTCAGGAAAACAGGGGGCTTGGGAAGGCGGAGTAGGAAACCAGCTGAAGATGAACCTGGAATCATAAGGAAATATGCCAGTAACTTACGATCTGGCCAGGTCTAGAGGTTAGCAGTATTTTTTTTCCTCTTTCATCTTTGAAAGGTTCTAGCAATGACTCATCCTATGGGAGTGATAACTAGAAGTACAGCGTCGTACTTTGCTTTGCAAATTTCTTTAAATTTTAATTTCTTATGAAAAGTTTTTCATGTTTGTGCTTCTGTTCATCAACTCATTCCACAGATGTTTATTGATCTTTGACTGTGACCCAGATGCTGAGCTAGGCTAAGGGGGCACATTGCTGAGCATGACCTTGTACAGGACTCTGTAAAGTCCGCATTTGGGGAAGGAAGTCAGACCCTGGCCAGGTAATTACAAGTGTGCAGAGTCGTCAGAGGTGAAGTACACGGTGCCCTGGGAACTTTTAGTCAGGGCACCAACCTGTGGTGTAGGAGATTAGGTTTTCTATCTGGTTCTCTGCATATTCTAACTTGCATGGTTCTTGAGTACGTTTTCCTGTAGGTGAAGACCCCATGGGAAGGTTATAACATCCCGTCTCTGGAGATTTGCCAGATAGAATACCCCACTAAAACTAGGCTGATACCCCAATTATAAGTAACTCAGTTATGCTGTTACCTGCATGTCTGTTTCCCTCACCTGTCTGTCTGTGCTTATTTGTGAGGGCAGGTAACATGTCTTCCTCATCTTGGTATTTTCCAGTGTACTTGGAACATGAGAGGTACTGATTCATATTTTTTGAGTATAAAATGGAGTTTGGGTTAAGACACAGCTCCTGCCTGTCAGGCACTCACTATATTCCCCCAAAGGAAACAGTTCCAGGGACATCATAAGGCAGACCAGGGTTACTTGCTAAATGGAAAGTCTGGGGGCTGCTGGGGGGGAGCCTCCAAAGGCTCAAGTGATCTGGAAAAGGCTTTCTGAGCAGCTTACCTGTCCTTTCAGAGTGAAGTCATTTGTGCAACAAAGGCCAAAGAGGACAAGATGGAGCAGGTCTGCTGAACCTCTCAGCCAGTCAGCGGGGGTCTGACCGTTCTTTGGGCAAACCTTGCTGAGAACTGGCTATGTCCCAGGCACCAGCTAGGGATACAACTCATAGTCTAGGTGGGGTAAGAGCAGACAAGGTACGATAGACTAGGAGTGAGCATGGAGGGCAACAGGAAGGGCATCCTGGTTTGGGGTGAAGTTGAAAGTCATTGCAGGAGATGTTAGCCAAGCTAATAGGTATGTGTGGAGTGGAAATTTTCAGGTGGATAAAATGGCATATTTAGAAGACCAAAGGAGAGATAAAGATGGGCAGAGAGAGAGAGAGAGAGAGACAGAGAGACATGACAGACAGGTGCAAGTGTTTTCAGACAACTCTACGTAGCTCTTTTTCATTTGCTGCTTCTCATCCTCAGACCCGTCACCTGGCAGAGGCAGGAGCCCAGCACTCCTGAGATGCCTATGCTGGTAGATGGAACCTAATCCCTAAACTGTTAGCTTTTGGCTCCCTCAGCAAGGGTTGACATTTTTCTTGGCTGAAACCCGGGGTACACTCTGACTGAGCTGAGTTTATACTTATCACAAGGTGCTGATTAGGCCGAAGTCAAGTGACAGGTGTTTGAAGATGCTGAAGAGGCAGAATTCCCCGGCCCTCAGTTGGTCTCGGAGCTGGACCAAATAAAAAGAGACCCAGTGCAAAGCCCACCACTGCTTTCGTGTCAGCGAGGACTAGCGGTGCTTGCCAGTGGTGTTTCCCTTTTCTCACAATTGTGGGAGCTTGGCTTCATTTACTTTTTCTAAATTGAAAGAAATGATACCAGTAACCCACATTCATAATAGGAAAATTAGATAAGGAAGAAGAGAAAAAACACTGTGATCCCACTGCCCAAAGGAAAAAGCATATCGGGTTCTATTCCATTTTCTTCACTAACATGTACAGTTAAGAGACATTATTTTTGAAAGCTTATAAGGTAGTGGAAAGCATTCATTTTCCCCCAAAGTTTTTTTTTTAATGTTTTATTTATTTTTGAGAGCAGGAGAGAGAAAGCATGAGCAGTGGAGGGGCAGAGAGAGAGGGAGACGCAAAATCAGAAGCAGGCTCCAGGCTCTGAGCTGTCAGCACAGAGCCTGACGCGGGGATCGAACTCACAGACTGTAAGATCATGACCTGAGCCGAAGTCGGACACTTAACCGACTGAGCCACCCAGGTGCTCCTCCCCCAAAGTTTTTATTTTTCCCTTAACCATAATGGTATTTTGCATTTATTTATATAGTACTCAGTTCATATAATACTGCTACTTTCTATCACAGTAAAGTCTTAGAATTGTGTGAGAAAGCTGACATCATCCCCATTGTACAGTCAAGAAACTGAGACCCAGAAATGTTATGTGACTTGTCCAAATTCAACCAGCTAATAAATAACAGCATTTCAGATTCTGGTTTTTGTTTTGTTTTTTTTTCATTAATAAATGTGTACCATATTTAAAATTTTTTTAACATTTTATTTTATTTTTTTTAAGAGACAGAGAGGACAGAGCATGAGCAGGGAAGGGGCAGAGAGAGAGGGAGACACAGAATCTGAAGCAGGCTCCAGGCTCTGAGCTGTCAGCCCAGAGCCCGACATGGGGCTCGAACCCACGAACCGTGAGAGCATGACCTGAGCCAAAGTCGGATGCCCAAATGACTGAGCCACCCAGGTGCCGCCCAGATTCTGGTTTTGTGACTCTCAAATATAAAGCATTTTCCTTTGGAATATAACCTCCATGACTACAAAAGCAACAGCTTTAGAGACACACACAGCCACACAGCATTGTCTTTTTTTTTTCACTAGGAGCTTGTTATCAAGCCTAACCAACTGGTTAAGCACCCAGGTGCTCCATAGAGTTACCTAGAGTGTTGATTACATAAATGTGATTAGTGAGAGGAGTTAGAATTTCCAGAAAGACTAGGGAGCATGCAAATGGACTAGGATAATTGTGATATATTATCCAAGGCAGATATTTTATTGATAATATTAGGTGTGTGTCAGAGTTGGGTAAGATTTTTAGCTTTTCTTTTCTTTTCCTTTCTTTCTTTTCTTTTCTTTTCTTTCTTTTCTTTTCTTTTCTTTTCTTTTCTTTTCTTAGAACAGGAAAAGCACAGAAGAACCCTATGCTTTCAGTCTAGCCTAAATGAATAAATAAGAAAAAGAAAAGAAAAAGGAAGAAAGAAAGAAAAATACCCAGACAAATAATTCCAAAGCTGTATACTTTTGTCACGAATTCTCAATATATAGTGGAAGCTGCCAAAATCTTGCTGCTCGGGATGAGCAATTGCCATAACATCATTTGCAAACGCTGTGGGGGCCAGAGAGCTCATTTCTGTTCCTCAAAATAGCAATACAGGTGAATAAAAGTCCATAGATAATAAAATTAGGTAAGTCAAAACTTTGTTACATAAAGCGCTAAAAGTATCACCTGGTATCTCCGGTTTTGTCAGCATCCAGGTTCAGAGAACTGTTGTTTCTAAAAGTGGTATCTTATTGAAGAAAAGATTAAAAAAAAAAAAGTTGTGTGTTTTTATGAACCAAAAGGAGAAAGAGAAAGTGTTGGAGTAGATTAATTAATTAACTCATCTTGCACTCCTTCACAGTTATTTACCTATTCTATGTGCTATGCTAGTCATCAGACTTTGTTATAAGGATAAATAAGAGATGTCTCTAAGGTATACAGGAAAAGAGGGGTGAAAGGCTATAAACAGATTACCAAGGAGTGTGGCAGACGTTTTGAGCAGGTCGCTAGAGCAGAAGAAAGAGAAAGTAGCTCAAAACTGCCTAGGGAAGCTGGGAACTAGTCCCAGAGAGGAGAGGACATTCGAGTTGAGTCTAAAAGGATGAAAAGGGAAAGGATATTCATGCCTACTACATAGCTAGCATTGTGAGATACTCTGACTTTCTAAGAAAAATAAGACTCAGTGGGAAGTCAAGAAGGGCAGACAGACACATAAAGAATTCGAGGCATGGTCATATGCAAAGCGCCATCAGAGAGGGATTGTATTGAGTCCTATTCAGAAGTCAGAAAGTAGCACTCAATATTGTCTGTGAGTGGTGGGTTTTTTTTTTGGGGGGGAGGGTTTTGTTTTGTTTTGTTTTAGAATAAGGAAGTTAAAGGCTAAAAAGGAGACTTTTGTCCCACATCAGGCTCTTGGAAGAGGGTCTCCAGAGCACATCCAGAGGAGCCAATTTGTTGGTTTCAGAACGATTTTAGCAAGTACCTTAGAAGGGGAAAGATGTGCCATAGTTGATTTAACCAGATCTCTATTGGCTAAAGAAAGGTGGCCTAGACTGGAGTTGCTGGGTCCACAAGTAGGTCCATTTTTAAGGCTTTGATTCTTTCTGCTCAATTGCTCCACAGAAGATTCTACCTTTTCCTGTAGCAGCATGCTGCAATCCCACTTCCCTTAAACCTCCCCTGATACTAGGTGTTCCCACTTTAAAATCTGTGGCCATTCGTCAAGCAAGTAGCAGTTTCTCATTGTGGTTTTACCTTTAATTTGTTTTTGAAAAAAACAATGCTAGCTTCTTACGTGATCGGGTGCCCATATTTATTCTTTGGTGAATTGTTTATTTATATCCTTGGCCTGCATTTCTCTTGAGGTTTTACTTTTTTCTTATGAATATATAATTTTTTTTCTATATTAAAGGTATTGAGCATCTATTTTATATTGCAAATGTGTTTTTTTTTTAAAGTTTGCCGATGGTCTTTTACTTTTACCTATAACAATGTTGCTGATAGAAATGTCAATTTTAAAAAACAATTTATTTATTTGTTTATTTATTTATTGAGAGAGAGAGAGAGAGAGGGAGGGAGGGAGCATGCATGCATGCACACACGAACTGGAGAGGGGGCAGAGACAGAGGGAGAGAAAAACCTAAGGAGGCTCCAGGCTGTCAGTGCAAAACCCTGTGTGGGGATTGATCTCACAAAAAGTGAGATCATGACCTGAGCCAAAGTCAAAGAGTCAGACACTTAACTGACTGAGCCACCCAGGTGCCTCTGAAATGGTAATTTTTAGTAGACAAATACATGTATTTTGTTTTTCCTTTTATGAATTCTGAATTTACCTGTATTTGCCATCCATAAGACTTTAAAAAATATTTATATATTTTTATATTATTTATATTGTATATTTATGTTATATCTATATCTCTATATATCTTTTACTTATATATATCTTCTAGGATTTAAAGGTTTTCAAGCTTTTTTGAAAGAGAGCACAAGTGGGGGAGAGGGGTGGAGGGAGGGAGAGAGAATATTAAGCAGGCTCCATGCTCAGTGTGGGGCTCAGTCCCATGACCCTGGGATCATGACCTGAGCCGAAACCAAGAGTTGGATGCTCAATTGACTGAGCCTCCCAGGTGCCCCTAAAGCTTTTTAAATTTTGTGTTTGAGTATCTAATCCATTTGGAAATTTTTTTGGGTAGTGTTTTATAGGGGGAAAAAACCCCGAATTTTTCTCCAACTGTTTAGTTACCTAAATACTATTTTAAAGTAATCCATTCCTTTCCTACAGACTCAAAGTGACACCTTTATCATATATTCAAGTCACATATGTGTATGAGTCTCTTCTAGATACTCTCTTTTGTTTCATTGAGCTACCAGACTTTTAATTATTGAATGTTTGTAATGGTCATATTCTTCCATTATTTGTTTAGGATTTATTTTGTTTTTTTTTTCTGCTCACATTCATACTTTATAAATGATATATCAAGTTCTACCAAATTGTTCCACTGACATATTTATTGGCATTTTCTGTAAATATCTAAATTACTTGGGAAGCATCACTTCTTTTTAATATTATGTTGCTTCGTTCAGTATGTATTCAGGTTCCTTAGTAAAGTTGTGTGGCTTTTTTGGTTGGGTCTACATGTTTATTATTGAGCTCATTCCCAAATGTTTTAGAGAAATGACGTTTCTCACAGCTGTTTGCTGTCCCCCCCACCAGGTTCTGACCACATCCGTGAGAAAGATGGACTCTGGGCTGTCCTCGCTTGGCTCTCCATTCTAGCCACCCGCAAACAGAGTGTGGAGGACATTCTCAAAGATCACTGGCAAAAGTATGGCCGGAATTTCTTCACCAGGTGAGTCATAGCCTGGCGGGAGTATGGAGGTAGCATGGGGAAGCGGGCAGAGCGAATCCTCATGTGTACAAATTCTTTCCTGTCTCGAGTGATAGTAAAACCCTAGTTCATCCAGCCTCTGCACATTGAGGGATTTTTAAATAATTCACTGAGGGTCCAAAGAAATTACGTCTTTTATGTTAGCCATAAAGAATGAGACTTAAAACATTTAATTAACTTATTCAAAAGAATAAATGTTTTGTAAGCTTTTTAAATGTAACTGCAGGTATGGGGTGCCTGAGTGGCTCTGACGGTAGAGCATCCGACTCTTGATTTTGGCTCAGGTCATGATCCCAGTGTCATAGGATTGAGCCCTGTGTCGGGCTCCGTGCTGAGTTGTGGAGCCTACTTCAGAGTCTCTCTCTCCCCCTCTGCCCCTCTCCCCCACTCATGCATGCTCTCTGTCTCTCTAAAACGTTTTTAAAATTAAAAAAATATTTTTAAATGTACCCGCAGGTGGACATGATAATTGCGTTGAATTTGAATTCTGAAGAATGGATTAGAATTTTATTTCTGCCCCTTAGTGCATTGGGAGGTCATTTAACCTCTCTCTAACAGAAAACTGTACTCATTTCTGTCATTTGTAGAAATGGAAATAACAGTATGAGTAGATTAAATGAAATAAGAGTCAGAGAGTGTTCTATAAACTCTGGGGCACTCAAAGTATGGAACATTTTTTTCCTGAAATTATGGAAACAATTATGCTTAGTCTAAATCAACTTTTCTAACTCATTAAAATGGGTCCCCAAAGGCTGCGCACTTGTCAATACGTCTTTCATTGATTCGATAAATATTGACTGTGTACCTCCTTTCCTCCAGGCACTGAGGATTCAGCAGTGAACAAAATACTTCGAATACTTAGTAATTCCTCTTTGCCATGCACACTTCTATTTTTAAAGAGCATTAATTTTTTTTTTTTTTTTTTTTTTTTTTTAGTAGTGCTTTTCACTAATTCCAATTTGCCTTTCCCCGGTAAGTGTAAAAATCTAACAAAATTTTTCCTAGAATTTCTCATATTTCCTAGGAAGGAAACAAATAGTAAACAAAGAGTAAATTGTTTATCTGTAAGAAATGCATAGATGTAATTTCTTTGGACCTCAGTTGCCTTTTCTATAAAACAGGTGAGTTAAATTAGAGAATTTAAAAAAATATATCACAGAGCGAATAGTCCATGATCTCCGGATAGTCAGTAAGAATTTAACCTTAAGTAATTCAGCCTCCTTAATCAGAATCCCTTTATCCGCTTTGGAGAAGTTTATTGCTGTCTTCCTTAAGTTATTCATTTGAGGAAGGTATAAGTAATCACTGTCACATGGTACTAGAACAGAACCTGGGAACCAAGGCAAGAATCTCTACTTTCTAAGAACCAGAAAAATCTGGTAATTCAGAACAGCAGTTATAAACTCTCTAGAACCTAGAATGTCATGAAGGCAGGACCATCTCTGTGTTTGTGCTTCATGATATCACCAAATACCTCACTCATAGTGACACTGTAAATACGCTTTGAATTTTTTTTATGTTTATTTATTTTTGAGAGAGAGAGAGAGAGACAGAGAGAGACAGAGAGTGAGTGGGGGAGGGGCAGAAAGAAAGGGAGACACAGAATCCAAAGCAGGCTCCAGGCTCCTAGCTGTCAGCACAGAGCCCGACGGGGGCCTCAAACCCATGAACCGTGAGATCATGACCTGAGCCGAAGTCAGACACTTAACCGACTGAGCTATCCAGGCACCCCCTGTAAATACATTTTGAATAAATAAATAAATAAATAAATAAATGAGTTAATAAGTGAATAGTAGCCAGAGTGGAATGAAGTTAGGAGGGGTTGTTTGGAGCAGGAAGGGGGTCACTCTTTTTTTTTTTTTTTAATGTTTATTTCTGAGAGAGAGCATGAGCGGGGGAGGGGCAGAGAGACAGGGAGACACAGAATCGGAAGCAGGCTCCAGGCTCCGAGCTGTCAGCACAGAGCTCGATGCGGAACTCACGAGAACTGCGAGATCATGACCTGAGCTGAAGTCGGACGTTTAACCGACTGAGCCACACAGGCGCCCCAGAAGGGGTCACTCTTGAATCAGTTAAAAGTCTCCATCTAAAAACCATTTTAACATATTTTTATCAATGTCAAATAATTGCTACGTAAGCATTTAAAATAAAATCCCTAGAACTTGCATTTATGGTTAATTAAGACTCCAGTGTACCGTCATTTATTTAACAAAAGCGCTCGGCCCCTCGGCATGCATTGTTTCATGTCAGCCTCAAAGCAGTTCTTGATAAGGCAACCGAGATTCTGAGAGATGAGGCAATCTCCCCATGACTGCACAGTTAGTAACTGGTAGAGGCTAGATTCATAGTATGCTCTATGGCCAAAGCCCAGATTCTTTCCATTATACCCCTCTGTGCCTAGGATTTATAGAACACTTCCCGCAAACGCCCAGAGGTCACAAATGTAAAGCACAAACACCTGGTTGTAATTTCTTGCTGTTTATCATTTTAACCAGGGGAAAGAGCTGACTTCAAGATTAAGGGGACTCTTGTCCTTGATTCATAGGATCCTGGAGCCAGAACAGGTTGGCCTTAATTCCGCAGTATTTCTCATGTCTCAGAGGCGTCATCTTACACATATCATATTTGTTTCACTATCACAAATAAATATAGACTCTGCTGTCTTGAGCCTCTGAAAAATAACTCTCTCAAGAGGGTGTGTGCCACTAGGTCAAGAAAATCCACCTGTAAGGGTCTTTAACCTCCTAAGAAAGAAGTCCAGAACAATTCTTGGAGTAATAATAACAGTTATAGAATTTCTTTTCTGATTTGTTTTTGTTTTTGTTTTTGGCTTGGGCTCTTTTGTGTCCACACAAGGCCTCCTCTGTGAGGATGAAGCCAAAGTACTTTGGACCAGAATCCACCTTCACTGAAAGGACAGAGGTGTTTCAGATGTAAAGAGTTAGGGTTTGGCTCCTTCCATCTGGTCAGTGAAAACTTGGCCTTACGTTAGGAAGCTCCTGTGGAGACTGGAACTCTCCTTGGCCCAAATCTCAGCAGCCTCAGGCAGGTCCCAGACTGGGAGCTGTCTCAGCATTTATCCCAAAGAAGCTTTAGGAGTTTGGAAGGGAAGTGCCGGAGTCATATGCTCCTTGATGCAGAGTTCTCTAGAGATAACCTTGCATTTAATTCTACCTCCTCAGGATGTGGTGATTAAAGGTTAGATAGAATCTCTCAAAAGCCTTTCTTTGAAGCTTCTGAGAGCTTATTCTGTAGAAGAGCCAAGATGGGAGTTTTCTGCTTATTCAGAGGCTCGTAACCCTTTCCTGAAATCCTGCAAAGCCTTCCTTTCATCCCTGACCTGCTCCCTCCCCAGAGACAGACAAGGTCGGGCTTTTGCCAACTTCTTCTGAAGTTAGGTGGTTTTGGGGGGACGGCAAAACCAATGATGGAGGAAGTGTGATCTGAAGTCAGTGTGATCTACCTCAGTGTGATCTGAAGTCAGCCCGAGGCCCCGCCTTTGTGACTTCTTGCAGGTACGATTATGAGGAAGTAGAAGCTGAGGGCGCCAACAAAATGATGAAGGACTTGGAGGCCCTGATATCCGATCGCTCCTTCGTGGGGAAACAGTTCTCAGTGGGTGATAAAGTTTACACTGTGGAGAAAATTGACAACTTTGAATACAGTGACCCAGTGGATGGAAGCGTTTCAAGGAATCAGGTAGGAGCAGATTTATGTGAACTGGGAGAGAGGCCTCAGAGCCTCATCCCTGAAATCTCAAGAGAAAAAGGAAAAAAGCCACTTGATCATTTCTCCTTTGCTGTGTTGTTTTCCTAGGGTTGCTGGTTTTCTGTTGGGTCACACACAACTTGCAAATATACTCTTAGGGAAATGGGTTTTGCCCTCGTTCTATGCACTCCCGTGTGTGCTCCTCCTGGGATTCTTAGCCTCAGCTCCAAAGGGCTTTTTACAGCCTCCAGAATCCTGTGCAAGGCGTTGTATCGAATGTGTGTGCAGAAAGGGGCTCTAGAATCTAGAGGTGACAGTTGCCTTGGATGGTGAACAACTGCCTTGGATATCAATCCCTTTCTCTCTCAGAGATTATAGCACAATGCCAGCCGTAAGAGTGTCATTATCATAGACATTCCTCTGGTATGTTCTGATTTCTAAAAAAAAAAAAAGAAAAAAAAATATGACGAGGCATTCCAGACTTAGAAATGTTAACTGTTACTAGCCATAGCATGTGACACGCAGCCAACCCTAACACAGCAGCACGTAGCGAGATAATCACAGTTGAGAGCCTGGACCATGTCTGGATGGAGACAGAACTGTTAGAGTTTCCCTCAGTGGGTGCCAGGGACCCAAGGCTGCAGGCTAGGTCAGCCCTTCTCCAGGCTTCTCACAAACACCCAGGGCCTGGGGTCCTGTTTCCTCTGGTTCTGCCGTTATCACAAGATGGACTCACCGCGAATAATTGAGAAGCAGAGATAATAAAGAAGGAGGTGAACATTCTGTTACAGCTCTCCAGTTTGCTTTTTCCTGACAGACCCAGATTTTTGGCCTGGTCCTTCTCGAGACATCTGGCAGCTTTGAAGGAGGTGGACTGCAGGATTGATTTAGTGCCTCTCTGGAGAGCAGGTAGTGGATGGGTGGATGGAGCGGGGTCACAGCGGCCCTCAGTGCCAGGAGTCTCCCATCCTCAAAATATGAGCGCAGTGGGCTTTCTTCCCTATGCCTTTTCAGCCCCTGTGAGAACTCTGGGTCCAGTATGGATGGTTGTAAGTGATGTCTCAGATAATTAGAGAGACAGGCCCGGGGTGGAGTAGAGGGTGGGTGTGGAAAGGGAGAGGGTAGGGTCTGGGGATGGCAGAGCAGAGCAGAAGTTTTTGTAGAGAAGCCTTCAGAGAGAAAGCAGGCATTTAGGAAAAGTCAACCCTAACTCTGCCGTGTACCCAGCATCTGCGAGGAGGGAGGAGGGGAGCTGAAGGGAGTCAGCATGAGTGTGCGTGCTGCTCTCTGCACTCTGGGAGGAAGAACTTGGCAGCTTCACATTCTAGAATCAGAAAGTCTGGGCACTTAGATGAAAGACCAGGTAGGAGGGAGAATCTTGTGGAGTAGGTATAGCATCTGCCATCAAGTGGAAAGAATTTAGAAGCTTCATGTTGACGCTCTGGGAGAGGTAGACCAACCTGGGATGTTTCTAGAAAGTAAGACATGGTAAATGGGAGTTAACCATATCCTCCCTGTGACGACGGACTCAGGAGTATACTGTGTGCATGTCATCTGCTGTGTTCACTGCTGAATGGCACAGCTAGACCCTCGATGGGGTTTGGTGACCAGGTGAGGAGCAGTGTCTTCCCGTCTGGTTGGTCTTTGGCTTTATGCGAAGTTCTTCTTTGTTTGGGAGAATGACAGGCTCACAAAGACTAGAGAGTTCTCAGATAACTGTCTTACCAAACCTTCCTACCTCTCGCCGCAGAGTATCTACCCAAGAGTCTTCAACCTCAGGTCCCCGGAAGCAAGAAGACCATTGAGGATGAGAGATGCTGCCAGGCGGGGGAAAGAAGGCAGCGGGGGGTCAGGGGCATGGGTCTGGCATGGTGCCAACATGGACTGGGCTTTGAGTCCTCGGTCATGGGTGGGGAGATTGGTCACAGGATCCTGCTTGAGAGGCTGGGAACAGCCGACTTCCACCATCTGGGGCACGCGGCCTTATGTTCTCTCTTTGAGATTCTCTATCAGTGTTTTGCAAAGAGTTCTTCCTCTCATCTGTCTGGAATCTCATCTGCTCTGGTTTCAGCCCATTCTGTCCATGTTTTCCTCCTGATCTGGGGATCAGATTTCTGCATCTAGTGGCTTATTTGTTTACTTATTTATCAGGCTTCAAACTGGAATGGTTAGTCTATAAATTACAGGGAAGTGGGAGAGGTGGGGAGGGCAGGCCTGTGTCATCCAGCACCGCTGCACCCCGGGTCAGATCTCCCGCCTGACGCTGGGAATGCTTCTCCCCCACCCCCGTGCTCAGCCCCCTTTGGCTGGATGCAGTGACAGGCTGACCAAGGCAGATTCGTGGGGCTTAACTGCTGCCATTTATCAAGAATCTAATCCTCCAATTGATCACGCATGGGTGAAATTAGATCTCCAAAATGAACCCCTTGTAATTTGCCAGCCTTCGGTTTCCCTTTCAGCATGTGGGGAAGACATCTCTGCTTTTCTTCTCCAGGGCTTGCGGCTCATTTTCGCAGATGGTTCTCGCATCATCTTTCGACTGAGCGGCACTGGGAGTGCAGGGGCCACCATTCGGCTGTACATCGACAGCTATGAGAAGGACATTGCCAAGATCTACCAGGACCCCCAGGTAATGCCCAAGCCTTGTGCCCTGGCTAGTTTTTTCTGCACTGAGTCTGTGTGGTCACAACCCACTTCTCAAACGGCCCAACATGTATGCTCACTTTTCTCCGTGTCCCTTCAGTACATCATAACAACAGCCGTAGCTAACAATTATCTCAATACTTTCTACTTGCCTGGCTCTGTTCTCAACCCATTACCCAGCTGGATTTACTCATTTAAGTCTCAAATGAGGTAGACTCTATTGTTATCTCTACTACAGATAAAGAAACAGGCAGAGAAGGTTAAGTGGCAGTTAATAGGGTCCCATGCCCGGTAAGCAGCAGATTCAGGGCAACTAATCTTCAAATCAGCCCCTCGTCCAGTGTTCTGGCCTGTCGCTGGTCATTTGCCACTTTGCTTGGTCCGATTGCCTGTTCTGGCAGAGGACATGCTAGGTGGTGGGGCAGACAGTTTCATGACCCAGAAATAAAGGTCTTTATGGAAGAGTCTGCAGACTTGCGGCCTGGTGGTTTGGGCTCCCAGCCCTACATGAAGAGTCTCCAGAAGTATGTCAGAGTGAGGAGGGACTCTGGGGCCGGAGGTGGGGCAGAGAACTTGGAGGACAGCCACCCAAGCGGGGGCAATGGCACACAGGAGTCTTTTGCCTCATATGTTCTTCATGCACTGGTCTTGACAAATGCTCCTCCAACCAGAGTTCCATAGCCAAAATTTTTAGGAAGTGTGGTACTTTAACCCCTTCCTCACATAATACACAGTGTGCCTTAAGGGCTCTGAGAAAACTTACGGTGAAGACACCGGTTTAAGTGGCATCTCATCATGCTTATTTTTCCACAGAGCCTTTTTTCCTCTAACACCTAATTAAAATCCTAGGAAGCTCATTTGGAAGGCCTTGGCATAGCGGCTTTGAGCATCAGTTTTGGAGTTAGAAAGATCTTGTTTTAAATTCAGTTCCTGCCGCCCGAGTACCTGTGTGTCTGTGGGCAAGTCATGTCAGTGCTCTGAGCTTCGGTTTCCTGGTAGATTCCTACCTGCCTCATAGGGTTAAGATAGGGATTTAAGGAGGCGAGTGATACAAAGTCCTGAACGCTGTGCCTGGCGCATAGGATCAGCTTTTGAGAAAGTGTGGCTCTGATAGTTGCTGTTATTCCAAAAGGAGGGAGGTGAAAGGATGCCTCATTTTTACAATTTTTTGCAGGGGCTAGACTCCAGTTTCAATCACTGCCAGATCTCTGTTGTGCTATAAGTAGCCCTGAAACTTAACAAATGCAGTGGTGTCTGTACTGTAGACCCACAGAATAACAGAGCAAAAGAAAAAGAAGAAGGGAATCGTTTTCTTTGCCTTAATACCTGGCACATGGTCGATACAAAGAATGAATGAAAGATCAGTTTCTTTGAACCACAGGCTTCATGAGGTCGGAGGGAAGTGGAGAGGGAGGTGGGAGACTCTGAACGGTGTAGGAATAGGCTGAAGGTGCTCACAATACCTAGGTGTGCCGCTGTTCCAGCTAGGAGATGCCTTCCCTGACTCTGGAGCTGCTGGGCATCAGCCTCAACACTTTCAGGGACTGTGGGAGCCCCAGGGGGAATGGCAAGTGATATGGTCAGCACATGGAGTTGCTTCTGTGGCTGTCACCCGGGAATAATGAATTGGTGGGGATTAAGATGAGGGAAAGTAACAGTAGTCCATAGGAAATGAACTACTCTTGGTTCTGCCCTTGAGTCACTTGGTTAAATCACTTCATCTTTTTGGATATCCATTTCCTCATCTGTAAAATGGGCAGTTGAGCTAGATAGATACCATTCTGTAATGGTAGAATTCTCTCTTTTTTTCCCCTTTAAGTGAGAGGGAGATAGGAGGGTAGCGTTGTTGGATTTCGAAAAGACCTCTTTGGGTACGGTGTGGGCAACAAATTAGAGGGCGCAGAAGTGGAGGCAGAAGCACCATTGTTCCTGGTAAGAAAGGGAACATTGATTTAGAAAGATCTGTGGCGGCCGTTGAAAGATACCTAGAAGGTGAAAGTCACTTACGCTTGCTGATAGATTGGAGAAGGGGAATGTGGGAGAAGAAGGGGTCAGGAGTAACTCTTAGCTGTTCATTAGCCTTATTCGATGGACTGTGGTGTTGAGTCATTGACATAGGGATGCTGGAAGCAGGTTTTAGGGGAAAGACACATCTTTGTGCTTAGGTTTGCAGAGTTGAGGAGCCTTTGGGGTGTGGGAATAGGCCGTCAGACGTGTGGGTCTGGGAGGCAGTCCGAGGGCTGGAGCTATGGATTTGTGTCTGGAGAAAGTAATGGAAAAGCTTCTCCTTGTGTCTCCCTCAGGTCATGTTGGCCCCCCTTATTTCCATTGCTCTGAAGGTGTCCCAACTCCAAGAAAGGACGGGACGAACTGCACCCACCGTTATCACCTAAGAAGACAGGCCAGACGCGGTACGTCCCTCCACCCCGGACCCTCCAAGTCATCTGATTGAAGAGCATGGACAGAAACAAAGCATATTCACCCAGGCTTTTTAGGATTCCTTTTCTCCACTAACCAGTCGTTGACGAATGGCATATTAGTGCAACACTGCCATTGGTGGGAAAAAGGGAAAGAGGACCCAGGGGCTTATGCTAATGCCACCTCCTTTCCACGCCCTTCGGCCCTGCTGTTGTGTGGGTATTTGTGTCCCTAGCACCAGCTTCTGTTTACCACGATGAGATGGAGGTTGAGCTTCAGCTAGTGAGGCCATTTCTCATCCTTAGGATGTGCCAACAAAATGCCAGTGCAAGTTCTGTTCTCTTTGGTGAATTCTTGCCCCATTCATTGTTTACATGTGATCCAGCAAAATGCGATTTCTGGTGCCTTCTCTCCAGTCAATTCTTTCCTCAGAGTGAGACGTACTTCTCTACAGATTTCTGCCTTGTTTTGCAACATAGTCCCAGTCACACGAATATTTTGGGATATTAAAGCAAAATAAGCTCCTATTTCTTGATGTCTTTTTTTTTTTTCTTAACAGCAAAACGCTCTTTCAATTTCAGAAAGAAAATAGATTTTTTTTTTTTTTTAAAGGAAGGTGTCATATTTTGTTTTGATGTCCTGGCTAGAAAACAAAATATTCTCTGTGCTAGGTTCAAAATCCTCCTGCTCAAAAACTGGAATTTCAGATGTTAGCAGGGTCAACCGAGCCCTGGCTCCATCTGAAGTGGATAAAGTAAACTTGACATGGTTAATTTGGATGAGGAAAGCAAGACTTTCAGGAGATCTTAAATAGCAAAGTACTGCCGTGTCCTTTGCGGCGTTGAGATGCCTTAATGCCTACTGAGGGGACCCTGAGGTAGAACTCTCAGAACACGAGATTAAGATCCCTGGCATTTGACGGGATATCTTGAGCCCATTGTCATCTTCCTCGTCTTAAAACACACAGATTCAATCCAGGAGTGTAATGTGGTGATAAAAGCACAGGCGTGGGAGCCAGCACACCTGAGTTTGAATCTCACTCGAGATTTTGAGTCACCTTTGAATACCATTTTCCGTATCTTTAAAATTAGGATGAAGGGGCGCCTGGCTGGCTCAGTTAGTAGAGTTGCAACCTGAGGTCTTGGGGTCATGAGTTCAAGCTGCATGTTGGGCATGGAGCCTACTTAAAAAAAACTTGTAGAAAAAAATTGTTGAGATGAAAATAGTTCCAAGTTTATGGGGTCATGGCGAACATTCCGTGAGTGGGCCTGGGAAAAGCATTGGGCGCTTTATCTAGTCCACGGTAAGTTGTCAAGCAAGTGGGAACTAGGATTGTGCTTATACTATCGTGTCTAGATTATAAAGTATTAGAAAAACAAAAATTGTAACACTAATATTTGTGATGCATTTATGGTTTGCAGGGCGTTTCCGCAAAGTCACCTTGCCATACAGACTATTCCAGAGAGGCAGCCCAGCCCTGCACCCCTCCCCACCCAGAGTGGACTCCCCATTCCAGGTTACAGGGTCTCCATCTGGGGGTGAGATTTCCAGTGTTGCCATTTAACAAGGGGGTCTAGCCCAGCAGACAGAACTGAGCTTTCACTCAGACGAAGGAATACTCAGGAAGAGGAGTATTTATCAAATGAACACCAGACATTATTCTGAGTGTTTTCCGTATGTTCTTTACATGCTCCCACTCTATGAGGTAGGTGCTCTGGATGTCCCCATTTTACAGATGAAGTCTAGTGACTTGCCCAGTGTCGCACCACTGGATGGTGGTGACATGCGCCCAGTCCGTACAGCTCAGCCCTGCCCGGTTTGCCAGTGCTTTGTATTGCCCCCTTCTCTTGACTGGCTGCTGCTAACAGGTGAAAGAAAGGTTTCTGCATTTGCACAAATGCCCCTGTATTTTATTTATTAAAGAGTCATATACCGTGAGCGTTGGGTGCCAGAAAGTTCGTTTTGCCATTGTCGTCGCCACCCTCCCTCTGGCCCTGGGACCTTGATACTTGGGTATATCCGTCAGCCAGGAAATAGGTATTGACCCACACCGAGTGTGAGATGCCATGGGAAAGGAGGAATGTGTGGCACACAGTTGCCGCCCTCCAGCCGCCTGTGAGAGCAGCGAAGGGAATGAAGTCCAGCACAAACAGAAGACCGTACAGGATAAGTGCCTTACGAGTCGTGCAGGCAGTACCCGATGTTAGAATCCAGATTTTCTAAGCACCTGTTCAGTTTCAGATGTTGGGCTACAAGCTTTTCAGTAACCCTGTAAGCAAGACGTTCTTATTCCGGTTCTGGAGTGCAGATAGCTGAAGCCGAACAGAAGCTCCAGTCATTTGTCCCTAGTTCCCCGCTCCATGTGGTTGAAGTGGAATTTTGACCGGGAATCTCATTTGCTTTCCACGACCCTTTTCTGCCTCTCCTTCTGTTGAATCAGCTGCAGACACTCCCGGGTCTGTGGCCCCTGGAATGGCTTTATAAATTTCCTCCTCACCTCTGATCATAATTCAGCTGTGTTCCCTGACCCCACGCGGCTACAGGTTTGGGAGTTAGAAGCTCAGGGGGGAAGAGGGAGGTGATTGGAGCCATGGAGCAGTGGGGGTGGGCATGGATGAGGGCCACCGTTTCTCCCTCTGTGGCTTCCAGAGAGACACCCCAGCACATGTGCCCGCCAGGAATGCTGGGGGGTGGGACCCTGAGAGGCCGGCCAGCGGCCTGCTGCCAAGCTTCCCCGCCTGCCAGGATTGATGTGGTCTGTGAGTCAGGCCTGTTTTCTTTGGGGTGTGGTGGGGATTAGAGTGAGAAAATTGGGTTGGAACTGTTTGGGGCTAAACTCTGAAACTTCACTTTCCCCCTCCCTCTTGACATTCTGCCTTCTCTTTGGAGAAGCAGATTCCAGGGCAGGGATGTTCCCCAGGTCCAGAAAATGGCCAGGCTCATAGGGGACGGGCCCCACCTCCGAGAACAAACACAAAGGCCAGGCTCAGTGTATTTCGGGGGAGGCCAGGCCTTGGTCCCTCTGCTTCTGCTGCCTTGGAGTTCATCCGTGCTGCATTCTTCTGCGTTTCTTGTTCACCCACTAGATGGATATTGGCCTTCCTATGTAAGAACCCTTTAGAAAACATATTACAAAGTGTAGGAGACACCCCCCCCCATGTTTTCACGTTCTGAACTCCCAGCAAGAGTAATGATGTGAGTTACGGCAACCGTTATGCACAGAGTTACTGCATCTTGCCTGAGTTCCAGTGGAGATCCTCTCGTGGCCTCCGGCCTTCGTTCTTGCCTCCTCTGGTCCATTCCCCTCGTCATCAGCTAAGTGCTCTTGCAAATGTTCAAGTCCAAGTGGGTGTGTGTCGCCTGTAAGGCCAGGTGTCCTGCCTGTGGTCTACCCCACCAACCACTTGTCCTCTGCTCTTGGCCACATAGAACCACCTGTGGTTCTCTGGAAATCCTGTGCTCTGTTGGCTCCATGTCTTCGTAGCTGCTCTTCTGTCTGTCTGCATCCCTTTTTCCCTCCATCCCACCCTCCACCATATCCCCCCAACCCCAGCTTGTTCCTTACAGACTATCTTCTCCACGAACCTTTCTCTGAGCCTCCAAAGTCTGGTTTGAGCCTTTTTCAGGTATTCCTACAGAATCCTCCTCACAGCACTCACCACGCTCTATATTAAGAGCCTGTTTACTTTCCATTTCTCCCACTGCCCTGCGAGCTCCTGGCACGGGCTTTTCGTCAGGATTCACCCAGGATCTTGCCCTATGCCCACCACATAGTAAAAGTTTGATAAACAGTTTCTGGAAAGAGTGAATGGAATCTAGTTGCATGGCAGAATGCTTTCTTTTGCTGTGACCCCCTGTGCCCACCCAGCCTGTGGAGAATGATTATCTTCATTCTGCAGGTGACAAGTTAGTTGACCAACTTTCACAGCTAGTGAATGTTCTTCTAACCAAGAACTCTCTCATAAGAAAGCTTTAGAGGTTGAAAGCGAGACAGCACCCAGGACAGAGGGTCAGGGTGGCTATCGACAGCAGGTGGGAGGTTCATGTGTCATGGTGTCACTTTGAGTAAAATTTAATTTGAATGTTAAAAAAATATTTTATCTCTCCTTGCTACACACGTTAATTGGGAGTGTAGTTGGGGAAGGGTTCTACCAAATTAGCCTGAATGTAGAAAGGAGTTGTTTTCTTCAAGGAGTAGAATCAACAAAGGCAGGCCCAGGCCCTGAAGACCACCTCGGAGCAGATTTGCGGAAAGAAAGCCATGACAGGCAAGGTGGGTACACCAGCCATGGGCCTCCCACCATTGGTGCACACAGCCAGTACTTCTGGAAGATGAGAGGCTTTTCTTGGTTCCTATTATGAAAACAAGACCCATTCTTACAGTTTGGCATGTCATTACACAAAAGGAGTGAGGTCACTGCCAGCAAGACTGTCTCATGTCTGTCTGCTTGTCCTGTGGGAACTTTTGAAGGCTTTGGTTTGGTTTTTCACCAAATGTGAAGACTCTACGTAGATCTATTAAGTTGGATTTGTGGGTGTGGGCTAATAACTATTTTCCAAAAAGCATGTCTTCTGTGATTCAGAGTGCTGCTGTCCAGCTGACAGAAAAGGCAGTTAAGAGTAGCAATCTGTTTGCTTTTCACGACAGTGTCATTTTGCAAAAGTTCTGTCTCCATTCCTTTCTGACTTCGTTTTTCGTACTGTGATTAGAAGGGCTATTATTATCCCAGATAGAGATGGAAACTCTGAGAGCTTACAGGGCCTGTGCAGAGTCTCACAAACACAACGAGGGAGAAAGCAGACCTGTCACGTGCATCCTTTGGGTGTTTGGGGTTCCTTTTCCGGTTTACCGTTGCTGTATACAAAGGACCCCAAAATCTCATGGTGGTGAACTTTTGCACGATCTTATTATGCTCTGCGGGTCAGGAAATCAGGGCACAGTGGGAAAAGCTTGTCTGCTCTATGATGTCCAGACCTCCCCAAGAAGACTGGAACAGCTGGGGAATAACTCACGTGCCCAGGGGATGGCATCATGGGGGAGGCTCCCAGACCCTGGGAACTGTTGACTGCTGCTCCTGCTCGTGACTTCTTTAACCTTGAGTTTCTCACAGCACGGTGCTAGCTTCTAAAAGGGAGCTTCCCAAGAGCAAGTGCACCGAGAAAGGCAGGCAGAAGCTGGATTTTCCTTTCCTACCTGGCTATAGAAGACATGCGGCATCGCTTCCGCTGTATCCTACTGGTTGTGACCAGCTCAGGCCAGCCCAGGTTCAAGGGCAGGGGAATTACATTCTACCTATTCTTGGGGGAGTGGCAAAGTCATATTGCAGAAGAGCATGTGAGACTAGACTTCTTGTAGGCATCTTTGGAAAATAGAATCTGTCACAATTTTCAGATTCTCTCCCAGCGAATATACCCTTCTGAGTCATGTGAGTATGAATTTAACTTAGAAATTATTGTCACTAGGAGCATCCATCTGGCACTTACCCGAGTATAGACACGTGTCACCATCCCACATTCCCATACCCATGACAGACATAACAAATTGATCGCAGCACCGTTTCTACTAAGCTCAGGACTCCAGAGAACTCAGTACAATATACTAGACAAGAAATAATAGTCAGAAACCAAAATTGCACTGTATGTTAGCTAAAATTTAAATTTAAAAAAGGAAAATTACTGAAAAGAAAAAAAACAAAAGAAATATTAATCACTGCAGTGGGGATGTGAATGAAAACTTACTTGCTACCTGGGAATATTCTTACTTTCCTACCTTTACAATGTTTAACAAACACTTCACATAGGGTGTGAAAGCGTACTTGAAAAATAGTCCATCTGGTCTGTAAATTGCTGAAAAATCTGTGCACAATATGGAGAAAATTAATGATTACTGTTAAATGAGATAAATCACAATTGATTTCAGAAACAGCCTAAAACATATTAGTAAAATAATTTTACCGATATTTTTAAACTCAGAAGTGAAACTAGAGGTTGATTTCACTATCTTAAGGTCATGGTCCCAGCATTTTTCTATACTTTGGCTCTTCCCATCTGCCACTTTGCTGCCTTGGCTATATCAGTCCCTCATATGTGACTTCATGAATCCTAAAGCTTATATAGCTTCATGAATCCCAGGACTTCAGCTCACTGTCTCATTTAATCTTCACAGCCGTGCTGTGAAATAGATTCGCAGTGAACACGACATTTAGCAATCATTCTTTGTCCCATATCATACAGACTACTACTACAAATAACATATATTGATCACCTTTTAGGTACCAGATACCTTTAATCACTTTATATACCCCTTGTCATTTAATCCTTATCCCAACCCAGAAGGTGGGAATTATCAGCTCCATCTTACAAACGAGCAAATGGAGACTGTATGAGATTACGTAATTTGCCTGAGTTTGAAATTAGCAAGTGGTAGAACTGAGATTCGAACCTGCGTTGATCAGACTATAAAGTCCAAGTAAAACCTAGAGCTAGGACCAAGGCCTTGGTTATTTCTCTTGGAAAATAAATTTATTTTTTTTTTATCTAATTTTTTAAATGATGGTTTTGGCAAGATAAACTGATACAATGTTATTAGACTTTGGTGATAATGTTTTCTAATGATGGATGGCAGTGGTATAGAGACATTTACACAATTTGTATTTGGGAAGAGGTCAAAGCTTAGATTAAAATAGACGCCCAAGTTCAGAGGTCCCTTAGTGTCCTCAGTAGATCACCCCTTGTAATGTGGTTAATTTACGGAAGAAAGACTCGGGGATCTGCCCCATCTTCCCAGTCTCCCTGAGCTTGTCTGGTATTGGTTATTCTGTGGGGAAAGTGCCTGGCATCCTAAGAACAGCTCCTCTCAGAACCCCTGCATTCAGTTGTATGTTCCTGTCTCTATGCTTAAGGCAGATTTTCTTTTCTATCATTTAGCAATTTCCAGAGAAAAGAGGATTACCTTCAAAAGACTCTTGTGTGTGCGTGCATGTGTGTGTGTGTGTGTGTGTGTGTGTGTGTGTCGGGGATGGCAGGGAGGGGTGATGGGTGGGAGGAGGGCCTCTGACAACAGTGACCAGGGATTCCCGCTCCAAGGTCCAGTATGACTCTGACCCCAGAATGGCCCATGGTGAGGCTTTGTGGGATAATGACTCTCACCACCATTGCTCCTGCCCTGCGGTGAAAGAACATCCTGACTTCCATAGCAAGGGGACAATGTTCAGCCCAGCCACCTCCTCCCCAGCCTCCCTTTCCAGCTTTATCTCCAATTACAATCCACTTCTTCATCCTCCATCTTCATAGTTCCCCAAATATCTCATATTTTTCCACATTGGCCTGACTTTGCACACGCTGTTACATCTGTTGGAAAATTTTTCCTTATTGTATCCCAATGTTGTCTGCTGTGCCCCATTCCTCTTCTAAGAGAAACCAGCTTCTGATGGGAGAGAGAGTATGACCACTCTTTGTACCATGAGCCACCATCACATTTCCTGGCCACGGCTGATTAGACCAGGGTTGAGCACCTGACTCAAGGGCAGCCAATCCTCCAGTCAACAACCTATCACTCATGCCCTGTGGCTTGGTTCAAAAGGATGAGCTAGAATAATCAGGATTTCTATTGAGAAATCCTGACAAGAACAAATTTGATTGATCTGCCTAGCCAGGAGTAAGACTCTGTCTTCTGGGTGACCACGACACTTCATACCTCCTTACAGTAATGTCTCAGGGAGAAAAATGGTGTCTTGCATTGTATTCCCAAAGTCTGGTTCAATGACTGGTGCATGGAAGAGACTCAGTAAAGGTGTAGTGAGTCCATAAACTCAGGCAAGAAAAATTCACGTCTTTATTACCTCGATGCAATTTAAATCTCCCTCTGACCCTTATTCCAGTAGGCTGCCAGGATTTTTTTCTTTTAATTCCACATTTTACATGTGATTTTTATTCTCTTTTTCTACATGAAAAAGCATAGGTGAAGAGAGTTTAGGTAACTTGCTCGAGGTCACGGTTGTAATAAGTGACAGATCTCAGCTAAAACATAGTAAGTCAAGTCCTTGCTTTTCATCACCGCCTCTCAGATTTCATCTCCATCATTGTGATGCACTGATGAATGAATAAAATACTCTGCGGACCTAAGACTCCTTTCCACCATCAGTTGGCCCCTCTCTTTCTCATTTTTCTTCAGCATTTATTTCATTAATATTTAATCTATCCACACCTAGCAGAGAACTTCCTGCAGTGTAATAATTAGAGCTAACAATGGGTACTTGCCTTATGCCAGCTTCTGTTCCAGGGAATATAAGAGAAAAATTGACTAAATATGGTTGAAAATTACATATTTTGAAATACGAATTCAAGGTGCTATTAGTTCATGAAGGGATTCTTTTTTAAAGCCCAGATGCTTTCCTCCTTTTGAAAAATTTAACTTCAGAGTAAAATTTTCCAGATCTTCAGATCAAGCTTTTGCTTGCTTTCCTTTGGAAGTCAGAGCCTAAGTTATGGAATGGTATGAGTTCCAAATGCTCTGGATATTTCCGTTAGATCACGGGAAGTGTGATGTGACAGGCCTAAGCAGTATAAAAGGTTTTTTTTTTTTTTTTTTCCTTTTCTTTAAATGGATCTTACTTTTGTCGTTCCCTGCTTGGCAATTTGGAAGTTTTTTGTAATAGAGCACATTAAAATCACACTGGTCTTCTGGTCCCAAATGGTGATGTAGGAAGACCCTGGGGGACAGGAAAACAGCCACGGTTCAAAAGGACAACTAGAATATAAAGGTACATCCCTAGAACCCTCCCAAAAGCCAAGGAGCTGCCAGGGCGCTCTCTTGGTCAGAGGGTCTGGCAAGTGCCATGGTTTACATTCCCTTTGACCCTGATAGATGGGAGCAGGGACTGGGCACCATTGCCAGCCTGCTTCCTCAGGACACTCCCATAGTGCTCGCTATAGCTCTAGCCATCTTGCCAAAGTGACACAGGTGCAAAGAACCCTGAACATTCCAGATCAACACCATTTCAGCTCCAGACAACTTTCTAGGGCATCCTTGGAGTGGAGTTCACTGGTATCTCCTGGCTCATGCGTGCTTCAGCTCCAACTGCCTCATCAGGGCACCCCCAGTGTAGAGTACCCTGGGAACCCCGAGCTATCTCTGCCTCAGTTCCAGGCAGCATGCTAGGGTGCCCCCTGCATGAAGCCCCCTGGGGTACCTCACTTGCACTTCCTTAAGCTTCAGCTCTCCTGCTAAGACACTCTTTCCACTGAAAGCCTTGAAACCACTTCAGGCCCACCCCCATTAAAGCCCCAGCTTTATCCCACCAGGGCAGCCCCAGCATGGAGTGCCCCAGGACTCCCAGCCCACTCCAGCCACAAGGCCTACACAGTCTACACTGGGGATGACCATACACAAGACCATTCATTAGTAGCTGTTCTGCCTAATTCATAGGAAGACCCTGCAAGTCAAGCCAAATGAGGAGACAGAGGAATATGTTCCAAACAAAGAACAAGACAAAACCTCAGAAAAGAAAAAGAACTAGATGAAATGGAGGTAAGCAATATGCCTGACAAAGAGTTTAAAGTAGTGATCATAAAAATACTCATTGGGCTGGAGAGAGAAGTGGAAGAACCCAGTGAGAACTTTGACGAAGAGAGACTATAAAAAGCCATCAATAAGAGTTAAAGAATACAATAACTGAAATGAGAAGTACACTAGGGGGAATCAATAGATTAGTGTATACAGAAGCATGGATCAGTGATCTGGAAGTCAGGGTCGATAGAAAGTACACAAGCTGAACAGCAAACAAAAAAAGGAATTTTAAAAAATGGGGACGGGTTAGGGATCTCTTGGACAATATTGAGCAAACAAACATTCACGTTATAGGGGTCCTAAAAGGAGAAGAGAAAGAGAAAGGGGCAGAAAACATATTTGAAGACATAATAGCTGAAAACTTTCCTAAGCTGGGGAAGGAAACAGACATCTGGATGAACCTATGGAGGTTCACATCATGACACCCAATAATTAAAGTGTCAAAGGTTAAAGATAGGAGAAAATTTTAAAAGCAGAACGAGAGAAGCGAAAAGTTAATGTACAAGGGAACCCCCATAAATTATCAGCTGATATCTCAGCGGAAACTTTCAAGCCAGAAGGGAGTAGCATGATATATTCAAGTGTTGCAAAAACATACAACCATGAATACTCCACCTGCCAAGACTGGAGAGATTCGAAGGAGAGAAAAAGTTGACCAGATGAACAAAAGTTAAAGGGGTTCATCATCACTAATCTGGCTTTACAAGAAATGTTAAAGGGACTTCTTTAAGTGGGAAATGAAAAGCCACAACTAGAAGTAAGAAAATTGTGAATTAAAAGATGTAAAATACGACAATATATACATAAAATGTGGAGGAGGGGAACAAGAAAAGTTCTTTTAGAATGTGTTCAAACTTAAGTGGCCATCAGCTCAATATAGATGTAAGCTGTATGCTTAGGATGTTATATAAGCCTCATGGTCACCATAACCCCCAAGCTTATACTAGATATGCAATAAGTAAAGAGAATGAAAGCCAAACATAACACTACAGAAAGTCATCAGTCATAAGGAAAGAGAGCAAGAGAAGAAAGGAACAGAGAGAACCACAAAAACAACCAGGAAACAATGAACAAAATGGCAATAAGTACATACCTGTTAATAATTGCTTTAAATGTAAATGGTCTAAATGCTTCTTAGAGACACAGCATGACAGAATGGATAAAAACCCAAGATCCATCTACATGCTGCCTTCAGGAGACTCACTTCAGATGTAAAGGCACATACAGACTAGGAGAGAAAGGATGCAGAGACATCTCCCATTCCAGTGGAAGTGATAACATTGCACGGATAAAGTCAGCACGGTGAGTGAGCTATTTTCCTCCGTGCTCCATCAGATCATTATTATTATTCCCTTTTTACTGATGAGGAAACCGAGGCCCAGAGACGTATAACTTGTCCAAGGTCCAGTAGCTCTGAGTGGCAGGCAGTCAGACTCTAGAGTGCTGTTTCACAAAATTGAGTTATAACTCACATTCTGTGAAATTCACTTTCAGAGTGTATAATTCACTGGTTTCTAGTGTATTCATAAGGTTGTGCAAACTGTGCAACCATTACCACTGTCCAATTGTGGAACACCTTCTTTCCCCCTAAAACAACCTGGTAACTATTAGCGGTCTCACTCCATTCCCTCCAGCCCCTAGCAACCACAAATCTACTTTCTGTTTCAATGGATTTTCCCGATCTGAGAATTTCATATAAATAAAATTGTATGGTATGTGGCCTTTTGTGTTCCCGGAGCTCTTAACACAAAGCAAATGCCCCTAGACCACGAGATCCGCCAGTGTGAAGGCTATTTTGTTCATTTATGTCTCCACGGTGCTCTGAATCCACTTTACTTTTAAATGAATGAACGCATGAATGAATTATGAAACAAATATATGTAGATACTAAAAAAACTCAGAGTCTGATGTTTGCCGAGTGCCCACTATGGGCTTGGCACAACGCTAAGTGCTTTGCAAAGATGACCTCACTTCAGGCTCATAAACACCCTCACGAGATAAGTACTGTAATATGCCCATTTCACAGAGGGGAGACATAAGGTGGTTAAATAACTTGCTTCAAGTCCTAGACACTGGATGGTGGAGCCAGACTTTGAACTCCCATCACTGGGATGTGAGTCTGCATTCCTAAATTGTATGCAAAGGAGAATCCTTTAGAGAGAGGGTCTAACCTCCTCTGTCTGCAGCAAGAAAATGAAGGACTAGAATACATTTGCAGCTACTTACGGAGCCTATGCTGTGTGCCCAGTCACTGTACTGCATCGGAAGCCATGTGCTACTCAAGAACAAAGGCAAAACACACAATGGCAGTTCCCAGCACAGGCAAAGAGTCAGATGTATGTGTGCTGCAGGAATGGAGAGCCCAAGGCATCTATACAAGGTGCACAGCCCAGGGCCCGAACCACCCTCTCCGTCCTCTGTGGTTAGCGAAGCACATCTCCATGTGTGAGGTCATGGAGCTCATCGTCACCACCCTCGACACCCTCAACATGCCTGGGAAGGGTGCCTCGACTTGGTTATTTTCCTGGCCTGTTAGGGCCCAGGTAGAGAATCCTGCCCTGGCAACGGCTGTGAAGGCTTGGCCTTTGTCTCTCAGGAAAACAGGCAGGCGGCCCTTTCTTCCCCACTGCAGGGCAGGGTGGAGCTGCCAACCAACTCCTTTAGTGTTTCTGGCCTGCTCCGTGGCTTTTCTCTTCTCACAAAGACTGGTGTGTTGGATCTGTTTTTCTAAGTCAGATAGTTATTTGATTTCCACCTCAGAACTCAGTGCCAGCATTCCATGTAGCAGGCCTCACTGCCACAGGCTGTGGTGTAAGAAGAAATCTGGGTTCCCAGAGCACGGTCAGAGATTACACTCCTCAATTCAGGAGGGTGGAGTCAGGAGAGGCTTCCCACACCCTCTGTCTAACATGTGCCAGGCTCAGGCTTGGCCAGGAAGAGGGCTCAGGAGAAGCCCAACCTCCACCAGGCCATGCCCCCTCCAGGAGATCTCACAAACTGGGATGAAGACCAACCTAGAGCTTTGCCCCTGATTCTCTTGTCTTTCTCCCTTGTTCTCTCTGTACTGGTCCAGCGTGTAGGATCAGGGCAAAATGAGAGGGGCATCATGCATGTGGGGTCACACCAGGATGTAGCATCCTAACGCCAGGCTGGGTCTAAGAGACAGAGAAAAATTGCCCCAAGGGGGCAGCCAGAACCTTCCTAACTAACAGAACTATGTTCCATAGCTATGTTGAGGGAGGTAGCTGTTCCCAGCCCGAGAACTGATGGAAATAACAGGGCTATAGCTGGCTCAGTTAAGGTTATGGTAGGAAGAAGAATCTTGAGGACGGAAACTAGGGAGGTCAGAAACAGGTTGAGAAGGGGTCAGCGATGCCCCAGTGGCCACTGGCTGGTTGAATATCTGTGCGGTCATCATGGAGGAAAAGAGATGGCTGAAAACCTCAGCATGGATTGTGAGCATTTGCTCAGTGGGATTTTCCTCCGGGTGCATCCCAGATTGAGGGTCCCCAGAGAAGCTCTGTGTTCGTTTCTCCCAGGTACCCCAAGGGTGCGACTAGTCTGGAGCCTTTTCTAAAGTTGGAGACTCTAGAACCATGCAAGTGGAATGAATTTCAACCCCAAATCCAAGAGAAAACTCATATTTATAAAGGCTCAAAGGGGATGGCTTTTTTTCCATCCACAGACCAGGCCAAGACACAAGTGCTACTATCTCTCTGTGGCGATGGGTTCATTTTTTTCCTGGTCCATTATTTCATCATGCACTGATGTGCCCGGCTTTATGTGTGGTGTGGGTATTGGGGGAAGAAGGTTCTCAGGTATAATTCCCATCCATGGAGGCCCAAGGCTTTCTCTCCTTTCCCCACGTGACCGTTAAAATGTAAGTCTCTTGGTTACCTAAGATTGGAAGAACTTCCTGCGGAGCTGTTGCTTCAGCTACTCGCTTAACCCTGTTTTTCAGCTTCCTCTTTGTCTTTACTGCCTGAGGATTCTCATACTTTCTTGTAAGTTCTGTTGTGCATTTAAAATGATCTTTACTATGGTTTTTTGAGCACTTCTAGATAACTTCTAGGTAGTTGGGAAGTGTTTCAGTTTGCCTAGTATCTGAAGACCTTCCTGCTTCCACTCTCGTCCCTTCCATTGTAGCCTGACAATAGCCAGTGTGGTCTTTCAAACAAACAAACAAAAACAATGTTATCTTGTTTTTCACTTACAGACAGCCCTTTAGTGGTTTCTCATAGTTTTCTGCCAATTATGATGTTGTTTCGTCAGTGTTTTTATATATCCTGCCATCTTTTCTATTCCTCTTCTATAATCAAGCACCACCTTTCCATGGGGGAAATGCCTCCTATATTCCATGTGGCCCTGGGGAGGTCAAGCATGGTGCTTCCCCTTCTCCTTTTTTCACCCTCCACCACTATTCTAGCTACAGTGGTAGGAATACAGCCCAGGTTGGGCCCATCGTGATAACACGTCCCATGGACATAGTGATTGGTCTAATGGGTAGGCATGTGACCTAAGCTGGGCCAATCAGAGTCTTGCCCTGATTTTATTTTTCAAATGTAGACAGAGGAGTAACTTTCTATTTCTTTTGGACCATTGGGTTATGAAGATGTAGGCCTGGGTGAATATCAATTACTATTTTCCTACCAAATCGACAGAATCTGTCAGTGCAGGAGAAAATTAGGCTTACTTAATAAGAAATGCAGAAACAGAGACAACTAATTAGTTGAAAAGAGCGTCTTTTTAAAAATGTTTATTTATTTTTTGACAAAGAGGGACAGAGCACAAGTAGGGGAGGGCAGAGAGAAAGGGAGACACAGAATCTGAAGCAGGCTCCAGGCTCTGAGCTGTCAGCACAGAGCCCGATGTGGAGCTTGAACTCATGGACCGCGAGATCATGACCTGAGCTGAAGTCAGACGCTTAACCAACTGAGCCACGCAGGTACCCCAAAAAGAAAGTCTTAATGATACCGTTTGAGCTCCTGGATTCAGCCCCGCCTGCTGCTTTAACTCCAGACTTCCCAATTTAATGAACCAATAAATTGCCTTTACACTTAAAGTAGTTTGCATTAGGTCTTTGTCATATGTAACAAAGAGAGGGTTTGTGCCAAACCCTTTACGTGGCGTTCTAAGACCCTGTGTGATCCGGTCACTGCCTATTTCTCCTTACATACTCTTTTTCTCTGTCTCCATTGCCCATCAATACAAAACTTTCAGTTTTTCAAATGTGCTAGGCTCCTTCCTGTCTCAGGGCCTTCACATACATTTTCCTAGATCACTTTGCTTGTCATGTTCCTGAACATTCTTCAGGTGTCTGCAAATAGATCATGTCCTTAGGAAAGGCTTTCCTGACTGATTGACTAGGCCAGAGTCCTTGTCTCCCCTTCAGCATTAAATACTCCTGCCTCATCCTGAACACTCATCACAGTAATAATGAACACATTCTTTGTTTACAACAAGACGATTCCTTGTTTACAGTCCATCTTCTTGGTTGGAATATAAGCTTCACGAAGTTATGGACCATTTGTCTTGATCATTTTTGTGTCTTCAGTGTTTGGCACAAAATAGATGCTCAGTAAATATTTGCCAAAAGAGAGAAACCTGGGTGGTTCAGTCGGTTAAACGTCCAACTCTTGATTTCAGTTCAGGTCATGATCTCATGGTTCGTGAGATCAAGCCCCATATCAGGTTCTGTGCTGATTGATGGCACAACGCCTGCTTGGGATTCTCTTGCTCTCTTTGCCCCTCCCCCACTCTTGTTCCATCTCTCTTTCAAAATAAATAAATAAACATTAAAAAAAATATTTGCCAAATGAAAAAAATGAGCAGTTCAGTGGGTGACTTGAAAGCCCGTGCTTTCAGTCTCCGTGGGCTTTGGAGACTTTGGCTTCCTAATGAAGGAACAATGGGGGTCCTTATTCATAATGGGACAATAAAAGGCTCCTTGGGGGAAGATTGATTTAATCAGGTATTTTGAGCTGGATTTCTACCTGGCCAGGCCAGAGTGGGCTTTGCTCCCAGGAGATGGCAGTGTTGTACAGTCTCTGGCTCATCAAGCCTCCTAAGCTTGCTTCTCTGAGGCCTGGGAGCTACCTTGCTGGACCTTGACCCATCCTGTCCCGGAAGCCGAAGTCCATGGCCCTTTGAGAGGGCTGTTTGTTGACAGCAGCTCTGCAACACAGCTTTGTTTCAGAGACCGGCGGTGCCCCAGTCCAAGATACACAAGCTCCGGATGGGCCTATCCATCCATCTGGGGTGCCACTCTGTTCAGGAGCTCCGCCTTCCTCAGGATGGCGCCCGTTGTGCCCTACAACCTCCTCAGAGAGAAGGCTCGGGACACAGCATCCGTGCCTCCTAAGGCTGTGGGACAGTGTCCTTACAATTTCTCTCAAATCCAAAGCCTGCTACCGAGGGTGCGAAATAGCCCAGCAGCCAGCATGGACCCACAGGTGGACAGGTCAACTTCATATCGCTTCCTGGGTAGCCCAGAATAAACGCCTCGGCTCCTCTCAGGAAGGAGTAGTAACGTCTGCTTCTCAGGCTTGTGCACAGTGATGGAGCCAGCAGTGTGCAGACCGCCTGGCACCCTGCCTGGAGCATAGTAGGTGCTTAGGAAACATCAGTTCCTTCCCCTCCCTCTCCCCACCCACTGCCATCACTTGGGGACCACGTGCACCCCGGGGGAAATGTGAGAACACCTCCTCAACAGGTTTCCACTGGCGGATGTCTAAAAACAACAACCTTCTTCACTTCCCCCGAGCACTTTTCTATCCCCAGTGTGAGTGTAAAGTCAGATTAAAAAGTGCCCGTGGTCATTGGAACACGCCCCAGTCAGAGAATCCTCATCACCGGTCCCGTCCGCGTGAGCCCTGCTGCTGCTGCTCCCGCCGTGGGGAACCAGGTCTCCGGGGAATCCTGAGATCTAGCCCGGCCCAGAGGCCTTGGCTCCCTTTCAGTTCATGTCTTTCTTTTGTGGTGGAGCATCTGGGCCGTGGCGCTGGAAGCGTTTGGCCCTGGTGCTGGGGCCCTTATCTCTGTGCTGCGTGAGCCCCACTCCTGCCGTGTCAGAACCCATTAGAGGCCGCTCTGCTGAGGCTTTTGAAGGAGTAATCGGTTTGTAGAGGGAAGGGGCTGTGCCAAGCCAGGCCAGATGGAGTAAGTAATGAAGGCCCAGATTAATCTCGCTTGTCTCTTTTTTCCAATATGAAGGCTCAACCCAAGAGCTTGGCAGTCTCAAGACAAATTATACTTGTCAGCTTCAAAGCACAAGTTCCCTTCCAAGCCAGCATGTTTGTGCGTTCTCCTTCCCTCTCGCCATCTCCTTCCCCCTCTCTCTTGAAATAATAAAAAAAAAAACTGGAGTAAAAAATGGGGTGCACGTGAAATGTGGTGACATTTTTGCGTCGTCGTGATACTAAGGGCTCCCACTGGGCATTCGCTATGGGCTAGGCAACATCCGGAGTCCTCAACATGCATTTGTTTCTCACCATAACCTCGCAAAACAGGAATATGCCAGAACCCCCATTTTACAGGTGGGGAAACCAAGGTTCAGAGAGGACGACTGACTCAGAGTCGTACCGTCAGTAAATGAGGAGCAAGGATCAGAACGCAGGTCTGTGTCCGTGCAGCCACGGCACTGTGCACATTCTCCGGTCTTCAGAGCCGTTAACCTCTCTGACTTAAGTCTTAGCCTGAAGGAAGAGTCCGGCTTGAAGCCCCAAATACAGTTTCCTGCTCCCTCCTCTTGTTAAACATTCCCCCTGGAGTCTTGAGCCGAAGGCAAGGGGTAAGGAATGCATTCCCAGAGAAGCATTTCCAAGGCTAGCCTTTATTACAGCCTAGTCTTTGAGATATATGGGGACGAAGATGCTGTGGTGAAATAAATTTGGGAACCACTGCATAAATTGATCCCCCCGCGGCACCAGGCATGTAGGCCCGCAAGAAGTCCCGAAAATAGGAACCTTGATGAGCTTTGCTTTGCCCACCGTTTCCCCAAATTATTGGAGCGAGTTCTGTTTTTCAAGGCACACCTACAAACATCCATGGAACTGAGTCCTCAGAAACCGATCTGCCCCAGAGCCCTGCTGCTTACAGTGCTCAGACCAGCACAGCAGCTGGGAGCTCGTTAGACGTGCAGACTCTTTGCCCCGTCCCACTGGATCCCCAGGTGACCCGAAGGCACTAGCGTCTGGGACGCTCTATGTTCGAGTATAGCTAAGCTAAGCTAAGGTCAGTAGACCGGGAAGCTCCCTAAGTAGACTAGCCTCATTCGGCCACCCAAGTTTTTAGCGATGTCAACACAAGTGCTGTTCATTTGGAAAGCCAAATTAAAAAAGTCGGTTTCTGCCTCGTCCAAAGAACTCTAGCCCCACAACTGAACGTAAACATGACGTGGAGGAAGAATCCCATATTTAACGAGGGTCCCGGCCCACCTCTAAGTTTTTGGTAATTCCTCATTAGGAAGAGTTAGTTCTTTGAGGAATTGTTTTCTCCTTCATTATACACAGGCTGCCTCAGAACTAAGTTCCTATTGTTTTGGTTAAAAATTTCTAGACGTTTGAGCCAAGCCAGATAGGCAACACCGTCATCTGCCACACTCACAGTCCATAGCCCCGGAGGGAGAGACAGTCCTATGCGCTCCGGGGACCCACCGTCCGTTTGTCCTCCACCTCTGTCAGGCCAGGGGCACTCGCCACAGACGGGCACTTGACTTAAGGGCACAGCCAGCCTCTCCACTGTCCAGCAAACTGTTGTGCCCTGGAGCAAAATGTGAACCACAAAGAGCAGTGGAAAAAGCCATGGCTGCCTAAGCTAGAAGGTTCTAATACAGACAGGAACGGGAGAGGACATGGACGGGCTAAGTATAAGCCTGTGTCATGAGGGAGCAGGAGTTGTGAGCAGACAGGGGTGATGGAGACAAGACACAGCGGAAGATGAGAACAACAGTGAGCGATCAGAGCAGCCGTGTGCGGAGCTGCATCATGCCTTGGGCCGAGCACTGGGCAGTGAGTCATACCATGTATTAATTCCTGGGGCTGCTGTAACAAATCGCCACAAACCTGTGGTTTAAAATGACAGAAAAGTAATCTCTCACAGTCCAGGACCACAGAAGTCTGAAATCAAGGTGTCAGTGGGGCGGTACTCCCTCTAGAGGCTCCAGGGAGAAATCTTCCTTGCCTTGCCCATTTCTGAGGCCTGCCAGCTCTCTCTGGTTTGTGGCCTCATCACTCCAGTCTCTGTCTCTGTGGTCGCAATGCCTTCTCCTCTTGTCAAATATGCCTCTTGTGATTGCATTCAGGGCTCACTTGTATAATCCAGAATAATCTCTCTAAATAATCTCTCTAAATAGATCTTTAATCTAGTTATATCTGCGTAGCTGAGGCAGCCGTTGCTGTTTCCCTGCTTTGTTACGGTGACCCTACGAAATGTACACAGAGTATGTGGGAGTGCCCAGGCCTCTGTCTTACACTCTTTTTTTTTTTAAGTTTATTCATTTTTGAAAGACAGAGAGACAGTGCACGAGCAGGGGAGGGGCAGAGAGAGAGGGGGACACAGAATCTGAAGCAGGCTCCAGGCTCCGCGTTGTAGCGCAGAGCCCGAAGCGGAATTCAGAATCAGTCTGGGAGATTTTGATGACCTGAGCCTAAATTGGACGCGTAACTGACTGAGCCACCCTGGCGCCCCTCTGTCTTACACTCTTGCTCTTCTCTAAGTGGTATCATCCAGTTCCTTGGCTTCAAACTGTGTATAAACCAATGAATTCCAATTTTGTATCTCCTGCCCAGGCCTCTACACAGAACTTCAAGCTTCTATATCCCCCTGTCCATCCGTCATTTACTTGAGTTTTTTTTAGGCCTTTCATATTAATGTGGTACAAACCGAAATCTTGATCCTTTATAGTATGATGACCTGATTATTTCTTCCTTGGTATGACGGTTAATTTTATGTGTCAACTTGACTAGGCCACTGGGCGTCAGATATTTGGTCCGACATTACGTCGGGGTGTGTCTATAAGGGTGTTTCTGGAGGAGACAAACGTTTTCATCAGTCAACGAATAAAGCAGATTGCCCTCTCCAGTGTGGGTGGGCATCATTCAGTCTGGCAAAGGCCTGAATGGAATAAGGTCTGGGTAAGTGGGGCACTGGTGGCTCAGTCAGCTGAGCATCTGGCTTTGGCTCAGGTCATGATCTCACGGTGTGTGGGTTTGAGCCCCGCATCAGTCTCGCTGCTATCAGCTAGGACCCCGCTTTGTATCCTCTGTCCCCCTCTCTTTCTGCCCGTCCTCTGCTGACTCTCTCACTCTCTAAAAAAAATAATAAATAAAATATTTTTTAAAAAGTCTGGATAAGAAAGAATTCCTTCTTTTCTGACTTGTTGCAACCCTGAGAGCAAGATGCTGTCACCCACGGCTGTACTGGGCTCGTCTGCGAGAACGTAGCTGGAATTCTTATTCTTGCTGCTCCTCCCCAAGGTGGCATGGTCAGATCCAGAGACATGGTTTCAGTGTGTGCTGCCGGTGTTTCCATTAGGATGAGAAAGATACCAGTTTTTTAAAATGTTTATTTATGCTTGAGAGAGAGACAGAGCATGAGTGGAGGAGGGGCAGAGAGAGGGAGACACAGAATCTGAAGCAGGCTCTGAGCTGTCAGCACAGAGCCCCACCTGGGGCTTGAACCCGAGATCATGACCTGAGCCGAAGTCTGATGCTAAACCGACTGAGCCACACAGGCGCCCCAAGAAAGATACCAATTTTATCGGGTTAGACTAAGTGATCTTCTTTGAATGGATCATCTAAGATTTGACCTGATGCAAGAAACAATGCTAGCTGTCCATACAAAAACAAAACAAAACAAAACAAAATAGAAAAAGTTCATTTGTTATAGATATCTCCTTTGTGAAGTTTAGTGACATTTTCTTCAGAATATGTGGCTCATTTTCCCTCATTTATATAAAAGTATTCATCCTGGAAAAAAAGAGAGAATTCTTTCTTTCTGCTTGACTATCTTCCAAGAGAGACATCAGTCTTCCCTTGCCTTTGGACTTGGACTCAGACTGGAACTACACCATCAGCTCTCCTGGGTCTCCAGCCTGCCGATTGCAGATATTGGACTTCTCAGCCTCCATAATCGTGTAAGCCAATTCCTTACAGTAAACTGCTTTATATATCTCTGTATATGTATCTATCTATTTATCTGTATCTTGTGTATTTCAGTCTATCATCTATCTATCTATCTATCTATCTATCTATCTATCTATCATTGCTCTCTCTCTCTCTCTCTCTCTCTGTGTTTATCTATTTATATAGACACATATGTATATCTTCTCTGGAGAACCCAAACTAGTACACTTGGTTTTTCTCATCTCAGTAAATAATCCACAGGCCTCCACATACCCAACCCAAAACTCTAGGCATTATCCTTCAGTTTTTCCTATCCAATGGATCTAAGAGTGCTATCAACTTGGCCTCGGAAACATATCCTAAACTCTCCACTTTTCTCTTCTCTGTGAGCACCTCCACAACCCAAGGCCCCATTCCCCCCATCCAGATTACAGCAATGGCTTCCATTTAGTGGTGCGGCTGCTTCTGGCTCAGCCCTCTTCTCCACAGGGCAGCCGAAGTGAACTCTTAAAAACAAAGTCACCACACATTACTCCCCTGTTTAAAACCCTCCAAAGGCTTCACAACATATTTAGAATAAACCCCAAACGTCTAACCCTACCCACTGAACCCCGCATGGTCTCTCCCTGACTGCCCCTTCAACTTTCCACCCCGGCCGCTCTTGATTCCTCACACATCTAATTTCCTTTTGAACCAAGTCTTTGCACTAGCTGTTTCCTGTTTCCAGAATCCCCTCCATGCCCCCCCCACCCCCGCCAATATTCTCTTGAGGCAAATATTGCCTCCTCAAAGAAGCTTTTCCTGACCAATTGTTCTGAAGTGGCTAGTCATAGACCATTACTATCTTGCAATTGTCAGCATGAAGAGCATTTGTTACTAGCAAAGAATTTTACTGTGTTTTGTTTATTCATTTCTCTCTTTATCACCTTCCCTTCACCAGGGTCTAAACTTCATGAGGAAGAGACTAGATCTGTCTTGTTCACCACTCTGTATCCATTTCATAAGACAATAACGGGACCATGGTGGGCATGGGACAAACGTTTATTAAATGACTGATTCATGGCTTTGAGACGTATGTTCATGCCTCTTTGAAGCATGTGGATAGATCAGCCTGGTTAAAAACAAACATTGGATTAAACAAAGAGTGGCTCCTGGCAATAGTTAGTATGTGTAGAAACTCTTCCAGTGCCCCACGCCACATTTCCTTAGCTCGCTTCTGATTCAGCTGCTGCTATGGTGGACAGTTCTGTGGTGGGCAAAACTGCTTACTGAGTTTTTCTTAGGGCTTTTGCAAAGAACAGGAAGGGAGAGGGAAAGGAAGTGAAGGAAAGAAAAGGAAGGGAAAAGAAAGGGGAGAAGAGAGGAAAAAGAAAAAGGCACAGGCAGAGCCCAAAAGAGCTAGGAAGGTCATGCTTCTGAGGCAAACTTCAACACAGGTAGACGAATTGATGGATAAGAGGCCTTTGATCTTCGGGGGTGCCTGGCTGGCTCAGTGGGTAGAGCATGTGACTCTTAATCTCAGGGCTGTAAATCCAAGCCCCATGTTGGGTGTAGGAAATTACTTAAAAATTAAAAAATATATATATAATAAAATCTTAAAAAAAGAAAAGTCCTTCAGTCTTCTCGTGGGACTATCCTGAGGTGTATTTTCTAAATGTCCTCAGGGAGTCCCCAGTAGAAGTTTCTGCCCGTAGCAGAAACTAGCTCACCTCCTCCATTAGCGGTTCCTCCTCCTCTGTCTTCCTCCCCACTTCCCTCACTTCACTTCCCAAATCAACTTTCTGCATCAAAATCCATGCCCTGGGATCTCTTTCAGGGGTTCTCAAACTAAGGTAGTGCTTCATAGTTCTTGAGTGCATGAATGGTTCAATTGTGGGAAACAATTTCAATGCAACTAAGGAAGCATTCCCCATCACAGTCTTGAAAAATATTATTAAAAGCTCTTCTCAATTGCCTGCATACCCTATAGATTTATATATTTTTGTCATGCTTCTCCCTTTTGTAAAAAAAAATAGTCCTTAATTATATGGAAAATACCCATTTATAAAAGGTTAGCAGGTCGGCATACTTAATTTTCCAAGGTGCAGTCTCTCTCATGGAACTCATTTGATTGTCAGACTCTAGTTATTCCAGTCTGTGTGACCTTGACCAAAACACTTTACTTTCGTCTCCCCATTTGTTTCAACAAATGGTCTAGATAGCTACTTTCTGAGATAATATTTCAGCTCTGAGGCTCTGTAGGTCTATATCCAAACTAGATAATATTTGCTGAGGGCAAACGCAGTCCCACTTAGAGGCAAGGCACCCCTTCCACAGCCAGAGGCAGAGGCGCCACAAGGCCAATGGAGCTTAAACTTCAGACTCCCTCACTTGCACCGGCTCCCCCCAAGGCCCTGGGAAGGACCCTTGCCATGTGTTCATGGGGTCATGTGCTTTTTAAAAATGTGCAATAGTTACACAGTTTCTTCTTGTTTTTCTTAAATAATGTCTCCCAGGTTTTATAAGCTTCAAGCTGTACAACCCTAAATCTGTCCATGGCCACGTCCTGTACTTTGGGTAATTCTATTGTGGCCCCACACTGGGACCACCCTCCAGCTGCTATGGCCTGCCGGGCTGTGTGGAGTGATGTGATTCTTTCCCACTCATTAGCCACGGATTTGCCATGAAAGTAAATAATGGGTGACTTCCCATTTCAAAATGGCTGTACCTTTGAAGTCTCTGAATGTGAAGTCCCTGCTCTGCTGAAATGTCTTTTGGATTTTAGAAGCTGAATGGCTTGCAGTTTTATTTTTTGGCCTGCCGTGTGTTTGTTTCGAAGCCTTAATTAGCATACTGTAAACTACCTCTGTCTCCCTGAAAATGGTTTCAACAAATGATAGGCTTTGCTTTTGAGGTAGGCCCTTGGCCAAAAAATGTTCCCAGATGAATCAGACTCACAGTATTTATTTATTTTTAAAACTTATTTATTATTTCTTAAACGCCAGGTGCTATGTTAAGAACTTTATGTGTATTGGTTCATTTATCCCTCTGAAGAAAGCTATAAGATATTATCCTCGTTAAACAGACGAAGAAACCAAGGGCCAGAAAGGTTAAGAAAATTGCTCAAAGTCATAAAGCTAGGAAATCGTGAAATACAAATTCAAATCAAAGTCTTTAATCTTAACCACCACACCATCTTAACTCTAAAGGCAGTTGGAACCCTCCGGGGAATATGTCCTCAGACTCTTTGAGATGACACATTTAAGGGACAACGTTGGTGTTCAAGTTGAGATATTGATATGCCCACCCACCTATTCATCCACCCATCCACCTACCCACCTACTCCACCACTCGCCCCTCCATCTATCCATTCATGACTCACCCATCCGTCCATCCATCCATCCATCCATCCATCCCTCCATCCATCCCTCCATCCGTCCCTCCAACCATCCCTCCAACCATCCATCTATCTATCCATCCATCCTGCGTGGACCAGGCCCTCTTCTAGGTGCCAGTGTCTCATGACACATTGCCATTTCTCATACTCGGAACGATTTCGCCTTCCTCTCTGCCCATGCAAATCCTACCCAGCTCTCACATCCAGTTCAAGTCCTGCATCTTCCTTGAAGTCTTCTCTCACTACATTAATCCAAATGAGCTTAGTGCAACTGTGGATTGGATGTAACATTAAAGAACACAAGACTTGGGATTTAACAGACATGGGCTCGAATCCCCGCTCTGCTCCCTCCATAACTATGTGAGCAAATTGTTCCTTCTGAGTGTCTGGCTCCCTCGTTTGTAAACTGGAAATAATAACAACAATGAGAATAATGATAATGATAAGATTTACCTCAAAATGGGGCTGGAAGATTAAATGATAAGCTGAGGGGCACCTGGGTGGCTCAGTCGGCGAAGCATCCAACTTCAGTTCAGGTGTTGATCTCAGGGTTCATGGGTTCGAGCCCCGCATCAGGCTCTGTACTGACAGCTCAGAGCCTGGAGCCTGCTTCACATTCTGTCTCCTCTCTCTGCCCCTCTCCTGCTCATGCCCTGTCTCTCTCTGTCTCTCAAAAATGAATTACTATTAACTAACTAACTAACTAACTAACTAAATAAATAAATGAGAAGCTGAATGTCAGTTACATAGCAGTAGATGCTTAATACGAGTGATTTCCTCTCATCTTCCATTGCCCCTTCCTCTCTAAAAAATTGGACCAAAGGTCTGTGCTACACCTGACTCAGATTCAGGCTGTTAATGAATAGTTTAATGTGTATAAATCATTTCTCCGGTGAGAAGCCTATTAATCCCTCAAATATATAGAGCACATCTGATGCTAGTCCTGCCCCTGCCCCCCCGCCCCGCATGGGGTTTCAGTACAGTGCGAAGGGCATAGTGAGCACTCTGTAGTTAATCAGACCTAATTTGAGTCAATATTTCTCCCACTTGTTTCAGTGGTCAAGACAAAAAAAGCCAGAAAGCTGCTCAGAAGTTTCTTGAGACGCCTGCCTCGGGCCAGGGCTCCCACAGCCATGCTTTCTCTGAAACCCCGTGTTCATGTCCTGTGGTTCTTGCCATCGTTGTGGCTCTTGCTGGATTGTTTTGATGGCGGAATAGCTTCCACTCAGGGTCTGAGGAAGAGGTAGGGGTGGGCGGAGAGAAAGGCAGATGCTGAAGCCGTGTCCTAACTCTGACTGGTGTGCGGAACTCACCTTGGCATCTGGCCCTGGGGCCCCGAAGCTCCTGCTGACCAGAGTCTCAATGCCAGAACTAAGGACACCAAAGGGAAGGCAGAGCACCAGTCAGGCAGATGGAGTTGAATCAAGGAGCAGGCCAGGCAGCGGCCAGCCAGGATGCTGATCTACACAAGAGACTAAATTAGCAAAATATAAGTTGCTTCTGTTTCTATTAAGGGAGAGGACATCTATCCCTGGGAATGAAAAATGCTCCTAGCTATCCCCTGCCAATCGCTGTTGAGTTTTTGTGAAACTCACAATCGGTCATAATCTAATGAGGTTCTGAAAACCACAGAATGGTTAGTACTGTTTACTGGTAACTTATGACTAAGTTTTTATCTAAATTTAAAAATCCTTTATGGGACGGCAGGGTGGCTCAGTCAGTTAAGTGTCCGACTTTGGCTCAGGTCATGATCTCATAGCTTGTGGGTTCGAGCCCCACGTCAGGCTCTAGGCTGACAGCTCAGAGCCTGGAGCCTGCTTTGGATTCTGTGTCTCCTTCTCTCTCTCTGCCCCTCCCCACTCACTCTTTGTCTTTCTCTCTCTCTCTCTCTCTCAAAAACAAACATTAAAAAAATAATAAAATAGAAATCCTTTAAAGTCCCTCCTTAAGGAGTCAACTTCAGGAAGTAAGCAAAGAAAACTGAAGAGAGAATCACAAATTCTGAAAGGGGCAGTGGGATTTTGTCAAATTTTCCTGAACATTGATTCTGCTGCAGACGTAGTAATTGAGTTGTTGCTGCAAATAGTATTTATTCATAGAAAATCCCTATTTGTGCATAATATTTATCCATAGGAAATTGCAACCCCCATTTAATAACTGGGGATAAAACCAGAGACTAATGATCTGAAAGGCATTACAAGTGTTCGCTGCCTGAGTGGGCCCCCAAGGGCAAGGGCGTGAACTTCATGCAGTCTGTCTTGATTGACGTTTTCCCAGAGGCCATCTCCAACACCAGGAAAATGTAGACAGTTTATTGAGGAGGTGATCCAGCACCAGAAGGGGAGTGGGGAGGCCGGACAGGAAAAGGAAGGAGGCAAATGAAGAATGCGTATTTAATCCCCTCACCATTGTGGGCAGCTAGCACTTGACTCCACTGAGGAGCTCTGGGAGCTAATGCAGAAGACCTGGCTTAGATTTACCTGCTCCAGGAGCCTAGTAGCTGAAGTGTTCATACGCCATCTCCCACAAATCCTGGGTAGAGGGCTTCTCCAGGGCATGTTGATTCCAGGACGTGTCTGTCCTGCCTTGACTATAGGCAGAGCAGTTTCCCTCTGGTGAAAAAAAAAAAAAAAAAAGACAAATTTTAAAAACCCTAAAGTATGGGTGTCTGTTGGATCAGCTCACCCTGCAATAGGAAGGCCTGAGGAAATAAAAGCAGGTACCAACAGCATCTGCTACCTTGCGTTATTACCTCAGCACAGTGACCGGCCACAGCTGGCACTCAGTATTTTTCCGCCAGGTGAATGAATCTACAACGGCATCTATTTTAGAAACGCCACAGTGAAGGCTGATGACATAACCCATGGCTGCAGCATGAAATGGCAGGGGACCCGAGTGCGGCAACTCTTCCCTGCTCTAGGCTTTTGGATACAAGTTTGCCTGGGGGTCTTGGGACTCCCTTGTGATGGAAATGAAGAAAAGACTTGAAAATTCTTAAAGCAGCTGAAGCCGCAGAGGCAAAAAGATACTCAGGGAGGTCTACGACACTTTGCACCGATCTCCAGGAAATGCTGCCAGACTGATGTTGTGTTTGCATCCTTGTCCCAGAATTACAAGTAGTCCCTGTCCAGTCCCCAAGCCATTTGATGTGGGAGGCAATGTTTTATCAAATTGGAATTGGATGTCGGAAGAGGCAAGGGGATTGAGAGAGAAGATCTCAAAGCTCTAAAGAAAGCTTCCAATCCGCCATGGTGACGTTCTGTGGCAGTTGGCTCAATGGTTAGCTAACCGTGTCTGGATTCTAAACGTAGTTTTATCATCTCTTAGCTGTTGGCCTTGGACATTTGTAAAACTCTCAGCCTTCGTTCTCATGTACACATGGGGCTAATTCCCACCTCGTGGTTATGTGAGAACGAAATGAGAGAAGTTATGTAAGTGACTTTCCACTATTGGATGGATATATGGCTGAATATAGGGCGGATGTATTTCTCTCCCAAGGACCCTGGCTGTTGGCGTGTCCTCAGTATCCTGAGAAGCTGGCAGAGTGACTGGCACAGAGCAGGTGCATGGCAAATAATGTTGAATTAAAATAATTATTTGCTTTCTCCCTATGTCACCTAATTCATCACTTTATTCCCTTTCTATCCAAGAATTGTTGGAGTTTACTTCCAGTGTCCTGAGTGTGTGAAACATGAATTGAAAAAAGTCTGCCAGAACTCAGGCTGGGGATGTATTTCCTGATCTTACCTTGTGTCCAGCCCTGTGGTAAGCACTTTTTATGGATAATTTTATTTAATCCTAAGAGCAGGGTATTAGATTGAACCTAATGGAACTGTCATTTCTTGAGGTCAAAATGGTTAAATGTCAAAATTTCATATGCTTCTACCTTATACATGGGTTAGGTCTTATTATTGATTGTTATTCTCATTATACAGATGAGAAATCTGAGGCTTGAGAGGGGAAGTCGCTTAATCATGATCTCAGATCTATGCTTCTCAAATTGTATTGCACATACAAATCACTGGGGGCCTTGTTACAGCCAGATTCTGAGTCAATAGGTCTGAGGAGGGGCAGATTCTGCATTTCTACAAGTTTCCAGGTGGGTCCTGTTGGTCTGTGGACCACCCATTTTGAGTAGTAAGAGCTAGTTAATAGTTGACTTGGGTTTCCCTGCTCCCTGAAGGAACCCTAGAACTGAGATGGGGATCAGGTTAGGAGCCTACCAAACAAGCATCTTCCACTAGATTAATTTTTTATAAAGGGACTTTCCTTGCATCCAACTTTATTGAGTACCTGCTATGTCTTGAGCATGTGCTAGACACCCATTTGCTGATCAAAAGACTTCCCTCCCCCTTCCTTCCTTCCTCTCTTTCATTTTCTATTTCTTTCTCCCTTTTGATTTCTCTTTTCCTTTTGATTACTATTGATTTAGTTAAGATTTTTTCAGATGCTAGTAACAGAAACTGACTCTTACTTCATTGAGTCAAAAGAGAAATTGATTGGAAGACTCTATAGGTTCACAGATTTCCCAGAAAGTCTGGAAGACCATGCTTGGAATAGAGACTAGAAGCCAGACAGCTCCAGAGGGCCAAGAAGCCAGAACCCCAACCCCCGCTGTCTGTCAAGCGCTGTGACTCTTTCACTGCCTCCTGATGCAGACATGGCCACTGAGGCCAAAGACACCCAGCTGCTCCCCGCGAGAACCGCCGCTACAGAAAGATTTCAATGACTATTCCTTTTCCACCATTCCTTCAGGAGTCCAAGTCAAGGGCAAGAGTGATAAATCAGCTGATGTTGGGCTATATACTAGGACCATGGCTGCCAGGGGACCAGGGGAAGGCAGGGCACGGCCCCTCACAGACTACTCTAGCAGGCGGTCCCCTAATAGACAGGGGACTGATGCTGGACCACCTGACCTGCAAGTGTCCACCACAGCCATGCAGGGCTAGTGTCCTGTAGTCTTCCTTCTGGAAAAGAGAAAATGTCTCAGCTGCCATGCAATTACTGGAAGCCTCAAGGAAAAAAGTAAAAAGTACAGCCTGTGACCCTGAGAGCCTAATGACCACAATTTAAATAACACCAAGTGTTTGATTCTGCTCAGCTACGGGAGAAAGGGAAAAAGGAAAAACAAAGTCTTATCCTAATTTTAGAACCTGCTGATGAAAATTCTGAAGCACTTGTTGATAACTGAAGATTCTTTCAACCAGATGTGGCTCTCTGTAGCTCACACGGAGCTGAGGGGCTTAGAAAATGCTCAGGGCGCCTGGGCAGCTCAGGTGGTTGGGTGTCAGACTCTTGATTTTAGCTCAGGTCAGGATCTCATGGTTTGTGAGATCGAGCCCCGGTTCCGGCTCTGCACTGGAGCTTCCTTGAGATTCTCATTCTCCCTCTCTCTCTGCCTCTCCCCTGCTCCCTCTCTTTCAAAACTAAATAAACTTAAAAAACTTTTTAAAAATGCCCTTCCTTCTTCACCTCTCTCCCTGCCACTTTCCCTCCCTTCTTTTCTGCACTGCCAGTGAGGAACCTGCTTGGGATTCTCTCTCTCCCTTGCTCTCTCTGTCCCTCCCCTGGTCTCTTTCTCTCAAAAATAAATAAAGTCTTTTTAAAAATGCCCTTCCTTTTTCCCTCTCTCCCTCTTTTTTTCCCCCTCCCTCATCCTCCCTCCTTTTCGTGCTTTCATTCGGTTATGCATACACGTATTAACAAACTTTTATTGAATAGTTTCTCTGGCTCAGGTCTCGAGGGAATGATGAACAAAATGGAATTCCTCAGAAGGAGCTCCGAGCAGTGAGAATACAAGATACGATCACGATAAACTGAAAGTAGGAGCTTTTGTACAGTTAGTGCTGGAGGGCTCTGAGAATGGGGGGAAATTTTTGTTCAGGTGAAACACGTTTGCCTCTGATTGGCAGATTTACTATCGAAGACAAAATGTTCTTAGCTGCCAAGGCATCCGGACTCCAGGCAAGGAACTCCCAGCCTCAACCTTCCAGAGCAAGTCACTCTCTATTTGTCACCAGTAGGGGGCGACAATACGATGGTTTAAGGCTGGTCCTGGCGAAGGAACCCTAACAGGAAACATCTAACCTCATGGAGAAGTTGGAAAAACAAAGTCTGGCAATAAAATATATATACATTTTTTTTTCTCGTAGAAAGCTGTTTCAAAACTTTACAGTGTGTTCTCAGGGAGTAGGTCTTTATGTTAGTGAGGAAGGAAATTCACATAAAGAAATCAGGTCCAGTGTAGAAGCAGTGGGATTTAGGCTATAATAACAGGAGTCCAGGGGACCAAAAACCTAATATATTCCTCAGGGTTAAGATATAATCTGTCCTTATGTACCAATTGATTAGCAATTTTTTATATGTTTTTTTTAAATTTTTTTAAATGTTTATTTATTTTTGAGACATAGAGACAGAGCGTGAGCAGGAGAAGGGCAGACAGAGAGGGAGACACGGAATCCGAAGCAGGCTCCAGGCTCTGAGCTGTCAGCACAGAGCTCGACGTGGGGCTCGAACTCACAGACCGCGAGATCATGACCTGAGCCGAAGTCGGTTGCTTAACCGACTGAGCCACCCAGGCACCCCAATATGTTTTTAATGTTTATTTTTTGAGAGAGAGAGAGAGAGACAGACAGCACGTGAGTGGGGGAGGGGCAGAGAGAGAGGGAGACACAGGATCCGAAGCAGGCTCCAGGCTCTGAGCTGTCAGCACAGAACCCAACATGGGGCTTGAACTCAGGGACCGTGAGATCACGACCTGAGCTGAAGTTGGATGCTTAACCGACTGAGCCACCCAGGCGCCCCTGATCTGCAATATTTGGAGAACAACTACTTGGTGGTGTCCTAGCAACTATGGGATGACCTTCAAAGAAAGCAATCCACCTTGAAAGGAAAAAGAAATTTCAAGATTTTTAAAAACTGCACTCGTCACAGTAAGCTAAACATTTTTGTTCTGGGATCTACTTTATATACACGGTATGAAAAGTACATGAGCTCTGCAACCACTGCTTCTGCAGTGTGGCTTTGGGGTGCTGCCTTCCACAAACCTCTCCGTACTCAAGAAGATGCAAGATCTATTTCCATCCCCGAGTTGTCTTATTAATCGATCAATTGACCAATAAGGCATAAGCTCCCGTGTGTTGGTTGCAATTTGTTGGGGGTCCTGAGGGATAGTGAGATCTTCATGTCATATTCTCTGTCCAGGAGTCACTTGCAATCCAGCTAGAGTAAAACATGGGAACAGACATGCTATTTAATAACAATGGAAAGAGCCAAGGGGGTGTTTTGGGTGGACACTTGGGACCCCAGAAGACTGGCTAGCACTGGGGATGAAGTGTGAGCTTTTAGGTCAGCGGGCATCCCGGCTCTGCTAAGTTGGGGGCTGGCCCTGCATAAGTCCTAACCTCACTGGGAAGCCAACGGGGCTATAGAGACAGAATACTGGGTTCGATCCTGGAACCAGCTCCTCGTGTCTGTGGCAACTTGGACAAGTTCACCTCTCTGAGCCTCAGTTTTCTAATCAGTTAAGTGGAAATTATAATAATAGTGCTGACTGAATGGGGTTGTTGTAAGGATAACCCAGGCAGTCCATGAAAGGCATTTAGTCCAGCTTCTGGTACATGGTTAGCTTTAATATCTTGATGGTGCCCCCGTTTCCTTTTCTGTAAACTGCAGATAACAATAATCCATATTTCACAGGGTTCTTGTAAGGACGAAGTATAATAAAGGATGTAAATTGCCGAGCATGATTCTTGGCACATAATAAATATTCAAGAGCTACCGCTAGTGGAAGAGAAGGTCACTTCATGCCAAGGTAGTAAGGGAGACCTTCCTGGAGGAAAAGAGCCTCGAAGGATAGTCTTCTGAAACAATAGAAAAGGAGGCCTTCTAGGCAGGACATAGACACCTAAGCAAGGCATGGGGGTGGCAATATAAAAGGTGTGCTCAACAGAGGGTAAGGTCCCTGAATGGTTCAAGTCGGAAACTTACAGGGGTGCCTGGGTGGCTCAGTTGGTGGAGCGTCTGACTCTTGGTTTTGGCTCAGGTTATGATCTCATGGTTCGTGAGTTAAGCCCCACATTGGGCTCTGTGCTGACATGATGGGGCCTGCTTGGGATTCTCTCTCTCTCTCTCTCTCTCTCTCTCTCTCTCTCTGCCTCTCCCCTGCTCATGCATTCTCTCTCTCTAAAGTAAATAAATAAACTTAAAAAAAAAAAAAGAAAGTAAATCAGAAGGATCCTTAGACTCAGGGAGAGCCAACCCAAATTGTGGCTGGCTCATGAGACAAATCACTTCAGTAAGCCACTTCCCTCTCTGGGCTTCAGCTTCTGGGCTGGAAGGGTTGGACAGGAACAATTCCTCATCAGGGACTCTTCTAGTGCTGACATTCTCCATCTGAGTCCAAGTTCGTTCCACAGTGGATTAAAATAAATACATGAGCATACATGTTTACAGAACCCCAGAGGACTTTGAAATTCGCGTGGAATGTCAGTGCTTACACCAGGAGGCAAAGTTGGCTTTCCTTAGAGTCGTTCATTCATTCTTTCATCCCTCCATCCATCTATTCCTCTATCGAATGTTTATTGAGCACCTACTATGTGCAAAACATGGTTCTAGGTGCTAGGCTTTCTTTCTAAAATGAGGATCCGACCATGTCACAGCCCTGCTTAGATACTTTCAATGACTTCTCGTTGCCAGGTACAAACTCCATGTCACACATACCAAGTAACTGCCCACCTGCATGCTTTTGTTTATGCAAGTTCCCTTCTCAGGATTGCCCCTCCCAGTGATCCAGATGCTTCTGAAGTGTCCCCTCATCTTCAAAGGTGTCAGCAAAGCTGCCTCAGTTCAGATTCCTTCCCCAGGCTGGCATCATGCTCTCTCCACTGTGCTCGCATAACACTTTGTACCTCCTCTGTTGCAGCACTTGTCACTTTTTACTTTAATTCATTGTTTGTGTGCCTTTCTCTCCTGCTGGATATTTAATTCCAGGAGGCAGGAACAGTGTTCTGTTCCTTTGTAACCGCAGCACCTAGAATACTGTTTGGCACAGTGAACATAATTAAGTCTTCGGTGAATTTGCTTATTGAGACTTTGGAGGTGGTTGAGAATGGTGACGGGAATAGTAGTGACAATAATAGTAACTCTCCTATGTCATGTGTTCCTCACATGCCAACGCCTAGCCAACAGGTTTAGATCTGTGATCAGCTTAGTTTTAGTCTCCACAACGCCCTGTGAGGTCGGAGGACAGAGGACACTGTTAGGGGCACTGCGTCTCTGGAGTCAGAGAGGCTGGAGTATGAGTTTTGCCGCCATGAGTGCCTCGCACAGCCCTGCACTTTATGCCCTGCATGAGCGGGCTTCACTAAGGAGGCAACTGGGGCTAAATGCCCTCTATGTTTGCTAAACCAAGCTCTCTGGATCAAGGTGGCATCTGCCCAGAGGAAGGGGGATTCTTTTCCAGATGTGGAGAAAAGACACCTTATGCCAGGAACTGGCCTCGTCTGGCTCCACCTCCAGTGGCCTTGCACAAGTTCCTTAACTCAGCTTTTTGCCTTGATTCCTCATCTGTAGAATGGGGTTATAGCCCCAGAACCTCAGAGGGTGCTCGTTAGGATGAGGTGGGATAGCACATGTGATATGCTGGCACCTGTCTGACATTTGTATTCAATCAATGTTAGTTATTGTTCCTATTTTTAGTGGTCATAGCCCTGTTTTCCAATCAAGAGGACGTCAAGAGAAAATAGTTGGCAGAGAGAAGAACATAAGAGCATTCCTCCATTTAGGGGCATCAGAAGGAACCAGGAGACAGAAGAGTTGAAAACGTTGAACAAGAGTGAGTTAGAAGAGAGGCTGGTCAGGTGTCAAGTGCTTCTGAGAGATTAAGCAGGAAGAGGCTGAGAAAAATCTCCCGGACTCGACAGTTAGAGGTCATTAGTGACCTTTGCATGAAAGTATCAGGATAACAGCAAGAGAGGAAGCCAGATTGCCGCAGGCTAAGGCATCAATGACCGATAAGGTAGAAATAGTAACTCTGGCCTATTCACCAGAAATCAGGTCGTGAAGGGTTGGAGACATAGGTCGGTTGTCTTAGTGCGATACAGGCTGGATAAATAGCCCTCTCTTACATACTTTATCTAGGGAAAGAACCATCCGCTTCAAAGGGCCAGATGGACGGCGCTCTCAAAGAACATGGTCCCTAAATCTATTTGGAGAATCTGGCAATCTGTGCAGGCTTCTGGGATGACAAGGAGGATGGCTTGCCTCAGCTACCCAGCTTCTAGGTGGGACTCTCTTTTCTTTAAGGAGAGAGGAGGGTAAAATGTATTTTGGTGTGTGTGTGTGTGTGTGTGTGTGTGTGTGTGTGTGTGCAGTCAACAAGATGTAAGTGCAGAACAGGTGAAGGAATGGAATCCGGCCCCTATGTTGATGGATCTGTCCTCCGGGGTGGTGCAGATGGGGAAAGTAAGGGTAAAGACACATAGACGAGTCCAGGATGTAGCAGAAGGAAGCTGAGGAACTCTCTGGATGACCTGTCTTTCCTGGAACAAAAAGAGGCCAAGTCCCCTGAGAAAATGATGAGTATAATGTGAAAGGAAGTGCATCAGTCAGCGTAGATTAAAGCTGTAACAAGCAGTCCCTCAGTTTTAGTGGCCTAGGAGAGGCTTCTGTTTTGTGCAGTGATCAGGGAGTTAGTCTCTATACATTTTATGGTTTTCCCCATTTTATGGCTCCTGCAGGATCTCTGAGTCCTGTTCTGGACCTTCCGCATTTGCTGGCAAACACAAGAAGAGAGACTGGAGGATTGTGGAGAAGCCTTTACAGGCCACTCTTGGAAGTGTTGCACATCTCGTTTGCCCATGTTCCACCGACTGAACCTCCATCATATGGCCACTCTTAACTGCAAGGGAGGTGGGGAAATATCAAATGGTGTGCACAATGCTGTCTTTTCTGTGCCCTCAGTGCCTAGTGCATTTTCTAGAATAGGGTGGATGCTCAGTAAGCACCGCTGAATAAATCCAGAGATGAACATTATCTCATTTGCTCACCATCACTACTCTACCTGTCCCTTGCTTGAGGTTCAAAGAGAATACAGACGCCATTTCCTAAATATGAGCTAAAGGTTGGGCTTGTACTTGGAGTGGTTCCTCCTGTCATGCTGATGTGTTGCAGGGATCCATTCATACTCGGGACCAGGATGTTTGCTACTGGAGGTTAGGCCTGAGGTATGTGGTTAATGAACGTGGTGGAGTGATGCTGACTTGCTCTCAGAGAGATAAAGATCAGGCTCTTTCTTCCAAAGCCCAGCGTTATAGCAACTTGAGTTAGTCAGCCAGAAAGATACATTAACTAACCCCTGAGCTATAATTGCCAATCCAAATATGAGCTAACCAGTCCAAAGTTTTGTGAACCAGATTTCAGCTGAGCAATCCAGCGCCTTGCTAAACTAGCCAGTCCCAAGATGTGTAGACAGGTCACTGAGATAACCAACCACCAGTTGAGCTAACTAGTTCCAAGTCAAGCTAGTTGTCCTGAAGTTACTGTTGTCCTGAAGAGAGTATTTAACAGCCAGGACCGGGATTAATCTTCTTCATGACCTTTATAATGGCCCCTTTTATGGATAACATGAGCTCTGGAAAGAGAAGGAAAGCTGGTGATGTGAGTCATAACTACCCTAAAGGGCAAATAAAGGGCTCCTTATCACACTGGCAAAGCTTGCCTGCAAGTAGAGCATGACACGGAACCATGTCGGGCAGGGAATGCCAGGGATATTTTTATAAATGACTCCAGAGATATCAACAGTGTGGGGCTGGTGCAGAGATTCCCATATTTGCAGATAATATTCCATTAACAAGGGTACCCGCGAATGGGAGTGAGTGCCAACAAGCCCAAGAAGGAAGAAGGAAGCAGGGGCAGATAGTTATAAAACAAGTCAGTGTTTCAGACTTGGGGAGACACAGAAGTTGGCCAACATCTCTGAGTCAGCCAGCTGGACTGGCTGGGTTAGCTGGGTGCTGGGTCACCATGAAGAGGGATAGGTGCCCAGTGCCGGAAGCCCTGCCCAGACTGAAGGGACACCAAGGATAAGGATTCTGATGGCAAAGAGATGGGCATCCCCTTTAAAGGGCCAGATCAACAGAGCCCTTAGGGAACTTGGACCCTTTTCCCCTACTGAACCCCAAATCCGTCTGGAGAATATGGCCATCTTCCCAGACCCCTGGGATGGCAAGGAGGAGAACTTGCCTCGACTACCCATCTCCAGGCAGGACTTCATTGAGCTGCTCATGATAAAGTCACTCATTTCAAAGCAATAGTTTCGGTGTCCTGCCTGGAAAGAGGCCACGCTTTGGAATCAGTGAATTCTAATCGCCCAATTACCTTGTGATAACTATGTGACCTTAGACAACTCATCCATCCTCTCTGGGTCTCCCTTACCTCTTCCATAAACTAGTAATGTAATTCTGTTTTGCAGGTTAGTGAGGATTTAATGAGCTTGTGCATGAAAACAGCCTAACCCACTGCCTAGAAGTGGTTGGTACTTAATATAAATATTCCTTTCCCTTCCCTCCAAGCCCTACCCAGTGGTCCTTGGGCCAGGCCTAATACTTCCCTCATCACAGTGGAGCCCTGGGCTGGCCTACTGCATCACTCCTGTGGGGTCCACCCTGATTGGCCGGCCCTGGCCCATGCATGACTGCTGATGACTCCCCTCCACCTGCCAGGGATTCCAACTTCTCCCAGGCTATGATCAAGACTCAGGGCCAATACACTTCTCTGATTCTTGGAAAGTACAGGCAGGCAAGATACTAGCAGGCAAGGGATCAAAACTGGGAACTTCTGCCAGATTTCACATAAAGGACCGGAGCCCATCTCATGAATAAAGGCTGAAGTGGCTAAGCCCTCGTGCCTATATCTAACAAGGTCCAAATTAATGTCAAGTTCTGCTGATGAACTGCAGATTCTAAAACACAGCGTCCTTGTCTAAAGAAGGGCTAAAATTTGTACCATGTAATTTACGTGAGCTAAGGAAATGTGAATAGGAACATGTTCATTGGTGACTAGGAAGTTTTACATTCCGAGTCAGGTTGGGATGGTGTTGATTGTAGTCTAGGGAATCCTTTGCACATTCAAGATTCTGGGCTACTTTATTACAAAGGGGGGAATCTCCGGATAACCTTTCCCAGTGTCCTCAGGGATGCTTACATACATTAAATTTGGGCAACCCAACCTTACCCCGTGACCCCATCTGCTATCCCTCTCCATTCTCTCACTCTGCTCCAGCAACGTTTGTCTTCCTACTCGAACACTCCAAGCATGGCCACAGGATCCTTGTTCCCACTCTTCCTCCCGCCTAGGATTCTCTTCCCTCACCTCCTTCAGGACTTGCCTTATCAGAGAGCCTCTTATTGACCACCCTTTATAAAACGGCACCCCACCCCATCATCCTCTGTTTCCTTATCGTGATGATTTTTCCTCTTAGAGCTTAGCATCAGACCTATTACTTAGGTTGTGTTTATCATCTGTCTGCCCCACACTGAGTGTAAGCTCCATGAAGACAGAATTTCATTTTGTTTGCTGTTGCCTTCTCAGTTCTTAGAACTGCCAAGCTCCTCTTAGGCCATTGGTAAAGACGTGGCAGATAGATATTAGACTTCACCTTCAATTAGGTCTTTTGAGAACATGGTGAATTAGGTAGAACATCATTAGTCACATTATACAGTTGAAGAAACTGAAGTTCAGAGAGGTTAAGTGACTTGCTCTGTGTCACCAGCTAGTTAGAAACAGAGCAGAACCAGAACCCAATATCCCAAGTCTCAGTCTGATGCACGTGCTGAGGTACTCGTGTCTCCTTAATTCTTCAGCATGTCGCATTGCCTTCAAGACCACCCTTACGTAGAGCACTGACTCCATTTACAATTGATTGATTTTGCTCGTGGACTTGTCAGAAACTGGAATTTAGAGGTAATAGGCACGCACTAGGTTGGTGGTTTTTATCTTTTTATTTTTTTATTTATCAAAAACCACTTTTCAGTTTCCTGAACTCTTGTTTATTCCAGGTCTCATGCAGAAAATATACACACTAAAAAACAAATTAAAAATAAACGATAAGTGAGTTAGAAACTGCCCAGGGCTGTCAGGAATTTATGTTCCACGCTATGTGGGTTTTGAGTAAATATTTGCTTTGCAAGTCAAGGAGCAATATGTATTTACTAAGGCAGTCTCCGGCTGAAGGCCACATAGGCTACTTCTGGGGGTTGGCACAATTTCTCCAGGGAAGCGTGCACACAGGCCCAAGCACCATGGCATTCTGCAAAGAGGAGGCAACTTGGCATTGGGAGACCTGGGTTGTCATTTGAGCTCTGCCCCTCTCTTGTTGGGCAAATTGGAAACTTTTGTTTTTAGTAGCATCTTAGGACTTCAAGAGAGAATATCAGTAGGTTTTTGATCAGTGAATGACTCAGGAGAGAGAGAGAGAGAACTGTCGTTGTCTTTTTTTTAGTCTTTTCCACTAAGTCAACTTTTTCCCCCAACTTAAGCATCTCTTTTTCAAAGAGCTTGTAACCAATGCCAAAACCTTTTGAGGTTCTTCAACAAGAGCTAGTACCTGTGCCCAGGACCTCCGGGCTCGTGGAGTAAGCGGTTGGCTATGTGGGGTGACGTGATGGGGCTAAGTGCTGAAACACATTTATTCAGTAAGACCTCCTGCCACACTAGGGAACAAAGCTCAGACCCCACCCTTACGAAGTTTAAGGTCTGGTAATGGAGAAATGGTTAAGGAATCAGGCCCATTTCATTCTCCCAGGACACAGGTACAGGAAGCTCTATCTATAGGAGGGCAAACTAACATGAACCTGTTAACCTTAAAAAAATAAAATTGCCAGTTATTTATCAATAAAAAAGGGTTTATTTGAGAATAACTGAGAATTACAACGGGGAAGCAGCAAGCTATGACAAAACCATAGGCAAATCCACAGAACAAAAGAGACGACGGCTCTTTTGTAGAGGAAGAGGGGAAGGTTGGCTGTTATGAACAAAAAGCCCATTGGAGTAAACTGGGAGTTTGAAGCATAGTGGTTTTTCATTGGCTAAGCTGCGACAGGCTCCTATTGGCTGGGCTTTTGTAGGGGGAGGAGGAAAAACTTTCTTCCTCCTGCTGGGATACTCAAGTGGTGACCTGTCCCAGGTGGTTTCTTCTCATCGGGTCTGCAATTGACAAGGAATGGGAGGCCTCGAGGGCTTACCCCTGCTGGCCTCCTGACTCCTTTCCTTTTTCACGCGCCTGCTTTGAGGGGGAAGCTTCTGGCAAACCTTCCCAAAGTACACAACAGCCAAACCGAGATGTGAAATTGGGAGAGGAGAAGCTGTTCAGGCAAAGGTGAGGAGGGAGCAAGTGTAGGGGACTGAGAGTGTAAATGTGTATAAATGAAGAAGCCGAGGTGGGGGTGTATGAAAAGGGGGGCCGAGTGGCTAAGTGGAGAGGGTGAAGGGTGGAGGGACAGGAATGAGGTCTGAGAGGCAGGGCAGTGGGGTAGGTCTTGCCCGGAGCCTTGCGAGTCATTTGTGCCCAGGGTAGTAGGGGTTTCGGAGCTGGGGAGTGCCACATTCAGATTTGCATTTTAGAGAGACCACTCTCACTGCAGTGGGGAGCTCTCTCTGGAGGAAGGCAAGCCTGGGGGACGAGCTTTGGCCTAAGAGGAATAATAGTGCCAAAGAATCTTTTGACTCCAAGAGCAGGTCCAGGCTTTGGAACTTCTAGAACAAACTTTGGTACCCGTCCTTTCTCAGACCCCTGTTGTTCCTTGTTGCCGTGTGCCACGGCATTCTCAAATTTGACTTTAATAAATTCTGGGGCGTTTGTCACATTAAAGCAATGGGATCCAACCCTTCTGAGCATGACAATCCTTTGTTAACATAATACTTCACCCCCACGTCACAGTCTTGTGATTTTAGTAGAAGTTAATTGAGAACGTACCTGAAGAACAAAGCCCCCAGTAGATGCATACACACTTGAAAATTTTGCCCACGTATATGTGGGAGCCGGTATTTAGCTAGTCTATTGACATGGCTGTTGCGACATATGGATCCCCAGAGCCATCTGAAAGAAGCCTGCATCCCCCCGAGGGATTGGGAACCACTGCTCTGGAACATGTGTGTTACGAAGCCGCATAGACATCTGTCCCCAGAACGCAGTGCATGGTTGCCTTCTCTGTAAACCATGGGGGCATAAACTCAGCTGGTTCTAATTGCACAGGGCATGCCATATTGTTGCCCGATGTAATGTCAATTTTTATTTATTTGTGTTTGTGAAAAGCAGGGCTGATTAGACCACTTAAAACTACACAGGCTGGTTAGAGCCAGGCCGGCGTTAGTGATTTCAGCTGCCCTCTCTAAAGTCATCAGCGCTCCCAGCCCTCGGCCTCCCTCTGAGAATGTAAACTTGGGGCCTTGTGCTATCATGATTTCTATTTCATCCTGACTCTTATAAACTACCATATAAAAAGCAGCCGCTGAAGGTTTCTGGGTTGCTTTTTTTTTTTTTTTTCAATTTCATTTTGAGGCTTGGAAAATCACAAAATAAAAATAGCCCTGAGAGTGGAAAGTTTGGGGGAGTTGTTTAGCTTTGTTTGAAATGCACTTTGTGAAGGAATAAGCAAGTCGTCAGATCCCTCTTTGTGGAGCGCTTTAGCGTTTACGTAATTTTTTCACGTCCCTTTTCTCCTGTTTGGTCCTCGTGGAGACCTTGTGAAGGTGGATTGTTACTAACTTCATTTTCCAAGTGAGACAGAAGCTCCAGGAGATTAAAAACAACTGGTCTGGGCTGGGACCGTGTGAGCAGGAAATGACAGCATCAGCCCGGGTGGACCCCTGCCCCAGCTCCCGGCCTCCCCCTGCACTCCACAGACTCTCCAGAACTCACCTCACCAAGGCCCGGCTTGTGCCTTTCTCCTTCCTCAGAGCCATTCTCACAAAGAAGAAGCAATGTCCGGACAAGCAAGGTCACTCTATGCTGGCCACCTAGGGTCTCTCCAAGGGGTCGGCTACTCAAGTATAACACTTACTTAGAGACCACCTGAGTCCCCTCACAGGCTGCCAACGTGTGGAAGGGAGAGCCTTTTTGCCTTCGTCATCTCTGCGTCCTTAAGGCCCAGAGCAGGGTCTAGTACCTAGTAGATGCTCTGTGAATGTTTTCCAAATTGAAACACTGTTAATAAGAAAGTTTTATTTATTTTTTTAAATCAGCCTTCTATTTCATTCAATTGATGTCCTGGTTTATGGACTGGCCGTTGGAAGACTGAGTGAAGCCTTGAGGTTGTTACTTGGCTCATTATTTCCCAAACTGTGTTTTGAGGAATGCTATGAGACACACACATCAACAGATATTCCAGAAAAATGAAAAGTTCTGTGGTCAGAGAAGTTTGGGAAATAGTGATTCAGTAAGTTCAGCAGGTTTTTTAAATTGTAAATTTCCTGAACGCATAGATTCCTTTCTAGGTCTGGTTCCCTTCAAGATCTCCCATCTGCGTGAGTTTCAGGCATACCTCTCCATTCTCACGATTGTTTAATGAGTAAGTCTCAAACATGCACATCTGCACTCCTACAGAGACTTATTTTCCTGAACAGTCCAGAGTTTTCAAGGCTGCTCCTCTCACGGTGACATAGTGCCTCAGCGAAGGGTCTCCTTCCCACTGCCAGGCCTCCTAATGGTTGGAAAACTCCATTTCCTCTAGTTCCTTCCCTTTAACCTAAAAAGTGCTAACATCTCTTTCATTTAAAGAAATCTTTGCCTGGAGCACCTGGGTGGCTCAGTCGGCTAAGCATCCGACCTTGGCTCAGGTCATGATCTCATGGTTTATGAGTGCAAGCCTCACATCAGGCTCTCTGCTGTTAGCACAGAGCCCGCTTCGAATTTTCTGTCCTCCTTTCTCTCTGCCCCTGCCCTGCTCGCGCACTTTCTCTCTCTCTCTCTCTCTCTCTCTCTGAAATAAAGAAATAACCTTAAAATAAAGAAACCTTTTCCTGACCATACCACGCATCCTCAAGCTGTGGCTCCATCGCTCTCCTTCTCTTTGACTTGAAACTTACGTGAACAGTTGCTCTCGTCCAAGGTCACACCCGCTTTCCGAGGGGTCCTGAGAGACTGAAGGTCCATCCAAGCTCCAGAGCTCCATCCGGGATTAGCTGAGAACTTTGCTGCGAGTGCTTCAAAACCCTAACTTCTCCCTCAGCTTGATTCTGCTTTTTCATGCCCTTCTGTGTGTTTATCTGAGATTATTCCCCCAGTAAGTTTATTATATGCTAATGTCCATCCCAGAGTCTGCTTTCCAGGAAATTTGACTTGCAGCAGGCAGTTCCTGGGATGTCCAAGAATGCAGATGTTTACATAAAACTTTTGAGCTGACCACTGGCAATGAGAATGCCATCACTCGTGGTAGATAAAACTCATCTGGTTTCCTGGCACAAGGTAGCGTTGCAATTGTTAAAATTCCCCCCATGGTAAACTGAGAAGGTATACAATGTACTTCCATACACTGATGGGTCAGATGCTTGGGTAATAAGAAGGAAACACCCATAAAGAGAATGGAATTGGATAGGTGTGGTTGGGAGCAATTGATGCTTTCGAAGAAAGATAACAGTGAGTAAAGATTTTGGTAGATTTGTAGACAAAACTAAGAAAACATTTAATTTCCAAAATAATGGTAATGTCTAATGTCTGGAGCAAAGAGAATAGAACTACAATATGGACAAAAATAGCATATAAGTGTGGAGGAGTGGGTGATCAGATTTCAGGCATCCTAAGCACAAGGTATTTTTTTGAGAAAAAGGTAATGAAACTATTTAGACTTTGGTGAAAAGAATAAACATGGAGCATTTAATTCCCAATCACTAGGAGAAGTGGGATGGATAAAAGAAAAAAATACAGTCAATCCAAAGAAGATAAGAAAAGTAGGCGTAAGACAGTAAAGGTGGTATGAATAGAAAAGACAAATAGAAAAAAAAAAGACAAATATAAATAGGAGAGTAGCAATAAATTCAAATCAATCAAAAAAAGACAAATATAAATAGGAGAGTAGCAATAAATTCAAATCAATCAGTAATCTAAATAAATGTAAATGGATTAAACTCTCCTGTTAAAACACAAAGATTCTCAGACTATATAAAACCAAAATTTAGCGCATGCTTTCTATAAAAGACTCAATTATAATGTATGAACACAGACAAGTTTTAAAGTCAGAGGCTAGAAAAAAAAATACCAGGAAAAATATTAACCAAAAGAAAGCAGGTTTAGTGAAATTGATGCAAATTAATATAGACTGTGAGGGGAAAAAACTTTAAAAAGATAATCACTTAGCATGATGCTATGAAGTTCAATTTATCAGGAAGATAGTCGTTGAAAACCTACTTAATAGCATAGCTTCAAAATATGTGAACTCTTTGTTAGATCTATAAAGAGTTATTAACATATCCTTCACTATTTTAATACAGCTTTATTGGTTATCAATAGATCAAGCAGAAAACAACACTGGCAAGGATATTTGAGATTTGAATAGCACTATTAAAAAGCTTTAAGAAATTGCCTTGGTTTACTATTGTCATACCCCTGGCCCCCTCAACTCCTGTCCAGTTTCCTCCTTTACTCCAAGTATGTCCCTGTCAGTCTTTTTTTTTTTTTTGTCCCTGTCACTCTTGCTTCTAACTCTTTTATTTGCTCATCCCAGGGAAGCTCTTGCTTGTGTTCTGTGCCTCAGTTTTATTCTTCGCCTCTGATTTTAGGCTCTCCTCATACCCTCAAATGTGCCTTCCTTAGCTTCTGAAGCAAGGCTCTTCTCTTCCAGTATCTTAGTAGAAAGAAGCCCTTGGTGAGCAGGGCCAGACTCTCACCCCTGCCTTTCTCAAATTTTAAAGTGAGTTGGGGGGAAAGGTTCCAACACCACATAAATGCTGGTGATGAGTTAGGTAAGTGCTTGTAAATGTATGTAGAATAAAAACAGTAAACATGAACTTATTCAAAGAGTTGCTGCCCAGTGTCCTTCACGTCCAGACAAAAGTTCTTGGTCTTGTCATATGCTAATCCCTAAATGCAGAGAGCTTGATCAGCCTTCACTCTCCCAGCCCTTCATCCTTCCACATTCCAGGTCTTTATCTTTCTTCTCTATTTAGTCCACATTTCCTACCACTTAGTGCCCTTCGTGGGATTTGAGAGTCTGGGAATGGTTTCTCCAGTACGTCTTGTGACAGGCACAGCAGTGACAGATGGAAACCGTCCACAGTATTTACCACATATGCTGGGCTCTCTCAGCTGACAGCCTTCTTAAAAAATGAAAATTCGGGGCGCCTGGGTGGCTCAGTCGGTTGAGTGTCCGACTTCGGCTCAGGTCATGATCTTGCGGTCTGTGAGTTAGAGCCCCGCATCGGGCTCTGTGCTGACAGCTCAGAGCCCGGAGCCTGCTTCGGATTCTGTGTCTCCCTCTCTCTCTGCCCCTCCCCCACGCATGCTCTGTCTCTCCCTGTCTCAAAAATAAAATAAACATTAAAAAAAAAAAAGAAAATGAAAATCCATCTGGCAATAAATAACAAGGGTTACAAAGCTGTTCCTACTCTTGGATCCAGTAATTCTACTTCTGGGAATATTTTTCCATAGAAATAAGGAGAAAAAAGTAATCTGTCTAAAGATGTTCATAGCAGTCCAATTCATAAGAAAGGAAAACTAAAATAATCCAAATTGCCACCATTGGAGAATGCCAGGGCAAAGTTTGGCATTATCAGAATGGAATACTCTAGAACTATTAAAAATGACAAATATATACAACAGGCTAGTTCTTAGAAACGTACTTGGGAGATAACACACAGTGAGAGGCAGCAGACCAGAAAACCCTTAGTGAGTGTCTGTTGCAGAAAAGACCCTTCAAAGGCTGAAAGGTGATAGGATTATCTGGGTCCAAGGATGAGGAATCTGAGGTTTAAGGGATTTAGTGCCCTGCCTCGAGAGGAACTAGAATTCAAGCCTGGATCTCTCTGTTTCCAAAGTCCACGTCCTCCTGCAAGTGCAGCTCCTGGCTGGCTTAATTTTCTAGAAAAGATAAAGAGAAAACAGAGCGTGATCCAAAGAGATTCAAGTTTATTTTTAATTGTCTTATCAATGAAAATTTGCTTAAATTTAAATTATTAGACAAAGGAGAAATAAAATGAGATCTGTCTGGTCTACGAAGCTGGCCTAGGCAGTCCCCTATTAGGATCTGTGTCATGTAGAAGGCCACGCTAATTATCTCTCCGTTGTGCATCCAAATCCCTTGAGGGGCTTGTTCAGTTCACACATGCCCTCTCTTCACCCCACCCTCCCGCCCTGCAGTAAAACTCTATGTCTATGCCATAGTGAGTTACTGCTGCTGGTGGAAACACGAATATTTATACTTTTATTTGTTTGGAGCCAAAAACAAAGACTGAAAAATCTCTGGTTATAGATTTTCCTCAAAAGGTCCCTGTGAAATCCCAAGAGCTTGTATTTCAGATGGGAAGAAATAAGTGTTGTCTAATAGTAAACATGCCACTTGTACGGGTGACATTGGATGAAATGGAGGCTGCGCGGTGTTTGTGTGGATTCTAGAGGAAGGGTTTCAGTCTTGGTTCAACTGTAATTGCAGGTAAGAACTGTTTTAAAGACACACACACACAGCCTCTGTGTTTGTCCTCAGAAACTCATAAAATGGCATGTTTATCTTGCCCTTTACCCTGACAGAGTTTAATTTTGTAACCAAGGAAATGTCCTGCTTCTTGGGCTGATGGTTTCTCAGCAGAAGATAAAGATTAGAAATATTTTGTTCCTAAAGATCTTGTGCTCCTTGCTTGCTATCGACTGAATATTTGTGCCCCCTAAAACCATACGTTAAAACCTAATTCGCAATGTGGTGATATTTGGAACTGGGGCCTTTGGCAGAGCCCTCATGAATTGGGAATCGTATCCTTAAAAGAGAGGTCCCAAACAGCCCTCTCCTCTTCTTTAGCCACGTCAGGTTATAGCAAGAAGATAGCGTCTTTGAACCAAGAAATGGGCTCAACAGACATGGAATCCACCAGAACCTCGACTTTCCAGGCTCTAGAACTCTGAGAAATAAGCTTTTGTTGTTATAAGCTATCCACTCTACAGTTTTCTGTTGTAGCAGCCAGAATGGATAAAGACATTGGCTTATGCTTATGTTTTGACTCCTTGTCCTCCCATTATGTGCCCAAAGGCTCAGTGACAGCAGTCCTTCTGACTTTTTCTGAGGCCACCTGCACTTCAGCTGACTGACTTCACCACCTTCTCCTTAATTGCTTGCGATTGGAGAAGGAATTGGATCACATACTTGAAGTGACCAGTGAATAAAGGGTAAGTAGCCCTTTTAAAGTGGCAGCCTCCTGGTTCCTAAAGAGTCTTAAAACCACCCTAGGCAGAGACAGGATAGAGGTCTCCAGGCAGGCTCAAGGGCAACAGACCCAGAAGACACCTCGTCATCAGAGCACCAGCTACTGAATTATCTTCCTTCGGGTGCCCTTCAGAACCAGAAGCTGGTCCCTTAATGACTTTGCAGAAGTAGCAAGATGAGGTTGCTGAGAGAAGTCAGGGAATATGCGTTCCTGAAACTTGCAGTCAGCTGATCTACCTGCCCTGCTGCCTTCCTGCTGACATGACCACCTCCTTTTATTAAGTGGCATGTAGTTGGGACTTTTTACTTTGCTATTGCAAACACATAGGAGGGAAACTCTAGCCATAGGCCTTCAGAGCAGGCCAAACAGATATGAAAGTCAGGATCTTGGCCACAGGGCAGGAAATAGAGGAAGTTTGTGCCGTACAGACTTCTAAGAGCCACTAGCAGATACAAGGACTTACTGGTAGTGTGACTTTGGGCCAGGTACTCAACCTCTCTGACCCTGAAGTTCCTTATTTAGAGAATAAGGCTCATTCTTCCCATGTTGCAGAGTTGTTACAAAGATTAGAAAATGTATGTGTAACATGCCTGGCTATCTGGAGCCACTAAATGAATGAGATTTACTTTCATTGTCATTTTGGATTGATTTATTGCATTCTCTTCCTCTCCTTTTTGCTTCCTCAGGTGAATTGGCCGTGAATCAATGGGAAAGCAGGCAAGACAAGTGTGACCAGCTGTGATGGTTGATTTTATGTGTCAACTTGACAGGCCTTGGGGTGCCCAGACATTTGGTCAAACATTCTTTGGATTCGTCTGTGAGGCTGTTTCTGGATGAGATTAACATTTGACTCAGTAGAACCGAGTAAGGTAGATTGTACTCTTTAATGTGGGTGGGCCTTGTGCAGTCAGTTGAAGGTCTGAATAGAACAAAAAAGGCCGAGTAAAAGGGAACTCCTCCTGCTTGACTGCTTTGGACTGGGACATCCATCTTTTCCTGCCCTGGGACTCGAACTGAAACATTGGCTCTTCTTGGGTCTTGAGCCTGCAGGCTTTCAGGCCAGAAGGTACACTGTTGTGTCTCTTGATTCTCAAGCCTGTGAACTTGGACTGGAACTACAACATTGACTCTCCTGGGTTTCCGACTTCGTGATTACAGATCTTGGGACTTCTCAGCCTCCATAATTACATGATTCAATTCCTGACAATCACTCAATCACTCAATCAATCAATCATCCTGTTTCTCTGGAGAATCCTGACTAACACACCAGCTTAGAGCTCTGATTTAAGCCTCCTTAGAGGACAGGCCTCAGGGAAGACATACAGAGCCAGCGGAGGCCTTCCACCTTGGGAAAGGAGAGCTGGAATGCAGGAGCCACAGCAGGGATGAAAAGGAAGGAAAGAAAACTTTGCCCCCTTTTCTTGTTTGCCCACTTTAACTGCCAGAGACAGTCTGACCTGGTCTGGCTCCTGTGAGTATTCGAGGAACAGCGCGTGTTCAGCTGAGCCCAGAGTGACCTTAGTATGGAAACAGGCAGAATGAATTGTCCCACCCTCTGTGTGCCCTGAGCGTTTTGTTCATGGAGGAACTATACCCATCTACTATTGCATCATATTTTGGTAACATGCCTGTCTCTCCTGCTGGTCTGTGAGCTCGGTGAGGAGAAGGACAGAGTCAGATCCATCCCTGTTTCCTCAGCGCCTCGCTTCGGATCTGGTACCATGCCTGGCTCAGAATGGACTCTTTTGTACTTTGAAATTGTCGATTAGTAGTTGGGTGATGGAAACACCTCATTCTTTCCCATTTCCCACACATGTGCCTCATCTATTTCTCAGCTGTAAAGGAATTTGAACCAAACAGGCTCTTTTGGATCAGGTCGGGCTAGGCTGTTGTACTAACGGCTCACTCTAAAATCTCAGTGACTTCACGCAAGTTTATTTCTGACTCATGAAAAGTCCCCTGTGGTTACGGGCGACTCTCCAGGGCAGCTGTTCTCCATACAGTGTCTCAGCGATCCCACACTCCTTTGATTTGGTGTCCCCATCATCTCAACATAAGGCAGGCAAGAGCTTGTGGAGAAAACACATTCTCTCAGCTGTGCTGCAGCCTGGAAGTGCTAGCTGTCACTTCCCCTCACTTCCTGTGGCCAGACCTGTTCACGTGGCCACACCTAACTGCAAGATTGTTGGGATGACTAGTCTTCTATATGCCCAGGCGGGAAGAGAGAACTGGATATTGGTGTGTACTAACCATGCCTACCACAAAAGCTGAAATATAGGACAACCCAAACCGAAAGTGAGGAAACTACCAAAATTTGTAGTTCTTATTATGATACATACATTAATTTATTTATTCATCCAGCAGATATTTATTGAACACCTACTAGATGTCCAGCATTGTTCTTGGTTCTGGAGCACGGCAGTGAATAAAACAAGTCTCTGACATCATGGGCTTACATTCTAATGGGGGAGAGACATGCAGGAAACAGGTATATAAACTCTCAGAGAGTTACATAGGCTATCGAGGAAAATAAAAGTGAGTAAAGGCTGTAGAAGAATAGAGGAAGTCGCCATTTTGGATATGGTGGTAGAAGAAGTCCTCGCTGATAAGAGATTTGGTGAAGGGAGGGAGACATTCCAATGCATAAGGGGAGGGCAGGCAGTAGCACAGGCAGAGGGAAGACACAGTGCAATGGTCAATTTATTAATTTGGTTCATTCATCAAACACTTACTGAGTTCTTACCGCTCACTATGCCAGCTGGTGATACAAATATGAAGGAAATCCAGACGGTGGCCTCCAGCCGTCCGCAGTCCAGGCGAGGAGACAGAGAAAGAGTCAGAAAGGACACAAAAGAGAGAATTGCAATTTCCATTTGGATGGAGAAGGGTCTCAAGGAAGATGTTATGCAAAAGGTGGCTCGATGGCCTAACGTGGAAATTAGGAAACTCGGCTAGTAAAATGATAGTGGTGAGTGTGTTATCTACTGCTATGTAACAGAGTACCCCAAACTGTGGCCAAACCACAGTTATTTCCCATGATTCCGTGCATTGGCTGGGTTCTGGTGGAAAATTCTGGTGCGTGTGGTGCTGACTGGGTCACTGCTGTGGATGCATTCAGCTAGGAGCCTGGTGTGGGCTGCGTAACCAAGATGGCTTCATTCCCGTGTCCGGTGTTGTGCTGAGGTGGCTGGAACATCTGGGGCTGACTGGGCTTCTCTTTCTCTCCACGGGATCTCCCATCTAGTCCAACTCGAATTTCTTTACATGGTGGCTAGGTCCCAAGAGGGTACACAGAGGCTTCAAGACCTCAAAGGACCGGGGCGCCCGTGTGGCTCAGTCAGTTTAGCGTCTGACTCTTGATATTGGCTCAGATAATGATCTCACGGCTCATGAGATCGAGTCTGGTATCAGGCTCTGTGCTCACAGCGAGGAGCCTGCTTGGGATTTTCTCTCTCCCTCTCTCTCTGCCCTCCTCTCCATCAAAATAAATAAATAAATTAAAAAAAAAAGACCTCAAAAGCCTGCAAGTCACAGTGTCACTTTCACTGCATTTAATTGGTCAAAACTGGTCAAAAAGGCAGCCCAGATTCAAGGGGAAATAGACTCCACTTCCACGCCCCCAGGGATGGGAAGAATTGGTACAGGTGATATTATCAGACAACTAGGACAAACACTGACAGTATAGAAAAGCAAGTATGTCTGTGGGCTCCCACACTGTCCTTTTTTCATAACATGAGTCAGTGGCAAAAACACAGATGGTCCCAGCTCGCTTACCTGTTGAGTCTAAGATCTTTTCAAGTCAGCTGCCCAGGTAGACTGACCAGAGTCAGGACAAGAGATGAGACCCATTTGCCACCGCAGCCATAAAAGAATATGGCAGCCGCGCAAGTCGTATCTGTGATATAAATGTGCTAACTCTCTAGTTATTATGTCTGCCAATGAACTAGGGGCGGGGCAAGGGGCAGGATGTGGACGATGCTCTTTGTCCTATTTTTGTGATAAATAGCCAGTTTTAAATGCCTAAGAGATAATTAAAAAAAAAAGGATTATTCTACAGGACAAGGAGAAAAGAGAAAAGAAAACTTCGGAGGCTGGAGTAGAGAGCAAGAAGGGCCAGCCTAGAGAGAGGGGAATTCAGAGGGGTTCAGAAAAGGAGGCAGGCGACATAGGCATGTCAAGGGGTCCTGGAAAGAACAATTTTCGTCTAAGCTCTGGAGACTGCATTTGGTTTCCAGCCAGAACGAGCTTGGCACTCCCCAGCTCTGGGGCTTGGGGAAATCGTCTCGCTGGGCTTAGAGGTATAACAGGTTGGAATGCAAAGGCAGCTTTATGTGTCCGACTCGGCTAGCCGAATCCCGCAGCAAACTCGGTACCTGTGTTTGACCCGCTTCCAAGAGGTTTGAATCCCCAAATGTACCATAATGTGTTTGAGTCAGTTTTGTGCTCTGAACTGCTGCGAGTGTTATATTTCAGGCACCTCGTCATAAAAGAAGGTTATAGAACAACAGTTAATGCTGCACTCATAAGGATAGAGGCAAAAGAGGAGAAATGTATGCTATTGTCTCTGGTGGTGATGGCAGTTGAATTAACTCGATACCAAAGTGAGGGGCCAAGGAATTTCCTGAAAGCTCATGTACTTATGGTATCTCCTGAGCCTTTAAATTATAGATATTTTAGCCCTGTCCCTTTAGCAAAGCCAAATCCTAATGTGGAGGCACTGCGTGTAATTTAAGGCAGGAATGTCTTTCCCTTTGCCCCAGGCAGCCGTGCTGTGTTGGGAAGCATGTCGGATCTGGAGTCAGGAGGGTACTACCCAAGGGGCATCTGCAGTGCACAGTGGGTTTTGGCATCCTCAAGTCCAAGACTTGGACTTGAAGCCAGACCCTGCCATGTCCTGGCTGGATGGCCGGCACGCCTCAGTTGATGAGTTTGTGTAAGGTGGTAGCATGACGCCTGCTTTTCAGGGTTGTTGTGAAGATAAATATCTTCAAAGCATCCACGGTAAAGAAGCAATATCTGCAGGGCGCTTGTCACCTAGCATGGGCTCTCATCAACGCATTCGTGTTTACCAGCCCTCAGGCCTTCCAATGAAAGACTCTCTTGTCAAATCATTTGAATTCTGCTAGAGCTTAGTTAGAGGGACCTAGTCCGGCTGCTGAGTGGTCACAGATGGAGTGGTCCAGGACCTCTTCCCTAACAAATACACAGAGATCCTTTCGTGCTGAGGCTTCAACTTGACTTTCTATGAGTCTCGATCACCATAGGTTCTGGAATTCAGGGAAGAATTTCTCCCCAGATAAAACAGAAAATTGTATTTCCTGACATCTCAGCCACCATCTGGGTTTTCTTCCACATCAAGTATCATATTGTGGCTACTGTACCCTGTTAAAACATTTACCGTAAGCTCTCCCCCAGGGTATTTCAAGGCCCTCCCCATAAAACTTCCTAAGCGGAAAAATCTTTTGGGAATATGAGGGCCAGTCATGGATTAGGGCAAGGATTGAAACCCTTCAGTTCATGACATAGGAAACCTTCCTGGTGGGGCCTTTGCAAGGGTATTTTATTGAGGGATTTCTTCTTCTGTTTTACTCTAAGTGTAATGTTTTTTTAAGTCCAAAATATTTCCGTATTGCTATCTGCTGTCGTGTTTGCCGGGTCTGTCTGGTGGAGAGAAGCTCAAGACTTAGTTAAGAGTCTCTCCTGGACGTTTTAGAAATACTCCCTTCGTTTCTGGTTTCAAGGTCTCTGCCGCTAAGTTTCAGTCTTGCATCCACTTACTATGTTCTGGTGGCAAGGAGGGCCTGGGAAATGATCTGTTCATTAAGCACACGTTGGATGGTCACCGGGAGCCAGGCACCGTCCGAGACACGGATGCAGAGAGCAGAGAGATGGCGCTCGTCCTTGGAGTCCTCACTGTCTAGTGAAGTTTGCACCTCTGATCAAGGGCCTTTCCTGTCCTTAGAAAGGCTGATTAAGTTATATGTAACTGTGATTTGATACAGGTACAGATAGACTGATTTCTTGACTACTTGTAAGGTATTATATTCCAGTACAACTCAGAGCCTAGCACGTTGGCCTCCCCTACCATGTTTAGTTAAAGTCATGCTAGTTGCTGTAACAAGTAACAGCTCCTCCCAAATATATAATGCACCAACAAGATAGAAGTTCATTTCTTGTTCACATCAAGCTCTAAAGTATCTGTTTACCAAGCTGCTCTTCTCCCAGGAGGGTTGCGGCATCCCAGCGTCTGCAGGATCCTCTGCCGTCCGCCAGTCGATGGGCGAAGTGGAAGTAGAGAATGCATACCTACTTCTTAAATGCCCAGACATAAAAGTGATATACATTGCTTCTGTCCACATTCTATTGGTGAGAGCAAGTCACGTGGCCATAGTGCGACGCAAGGAGAAAGGGAGACCTGACTTGTCAGTCACTTCCCCGCAACATCTGTCCACTATGGAAGGGGAACAGGTCATGTTGTTGGGTAACGAGCTGTCTTAGTCACTTCTGCTTTTCACTGGTAGGTAACAAAAAGAAAACTTTAGTTAGCTTCTCAGTGATGTGCCTCTCTCTCTCCCCGTTTCTTGGATCTTCAGGATCTTATAAATACCTTTCTAGTCGGACGGGATTAAAAGAACCTGGCACCTGGCTGGCTTACTTCATAGAGCATATGACTCTCGACCTCAGGTCATGAGTTCAAGCCCCATGCTGGGCACAGAGCTGACTTTAAAAAAATAAATAAATGAAATAAAATTACTCTGGGTTGGAAATCAAATCTGGGTTCTATAATTATTAACACCATCCCATGGGATAGTCTGGAGCAAATCATTTTCCTTCCATGTCTCAGTTTCCTTATCTGTAAAATAAAGATAATGATACCTACTCTACAGGGGTGTTATAAAGATTAAATGTGATTCGCCTCCAAAGCGCCTGGCAGAGTGCCTGACAAATAAGAGAAACTCAACGTATATTTACTTATCATTAACTGAGTGAATGGTGAAAGAAATTTTTATCAGCCGTTTTCCTACTAACTTCCATTGGTTTCTGTGATAGTCTTTCTTGGCATTGTTTAGTTAAGTGGTGCAGGTGGGGAAGGTAGCGGGAAGGAACTGGAATTTTCCAGGTACCCAGTAAAGTCACTGAAGGCAGGAGCTGTGTGTGAGCTCCTTTGTGTATGTCCTTTCCCTGAGTGTGTCTGTATGGACGGGATGCCTGGTAATGCCATGCTGGATGAATGAATTTTGTCGAATTATGGATAAGTGCCTACACCATTGTCTCCAAGGGGCTGAATGCTGAGGTGCCCACGGTTATGGCCATAGGTCAGAGTTGGGGTTGTCTACCTTCCAAGAATCAGACTATTTTTGTTCTTTTGGTTCCAGGGTGTGAGGTAACATTTCCAAGGTGGGGAAGTCAGTGTTGGTATTTTCCTGACTGGAAGTGTGAGAACACCCTTCCGCTTACCGGGCAGATGGCTTTTGGCTTCTAGGCTGACTTTAGTTAACAAATTGTCCACGTGGGTATTCAAAGCTTTGAGTTTTTCTAGCAAATCATAAGCAACTGTGGCTGGGCTTGTGTTAGACTTGGTTTCAAGTCCTGAATGTGCTACTCACTTAACAGGGCTGAGTGGCAGAGTGGAAAGAGCATGGACTTTGTAGTCCAACAACTCTGGCTTCAAACCCAGGCTTGCCAGGAAGGCTTTAGATGCAGTATTCAACCATCCCAAGCCTCAGTTTCCTCATCTGCAAAATGGGAACCATAGTCCTGCCACTCTCCCTTTCTGTCTCCCTCTGTCACAGGGTTGTTGAGGGACAGTTTAGGGTAAAGGTTGAGAGGTTAGGCTCTGGAGGCAGACTCCCTGGGCTCCTCTGATTGAGGACTAGCCATTTAAACTTTCTGTGCCTCAGCTTCCCCATCTGTAGAATGGGGACGATAATACTTCTACTCTAAATGCTCACTGTGAGGAATAACTGGCTTAATTACATGAAATGCTCAGAAGAGTGCCTGGCACAAAATAAGCAGTCAACTGCAATGAGTGATAATAGCTGCTATTAGTATTACTATGGTCATCATCAAGAGAATTAAATGAAAATAGAGTTGTTTGCTAACTCTGAAGCCACAGATCTTAAGTTTCATTACTAAAGCAGTAGGCCTTCCCCTACCCCCACCCAGCTCTATTTCCTGGCCTCTCTCAATCATGGAAACTTCTCATCATGGAGGGAACATTTGCTTGACTTTTAGGCTTCTGGTGACTGTGGAGAGGTGATGGGCTTCCTCCAGGTCCGAGCTGTGTTCTGGTGCTCTTGCCCCATCATGCGTGGAGTACGTGTTTCCTTCAATGCACCTCCTAATCACATGAACCAGAGCGCTTCCCACCGTGGGTTTTCACTGTCCCCAGAGTGGCAGGGAACTGGCTGCAGACCAGCACCACAGGCTACAGAGGAGAAACGGGGGTGTCAGGATCTCTCTTAGTGTCAGCCGTGTTCAGATACTTCACCCTGGGAAACAGGGTGGGCATGGAGTTAGTGGCGGGAAAGGCCACACGCCCAGAGGGAGGCTAAGAGTGTGAGGCTTGAGGTCTGGCCGGCCTGTGTTTGAGTCTCAGCTTTCCTTTCTGTAGCCACGTTACGTTGGTTCATTGACTTCTGTCTGAGCCTCAGCATGTTCGTCTATAAATGGGCATAATAATACCTATCCCATAGAGTCATGGCGAGCAGAGGATGTGATGATTCAGGGTCTGCCACATAGCGAGCGTTCAAAGAATACGAACCAAAGCCAGCTGGCAAGGGGTCAGCAAACCTGGGACCTGGAAAAATGCTACCAATGTTCTGCAAGGCAATGGGCAAGTTGGTTGGCTTCTCTGGGTGGTAATTTTCTTCACCTGTGAAGTACCATGTCAACTTAGCTAAGCTGGGATCCCGCTTCCCAGAATTCCCTTCCCTGGTGGACTCCATTCCAAGTTGGCTCCAAGGCACATTTGTGCTCGATTTGGGAGGTGCGAGTGGAGCGGGAACACTTCTCAAGCTGCGGCAGGCACTGTGGCGGCACAGGCACTTGGCTGCTGATCTGCCAGCTCAGCTAGTTGATGGAGCTGGGCCCACGGGGTCTCCAGCCCCTCCTCCATCCTCCTGGATCCTAGATCCTAGCCTTGTCAAGTCCTGGCCAGAGAGTGGGCAGTGGGCAAAGGGCACAGCTTCTCCTGCGGGTCGTCCATGGCACTGAGATGGCGGTGGCGGAAGACGGACGCGGGTTCCAGTCCATCTACATGGGATTCAGATTTTCCACGTGGGTTCCGGTCTGTCCACTTCGCGTCCGGCTTTCCTTCCCGACTTCCAGTCCACTGACCTGTATCCCCGGCAGGCACAACCCCCCGACACACTTCTCCGGCAGGTCACGCATTGCAGAAGGTCTTCATTCTCGAACAGATCCCTTATTTTCTGTCAGCCACAGTGATTCCGCCTCTCTGCTCGAATTCTCGCTGACACGGCGGGGAGAGTAGCAGCAATTTCACAAGGCTGCTTTTCACAAGGACCAAATGAGGCTGTGGACGAGAAATTATTTTGAAAAGTATAATGCGTGTTATGTGTATGTGGGCCTTTTCTTTTTTTAAAACAATCACATATGGGAAAAGTTTTTAGTAAAACTCAAAAGTGTAATTCTTTCAAATATTTTTAAAAGCAGAACTCTTGGTCTCCCCGTGACCCTGCTCCGCTGTCTTCTCTCCAGTTGCTCAGGCCAAAACCTGGGCTCATCCTTACGTCATTGTCTCTCCTATACATCCTTTCTTCTATTCAGACTCCTGTCACTTCTCACCACCTCCACCACTCGCTCCCTACTCCAAGCCACCATGCCTCTTGTAGAGACTGTATTCTCCTCACTGGCCTCCCTGCTTCCACGAGGGCTGATCCACTTAGACCCAAGCTGGATCACATCATGCTCTGCTCACAGCCCTCCGGGTGGCTCTCCCCCTCCGTGATGCCACAGGCTCTTGTCTATTCCTGCTTCTTTGAACTCATTCCCTCCCGCCATCTCCCTTCTCTAGCCACACTGGCCACTTGCCACTCTCCAAATATACCAAGTGTGTGCCATTACTTACAACGGGACAACATCTTTCAGAGAGGAGGACTCAGACATTGGAACGATTGCTGTCTTGCATTACTGTTGGCGTAGACACATCTGGCATGTCACTTGCCACCCATACACAAGTATTTACCAGTAAACTATATGACCACAGACCAAAGCTGGATGTCATTCTGGAAAGTGCTTTTCCTCAGAAATTAAACGCAACTGGAACTTAGTTAGTTAGTATTATGGTTATCAATGACAATTTAGAGTTTAATTAGTGGAGTCCACAATAACATCTCATGTCTTGTGGCTATCCGGGATTTTTTAAAAAACTTTTGTGTCCATTATCTTTTTTAGGCTTCACGATACTAGCAGCTAAGCGTTTTCTCCCTTTTTACAGATAGGAGAACTGAGGCTCCCAGGAATCTGTTAACTCACTTAGGATTCGAGAGCTAGTGTTTGACAAGGCTAAATCTAAAAAGCAGGTTTTCTGGCCACCTGGGTGGCTCATTTGGTTGAGTGTCTGACTCTTGATTTCAGCTCAGATCATGATCTCATGGTTTGCGAGTTTGAGCCCCATGTCGGGCTCTGTGTTGACAGCATGGAGCCTGCTTGGGATTCTCTCTCTCTCTCTGTCCCATCTCCACTTGTAGAGTGGAGTAGGAGTTGCTTATAAGGCCAAACGGAGTTAAAAGTAGGGTTGGATGGAATGAGAAAAATTGTGCGTTCTTCATTGCCACCGTCCACAGTTGAAACTGTTCCCACCATGCCCAAACCCCAAAGTTGACCCTTTTTTAAAATGCAAATATCCCTAGGACTTGTGTGCTGAGTCCATTAGTTCGCTTTCCTCCTGAGAGCTTCTCCACAGAGAAAATAGCATTTTGTCTTGTGGAAATTAGGAAGAGTGAGAACGGGGAAGCGTGGGGAAGCATGTGGTTCAGGTGAGTTGGATAAGTACATCATTACCCTTGTTGTACGAGCAGGCAGTGTGACTCAGCGTGCTCCCGCTAGCAAGCTGGTAAGGAGCAAAGCCGTCATATCATGTTTCTCATGTCAATGAGGGATGTTGGGTAAATATCACTGAACTCTTTTCTAACACACCAGGTGCCGACTTGTGGAGCTTCTGCGGCAAAGCCCGGAAGCCCCGAACGTGCATCGTGGTCCGATACTTACTGCTTATCACGAATAAGCATTGCCATTTGCTGGACACCGACGTCAGATATCATGCTTTACCCGCATGCTCTCACTTAACTCCCTCTCCCCCCAGCCCCACCAGGAAGTTCTGTGTACCTCTGTTTTATGTGAAAAAGGAGCCTTGAGGTCACAGAGCTGGTATATGGGGGAGCTGGGATTCGAATGCAGGTCTATTCCACGCTGAAATTCACATTTTTTCCAATGGGGCACATCAAGGCAGAGGGAAAGGGCACAAAATCAGAGGTGATTTCCTTAACTGAATTTAAAAGACTGTAGCCAGAGTCCATTTGAGTCCAGAAAATTACTTACTGTGATTATGTAATTACATACAATCTCCCTCTTATGGCTGTTTTGTTACCAAAGAAACCTGTATAAAGGCCCCTGCATAATGCCTGGCACACGGTAGGTACCATGTAACTGGCATGGAGGTGGGGCAGCACAGTTTTTAGGACTCATGCTCTGAGAGACTGCCTGGGTCCAAATCCCACCTTCTCTACTTACTTGGCCGTGTGACCTTGGGCAGGTCACAGAACCTCTCTGAGCCTAGATTTGCTCATGTTTAAAATGGGGATCATAACTAATTATTCCAGGAATTAAATGAAATGATCCACATAGAGAACGACACGAAGGACCTAGCTAGTTGTCATCATCAAGAGATTTTGACTGTTTCTATTGTCTTATGAATATTTTTTTCCTGTCCTCCTGTGTGCTGCTTTTGCTCTAGGGACAAAGACAGTGATGGGAGTTCGGCCCCTTCACATTGAGTAAGCCCCTCTGCCTTAGGAGGAGGCCTCCTAGAAGTCTGCTGGGCCCACTGTCTCCCCATTTTCTATCAGCTCAATTTCCCTTCTGAGCTTTGGGTAGGGGAGCTGATGAACAGGGGAGGAGGCAGGTCAGGGCTATGAAGCCGGGAGGGGAGAGGGCGCCGAGAGGGGTGGGAGGAGAGTGCCGGGTTCCTGCCAGGTGGGCCGGAGACCCGGGCACCCTGTGCTCGCTACTGGATCCCAGAAAGATGGGTGGTTTCTGCATTTACGTTCCAGCGTGGGCGGGACCGGGGGCCAGGGACCTGGAGGGAGTGCTGCTCCAGGCTGACTGTCATGGAGGGCAAGACGGGCAGGCTGGGGGCTACTGTCTTGTTTGTTCCAAGGGCCTGAGGAGCAGAGCAGATTGTCTCGATTATCTAGTTTTGTGCTCTTTGGGACAAAGTGCCCGAGGTCTCCAGGTCGCCCAGGCTCCAGGTCAGTGGAGGTGAGAAGGGGCGGGAAGTGTGGAGTGGAAAGGCTTGCTGCTTTCTGTCGAGGTCCCATGTGATTGGGGCTGATGGATGTGGAGAGGAGCGATAGGCCAGGCTCTCTCACCAGCTGAGGCCCCCTTTCCTTGCACGAATGAACAGGAAACAACCAGAATTTAGATCCCCAGTCATTTCCCACATTGAGGCTCTCCTAGGGCATTCCTGGGATGTCACCTTGGGTTCAAGGATAGAGTTTAGTTTTGAGGGTTTTATGCTACAAAATATAAGCTGTTTATACTATTCAGTGAGAATGAGGGAAAAGGTTGTGTTTAGCACAATGGTTGTAACAACGGAGAACTCAGTATCTGACACATAGCAGTGGTTCAGTAAATATTTGTCGAATGGATGAATGAAGCTCATACGGTGGGAAAAAAACGTGCAGGGGGAAAAAACCCTAAAATGTTGTTATGGGTTGGTGATAGGATTAGTGGTGATTTTTATATTTTCCCTATCTTCTAGAGCCTTTGTATTGTGGTAATAAGATTATTATAATAACAGGTAATTATGACTAAAAGGAAATTAGAGCTCAAATTGAGGGGTCATTTTCTTATGAAGCAGAAGCCTATGTATAGACTCAGCAGTTCAGCTGTGGGAACCAAGGCCTCTTGAGGAGGGTTACATTTTTATATCTATTCTACCTCTGCTCCTCCTTTCCAAAAAGAACAAAGTCCCTCCTTAGACCAAGTGGATGCATACCCATCCCCCTTTGCCCCGAACTAATCAGTGCCCAATTCAAAATCCTGCGAAGATTCTAAAGAGGGAAGATTTTCTAATAGTCGAGTAAGACACGAGGCTTTAGATTAGCCACATTATTCGAGTGCCTTAAAATATACTGTGGATTCTGAAAAGATCTCCTCATGACATGTATTTTTTCAAAAAGCATTTTCTCCTGATTTTAACATTGGATTGAGAGGAGCAATCAGCCCTTTTACTGTGACGTGTCCCCCTCCTAAAGATTGACCGTTGTCCAACCAGGGATAGATTAGATTTGGGGAAATCCTCTCCCAGGCCACCCTGTTCTTTTATGAGGAGTTGGTCCTAAAACATTTGCCCATTATCTTCTAACCCCATAACCTTCCAGGCCAAAATAAAGCCTGCCGAGGGAGCTGTGGCCACTTTAGGGTCAGGCCGGAAGAGCCTGGCTCCTGTGCTATCTGGTGACGAGATTCAGAGACAAGATGGGTTGGCCCTCTTCATCTCCTAAGACCCGGTCGAGGACTCCACGGGGAGTTACGGTTGCTATGGTGACATAAGCACACCATGAGCAAAAGTGTCATTAAAAAAAGAACCCCACCTTTCCTTTACACCCCTCAGAAACCTGCTTAGACACAGGGCCGGGCTGAGGCCCTTGAACATTTGGATAAAGAACGGGTTTGAAAATTCCTAATATAGGAGATTCCTGGGATGCATTCTTCAGACCATGAAGTTCCCAGTCCATCCTCACTGGGCAACTGCAAGGGGAGCTGGGTTTTATTCCTGGCTCTCCCGAGAACTTACTGGGTGACAGACACTCCCCCAGTTCCTTTGCTTCTTTGGGCCCCAGTTTCCTCATTTTGTTCCTGCAACACGGAAATGGTAATCCTCGCCTCATAGGGTTGTTGTAGAGATGAACGGAGCTACGGTGGGTGAGGGGGCCTGAGCTGTGGGGCTGCTCAATCATTTTAACCCCCTCCCTCCTTTCACCACCAAGAATCAGGACAGTGCATTCAAGGATGTCAGCTGCTCCACTGACCTATGCTAAGTCCCTCCACCTACACCACCTGAGTCAGAGCTTTTAATTAACGCCAGGCGGACTCCTGCTGGGCTCCCACAGTCCAGGGAGCTCGGGAGCTCGGAGTCCTGTTTCCTGCAGGGTTTAGTGCAGGAGCATTCAGGGGAAGGAGGGAAGGACTCGTGCTGCTCCGGGTGAGTGGGGCCACACCCTACGCTGGGGTGTCGGTGTCGGTGGTTGCATTTTGTTGTTGGTTTGTTTGTTTTAAAATATCCACATCCCGTCCTACAGCTGGGGCATAAAATCAAGCTTTAGTTGTGGGCTTTTTGTTTACTTTATTCACTGGCTGGGCTGGTCAGGAGTTTAACGGAGGTCAATGCCTTTATGTTGCTTGGATTCTCCCAAAGAGACTTGGGCAGTTTCTGGCTACTAAATCTGCTGGTGTAAAAAAAGGAACTTAAAAGAAAAAAAGTTGACCTACAGTCTGGCTGCTTTTAGGACAAATTCATTTTTGTTTTGCTTAAAAAGCAGTAACAACAAGCTTGTAAATGTTTATGTGTTTTCGTTTTGCACAGGCCGCTTTGGCAACGGGAGTTTTTGGTAGAAAAAAATAATTAGAGAAATCATTGTGGCAGCTCTCACAGCTGCAAGTCATTGATTCGGCTCCACTTAGGGAGGGAAGGGGGGTGGGAGAAGAAAAAGAAAAGGAAACACAAAAAGACAAAAAGAAAAAGTAAAAAAGCAATGAGCTTTATTGCCAGAGGACGATTCCCTGTTCGTTCCCCTGCAGTCACCCTCAGGTCCTTTCTCTCAGGACAGACACTTCAGAGGTCTTGAGAGTATCTGACTTCTAAAGGCTGAGAGCAGGCAAAACAGAGCAGCTCGGAAATATCTTTCAAAATTTAGTAACAGTGTATGCTGTTGCCATGATAAACATAATACAGTTCGTGAAAGAAAAATGAGAATATATCGAAAAGAAGAAAGGGCAAGAATTCCTGGTCATCCAAACACAACTACCGTTGACATTTTCATGTACTTTCTGGACGTCTTTTTGCTTTACGTATGTTTCCTCATTTGTTTCTCATAGAGGAATGGCGGAGTGTGTCCCCTTTTGCACTCTGTGTGTCCCACCCAACAGATCATAGCGTTTATGGAAGCCTCGCTCTGTGCCAGGTACGCCCGCCGCTGTCCAGTGCCCCTCAGCCCACCTGACATTCTCACCTGTCAATCATCAGCCACAACATAGGCGGTTGCGTTCCTTTGACATCCCATTGTGTGAAAAGAGCTGGATGAAGTTTCACCCGGTTTAAAGGCTATTTGAGGATGATCTTACTTCAAATGAGCTATATGACATGGAATTTTCACCATGGGAAACCTCAGGGGTGTGTGTGTGTGTGTGTGTGTGTGTGTTGACGTGGGGGGGAGGGGTGGCTCAGCTTTCTTATTTTTATCCAGAGGGAACACCATAACACTTCCTTCTGAAGATTTTACTAAGTTGAGCCCAGACATTTACAGTTTTAAAAGTTTGTTCTGATTTTATGGGTGAGTTCAATGTATTTCAAAATAATCATCATTTTCCTCCCAATGGTGTATATAAGAAATTATATTTGTTATGCCAGGTGTATATTATACCTGACCTAATGCCCTCCAGAGGCATTGATTTAATGTTAGGAAGAATTGTTTCTCTTTTCAATATTTTATTTAAATTCAAGTTAGTTACCATATAGGGTAGTATTGGTTTCAGGAGTAGAATTTACACCCAGTGCTCATCACAACAGCTGAGGAAGAATTTTTTAAAAAAGAGAACGTTAGAAGAGTCTAACATGTCAGAATAGGATCTTGTTTGAAATCTAAAGAGAGAACATGGAATGAGATTTTCGTGGCATTTGGCCAGGGGAGGCACACTTTTCCAAGGGCACCTCGGGCACATGTTCAACCCGGGAATGTTGAAACACCCAACTTGACCGGCATTTGTCCTTTAGAGCAGTTAAACTTGAGGTATAAATAGAGGTATCCATGATGCCAGTTGGGAGAGACAGGCATTGGATTAAGATACTATGGACATAGACATCCAACAATGATGTCAAATATGAGGCTTAACCCAAAGTTCCTGTGGACAGATACTCCGAGGTAAACAGAAAACTGCTTCTCACATGACAACCCTATGGAATCATGATTCAGGACAAGACGTGAAGAGGTATTCACATATACTCCAGCTCCTAGGACAACAAACATGTCTATCAAAACATTGTCTTCCACCAAGTTGAAAATTACTAGAAGTCTGTTTGAATCCTTAGGACTCTAAACATTACTTTTCAAGTAGCTTCTATTAAATTTAGCGATTCTCCTGAACAACGTCATATAAAGCAGCTTGAAATGATGATAGGAACTACACTTAAAACACTCACTAAAACTCAGTAAAAAATGCTCCTGGCTCACGACATGGATGCCATTATTATCCCTGTTTTATAATCTGGGTCAGGACTAGTGTGAAGCAAGTAAGTTTCCCAAAGTACAAAATTTAAGGGGACACTCTCAGGCTCCTTAAATTTTGTCAAGCCTACAAGTGAGTGCCTCCTTAAATTTTGAGCCCTGTGCGCCTCACTTCCCTCATGCTGGTCCTGATGTTTTGTAGACGAAGGAACTGAGGCTCTAGGACTTAGGCTAATTGTCTAAAGTCCTCAGCTAATAAGTGGCAGAGTGAAAACTTGAGCCTGGTCTTAATTAGCCTCAAATGATTTCAGTTCTTCCTTTACTAAATATTGACTGAAAATCTAAGAAGGGCATGGTGGAAACACAACTTCTGCCCTCCAAGAATTAACAGACATGGAGGGAAACAGACATACGTGTAATGCTTTGGAATGTGCACTAACAGTAGATGTCAACTGGCATCCTCAGGGAATGAACATTCTTTGTTTGCGAAAACATCTTGATAAACTTCTGAGGTGGAGAAAGTCTGTGTTGGCCGAAAAATAAAGAACAAATAAAGTGGTTAAGTTGCTCCTGGGAAAATGAGGAATAGGAGAAGGAGAGGAAGGAGAGAGAGGAGGAAGAGGGGAGGGAGGAAAGGAAGAGGAAGAACAGGAGGAGGAGGAGGGAAGGGAAGAGAAAAGAAGGGTAATAGAAGAGAGATGGGAGGGATGAGAAGATCCAATGAGTTGGTGTGAGGTTGGGGATTATGTAGAGGAAATGGCACTAAACTTTCCCTGGTGGAGAGGAAACTTAAAACAGTATTTTAAGAATAGAAATGGCACTGCCTGCATTTTCCCCTGCTCTCCCCCCACCCACCATTTAAGTAGTCTTCGGTATCACAAATGTTCACTCTAAGGAAGGGTTTGTATTGGAAATGGAGGAAACGCACAGGACCACTGCCAGCCCACATTACACATTTGTGGAAACTGGTAAAAGGAACCCCTTCTGGGTGGGTGGAGAAGGTGAGTAAGGCACAGACTGGTTTTCAGAACTTCTTGCCCCCTTAACTTGATGCCCTTGAGTAGGGCATAATTTATATAGCCTTCCATGATGCATAGAAGCACGAAGTGGGGGACAAGGAAAATACAGAGCTTTGGGAATTCACAAATGCCATGGGAATGGCTTCAGATTTCCACAGCGCATAGAACTGGAATTCAATGAACCTTATCCAACTCTATGAGACTAAGACCTGGATACCCTGTGTAGACACACAACTACACCATAACACGGCATGTGCGCTGATGGAAATAGGTACAAAGTGCTGTGAAGTCCAACTCGAAGTCCTGCCTGGAAGAGCTGGGAGGCCTCCTAGAGGTGGTGACAAGTAAGTTGCTGATAAGATGGTATTTTAGGGGCGTGGGGAGAAATTCAATTTGGTGGCAGCAAAGCTTGTGTATAGGGGAAATGGCATGGCATGGCATGGGAACGGAGGAAAGCCACAACTGAACTCTTAAGGGTCCTATGTGCAAGTTTTGATGATCCCGTAGGAGCTGGGGAACCACTGGGAGGGAAGTGGCTAAGTAATTAGCAAGTTTTTTCTGGCATGGAGGAAGAGGGTAGAGCAGAGTGGGAATGTTTGCCATGTTCGGGTGGCTTAGGATGAGACCAAAACTAAGGTAATAGCAATAGGGATGAAGAAAAATGTACTACTTTGAATAAATATCAGTTAGGATTGCCAGGACTTGGTGGGGGGACCTATCAGGTATGGCCGAATCGAATTTTCTTGCATGTCCAGGGCAGAGTAGCTGCAGGTCAGTCTAGAAAGGGCTTTCAGATGGTGGCTGATGGAGTAGCAAGTAGGCAGGAAGCGAGGAGTCCTGCTATGTACCTCCACCAAACTCCCGAAAGCAGAGCAAGTGAACTGAGCTAGCATGCGGCATGAACATGGAGGGACACCCTTAGCACTGAATCAGTAGTAGACGCATGTACAGATAGAGAAGAATGACGGAGTCCCTCTCTCCCCTTTTAAGTGCCCCATCTTTGTGGGTCAGCCTGAGCCATGGCTTTGTCCCAAGGGGATCTCAGGAGCAGGAAATCCCATCTGAGGTCTGAAGTTGAAAGATCCAATAAGGTGAGTGCTGTAAGTTTGACAGGCAGTATTTCTCCCATTTTGTCAATGATGATATTCAGGCCCAGGGAGACTGACTCGCTCACTGTCCTCCAGGCCGCAAGGCCCAAAGCCAATAACGACGAGTAAATCTCTGGTGGTGGGTACTCTGCTGGCATTGTTCTCAGCATTTTTTTCTTTTTTCTTTTCAGTTTGAGATATCACTGATGGGTAACATTGTATTAATCCAAAGCATACAAAATAACTATTTGATATATCTCTATATTGTGAAATGATGACCAGGATAAGTTCAGTTAACATCCCTCACCTCACATAGCTACAATTTCTTTTTCCTTGTGAAGAGAACTTTTAAGATAGACTCTCTTGACAACTTTCAAACATATAATGCAATATTATTAATTATAGTCTCCATGCTGTACATTACAGCCTCAGGATTTATCTGTCTTATAACTGGAAGTTTATACCTTTTGTCCACCTTCACCCATTTCATCAATCCCCCATTCCTGCCTCTGGCAACCACCAAACTGTTCTCTGTATCTATGCGTTCAGTGTCTTAGATTCCACATGTAAGTGAGATCATACCGTATTTATCTTTGTCTGACTTATTTTGCTCAGCATAATACCCTCAGTGTCCACTCATGTTGTCACAAATGGCAGGATTTCTTTATTTTTTTATGGCTGAATAATATTCTATTTTACATATATGTGTGTGTATATATACATATATATGCGTGTGTGTATATATACATATATATGCGTGTGTGTATATATACATATATATTACTTTTTTTAGCTATTCATCTGTCAGTAGACACTTAGATTATTTCCATGTCTTAGCTATTATATTTTTAAATATTTTTTAAAGTTATTTATTTTGAGAGAGAGAGAGTGTGTGCACAAGTGGGGTAGGAGCAGAAAGAGAGAGAGAGGGAGAGAGGGAGAGAGGGAGAGAGAATCTCAAGCAGGCTTCACATTGTCAGTGCAGAGCCTGATGCGGGGCTTGAACTCATGAACCATGAGATCATGACCTGAGCTGAAGTTGGACACTAAACCGCCTGAGTCACCCAGGTGCCCCCATGTCTCGGCTATTGTAAATAATGATGCAATGAACCTGAGGATGCAGATATCTTTTTGAGATAGTAATTTTGTTTCCTTATTTTCAGCATCTTATTTGAATCATGTCATCCCTGTGATATTGGCACCTGTATAATCCCCATTTTACAGATGAGGAAACCAAGATAGAGGAAACTTAAGTAACCTGCTCAGGGTTACCAATCATATATGATAGAGTTGGAATTCAAATCCAGGCAGTCTGAACCAGAGCGGACAACCATGTTGCTCCTTTGACTGCAGCACCAGTGAAGTCTGGTCTTTTCAATACAGTAACAGTCAGTTCTTGGCATAGAAATATCAAGTGTGTTGCCAATACGTTAATATAGAAGGAATTTCAAAGGCGTACCTCTGGGAACTCATGATTTCCATGTTGCAGGACATAAATTGCTGGTTTAGTGTCTTACATTCAGATCACAAGCACAGTATTAGCAGTGGGATGGAAATAGTAGTAGCATTCATCTTTTTTGTTGTTGTCGTTAATTTCATGGAGGCTTTATTTGAATGAGATGAAAGCAGCGGCAGGCAGCAGTGACTTTTTTCCCTTTTGGACAATCCATAGCCTTGTTCAGAGCTTCATTATGTTTAATATCATTGCTCATCTAAAAACATGTAATGTTTTCCATAGAGTGGTACAGTTATCACTGAAGGCTCGATATGATTTTAGGTGGCACACAGATAAACATTTTTTTAATAGCTACATATTTATTTTAATGTAAATCAGGAACAGTAGATATCTAGCATACCCTTGGCAACTCCTGAGTATTACAGTTTAGAATAATACTAAGATGAAAAGCGGGGCCAGAGCGCTGAGTTGGCTTAGTCAGAAGAGTATGCAACTCTTGGTCTCGGGGCTGTGAGTTTGAGCCCCATATTGGGTGTAAAGATAACTAAAATAAATAAATAAACAAAAAAAAAAAAACCTGAGGCCGATTTGAAGAAAAATGTCAAAGAAATAATAGTGTTGGTGACACTCAGATATGAAAAATATGAATGACTTATGTTTGGGAAATAATTATTTTAGGATAAGGAAAGTTTTGATAGTCAGATAACAGTGAGTTCATATCCTGGGTCTGCCTCTTATGAAGATTAAATAAGATAAGATTTATAAAACACTTGCTTAATAAATCTTTGGCTGTGTTATCTCTCTAATTTATCTTGTTTTAGTCCTGTCTCCTTAATTAGATTGTAAAAACCTTGAATGACCAAAAAAAATATATATGTATATATGTATACATGTATATATATACACATATATATATACACACACACTTGGCAAAGTAAAAAAGCTATTACTAGGTGAAGCATATAGCAAGGTCAATGAAAATGATTTTTGTCTTTTACATATTTATCTAAAGCAGTCTCCAGCAAACCATAAGAGACACTTAAATACAGAGGTTGCTGGAGGTGAGGGGGGGAATGGGCTAAATGGGTGATGGGCATTAAGGAGGGCACTTGTGGGAGAGCACTGGGTGTTATATGGAAGTGATGAACACTAAATTCTACTCCTAAAACCATTATTATACTCTATGTTAACTAACTTGGATTTAAATAATAAAAAAACCCCATGGTATTATTCATCTTATTAAATGAATCTCTGTTTCCTGGAATTCGACAGCATTCCCCTACACATATAGATAGGCCAGAATGTTCGCTGAGAAAGTGTAAGTGTACTGCCTAATACAACTTTCTTAGAAAATTAGAGAGTGAAGTCAGCGGGTAAGCAGTCTGAATTTTAGTGCCCCTAAAAAAAGAAGGCATTCTTTTATTTGCCCAACTATAGAGTCATTGTGTCACTTCTTTCCCAATCTAGTGCCAGTAAGATACGTAAAAATTGGACTAAGAAATGACATTTAGTGAAAAACAGAGAGGGAGGCAAACCATAAGAGACTCAAATACACAGAACAAACTGAGGGTTGCTGGAGGGGGTGTTCGGTGGGGGGATGGGCTGAATGGGTGATGGGCATTAAGGAGGGCTCTTGTTAGGATGAGCACTGGGTGTTATATGGAAGTGATGAATCACTAAGTTCTACGCCTGAAACCATTACTGCACTGTAAGTTAACTAACTTGCATTTAAATAAAAAAAAAAAGAAATGACATTTAGTGGACGAAGGATTTTTGGCAGGGAAGTGGGCATGGTCCAGAATATTGGAAAATGACACTGCCTTTCATCTACTTTTGGGATTGAGATTGAATCTTGTGGTAGACCGCCCTCTCCCCCCAAAAATGCCTGCAGTTCCTCACGTACTTTGAAATGTGACTTTGTCAGCCATTAAGAGATGGAAGCTTTTCCCCTACCCCTTGAATCAGGGCTGTCTTGTGACTTGGTTTGGCTAGTAGAATGGGGCAGAAGAGATGATATGTCAGTTCTAAGCCTAAGATCTTGCACACCTCTTGTCTCTCTCTCATTCTTCTGCCTTCACCATGAGAACGATACTGAACTAGACATCCTAGATCAACCATTTCCAACAGATTATCCAGCTGGCGGCAGACACATGAGCAAACCCAGCTGACATCCACTGAGCCCATTTCGGATCAGTATAGTTGTTCAGTCAGCACTGAAAGGCATGAGAAACAATAAATGGTTGTGATTTTAAGCTGCTAAATATTGGATTGGTTTGTGATGCAGCATTATTATGGTAATAGATCAATCTCATCAGTGACACAGGAAGTCTGTTTCCCTCCAACATGCCCTCTCCCTAGTTCCTGCTAACTTTTGCATTTGCTCTCAATAGTGGCCGCAGATCCGCCCTCGCCCAGACCCACGGAAGACAGGCTACGAGTTACCTACTTGGGAAAGGCGGCCCGTTCTTGTGTCGCAAATGTCCAGAGGAAAGCACACTCATGTTCCCCTAGGAAAATCTCTCTTGTTTCCATGCTTATGTTTGAATCCATTTCTGCTCATTTCCCAACCACTTCTGCTTTAGAGAGGGCTATAGCAGAGAGTTCAGAATCAAGAAACCTGGAGTTGCACAGATCTGGCTTCAAACTCTGGCTCTGCTGCTGACTCGCTGTGTGCCCTTGGAAACGTCCCTTAACTCATTGACCCTCTGTTTCTTTGTGCTAAAAAGGGGAGGTTACTCTCATCTCTAGGGTTATTGTGAGGAATAAGCGAAGTATGTATTTAGGAATAATAAGTGCTCAATAAATAGCACTTTTGACCAATTGGTTGATTGCTCAACCGGTTCTCTCCAATTCCCAACTCTGGGGGTCCCTTTCAGAGGTCTGGTTGGGATTCACACTGCCCGCTCCACCCACAACAGTATTCTCAGGTTGCTCAGGACCTGAACCCAATTCCCAGTCCCTGGGAGCACCCAGGCTCATGTACTAGCGTGCCCTGGTGCAGATTCACCTTGGAATGGCCCCGAATGGAGTCAAAGCCCTTTTGCAAGTGAGTCAGTGGGCAAGCCTGCATTCCTAAACCCCCAAGCTCAACTGACCGCTCGCTCTTATTTTCACGTGATGCATGTTCCCTCTCCCCTTTGGAGCAGTATTAAGTTTCCTTCCATTCCCATACACTTCAGAGACTGCTGTCCCTCTCACATTTCAGACGCTGACCCGCTCCTTTGCACTTTTCCCCTCTGCTTGTCTGGAGACCTGCATAATGAAATTCAGACAGCAGTGACTGCGGGGCTCTGTCTACTTCCCCTCAGTAAGGGCGACGAGGGCTGGGCCACTCAGCCTTGCAGGGAGCGTGCTTCTCCCATGGCCTGGACGTAAAACTGGGCAAGAGCAAGCCTGGTGACTTCATTTCTTTTTGTCAGATCAGAGGTTCCTCACTCTGAGGAGGAAGGCAAACACTTTTGATCTGACTATGGGGGGAGGGGCGGGGCGGAGGATACATGTGATCTATAAAACGAAACAAGCTTTCCAAAAACAACAAGGCTGAATCATAATAACTTACATTTGTGGAACACTGAAGCTTGGAAGGCTCTTTTCACACGCATTGTCTCCTTCGATTCTCACAACAGCCCTGGGAGGCGGACGGGACAAGGATTAACATCCCTGTGCAGCCATGAGGTCACACGGCAAGTTGGGTGACAGAGTCCCAGCCCACACGCAGGTTTCTGGACCCCACACCCAGCGCTCCATCCTCTGTATTATGCTGTCCTCTCTCTTATATTTCATGACTGAGGCTCAACATTTGTAAAACTTTCCCATAGAAACATCCCTTATGGCAGAGAGGAAGGAATATCCTGAAAATGCAAAATTACTTCCATATTCTGTGTTTTATCTTTAAAAAAAATTGTAATGTTTATTTATTTCTGAGAGAGAGAGAGAGAGAGAGAGAGAGAGATACAGAGCGTGAACAGGGGAGGGGCAGAGAGAGAGGGAGACACAGAATCTGAAGCAGGCATCAGGCTCTGAGCTGTCAGCACAGAGCCCAATGTGGGGCTTGAACTCACGGACCGCAAGACGATGACCTGAGCCAAAGTTGGATGCCCAGCTGGCTGAGTCACCCAGGGGCCCCTCTGTGTTTTATCTAAAAAAATTCACTCAAACTATGAATTCCAATTTGATAATTATGTCATTTATATTAGATGTAGTTTATATTCTTAATATAGAAGTAAGATTTATTGTAGCTTCTTTCAGTAAAATAAATATTTCAGGAACGTAGCTTTGCTTAACCCCTGGTAACTTCGGAGGTTTGTGCCACCAGGTTCTAGACTTTTCTAAACAGTCGGCAAGATGAGTGTGTAACAGACACTCACACAACCACAGCAACCACCTGAAGAAATGCTTTATTTTAGCCCTTATCCCAGTAAGGATGTTATTTTTTAATTGGTATTGTTGGCTGGGTCTTCCTTTAAACCATCTGCCTCAAGCATTCCATCCTATGTTGACAATGGAAAGACACATGTTTGTAAGGTATGTTTAGCATCTGAGAGGCTGAAGAAATGAGCTTTTGGGCATCGCCAGATGCACGAGTGCATGTGCAGAGCAGAAAACAGTTTGGGCAGAAACCCAAACTGGGGAGCAAGCCCAGCCACACGACCAGCTGTGGGACATTCAGTCGAAGGGGCTGAACAGAAGATTTAGGTCCCTGGAGTGGTTGTAAGCTCTGTGTGGTACCTCACATAACCCTTTGGGCAACTCTTCCTGGACAGAGTGTTGAAGAGGGATTCCGCCATCACCTGACGAACCCATCTCCACTCCCTGCAAGAGGCCGAGGGTCTCTAAATTGGAACCCTGACTCCAAAGGGCTCTGCTGACTCCAGCTAGCACTCCCAACCTTGGCCAATCAGCCCAGACCCTTGCTAATGGGCTGTTTGCTCCAGAGAGGACTTCTGGTGCCAGCAACCTGCACAGGTGGTAGGGACGATTGCGGTGCACTCACCAGAACAGATGAGACATAGCCCCGAGTCAGACGTGGGGAGACTGTCATGACAGCTGGTTCCTTTGGTGTGGGTTTTAAGCAAATGGGAATATATTCCAAAGCAGTCTCCCATTTGATTGGTTGCAACCATGGACTTGAGATTTACTGAAGGAAAGAAAGAGGGATGATCTCCATAGCTGGCACTTATGTAAGCTTCTTATGTGCCAAGCACTAATCTAAGCATCAAATGTATTAGCTCATTATCTTCACACCACAGTCCTACAAAGTAAGCGCTATTATGGTCATCCCCTTTTCACTAGTAAGGACACTAAAGCATAGAGAGGGTAAGCAACTTGCCCAAAGTAAGTGGTTAGTATGTAGCAGAGCTGGGAGTTCAACCCAGGGACTCCACACTTGGAACGGTGCTATGCTGCGTCTCATGATCTACACAGTGCCCCCAAGAATAATAGTAACAGAACCTTCTTTAGTCATATTTACACCAAGCACTGTGCTGAGGGCTTGACACGCTCTATGTCCCATAATCCTTAAAACATTCCTGGAGAGAAAGTCCTGTCCTTACTTCCATTTTCTAAATGAGGCATCCGAGGCTCAGAGATGCTAACTTGCCAGACATTCCGTAGCTAGTAAATGACTCGAAAGCCCATGCTTTTGAGCATTCTGTTTTACTGCCTTCCATGTAAACTGCATAAATTGTAAATAGCACAAAACAAATGAAACAGTTTTGCAGAGAATCTTCTTTGTAGTCTAGACCCTGAATATATACAAATTCATTTCCAAGAAAGTGTCATAGGATTTGAGATCTGGGAGGGAGGCCATATGCTGAAAAGCAAAGGACCCTGAGCTCTCCCGGCTTTGGAGCTCACATTCCAGCTTCAGTTTCCTCATTCGTAAGATGGAGGTGACAGCAAAACCTCCCTGTGGGGGGTAAATGATAAGGCGTATGTGGTGCTGTTATTTTTTAACATGTGCAAGGTGGGTTTTTTGTGTTTCTGTTGTTGTCGATGTTTTTGTTTTTGCATTACCGTTCACTCTTGGTGTTGTACATTCTAAAGAATTTGACAAGTATATAACAGCATGTATCTACCCATTCCAGTATCATAAAGAAGTTTCAGTGTTCTAAAAAATCCTCTGTGTTCCATCTATATATCCCTCCTTGCCCCTCCCAACCCCTGATAATCACTGATTTTTTTACTGTCTCCATAGTCATGCCTTTTCCAGAATGTCCTGTAGTAGGAGTCATACAATATGTAGCCTTTTCAGATTGGCTTCTTTCACTTAGCAATACACACTGAAGTTTCCCCTTTGTCATTTCACTGCTTGATAGTTCATTTCTTTTTAGTGCTGAATAATACTCCTTTGTCTCAATAATTATAGCTAATGTATTTATTTATTTTTTCCCCGAATCAATACAGCTTTTATTGCATCTTTAAAATATCACAGGGTGCCTGGGTGGCTTAGTCAGTTAAGTGTCTGACTTCAGCTCAGGTCATGATCTCGTGGTCTGTGGGTTTGAGTCCTGCATCAGGCTCTGTGCTGACAGATTGGAGCCTGGAGCCTGCTTCAGATTCCATGTCTCCCTCGCTCTCCGTCCCTCCCCTCCTCACACTCTGTCTCTCGAAAATAAGTAAATGTTAAAATATCACAAATAAGTCTGAAAAATCATCTGGCATTTTGCTGTTTCCGTAGCTGGACAACTTAGATTTTATTCGTTAGCTTGCTGAACTGTTCCTTTTTCGGAAACATAGACACCATGTGAAAATTTTCTGATATCCTTGTTTTTAACGGTCGTGGCTTGCTGAACCAAAGCAGCTGAGTTTGAGGCAAGTTCAACGTCATTTTCTTTAAGAACTAACTCATCTTTATGGGCTTGAGTTACCAGACAAGCAACACCTGGCCTCATCTGAACTCTGTAGATGTATTTTTTCACCCAAGAAATGGCGAATTTCAGCAAGAGAACCATTCTCCTGAAAAACAACACCGATGGGGGAGTGAGCACACACAGACCTCATCTGGTTGTGGAATCCCAGTGTAACGCCCTTGATCATGTTCTGCATGTGACTGTAGATGGTGCGAACAGCAGTCAGTTCTCTCCTATTTCCCCATCATTTGTCAATTCGGAGCCTCTTCTTTTTCTTTCCAAAGAGCCTGAGCTCCACGAAGATGTGATTGAAGTCCCTTCACAATAACAGTTGGTCCCTTCAGAGTGATGTCAACATTTCCTGGAATGTCAACGCTCTGATTGCTGACAAGGGTCTTCATTCTTGCAGTGGATGTGGCAAAGAGCTATAGTTTATTTATTAAGGCTTTTTTTCCTTTTTTCTTTTTTTTTTTTACTTTTACCTCAATTCTTCTCATGTTAGAGATGATAAAAGTGAATCCTAAAGAAGTTAAAAAAACTTGCTCAAGTCCTACATCGCTAGTTGGTGACACAGTCATGACTCAAAAGTACCTCTTCAGCCTCCAATCCAACACTTCTGCTACTTTATTGGGCTGATTTTCTGACATTATCTAGAGTTTGTGTTTTACATCTCCTCTCATTACTTGCATCCATTTGCTAAACTACTGTTTCTTTTGTAGTTGTGGAATTAGAGGTAAAGTGTTTGGATAACACAAATGCACATTCTCTACAAACATCTAGTGGTTGAAGAGTTTCGACTTCCTTATGTAGAAGTTTTAAAAGAGCAGCTGAAAAGTAGCAAAATTGGCAGAGGGATTTCATTATCTTCTGTCTTCTGCTAATCTTTAGAGGACAGGCCAATTGATGATGTGAACTGGAAGACAGGGAAGGCATAGTAGGGATTTTTAGGGTAGTCTTGTCTGTTGTAAGGGCAGGTATGTGGTGAGAAGAGGGAATAACTAAAAAAAATCCAATAGGAATCGATAGAAAGTCTTACACTTAGGTTCAAAACATCAACTGTACTAGATGCAGGGTATGGTAGAATATTTCACAAAAAAAGGACCTTGGGGTTTTAGTTGTATAAGCTTAACAGGAAACAGTATTGCTTTGGGGTTGCCTAAAAAGCTATTGTATTCTTAGAGTGATTAATAGGGTTGCTTTCCAGTCCTGACCTAATCACAGACTGAGAAACTCGAGTCTTTTACACGTTGCAGAGTGAGGGATGCTCTAGTCCCTCTGTATTCCGTATTTAAGTACAGGTATAGTAGAAAGCCCATTTGTGGATATCGTATCTAAACCATCTATTGACAAGATGGAGCATAACCAGAGCCTACTGACTGGGCTGTGGGTACTGGAAAATAACCTGTTTTTGTGGGGGCCTTCCAAGTATCCGGCAATGGGCTAGGGCATTATTTACATGGTCTCAGTACATCTCCAACACCAATCCTGAAATATAGTTGTTATTAATCTCATCTACATATTTTTAGAGGAAGAAGCTTGCCCAGGATTACTCCCCTTGAGGGAGACGGGGCTGGCTCCCAACATGATGTTCTTCCCACCACCATCAAAGTGAAAGATCTTAAAAACCATATCATATGAGAACAGCTGAAGAAACCAGGCACACACAGCTATCCAAATATATCTGAAATATTGTCAAGTGGAACGGGGAGCTAAATTTATTCCTCTTTGGTCCCAGAGAAAATTAGAACCAGAAGATAAGTGTTACAGGGAAGCACATAGGAGGTTAATGTCAGGAAGAAATTTCTACTAGAGGATGGTTCAGTAAATGATCCAGCTGCCTTAACCTATCACCAGTACCTCCTCACTGGTGGAGTATTTAAGGAGAAGCAGACTGGCCAATTGTGAAGGGTGTTAGTCATTCACTCAACCAATATTTAATAAGTAGCCGTGATGTGGTATCACTGTGTTAGACCTCGAAGCTTCAGCAATGAACAAAACAGACCAAAAAATATATACAGTTTTGCCTTAATGGGGTTTACACTGCAACAGAATATAGTAGTAATCACACCATTCTTTGGTGTATTCGACTAGTGGGCCCCCAAGATACCAGTCATAGATGGCCGTCTGTGCCTGCCAGTGTCCCCCCAGCTTGTACCGCTGCTGGGTATACTGACTCAACCTCTAGTTCCCAAATCCTGTGAATCTTTCTAAGAGCATTCTTTGGTCACTGGAGCTTGTTCTACCTGTATGCTAGAAGTGATGGAAGAATGGACATTGTCCCAGCAGCTGTCACTAAATGACCGAGGGGATACATACCCTGATCTTCTTGTCTCTCAGTTGGAATAACTCTGAGACCCAGGATCTATGCTGTTGTTCTGAGTTTCTCAGCAGGATGACACTCCAATTGTCCACAGTGGAGCCTTGCTTGATTTGTTCCTTCTTGTCCCTATCTCACTTCCCACTGCCCAACTAGTGGTCTTTGGAGCTACTTCCCAAATAAACCATATGCATTTGAATTCTTGCCTCAAAGCCTGCTTCTGGGGGATCCAAAGTAAGGCAGTCCTTATGACTCATGAGCACTGACTGACTGTCAAGAGATTAGAGGTTTCATCATGGCTCTTGGCTCTGTGCTCTGTGCAAGTCCCTAACCTTCTCTAGCTCCTCATATTATCACTTGCAAAATAAGAGTGTGAGACTAGATGAAATATACATGTGCCATCTATTTTCATATCCATAGGGGTGCCTCGTACTTAATTTTGTACCCTCCTTTACATGGTTTTGAAAGGGACTTCACATCCATGTCCCAAAGATCCTCAAAATCTCTATGAATTAGACTGGATAGAGACCACTTTGCCTATTTAAGAGATTAGACAATTGCACAACCGTAATGATATGGTTTCCTTTTTTCGCTTCTAAACGTTTTAACTAATGTCCCAGAGTTTGAGTGCTTCTCATCCTGTTTTCCTAATCTCCATCTCCAATCCTGATATATAGAACAAGTTTCCTATTTCTTGATTATTGAGTTAGGAGGTTATGGCCAGAAAACAGCTAGAATCATGGCTAACAGGAGAAAAGATCCAAAGCCTTTAGAATATAAATCTCCATCATCAACAGCCCATACAGGTCAGGTGCTGTGTGGGACAAGACTGTGGCGGTAGACACAGACCTGGGGCTACGTGTAAGTGGATTTATGAATCACATACCCCCACTCTGTTAAAAGGCAGCAATTGGATACATTTTTATATTTTTCTACAGTTTATAAAAGCACTTTTACATCTTTGATCTCACTTGATTCTCACTAACCCTGTGAGATACAATTTTCATTCTTCTCATTTTGGTGGGAAAACAGAGGCTGAGAGAGATTGACTAGATGTGATAAAGGTGAAGTATCCCTTGAACTGTGAAGGCAGATACCAAGGGAGGTTCATCACACCCAGGCCTGTTGAGTGGAAAGCTGTTGTTATGAGTTTTCTTGTAGGTGTGGAGATCCAATCAGAGGGGGCTTTCTAGAAAACGCTGGAAAAACTCCGTCATAAAGAAGGGAAGAGTAAAGATTCCTTGAGGTTATGATCAGAGAGATGACCCCCTGTCCCTCTGCAGAGAGGGAAATCAGCCAGTAGCCCTCCAATGAACCGTCGAAACCATCCTGGTCCAAGTTCCTCTGTGGTCCAGAGCAGGGAGGTACTTTCTCTAACGTTATACAACTTGATGCATGAGCCATCATCCCGGTTTGCCCTGAAATTCCTGCCTTCCAGGGAACTTCTGAGTCTGGAGCGAACCAGGATGGTTGGCCACTCTACAACTGATGAATGTATTTGACACCCTCCAGTCTGTCTGGTTCCAAAAGACGCCTCGTTTGATCACGCTGGCACTGAATGTAATCATGAGTGAGTTACTTTGCCCCTCCAATTTCACCACTCCCATCTGTAAAATGGAAGGAAAGATCAAATGCAAAGAGTTGTGTTGATTAAATCAGAAAATGCATGGAAAGCACTCACTAAGCAGTAGATACAATCTCATGAATATTACTTACCAACACTAGAGCCAGGTTAGCCTGGCCTTCTACCTCCCCGTCTTTCTGTTACTCCTGTTGCTGCCAGCAGGATTCACAAACCACTATGAGGTTTGTTTGTTTTTTCTTTTTTTCTGCACATGAAATAATCTTCACATTATAACTGGAAATTTTGGCAAACTTACATACCCAGGAAGTATACCTCTTTTTAGCGACCAAAAAGCTTTTGCTTTCTATACTTAAAAGCCACATCTCTGACAGCAGTTTTGGTATATAGTTCAACTATGCCCAAATGATAGCTTTTTTAGACTGTGAGAACAGTTACTGTCAAGTACACAATAAAATGGAAGGCTTTAGATCTATCTGGCACCAAAGGTGTAACTAACGTTGTGGCGAGGGACGATGAGTTGTATTTCTTAAATCACATCGAGTTATGTAAAATAAGACTATTTTAGATGGAGTCACAATTTCATCACCTTTTCCTGTTCTGTCCCTCCCCAGCCAACCATGTGACATTACATTATATAGAAAGAATAACAGAATCCAGTGTTTCATGCTAGATTTAGAAGGCTGTCTTGTGCCCCTGTTGTAGGTTCCGAGTGGGCGTTTGAACTCTGAAACCCTGCAGCCCGAGCCCCTCAAAAAGACTCTTTCTGTGTCTCAGTGGGAAACTCTTTGCTTCTCTTCTTCAGTTTCTTCAGCTGTAAAACAGGAATCCAAATAATTCCCTCTAGCTCAGGGATTCTCTGAGCGAGTCTGTAAAATGACACAGAGATGAAAAACCCTGTAGTGACAATGCATGCCTAACACTGTTATGAGTCCAGAGCTCACAGTTCAAGGAGATTAAAAAAAAAAAAAAAAGATCCAGCATCTCAGAGGAAAAACCCAAAGTGCCGTCTGCTCAAACTGGGGTATTTCGTGCATAATTTTGGGAGATCAGTTTCTACACCACTTCCTGGGGGCGACCTTGTAAATGTTTTTCTACTCGTTTCCCTAAAGGAGGCCTTCTCCATCATAACTTGATAGGATTCCCACCTATTTTTATTTTCAATTGTAGTAAAGAAAAAAATTGAGCAGAGCTTCCTGGCTGATCGTGGGGAACAGATCTGTATCTCTTTGGAAGCTTGTTGATCAAAAGACCCGTGTCATCTGTGGGTAGTACATTTCTCTGAGGGGAAGAGAGAATGCTTCACTTCTGAGAGGAAAACAGATGCGCCGTGTGTGTATTGGGACTGTGTTTAGAAAACAGAGTCAGGAGGCTGGAAAAATTAGAACGGTGCTCTCCCTGCAAATGTGTGGGAATAAATGATGGCTCAGAAAGAGACCTCACATTCCAGAGCTTTGGGTGTCTATGGCAAGAAGCAGATAAAATGTGTCAATAAAATCTGGCATTTATTAGAGAGATAAGGAAGTCTGGAGTAACTGGTATGCTCTGAGTAAGACAGGAAAACAGGAACACTTCTGTACATGTTACCGACCTTCATCTTGGGTCTGGCGGTAACCGGGTTTATTAACTAGAATTTTTAACATATTCCCTTAAAATGATTGCTGGTTTCTGGAGTGCTCTCTTCTTGGCTTGCTAGTGTTTACAAATCACACCAGGCAATAGATCTTTAACTCCGTGATTACAAAATAATAATAGAAAGTGGATGGTGTGTAGTGCATTTTTTCTAGGGAGTGAAATCACAAAAGTAATTAACCACAAGCATTTCACTGTGTGGAAAAGCAAAACAAAACAAACCATAGCCGTACAGAGAGTCAGCTGATTCTCCTCCCATAGCTGTACATAACTGTCTAAGGCAGTCCTCACAGTGACCTGTGTTTCATTGTGGCCAAATCCAGAATACTTTTACGAATTCTTAAAAGTTGGTTATTCTTTGTATTTAGTAGTTTTGGTGAGAGACAAATGAGAAGATGTATCTATTTCTAGACCTTGGTTTTCAAAAACGTTTTTAGATTGGCTAGTACTATACAGTTCATTATGGGCTTCCTGATCCACTGTTTAGGTTGAAAGAGGAAAAATATTTTGTATTGACAGACGATCAAGAGCAGATGTACACCAAGGTCTCCAGCATACGTTTTAACTTACTTTTGTGTGCTGTAAGGAACTATTTCAGAACCAAAAAGTGATTTGTATTCACTAACTGTGGGCAGTTTGGTAATTTTTGTATATAAAAAATAACGTTGTTTTGTGTTATCTGTTGGTTTTCCTCTCTCTCATCCTGAATATGTTTTGTGTGTTGACTTCATGGGCTCATTTAAGGTTTAGTGTGCAGCTAGCTCAGTGTCCTGGGCAGCACTGGTTTTTATACCCATCAGCTTCCTTAGAAAATTTAATGTGGTTCTGAACCACTGAGAGTTGTGGCTATGGGAGCACAGGTCTGGGGAAACAGGGCAGTTGTCTGGTAAATTTGATCAAGGTAGAATGTCAAGTTGGATCATTCAAGAGTCAGGACCCCAAAATGTATCCACTTTGGTGTCCAAGAAAATCAGATTGAATCTCTACATTGCCCAAATACGCTGGAAGATTGCCAGATCTCTGCTTCGATTGGTGTGCGTGGAAACTGCTTACACATGCAGCCTAGAGGGAGTCGGTTCTGTTGAATGGCTGTCTGAATGTCAACACAGCTCATCGTCATTTCTAGATGACAAATCATAAACATGGCTGGCCCCCTGGAAATGATGGTTAACTGTGTGAGGCAGAATTGCAGAAAACGTGGGTTGCTAATATAAATAAGTGTCCACAGGTGCCAGGTTTATATTATAAGTAAGGCAAGCTCAGTGTCAGGGTGTGCGGGATGATAGGGACTGTGAGGACCTGAGGGAATCCACTCACCTACAGGGCCACCTGTTCCTCACCTCCAGCTCTCCACTGCCCTTCTTCAGTAGAGGTTTAGTGGAACTGCTCATTTTTTCCAAAACAAGCAAGAAATTCAGATTTTTATGTGATCTCTCAAACTTTAAATGTTGACTTTAATTTCTTTAAACACTTTACACTCAGAATCTAAATACTTCAGAAGGCTAAATATGGCCGTCGGCCTGCTGTTTCCAGACTTCTGAATTCAGTGACTCTCTGAAAAGAGAGGAACCTCCCTACTCTACATCTACAGGTGAGTTTTTCCAGTAACCTTGGTGAGTGTCTTTTTTTTCTTTTTAAACAAAAGAACACTGAACTTGGAATTGGGAGATTGAGTAAACCAACTCTATCTTTCCTGACTGCATGCATGGTCAAGGGAAAACGCTTAACTTTCCTCATCCTCGGCTTTATAATGTATCAATTCATAATACATGTTCCACCCATCCATCTCGCAGATAAAATTCATTATTATTTACTAAAAAGTTACTTGAGCATATCCTATTTTACTTAGTTCTCAAGAAGGCCTTATGAGGTAGATATTCTTAACATGGGTGTAGAGATGAAGAAACAGATTCTGCAAATTTTAAGGAAACTGCTCAAGGTCACAGAGCTAATTAGTGATGATGAAGTGGAGATTCAGATTCTTTTGATTTTAAGCTGTGCTTTCTATTGTGCAAGCAATTCTTAAAATAGATAAGGAGCCATAATTCCTTTAAACCCCCATCCTCATCACCAACATCATTTTGGCCTGTTCTTGTCTAGGCCCTAGAGACAGTACAAGTAGAATCTTACCTAGGAAATCACGACATCTCTCTAGGTCTCAGCTTTTTTGCCTCTTTTGAGTGGGAGAAGTAAGACTGAAGTAGAAGTTCAAATTGGTATTTAAATGGCTATATTTTACTAAGAGATATCTTTGGTTGGACCTAAATAATGTTCTTCTGGTTTTTTTTTTTTTTAAATAAAAACAACAACAACAAGTTGTTGAGGCAGTATGGCTGACACAAAAGAGAGGGCACATGTTACAAGTGTACAGTTGGATAAATTTTGACACATGAACAAACCATGAAAACCATTACCACAATCAAGATAACGAGCCTACCCATCACCCCCCCAAAGTTTCCTTATGTCCCTTGGTAATCCTTCCCTGACTTTCTGCTCTTCATGCTTTCTTTTACATTTATACATTTGTTTATATTCCCAAGAATTTTATATAAATGGAACCATACAGGTTGTCCTTTTCTTTTCTTTTTTTTGGTCTGGTTTCTCTCACTTAGCTTAACTATTTTCTTATCTGTCCTTGTTGTAGTGTGTTCATTTCTTATGGTAGCTGAGTAGTATTCCATTATATGGAAGTACCATAGTTTGTTTATTTATTCACCTGTCGATAGACAGTTTGGGCTGTTCCAGATTGGGGCTATTATAAACATACCTGCCAGGACCATCTATTAAAAGTCTTTGTATGAACATATGATTTCTCTGAGTTAAAAGCCTAGGAGTGGTGTGACTGGATTATAAGTAGGTGTATATTTAATTATTAAAGAAATTGCTAAATTGCTTTCCAAAGGTGTACCATTTTACATTCCTACCAGCAGTGTCTGAGAGTTCCAGTTTCTCCTCATCATTGGCAACTTTTGGGTAAGAAATCTTTTTAATTTCCATTCTAATTGGCAGGTATTTCTTCTTAATGTGCTTTTAATCTAAAGGCCCTTAATGACTAATGATGTCGAATATCTTTTCATGGGCTTAATATCCATCTGTATATCTTCTTTGGTAATGTGTCTGAGTCTTTTGCTTGCTTTTATCACATTATTTTCTTATTTATTTACTTACTTACTTTTAATTCCAGTGGAGTTAACATACAGCGGTATATTAGTTTATGGTGTACAATACACCGGTCCAACAATTCTATACATTACTCAGTGCTCATATGATAAGTGTACTCTTAATCTCCTTCACCTATTTCACCCATTCCCACCCCCCCCCACTTCCACTCTGGTAACCCTAGTTTGTTCTTTCTAGTTAAGAGTCTGTTTTTGGTTTGTCTCTTTTTTCTTTGTGCATTTGTTTTGTTTCTTAAATTCCATTTGTGAAATCATATAGTACTTGTCATTCTCTGACTTATATCATTTAGTATTATACTCTCTAGCTCCATCCATGTTGTTGCAAAGAGAGAGATTTCTTTTTTTATGGCTGAGTAATATTCCATGGTATATGTATACCACTTCTTTTTTTTCTTTTCCCAAGTTAGTTAGCATAGAGTGTGGTCTTGGCTTCAGGAGTAGAACCCAGTGATTCATCTCTTGCATATGACACCCAGTGCTCATCCTGAAAAGTGCCCTCCTTAATGCCTGTCACCCATTTAACCTGCCCCCATCAACCCTCAGTTTGTTCTCTGTATTTAAGAATCTCTTATGTTTTACTTCCCTCTCTGTTTTTATCTTATTTTTCCTTCTCTTCCCCTATGTTCATCTGTTAAGTATCTCAAATTCCACATGTGAGTGAAATCATATGATATTGGTCTTTCTGACTGACTTATTTCATGCAGCATAATACACTCCAGTTCTATCCATGTTATTGCAAATGGCAAGATTTCATTCTTTTTTTTATTGGCTAGCAATATTCCATTGTATATATATACCACATCTTCTTAATCCATTCATCAATTGATGGACATTTGGGCTCTTTCCCTAATTTGGCTACTGTTTAAAGTGTTGCTGTAAACACTGGGGTGCATGTGCCATTTTGAATCAACATTTTTGTGTTCTTTGGATAAATTCCTAGTAGTGCAATTGCTTTGCTGGGTCATAGGGTAGTTCTATTTTTAGCTCTTTAAGGAACTATATTACTTCTTTATCCATTCATATGTCATTGTGCATGTTTATGGATACAAATTATGCTTTCATAATTTAGCTATTGTAAATAATGCTACAATAAACACAAGAGTGCATGTATCTTTTTGAATTAGCGTTTTTGTATTCTGTGAGTAAATAATCAGTAGTGGAATTACTAGATCATTTGGTAATTCTATTTTTAATTTTTTAAGGAGCCTCTATACTATGGCTCCTTCACAGTGGCTGCACCAGTCTGCACTTCCACCATCAGTCCAAGAGCGTTCCTGTTTTTCCTCATCTTCGCCAACACTTTCCATTTCTTAGGTTTTTTATTTTAGCCATTCTGGCATGTGTCAGATTTGCATTTCCTTGATGCTGAGTGATGCAAAGTATCTTCTCATGTGTCCTTTGGCCATCTGGTCGTCTTCTTTGGAGAAACATCTGTTCATATCTTCCATCCACTTTTTAAATTATATTATTTATATTTTTGGTGTTGAGTTGTATAAGTTCTTTATATATTTTGTATACTAACCTTTTATCAGATTTGTCATTTGCAAAAATCTTCTCCCATTCAGCAGGTTGTCTTTGAGTTTTGTTGATTGTTTCCTTTGTTGTGCAGAAGCTTTTTATTTTGATGTAGTCCTAATAGTTTATTTTTGCTTTTATTTCCTTTGCCTCAGGAAACATATCTAGAAAAATGCTGCTATGACTAATGTCAGAGAAATTACTGCCTGTGATATCCTGTAGGATTTTTATGGTTTCAGGTCTCACATTCATGTCCTTAATCCATTTTGAGCTTATTTTTGTATATGCTATAGGAAAGTGGTCCAGTTTCATTCTTTTGCAGGTAGCTGTCCAACTTTCTCAATACCGTTTGTTGAAGAGACTGTCTTTTTCCCATTGCATATTCTTGCCTCTTTTGTCATAGATTAATTGACCATATAATCATGGGTTTATTTCTGGGCTCTCTACTCTGCTCCATTGATCTGTGTGTCTGTTTTTGTGCAGGTACCATACTATTTTGATTACTACAGTTTTGTGTAGTTATCTTGAAATCTCGGATTATAATACTTCCAGTTTTGTTCTTTTCTTTCAAGATTGCTTTAGCTATCTGAGATATTTTGTCATTTCATACAACTTTAGGATTATTTGTTCTAGTTCTGTGAAAAATGCTGTTGGCATTTTGATAGGGATTACATTAAACCTGTAGATTGCTTTGAGTAGTATGGACATTTTAACAATATTTGTTCTTCCAATACATCAGCATGGAATGTCTTTCCATTTGTTTGTTTTGTCTCCAGTTTCTTTCATCAGTGTTTTATAGTTTTCAGCGCACATGTCTTTCACTTCCTTGGTTAAGTTTATTCCTAGGTATTTTATTATTTTTGGTGCAATTGTAAGTGGGACTGTTTTCTTTTTTTAAAGATAGTCATGTTTAAAAATTATTTTTATTTTTAAATTTTATTTATTTATTCATTCATTCATTCAGTAAACTCTGTGCCCAATGCGGGGCTTGAACTCATGACCCCAAGATCAAGTATCACATTCTCTATTGATTGAGCCAGCCAGGTGCCCCAGGATTGTTTTCTTATCTTCTTTTTCTGCTGCTTCATAATTAGTATCCAGAAATGCAGTGGATTTCTGTACATTGATTTTGTATCCTGCAACTTTACTGAATTCATTGGTCAGTTCTAGAATTTCTTGGTTGAGTTTTCTATATATAAGTATCATGTCACCTGCAAATAGTAAAAGTTTTACTTCTTTCATACCATCTTGGATGCCTTTTATTTCTTTTTGTCTGATTGCCGTGGCTATGACTTCCACCACAATGTTGAATAAAAGTGGTGAGAGTGGACATTGTCATCTTGTTCCTGATCTTAGGGGAAAATCTCTCAGTTATTCGCCACTGAGTATGATGTGAATTGTGGATTCGTCATATATGACCTTTATTATGTTGAGATATGTTCCGTCTAAACCTACTTTGTTGAGGGTTTTTATCATGCATGGATGTTGTACTTTGTCAAATGCTTTTTCTGCATCTTCTGAAATGATCGTATGGTTTTTATCCTTTTGTTATTTTTATGTATCATGTTGATTGATTTGTGAATATTGAACCGCCTTTGCATTCCAGGGATAAATCCCACTTGATTATGGTGAATGATTTTTTTTTTTTAATGTATTGCTGGATTTGATGTGCTAAAATTTTGTCGAGGATTTTTACATCTATCTTCATCAGTGATATGGGCCTGTAATTCTCCTTCTAATGTCTGCATCTGATTTTGGTATTGGGGCAATGCTGGCCTCATAGAGTGAATGTAGAAGTTTTTCTTCCTTTTCTATTTTTTTGAATAGTTTGAGAATAGATACTAACTCTTCTTTAAATGTTTGGTGGAATTCACCTGTGAAACCATCTGGTCCTGGACTTTTGTTTGTTGGGAGTTTTTTTGATTACCGATTCAATTTCATTGGTGGTTATTAGTCTGTTCAAATTTTATATTTCTTTCTGTTTCAGTTATGGGAGGTTATATATTTCTAGGCATTTATCCATTTCTTCTAGGTTGTCAATTTGTTGGCATGTAGGTATTTATAATATTCTCTTACAATCTTTTGTATTTCTGTGGTGTCAGTTGTGATTTCTCCTCTTTCATTTCTGATTTTATTTGAGTCCTCTCTCTCTCTCACTTTATAAGTCTGACTAAAAGTTTATCAGTTTTGCTGATCTTTTTAAGGAACCAGTTCCTGGTTCCATTGATTTGTTTTATGGTTGTTGTTGTTTGTTTCTTGTTTGTTTGTTTCTATTTTGTTTATTTCTGCTCTAATCTTTATTGTTTTCTTTCTTCTGCTTGTTTTGGGTTTTGTTTGTTTTCTTTTTCTGGCTCCTTTAGGTATAAAGTTTGGTTGTTAGTTTGATATTTTTCTTTTTGAGTTAAGCCTGTATTGCTACAAACTTCCCTCTTAGAACAGCTTTTGCTGCCACCCCAAAGATTTTGGACCATTGTGTCTTCATTTTCATTTGTCTCCATATATTTTTAAATTTTTTTTTAAATTTTTAAATTTAATTTAATATTTTTAAATTTTTTCTTTGAGTTTTTAGTTAATCCATTCATTGTTTAGTAGTATGTTATTATGTATTTGTATTCTTTCCTGACTTTTTCTTGCTATTGATTTGTAGTTTCACAGCATTGTGATCAGAAAAAGATGCATGGTATGACTTCAGTCCTTCTGAATTTGTTGAGGCTTGTTTTGTGGCCTAACATGTGATCTATTCTAGAGAATGTTCCATATGCACTGAGAATGTGTATTCTGCTGTTTAGAATGGAACGGCCTGAATATATTTGTTAGATACATATGTTCCAATGTGTCATTCAAAGCCACTGTTTCCTTGTTGATTTTCTATTTGGATGATCTATTCATTGATGTAAGTGGGATGTTGAAGTCCCTTACTATTATTGTATCATCATCAATTAATTCCTCTATGTTTATTACTAGCTGTTTTATATATTTGGGTGCTTCCATGTTGGGTACGAAAATATACAATGGTTATATTTTGTTGGATTTTCCCCTTTAGAATTATAAGTGTCTTTCTTTGTCTCTTGTTACAGTCTTTATTTTAAATTCTACTTTGTCCAATATAAATACTGCTACTTTAGATTTCTTTTCACTTCCATTTGCATTGCAAATGCTTATCCATCCCTTCACTTTCAATCTGTATGTGTCTTTAGTTCTTAAATAAGTCTCCGATAGGCAGCATACGGATGAATCTTGCTTCCGTATCCATTCCATCGCCCTTCTGATTGGGACATTTAGCCCATTTACTTCAAAGTAATTATCGATAGGCATATATTTATTGCCATTTTGTTACTTATTTTATGGTTGTTTTTGTAGTTCTTGTCTGTTCCCTTTCTCCATTGCTCTCTTCTCTCATGATTTGCTGGCTTTCTTTAGTAATATACTTGGATTCTTTGCTTTTTATTTTTGGCATATCTATTACTAGTTTTTGATTTGTGGTTATCATTAGGTTTGTATACAACATCTTATGCATATAGCTGTCTATATTAAACTGATGGTCACTTAAGTTTGAACCCATTTTTTTATTCCTTTCTCACCCATGTTTTCGATATATAGGGTCGTACTGTACATTCTTTATTTTGTAAATTCCTTGACTGATTTCTATAGATATACTTAATCTTACTGTAAGCTTTTGTGCATCTTACTCTTGCTTATGGTCTTTCCTTCCACTCAGAGTTTTCTTTAACGTCTCTCATAGGGCTGGTTTAGTGCTCATGAATTTCTTTAACTTTTATTTGTCTGGGAAACTCTTTGTCTCTCCTTCTATTCAGAATCAAAGCTTTGCTGGATAGAGGATTCTTGGTTGCAGGTTTTTCCCTTTCAGAACTTTGAATACATTATGCCGCTTCCTCTGGCCTGCAGTTTCTGTTGAAAAATCAGCTAGTAATCTCAAGGGGTTTCTCTTATGTGTAACTGTTTTCTCTTGATCCTTTTAAAAGTTTCTCTTCATCACCACTTTTTGCCATTTTAATTACTATGTGTCTTGTGAACCTCCTTGGGTTGATTTTGTGAGAATCCTTGTGCCTTCTGGATCTGGATTTCTGTTTCCCTCCCCAGATTTGGGAACTTTCACCCATTATTCCTTCAAATAAAATTTGACGAAATTCTTCTGGGAATTCTTCTCCTTCTGGGATCCCTATAATGAGAATGCTATTATGCATGATGGTGTCACTGAGTTCCCTTAGTCTATTTTCATTTATTATTATTATTTTTGCTCTCTCTCCTCTTCAGCTTGAGTGCTTTCTATTACTCTGTCCTCCAGATTGCTGGTCTGTTCTTCTGCTTCCTCTAGTCTATTAGGTGTAAAAATACATCCAGTGTATTTTTAAAAAATATTTATTTATTTGTTTGTTTTAACGTTTATTTACTTTTGAGAGACAGAGTGTGAGCAGAGAAAGGGCAGAGAGAGAGAGAGAGGCAGACACAGAATCTGAAGCAGGCTCCAGGCTCTGAGCCATCAGCACAGAGCCCGACGCGGGGCTCGAACTCACAGACGTGAGATCATGACCTGAGATGAAGTCGGCTGCTTAACCGACTGAGCCACCCAGGTGCCCCAAATGTATATTTATTTTGTGTGTGTGTGTGTGTGTGTGTGTGAGAGAGAGAGAGAGAGAGAGAGAGAATTCCAAGTAGGCTTCACACTGTCAGTGCAGAAACCCATGTTAGACTCAGTACCACAAACCAAGAGATCATGACCTAAGCCAAAATCAAGTCAGATGCCCAATCAACTGAGGTCCCCAGGTGCCCCCCATCTAGTGTATTATTAATTGCAGTTACTGAGTTCTTCATCTTTGATTGGTTCTTTTTTTTATGTTTTCTATCTCTTTGTTGAGAATCTCACTGAGGTCCTCTGCTTTTTTCTCAAGTCCACTGAGTATCATTATGACCATTACTTTAAATTCTCTATCAGGCATGTTACTTATCTCCATTTCATTTAACTCTCTTGCTGTGGTCTTGCCCTATTCTTTCATTCGGAATATATTCCTCTGTGTCTTCATCATGTGTAACTTTCTGTGTCTGTTTCCATGTGTTAGGAAAGTCAGCTATGTCTTCTGTTGAAAATAGTGGCTTTATGTCAAAGAGGTCCTTTAGTGCTCTGCAGTGCAGTGTCCTCTGTTCACTAGAACCTGGTACTTCAGCTTGGTCACCTGTGTGTGTTGCATGAGCCCTACTGTTGTGGCTGAGCCGCATTTGTCTGTACTCCAGATATTTGCAATGGCTCTCTCTGCCTGTTGTGGGCAGAGTTTGGTCTCTGTGTTGTTAGTGGGCCAGTCAGGGACCACCTTGGGCTTGAGTTGAGCCAGACTAAGCATTTGGTAAAGATGCAGTAGTACAGGGGCTTTCCCTGTATTGTCTCCTGAGATTCTTTCATTGGTGGATAGGGCCTGAAGTCAGACCTAATATCTACCCCCAGCCCATTGCTAAGGCCCCATTTGGACTGGTGAGTGTGGTTTTCTTCCTTTCTCCCCAATTCAGGAGTCACTTTGGAATGGTGCAGGCCCATTGGGGCTGCTTGCACACTGCCAGGCTTGTGGCACCACTTTGGATGGGCTTTGGTCAAGGGTGTATTCAAGAGAATGTGGGGGTGGGGAGTGCAGCGTTAGCAATGTTTGGGCGGGTCTGTGGTGTGACAGGGACCAGCACCAGGCCAGGCAGGAGGGGGCATGTCCGCAAGAGAACTCAGGGCCTGCGTGCACTATTCAGTTAGGTAGAAAGTGTTGGTACTACGCTGTTTCCCGCAGGTGTCCCTGTGTCTAGGCTGAGGGGCAAGGGAGGGAAATGGCACCTGCCGGTTCTTCTGTTCTTAGAGAAGTCTCTCAAAGTTCTGTGCCCCTCCAGCACGTAATCTGAGATTAGTAAACAAACCTCCCTCCTGTATACCCCAGGCATTTTTCACACCCTTGCTTCTATGCTGTAACTTCATGGGGCTGTTTGTTGTGCTGTCTCTTTAAGGGCAGGGACTCAGTTTCTTCTCACTATCCTAGTTCTCCCAGAGCGGAGCCTACTGATTTTTTAAAGTTCCATGTGTTAAACCTTCTGTGTGTAAGAACTCATGAAATTATGCTCCTCTGGCTTTCAAAACTGTATGTTATGGGGATTCATCTTCTCTGTGTGGGCTAGCCGGTGCAACAGTCTGTTTCTTCCCCCTCTCCATGCCTGCTGTGTCCCTCCTTCCTAGGGACAGTCCTATAGGTCCTTTTAGCTCCTGACTGCCTCTCTGCCCTTCCTAGCCTCTTCAATGTGGCCTCTTCTCTACAGGGAGCTGTGGAGCGTCCATTCTGCCAGTCTTCAGGTTCCTTTCTGGGTTATTTACACTCATGTGGGTGTTATATAATTGTGTCTGGGATGAGGTTAGTTTAGGGTCCTCCTACTCCACGCTCTTCCCAAGAAGTCCCTCTTTTCCCTTATTATTTAGTTTTGAATATCCTTTATAAATTCCGGATACCATCCTTTATCAGATATACGACTTACAAATATTCTCTCTCAGTCTATGGTCTATTTTTTTCATCTTTCAACAGTGTCCTTTGAAAAGGAGTTCTGAATTTAGATAAAGTCAAGTTTATAAATTTATTTTTTTATGGATTGTGCTTTAGGTCATTAATTTAAAAATATTTGACTCCTCCAAGGTCACAAAGTTTTCTCCTATATTTTTACATATTTTTTCTATAGAATTTAAAAATCCTTTGCCAATATTTAAAAGCGAGACGATTTTATGTAGGAAGCTTGAGGGACACCTGGGTGGCTCAGTCGGTTAAGCATTGACTTTGGCTCAGGCCATGATCTCATGGTCCGTGAGTTAGAGCCCCATGTCAGGCTCGGTGCTCATAGCCTGGAGCCTGGTTTGGATTCTGTGTCTCCCTCTCTCTCTCTGCCCCTCCACTGCTTCTGCTCTGTCTCTCTAAAAAATAAATAAACACTAAAATTTTTTGAAAAAGTAACTTGAAATTCTAGTTGGTCTGAGAAACAGAAAATCTGAGTGTCCTGGCCTGCGTTCCCACATGATGGTGCCCCATAGGACCTAAATGATGCTCTTGTCTACGTAGGTCCCGCTGCCTGGCCTCACTCACTTCCACTCCCCGCCTTGCTACTCTGGGTGCAGAGATCTATTACTCCAGGGATAGATGCCCTCTGTGACCCTTTGTCATTTTAAGCCTTGGCGGGTCTATAAATATTCCATTTATTAATATGTATGAGCCTCCTTCAGGAGGTTAGGTGAGTGAACTACTCAGCAGTGGATCTGGAATCAACCTTGAGATTCCGGAAGGATCACAGTAGTTTGTATCTTCACTTCTGCCACAGGAGTGTGGCTTAACAATCTGGGGAAATGTTTGAAATAGTTTAACCTGAAGGTGATGATGCGACTTAGCTGTGGGCATCTATCTGCTCCATAGTCTTCCTCATTTGTTTTCTGCTGTAAAAAAAAAAAAAAAAATTCTAGTGTAAGTATATACCATAAAAATGTACATTAATATGTGCAGTTCGTTATGTTTTCAAAACTGTAACTACCATCTTAATTATGATATATAACATTCCCATTGCCAGAAAAGTTTTCCTCCTGTCCCCCTCCAGGTTTCCTCCTGTCCCTCTCCATGGGAGAGACAGAGGGGTATCTTAGCTTCCCACCTAGAGTCAACCACTTGTGAAATACCTAACTTTTGCTGAATTTTATGTGTTCTTGAAATTCATAAAAAATGACCCATAGAGAAGTACTCTTTTGTGTCTGACTTTTTCCTCTGAGCATATTTTTAGATTCATCCACGTTGTTGCATCGACTGGCCGCCTCTTCCTTTTTATTAATTACTAGTATGCCACTAGACGAGTTGGCCACATTTTATTTATTTTTCTGTGATGGACATTCGGTTGTTTCCAAAGTTTCACTATTATGAATAAACCTGCAATGAATATTGGTGTATAAATATTTGTACATGTATTTTTATTTTCCTTTGGGTAAATATCTCTGAATGAAATGGTGCGATCTTAAGGAGGTATATAGGTAGCTTTATCAAAAGCTCTTAAAAAGTTGTCCATAGCGGTTGTAACATTTTTCACTCTTACCAACAACGTATGAGAAACCCAGTGCTCTTAACATTTGACACTTTAGTCTCTCTAATTTTGGCCATTGCTAGTGGGTATGTGAATTGCTTATTGTGATTTGAATTTGCATTTTCCTGATGACTAATGATGTTGAGCATTTTTCCGTGAATTTATTGATCTTTCACTGAAAGGTGCCTTTGTTGAGCAAGTACTTTTAATTTTGTCGAATTCTAATTTATCATTTTCTCTTAGAATTTATGCTTTCTCTGTCCAAAGAAATCTTTGCTTAGCCCCTATTTACAATGTTTCTCTCAGGCTACATCTACCCAAGAGTCTATCAGATGATGCTTTTTCTCTCAGAGTCATAAGACCTCTTCCAGTCTTGGCTAACTCTCTCTAATCAGTCATTCAGTTTTCTTCCTGGAACATGCTTACATTGTCATGAAATTCCTTTCTTCCCTCTTTTCCCTAGATTCCATGTGTTTTTTTTTTTTCTTTTTTTACTTCCTAAATAGTTGGGATATACCCTCTAGTAGTGTCCTTAGAGAGGGTGTGTGGCAGGCTGAGTAATGACTCCCCAAAGATCTTCGTGTCCTAGTTCCCAGAACATCGCAAAAGAGACTTTACAGATGTGAGTAAGTTAAGGATTTTGTAATGAGGAGATTATTCTGGATTATCCGACTGTATCCTATGTAATCACAAAGGTCCTTATAAGGGAGGAGATGTGAATATGGAAGCACAGAGAGAGATGAAAAATGCTACATTGCTGGCTTTGAAGATGGAGGAAGGGGCCATGAATCAAAGAATGCAAAATATGGAGCTCCAGAAGCTGAAGCTCCCCTGGAGCCTCCAGAAAGAATCAACCCTGCCGACACCTTGACTTTAGCCCAGTAAAACTGATTTTGGACTTATGACCTACCTTACTAAGAGGATGAATGTGTATTGTTTTAAACCACCAAGTTTGTGGTATTTGTTACAGAAGCCATAAGAAACTAACCCAGAATACATGGGAGATACTTTTGAGCCTTTGCATGTTCCAGATGTTCTTCTCTCACTCTAGATGGTAGTTTAGCTGAGTATAGAATTCTAAGTAGAAAATAATTTTCCTTGAGAATTTTTAAAGCATTTTTCCTAGGCCATTTTTTTTCCAGAAACGTTTCTCTCAGGCCTAAATCTACCTAAGAGCAGGTCAGATGATGCTTTTTCTCTCAGAGTCTTAAGACCTCTTCCAGCTTGGCTATAATAATTATTTTTAATTTCCAGCATTATTGTGGCCCACTGCCTCTTCCTCCCCCTCCTTACCTCCCGATCCTCTTTTTATTTCATAAAAACAATATCTTCACTTAGTTCTCTGAATGTATGAAAGATAGGATATGTTTATGCATATAGTATATGCGTGTACGTTTTCTTCTACCTAAATAGTCTGTTGCTTCCAAGTTGCTCTTTCCCTGTTTATTTTTATCTCTTTTATGTTTAGAACCTTTCCTCAGATGGTGTTCTTTGGCTGTCAGCATGTATTGTTTTAAACATTTATTGAGGTAGAACTCACAAACACTAAACTATGTTTAAAGTGTGCAATTTGATGAGCATGTCCGTTATCAATCTATCGCTCTCAGTTCTGAGTGCATCCTTCAATAAACGCTCTATGATAACAACGGAATTTCTTTAAGCATTTCTCCTTTAAGGTGATATTTTTCAGTAGTAGGCTCGGTAAGGTTTCTCACTTTCCAGCACAGGCCAAGTGGTAAGGATGTGAGAATATCAGCAGAGGCTGCCCCAGCACAGCCCTGAACCTGACTTTTCTGTCACCTTCTAGCCTTGCCCTGATCTTTTTTTTTTTTTTTTTTTTGCAGCGTTCTCAACATGAAAACCAAAACCCCAGTGTGCTTGCATGCAGTCACCTTTGGCTCCGAGAGTCACGCACTGAGCAGCTCTTCCTTTGTAATTCCCCTCAGCCGATCTGTGCCTCCAGGGGACAGATGCACACAGAGCTTCTGCTCCCTCTGCAAGCCCCCCACTGCCCACAAGTACTGAAGGCCTTCTGTCCACACCAGTGCTCAGACTCCTACCACATGTCCGTGCCATAGTGGTTCTCCCTTACCTGCACTACAGACGGGGGCCTATTGCTTGCTTCAGTCTGGGCAAGTCACTGAACTTCTCGGCTATCTAGGGGCTAAACCACACCTTCTCTAAGGAGGTCTGAACCCTTCCTAAGTTTTTCCGCCTTGGAAACAAACTTCCCTTCCCTCAGCCTTAGGGTAACATATAGTTTCCTTATATCTTAAGTAACTCTTTTATCATAGCTAATAATTCCTTCTCTTAAACTTCTCTTGTTTAGACTACAGTGTGGTTTTTAGCTCCTCATTGGACCCAGACTGCTACAATGAGTTTTGACGTATGTTTACACCTGTGAAACCATCACCACGTTCAAAGTAGAAAATATAATCATCACTCCCATGCCATGTCCTTATGCCTGTTTGTCATCTGTCCTTCCATTTCTGTTCCCAGATAAATAGTGATCTGTTTTTTTGTCCCTATAGACGAGTTTGCATTTTTTAGAATTGTAAATAAATGGGATCATGTAGTATATATTCTTTAAAAAAAAACAAGCTCCTTTTACTCACCAATATTATTTTTATATCCATCCATGATTTTAAATGTATTAATAACATTCATTTTTATTGATGCGTAGTGTTTCATTGCATGAGTACATCAGAGTTTATCCATTTACCTGTTGCTGGACATTTGGGTTGTCAACAATTTTGGGCCATTACAAATAAAGCTGCTGTAAATTTTCATGTGAAATTTTTTTTGGGTGGGTGTGGGGAACTATTTGATCCAGGTGCTTTATTTTATTGATGAGAAAATTGAGGTTCGGAGAGATGAAATGTCTTGCTCAAGGTCATATAATGATCCATGACAGAGCTTGGAATTCAATGCAATTCTCTCAATAATCAGTAAATTGTATTAATTCACTTGAATGCATCATTTATATTGACATGACTTGGATTAATCAATTCAAAAACTACTTAGCATCTATTAATTTAAACTTTCATTAGTTACATAGACAATAGGAATAGTTAGGGTGATTCACTTGGATATTGGTTTAATTTTACTAATTTTAAAATGCTTTCCTGGGGGCACGTGGCTGGCTTAGTCAGTAGAGCATATGACTCTTGATCTCAGTGTCATGAGTACAAGTCCCACATTGGGTGTGGAGCTTACTTAAAAAAATAAAATAAATGCTTTCCTGTAGTATTTTCTTAGACCTGTGTTATGTGAAAGTAGGTTTGGTGTTTTTTCAGTACCCTGAGATGATATCCAAACCAACATTTTAGAAGGAGTTTAATTATCTCCACCTGAGGAGGCTCTGTTAATTGCCTGGAACAAAGACTGTTCTCAATGACCTCTTGATACTTAAAATATGCTCCATTCTAAATATTTCAATAAAAGACACATTTTAAGTTTAAAATATGATCATTGTATTCAGAGCACAGGATTGCATAAGTCCCTGAATTGGGAATCTAGTCTGGAAAATATAACCATCATAACTGTGTGCTGGTAGAGTACATTAAAGCATGTAAGGTCAGTTGTCTGAGTCTAGTTCATGATGGGGCTGAGAACAGACATGTTTGCTGCTATAGGCCTGAGCAGACTGGAGATGGGAAGGCCTGGAATTAAACCTTCCCACTGGGACTGGGTCAGGTATCAGGTAATGGGCAGATGTCCAATCCCGCAGACATAATCCAGAGCCCAGAGGGTTTGGATGACAACTGTGCTCGAACTGATGTGTTAATTGAGACAGTTCTCTGAATAAGGCCTTCCAAAAGGAGAAGGAAAGAATTTGTCAATGCTCATCTAATCTCATCTGGGAGCCAGAGTGACCTGATTTTGGTGCAACTGTACCTGAAGTCCAGTGGAAACAGGTACAGAGAAGAAAAGTGTATCTAATTACTTAAAAAAAAAAAGAAAAGCCTCTAAGACTATCCAATGCCCTTTATTCATGTTCTTTGTTCATCAAAACTCCTTTTTCTTGATTTGCTCCATGCAAAAGTCTTTGTAGAGACATATATTTTGATTTGTCTTGGGTAAATACCTAGAAGTAGAATAGCTGGACCATATGGTAGATATAAGTTTAGCTTTTAACTACAAAACTGTTTTCCACGGTGATTGTACCATTTTGCATTTCCATCGTCAATGTAGGAAAGCTCTACTTGCTCCACATCCTTGCCAACACTTGATATGGTTCATCTTTTTAACTTTAGCTACTGAAGTAAGTATGTAGTGATATCTCACTATGGTTTTAGTTTACATTTCCTTAATTATTAATGATGTTAAAAATCTTTTCATGCATGTCTTTGCCACCTGCATTTCTACTTTAGAGGTATTAAAATCTTTTGCTCATTTAAAAACTTAGATTTTTGTCTTCTTATCATTGAGTATATGGTAGATGCAAGTCTCTAATTGGGCATATATTTCGCAAGTATTTTACCCCAATGGCTTACTTCTTATTTTCATAACCATGTGTTTTGAAAAGCAAAGGTTTTAGGGGCGCCTGGGTGGCTCAGTCGGTTAAGCGGCTGACTTCGGCTCAGGTCATGATCTCGCAGTCTGTGAGTTGGAGCCCCGCGTCAGGCTCTGTGCTGAAAGCTCAGAGCCTGGAGCCTGCTTCAGATTCTGTGTCTCCCTCTTTCTCTGCTCTTCTCCTGCTCACGCTCTGTCTCTGTGTCTCAAAAATAAATAAACATTAAAAAAAATTAAAAAAAAAGAAAAGCAAAGGTTTTAATTTTGAAGAAGTCCAAGTTAGCAATTTTTTTCTCTTGTAGTTTGTGACTTTTGTCTGTTTAATAAGTCTTTGCCAAACCCGAGATCACTAAGCTTTTCTCCTATGTTTTCTTTCAGAAGTCTGACACGCTATACCGTCTTGGTATTAGTTTTACTAACAATCCCCTACTGTTCTTGAATTTTTTGTTGATAAACCTCAGATGAAGATACTAGATTGAAGAGATGTTACACACACACACACACACACACACACACACACACACACACACACATACGTGTGGCAGGGAGATATAGCATGGATAAGAAGGGCCCATAGACCACAACAGGGGGGCCAGTTTGTCTTTTTGTCATCTTTTTTACCCACTATACAAATGGACCTGTGAAGCTAATGAAACAAAATATATGAAAGCAAGATTGTACTAGAAATCCAGGCTGTATGGATTACCGAAGTTTATGCCTCTCTCACACCCCATAATGTAGAGGTTTGAAGAAAAAAATGATAATCAACAATTTATTGAAGAGGTATCATGCCAAACACTGTGTTGAGAACTTTATATTCGAGGCATAATGTACATTATTTTATACTTAAAATGACTTCATATGTCGGGCCTAATATTATCTCTTCTTTTTTTTCACATGAGAATATTATATCATAAAGAAGTAAAATAACTTGTTGGGGTCATCTAGCTGGGTCTGTTTAATGCTAGAGCCCCTGTTTCTTAGTCACCACTAATAACAGCTAATAAATATTGGTTGCTTCCTGTGTGATAGACATTGTGCTAAGCCCTTTACAAGTATTAACCAATTAAAACACGTTTTTAAAAGCATTAACTAATTTAATCTTTGAAACAAAGCTAGACAGTAGGTATGACTATTATGCCTCTTTACAGATGAGGAAACTGACATACCAGACTTCAGTTTTTGCAGCTACTAAGTGCGAAGTCAGGATTTGAAACCCTGTAATCGGGCCCTGAGTCTTCACTTGTAACCATCAAGCTACTCAGTTTCTCCAAGAATAATAATTGATGGCTGTATTTGTTGGGTAAATCAAGCAAATGCCCCCAATGAATCTCTCCAATAACTTTTTCAAATGTGTAGTTTCTTTTACGTTCCCTTTGGCACCTGCCCTCATTGCTTTGTCACTCCTGCTCCTTCTCCACCTTCCCACCATGACTTACCATGGCATTGCTCTCTAAGTGTCCACGGTGATAATAAACAGAGCCATGTATGTGCTAGTGGGAGAGGCCAGGGAGATGGCTTCCTCCCTAAGCAGCAAGAGCTTCAGGAAGTACATTTGAACCTGAGCCAGGACCCTCTAAAGAGGGTGGTTCCTCTTGAATTCTTTAATTCATTTGTATCTACCACTGGCTTGGTTAAGGGGAGAGGGCAGGGCCATAGGAGACCCCAAGAAGAACCTTTGGATTGCCAGGGGCTTTTCAAACATCTCACCAGTTGGATATGGTGTAGAGAGGGATGCGATTTAGGCTTAAGTCCTGCTTTTTTGCCTTAATTCTTGTGACTTTGGGCAAGTTTCTTACCTCATTTCACTTTAGCTTCTTTGTAAAAGATAGAGACAAGACTGACCTCGTGGAAATTCTGAAGATCTAAGTAAGTTCTTATATGTATATAAGAATACTATAATAACATCTAACATTTATTAAGTGCCTACTCTGTATGTGATACTCACAAGAGCTCTTTGTATAAGTTAGCTCATTGAAAACTCACAACAGTGTGGAATAGGTACTATTACTATCATCACCATTTTGCAAATGAGAAAGCACATAGGGACTAAGGTATTTGTCCACAGTCACTCAGCAGAGATCAGAAAAACTTGAGCATGAAACTACCTGGGCAGTATAATCCTAGCCTGGGCTCTTAAGCACTGGCATTTACTGAACTTGCATAAATAATTCCTTTGTCCTTTAAACAACAACAACAACAACAATAACAACAACAACAGGAAGAGCCTTTTCTATCCTGTCCTTTGGGAACTAAAGGGTTATAGCTAAGCCTCAAGGGATCTGGGATGCCCGAGCGAGTGCTTACCCAGGTCTGGGCTGGTTGATGTAGGTTCCAGTTTTGGCTCTGGCCAGCTGTGTGACCTTGGGCGAGGAAGGTTCACCTCCCTGAGTCCCATGTTTCTCTTCTTCGAAATGTTGAGAGGGGGGTGAACACTAGTTAATTTCCAAGACCCGTTTGAGCTGTCACATTCCTCACGTCTATGATTCTGTGATTAAGTCCCTGGAAGGTTTAAGTACTGATAAAAGTGCCATTAAGTTCTGTATACTCAGCACGGGCAGCCATCTGTTACCTAAGATACCTGGGACAAGCAGTTATGGAATGGGGGCTGGGGGCGGGGTGCGAGGACAGGAGAGGCTTCTTGTCGGGCAACTGTGTGTTGTGCTATAGACCATGGAAGACTGGTCACCAAAGTGCAGTGTCACCGAGTTTCCTCTGATTCCGGGCCATAGTATATTGAGACTGACCATCAAAGACAGTTTGCTAACAAGAGAACCTTGTGCAGTAAGTTCCTCAGGCAAGTGACGAGATAATTGAGACAGGACTGAATGGGTCTCAGGCAGAGAAACTTGGAGGACAGACCTATTTGGGCAATGAACTGGTTGACCCAAGGCCTCTCTGTCTATCATTCCTTGACCTCAGGTCAGAGTGATAGAAAGGGGGAAAGCTACCGTGGCAGCTGGGGACACTCTTGCCCTGAAGTCTTGGAGACTAATAAGTGACTGTTTGTCCCACAAGGGTTAGTCACTCACCTGCCTGAAGGCAGAGGGCTGCAAGCCTAGATAGAGTCTGTGACCTGCTGGACGTACTTTGGGCTACCAAGTCCTTGCCTTCCATGAGGTGACTGCTCATTATAAAATCCTAAAACTGAGTTGTGAGAGGTGATGACTGCAGCAATAATAAGGCCCACCGCCACTGACCAAGGCCTTGTTACATGCGCAGTTCTGGCCAAGAACTTTTAGGCCCGTCATGGTAAAGAGACTTGAGTCTCGGCTTGGCCACCTGTTGTCTGTGTGACTGCTGGCAATTCACGCACTCTCTTTTTGGCATTTCAATTTCTAAAACTGTCACGTGGGGAAAATCTATGTAAAAGTACACAGAGATATAAAAATTTGTAGTGATTTTTTTAAAGTGTCAGTGGAAGATTTATGAGCCAATGCACACAAAGCACCAGGCAAACAGGAAGTATTCAATAAGCGATTATCAACTGATGGGGCTTTTTGGTTCCTCCAAGGCCAGACTGCCTGGTGTTCCTGTTGCTCTAGCATCCTCAGAGCCTAGAGCAGGGCCTGGAGCGCAGCAAGTACTCACCACTTTATATGACCAAGGGGCCTCTTTATGCATCACAGAATTCATAACATGTAAGCAGGAGACACAAAATACACTGTTAGTAGGAGATTTAATGACCCCTTTGACCCATGGTAGAGCCGCTGGACAAAGAAATATGCAGAGATACAGAAGGCTTAAATAACATAAAGGTGATCAAATCGAGATAGTCACCTATCGCCACACATTCTGAGGATAGACCTCTTCTTTCAAGAGGTCTCCGGACATTGACAAAAACTGACCACAGAGAAATCCTCAATAAATCTCCAAAGGGAGGCAGTACAGATGACATTGATTTCAGTACAACGAAACCAGAAATTAAAGGCAAAATGGGAAAACATTTGACTTGGGTCAAAAAGGGAATCAAAGGAAAATAAATGTTCTATTACCCAGGAGCACACAGCTAACAGTGGCAGAGCCGAGACTTTTAGGATCTGGATCTCCTAAGAAGCCATTCAGCCACGGACTGCTCTGCAAGTCGGGACAAGCCTCCCTGAACCTCGGCTTCCCCCTCTGTCAAATGGCCTCGAGGGCCCCTCGGTCTCGCTGCGGGTTTGAGGCGCGGTGGGGGAGGGGAGGTGGGTTTTCGGGAGGCGCGGGAGCCACAACTTTCTGGGAAGTCAGGGAGGGTGCGGGTGTTGAGAGGCGGCAGCAGAGGGCGCTGGGTCGCCGGCCTGGGCCCGCGCCTGCCATTGGTCCGGCTGGGGCGCTGGGCTGGAGAGTTGGTGGAAAGTGACAAGTTGAGGGGAGCTGAGAGCCAGAGAGCGAGCGCGCAGAGCGGGAGGAGCCGCAGGAGCCGCCACCAAGGGAGCCCCGGGACGGCAGCCCCCGGTCGCAGGGCTCGCTCTTCTCGGAGTCGGAAGCTGGGGGGACTCGCCTAGCGCTAACGCGACACCCACAGCTCGGGACTGACCGGCCGGCGGAGGCGAGGCTGCAGCCGGAGGGCTGAGGGGGGACCGCGCGTACGGGGTCCAGAGGCGGCCCGGCGGAGCGAGGGAGCAGGTTAGAGGGACAAAGAACTTTGCAGACGCCCCCGGCATCCTGCGGGGAGAGCGGCCGGGACGAGGTGGCCGGGACCCCGGGCAGAGCCCGTGGATGTTCTGCGCGCGGCCTGGGAGCCGCCGCCGCCGCCGCCGCCGCCGCGAGAGGAGGAATGCACCGGCCGCGCCGCCGCGGGGCGCGCCCGCCGCTCCTGGCGCTGCTGGCCGCGCTGCTGCTGGCTGCGCGCGGGGCCGCTGCCCAAGGTAAGAGGCGCATCCGTCGGGTCCCGGGCCCGCCCGGCTCCTTGGCGACCCTCCATTCCGCCGCCTGGCGCTGGCCGTCGGGGAGCACCGCGCCCGTCGGGGGTGGGGCGGCCGGAGACCCGTCGGGGGGTCTCGCAAACGCGGCTCCCGGCGCCCGGGAGGCGGGCGAGGATTTGCCCGGGAGCCCGCTGCGGTCCGGGGGGTGCGCCCAGGGGCTTCCTCCTGGCGCCCAGCAGCAGTTGTCAGCGCTGACAGGAAGCGTGGAGGGGTTGGGGGGGGGCGTGGGGCGATGGGGGCACTTGCGCGCCGTTGGTCGCCCTGTCTCTCGCCGGACCCCTAAAGCACCCTAACCCGTGTTCAGGCAAGCTTGTGGCGTCCCCAAGTAGCGGCAGTCCCGGAAGGCGCGGTCCAGGAGGGAGTTTGTGTTTTCAGTGGTGCCTGCGAGAGCCCAGGCTGTCCGCAGCCGACCCAAACAAAAGCGCTTGCCTCCCGAGGCTCGGGCGGCCTCGCTTATCGCCGCCCCCGGCGGCTCCCAACGTGTGCGCTGCGGCCGTCGCCACCACTTTGTGCAAAATGTGCTGTCAGGGGCGGCCTGCTGCTCCAGTGTGCTCCGAGCGTGCACGTGTGTGTGCGTGTGCGCGCGCGCGCGTGTGTGTTACACACAAGGGGGGAAAAGCCATCTAATGCATACTTGATTTTGGTAATCTCCAAAGACAATTGGAACAGTTAGAGAAAGACTCCGCCGAAAGCCCGAGCGTCTTAGTTCGCTGCGGGAAGCTTGGATCCTCGCTGCGTCTGAGCCGGTACACAATGAGAGGGAAGAGCCCGGCTGTGCCTGTGGAGACAACCGATTCATTCTTTGGAGGTTGGAGGGGGAAAGTTGATTAAAGTCTCCGGGGTCTTGGGCCTCACTTTTAACATGCATCCCTTGAGGGGGTGCTGGAGTCCCTGGATTCTGCCCTCCCCCACTCCCAGGCCAAACCGGTGCAGATAAATAGGTTTCTGCTCTTTTATCATGCATCTTTCATTTTTAAGTTAGCGCTGTGCTTTGGAAAAGAAAAGGCTTTGGGCTATTTAGCAGTTGAGGGGGAAAAGATCTATTCACTACGTAGACTGCGTATGGCCACGGAATTAGTTTTTACGAAAATCTAGCTCTTGATTTTCTTTGGTAGGACACACACTCTGCAAGGAAGTTGTGTGTGAATTTTGCTTTCTTAGAGAGGAGTTTTGGGGAAGTTAGAGCTGTTTTCTGAGAAATACTCTGAAATCGATCCCATAGTGTGGTTGTGGTAATCTGCAGGCTCCTCAGGGTAAATACAGCTCCTAATTGTAATTAAGATGTCCATCAGCAGGGAGTGCACCTTCCTGATGAAAAATCCTAATGAAATGTAAACAGCGTGGTCTCGGACGTTTGCTTCCTTGGGGGATGCCAAACTTCTGGCCCACCCCGTGCCACAACACCTGGGTGAAAAGATAAAAACTGGGCCATGCTGCCTACACAAGGGAAACATCCTTCCCATGTCAAGTTGCCCAGCAAATCGAGGTGGAGATAATCAGGGTGATTCTAGCTAAAGTAGGGCTCCTAGCATGGGTCCTTGATTAATTCGGTTCTATCACCTCTCGACTTTTTAACTTCTACATAACCTTTCAACAGCGGTTGCTCTTACATTATGGGGGTGAGAGGGGGAGGAACGTACCTTTCTTTGGTAACTTGCCTTTAAGTAAATGTCCATGCAGCGATTTTGCTGAGTGTAAGACATCTCTTATCAGCAGTCACCCAAACTCTGCCTTGTTGACTGTCTACAGACTTTTAAAATAAAAAAAAAAAAGGTATTGCCTATTCCAGACTCTTCAACAGTGAGCTCACATGTGTTATTATTGTCTTATTTGTCATCTTATAAATCCCTTTCCATTTTTGTGAACGCTTGATCTTTTCTCTGAGGACAAATCTTCCGGTGGAACTCAGATTTACTTTCTTGTCTAATCCAGGATTCTTAAAGTAACCCAACCAGTGGCCCAAGAGATCAGCTTAAGGGGAGATAGGTTTCAGTTACTTATTAAAAAGATGCTCAGTATTTCTCCCATCATTTTTCCATTTTGTTAGCCAGGAGGGCAAAACTTTGTATTTACTTTTTCTGGTCTATTCATTGTCAATCTCCTCATCTACTTCCTTCCTACCTAGAGCTGAACCTCTCTGGGAAGCTGAAACCATTAATACTGTACCCAGAGCTCAGGGCCTTAGGAAAACCCACCTGGGCCTTTCTCTGTATCCTGTGGATTCTGTGGTTTCCCTCTTAGAGTCAGAGCGAGGTGGCCTGCTACTGTGTTCGCTGTCATTTCATAAACCTTCCAGTGCCATTTTAATAGGTGTCCGTCCTGTCTACTTTTAGAATAGGAGTCTCTTGAGGGCAATAAGACCGTCAGCTTTCCTGGTGAAAACACTGAAAGCCAAGTCAGCCAGCCCGAACTTTATTGGAGATGCCTGAAAATCCTCCTTAGGGGAACCACACGGAGGCCCGGGAGACAAAGGGTGTGGCGAAGCTGACTCTGGCCGTGTGTTGGAAATATTTAATCCTCAGTATTGATTCAGCATACCTGGTAGGCTGTTTTGCTACTGTGATGCTGGCCCTATCTTTCTGATATTTACTTAGGAGTCTTCTTAAAAACTCGGCTTTGGTCTGTATTTTCCTTTTTCCATCTCCTGCATGATGAGCATAGCCCTCAAGTTAGACTTCAAAGTTGCTAATGGTGTGCCACCTGCATCCATTAGGATCCATTTTGGCTGTGGCTTGATGGTGACCACATACCTCTTTTCAAATATTTTTGAAAATTTTACGCAGCGTCCTCTGGAGAGCGGAATGCTCCGTAGCCCGTATGTATATTGGTGTAAATGTATCTCTATATACAAGTGAGGTATGTGTACACATATATACAGTAAGTGGTTCGAAGATTTTTTGTTAAATGAGCAGAGAATAACTTTTTTGGTTGCATGTACAATTGTGGTGTAATATTTGCTTTTCTTGGTAAAAAATGCAACAGGACATACTTTCAGGGACTTTTCCTTTTCTTGCCCCCATCTTTTGGTATGAATGGAGTATAACAGAAATTAACAGTAATGGTTAATTTAGGTTAGGTTAGGGTTAGGTCAATGGTTATGAGCACAGGCATTGGAATTTAACAGATAGATATGGGTTTGAATCTTTTCTCTGCCACGTAATGGGATAGTCAATTAGTTTTTCAGAACCTTACTAGAGTGCGAAGAGATTTAAATGAAACCTGTGTCAAGTACTGGAGAAGAGCACCCAGCTGAGAGGGGTACCTGAAACAGGCTATGCAGACCCCCAGAAATAATATTCAAAAATTTATGTGCGTTTTCATGGTCGTATGCTATACATACACACAACACATATTACGTAATATGTGTTGTATGTATGTATGTGTATGTGTATTATATAATATGTGTATGTATGTATGTGTATAGAAATATACATATTTTCTAGCTATAATCTGATATTCTGAAAAGCAAAAAACAAAAAGGGGTGCCTGGGTGGCTCAGTGGGTTAAGCGGCCGACTTCAGCTCAGGCCATGATCTCACGGTCTGTGAGTTCGAGCCCCATGTCAGGCTCTGTGCTGACAGCTCAGAGCCTGGAGCCTGCTTCAGATTCTGTGTCTCCCTCTCTCTCTGCCCTTCCCCTGCTCATGCTCTGTCTCTGTGTCTCTCAAAAATAAATAAATGTTAAAAAAATAAATTTCTTAAAAACAAAAACAAAAACAAAACAAAACCACAATCCCCAAAAGATAGGAACCATTGATTCGAAGTATTTGATGCCTGGGACAGTATGTCGCCCTCCCGGGTAGATCGCAAGGAGTTGAGGGTTGGCGGTAGGTCCTGGGCCTTAGCCTAGATCTACACAATTCATGGAGCCCCTAGCTCTCCTCATTTTCCAGTTTCCCTCCCGCCAGGCCAGCTGTTGCTGGGCTTGGGAGAAGCTAAAGAATGGTGCTAAGTCCTTTGACCTCAACTAAGTATGTATTTCCCTGAATCCAAGCATGCTGAGATGCTTCTGTTTATACAATTTATTTAACAAACACTTGGGTAATCCTTACAATGGCCCCTCACCATTCTGAGCATTTTGCAAATATTAGCTCACTGCATCCTCACCACAAATCTATGAGGGAGATGGCATAATTAGGTCATTTTAATGTAGGCACAGAAAGGTTCAGTTACTTTTTAAGGTCACGAGGCTAGGAAATGGCATTGCTGGGCTCACAAACCCAGAGTTCATGCTCTTAACTGCTGTCCTAGACGACCTTTCCTGGTTTAAGTCTTTTTTTTTTTTTTTAATTTTTAAAAAACGTTTATTTTTGAGAGAGAGAGACACACACAGAGCGTGAGCGGGGGAGGGGCAGAGAGAGAGGGAGACACGGAATCTGAAGCAGCCTCCAGGCTCTGAGCTGTCAGCACAGAGCCCAATGAGCGGCTCGAACTCATGAACCTTGAGATCAGAACCTGAGCTGAAGTTGGAAGCTTAACAGACTGAGCCACCCAGGTGTCCCGTCTGGCTTAAGGCTTAAAATTTATACCACCTAAAGGCCAAACATGCCATTTCCCCATGTTTTCCAAGAGCAATGGGATGTTTTCTTAGCTATATCTAGCGGTTATAAGAAATGATTGGAGACTGCCAGTTTCAATTTTTCTTTCTGTCCTGGAGGTCCCTGAGCCAGTCTTGCTGCAACTTAGACCAGAAGGGCCTTCGGAGGTCTGCACCTCTGATCAGGAGGAATTACATTGTTGTAACGAATTGCAACTTTGATGTGGCTTGAAGAGTGTGTCTGGAAGTTCCTTCCAAAGAGCCATGAGATCTATCTTGGTGAAGTGCCTTTGTATTTGCATCTCGGTGTACAACTGGGTTTGTAGGCTGAGCAGAGTGGTTTATTAGAGTACTCTTATTTGGGAGAGCTGGCCGGCTTCAAGGTCCCTGTGTAGACCAGACCCTGGCAAATCCAGCCCCAGTTGGGAAACACTCAGGTCTCTGAGGCCTCTTTCTCAAACAGAAGAGCCTCGACCTGGCCTTACCAATTCCCCTGGGGTGTGACAGGAGAGACTGTTCTGTAGACACATGAAGAGAAAGGAATAGTCTTCTATGCGTCTGAGAAAGTTCTCTGGAGTGGAGGGGGAGGGGGTGGCAGGGGGTGGGGTGGGGTGGGGGAAAACTCTTCGAAATCCTTAACTAAATGCAGCTGCTTGTTACACGGAGCCTGACTTGCATGCCAGGAATATCTAAAAAGCTAACGAATACAAAATAAAAATAAACAGCAGTAAAAAGGCTCTCTCTTTGTTGCAGTAAGCTCGGTTGGGGTTTTCAGTTTGTTTAGGAATGGGATAATTGTGGCATCCACTTTATTTTGGTAAGGCAGTGAAACGTGGAGTGATGTTATGTCACCGGGATGCTCCCACCACCTGAACTTTTTCCTTCACACCCGCCCCACCTCAGAGAGCCCAGCCATGGACATTCACCAGCCCGAGTCTCAAACTGTTGCCCCTAAGTGAATTACACTGGAAGAGGGCAGATAATTTAATGGGATAATCTTGGCAGGGCCAGCAAATTTCACACCCCATCTCTCACTAATAGAAAGGCAGTAGAAGGCTACAACATCCTCAGATGAAAAGGTTGTATAAAAAGGCCCTGCTTAACAGTAACTGTCTGTCTATAAATAAGGTTCTACAGAGTTTTGATCCAATAGCTGTTATTAAAAACTGATAAGCCAAGCCTCATAATGTTTGGCCTCCCTACATTTCCTTTTTTTTTTCCCCTTCTCTCCATAGAAGCATAGATTTTTTTTAGGAGGGACCTTAAAAGACCAACCCGTTCAAGCTGGTTATTTTCTCTAGTATTTCGAGACGGAAAGGACCTTCGTTTGCAGCCGTTTCAAAGAGGTAATGTGGAATAACCGAAACGGAATGAGATTTGGACCCTGGTAGACTAGGGTCTGAACTGGGGCTTTGCTGAGTCCCGGCTGTGTGACCTTAGGCAAAGTTCTTTGCACTTCTGAGCCTTGGTTTCCTTCTCTGCAGAATGGAGAGTTTTTGGATTTTTGTGGGTTTTTTTTTTTTTTTTTTTTTTTTTTTGTGGGAATGTAAGGGAGTAACGAACATAAAATACCTAACACAGTACCACGGACTTAGTAAACACACAGTGTGTTAGCCGCTGTCATTATCAGGGGCTTGCCGGGGAAATCAGAAAATTTGGCTCCAAAACAATGATCATTATGCGGTAAGATAGGAACCAAGACTCAGAGAGCAGCTGTTTTTACAATATTTTAAGATGCTTGCGTGTTTCATTTTACAGGGAGCTTATAGACACCCTAGAACTGAGCAGTACCCAGGTCAGTGCCGGGGACCCAGATGGGAGATTCCACGGCGCAGTTTTGCAAGCCTTAAAACAAAGGCTTTTTTCAGAACAGCGAGCTCTTTGGGGAAGAGCAACCCCTCCCTGGTGCTTGGTGTAATTCCAGAATCCTGCAACGGGGAATGTTACATTTCAGGGACCTCCACTTGTAATCTGACCGTTTTTAGCTCCAATATCCAAATAATCTTGCTGAGCACAACTTAAAAGAGAAGGATAATGGCCGGAGGAAAGAATCCTGAGGTGCTCTGTTAGCCATTTAAAATTTCTGAGTACAAAAGAAAAAAAAAAAAAAAAAGTTCACATTACCCAAAGAGAGAAGAGTAAGAGTGCGGGAAGGGGGAGGGGAGATAAAAAGAACTTCTAAACACCAAGGCAGGGGTTCTGTTTTTTATCTTTATTTTTCAACAGTAAAGTTTGTCATTCAATGCATTTCAACTAACATTTATTATATATTTATTTTGTGCAAATATGGTGGGGGCGTCCAGGAATAAAACATTGCCCTTGCCCTCAAGAGTAATAATGGAGGAGGGGAGTTCTGACTTTTTGAAGAACCTACTATGTGCCAGGCATAGTTCTTTATAGATACTAGGTTTCTATGTCCCAGCATCCCTTTGTGGCTGGGCTTCTGTCCCCATGTTACAGATAAGGAAATGAAATCTCAGGTGGTATCTTGGTGAGCCTCGCGCAAACTATTAAGTTGGGATGTGGCATTTGAACCTAGCCATTTGATGTAGGTCTTTTGACTCTCAAGTGTATGCTATTTCCACCGTCCTCGAAGTGTAATTGGGGAGACAGGATAAACAGATACATGCCTCCATATGCCAACTAGTTCCCCCGCAGCTGAATGACAGGAAAGGGGTGTGGAAAAAGTGCTCCGGGTACACTAACAGGGTTAGAAGACATCACTTCTCACTCAGGGAATTGTGGGGAGAACTTCAGTGTCCCTCACAGGCTTATTATGAGGATGTGAGGGAATGCTTGGAAAACGCTTAGCACCTTCCGCACACATAGTGAGTGCTCAGCTGTAGTTATGTAGCCAGAGGGAGGCTCTGCCATGATTTTTCTGCCTCAAAAGCCTGTGTTCTTAATTTTTCCACCACGGTCCTTTTCAACAGGCGTGTGGTTGAAAGCGGCTGTTTAGTCCTAAATAGAAAGGATGACACTAAGACAGTTTCTCTGGTATCTTCCCCACCTGCCCTAATCCAGATTTTTGGACTCGGCTCTGCTTTTGGTGGGGAAGGGAGCTTGTACAGGTTTGAATTTGGAGACAATCACGATGCCTAATCATAAACCGTAACACTCCTGGAGCTCTGACTGGGATGTGGTCCCATATTCATTCACTGATCATACATTTTCTATGCACTTCCGGTGAGTCAGATATTTTGCTAGTCATTAGGGATGTAAAGGTGAATAAGGCTAGGTCCTTGCCTTGGAGGATTTTTCAAATGGCAGGTTTCTGGAAGAGATTGTCAGCTGATGAGAGAATCTGTTTCCGTCTCTTCTTGGTAACTTGGTTAGACTCCACTTCCCAGTTTCCTTGCAGTTACTTGAGGCCCTGTGACTAAATATTAGTCAATGGAATGAGATTGGAAGCAATAAGTGTCAGTTACAAGTGACTCCTGATAGCTTGGCCCATAAGAAACTTCCCCTGGCAGGATTGCTATGATCCTGAACATGGTAACCCTAGAAGTCACATGTTGAAAATACGGCAAGATAGAAACATCTTGAAACCCTCCCTCCATCACTGCACCGGGGAAGACACCTGTCGGTCCATATATTTAGGTTTTATGTGAGCAAGAAATAAACCTATATCGTCGTAAAGGCTGAGATTTCACAGTTTATCGGTTACAGCTGCTAATGTTACCTTAACTAACATTCTTTATGTGACTGACGTTATCTATATAGGTCCTCACCTATCTCTCCTCCTTAGACAGGATATAATAGGAAGTTTCAGAGTGTATTACATTAACAAAATGAGTATTGCTTTAGGAAACTTTAGCTTCAGTTCTGCTTATGCTGATCTGGGTTATTATTGGGCTCCCATGGTCAAAAGTTTGAAAGCCACTGGTCTGGTAGAGGGAGACAAGTCAACAGCCCCGAACAATGGAGTGCGGTGGTTATGACCGTAGTGGTTCAGTCCCTGTGCTACGGAGACTCGGTTAAGGAAGTGCCTAGGAAGCAGAGATGGCAAAAAGGCTTCATTTTTCCAGTCAGTTGGTACTGGCTGCCTGTGGTGCAGTGTTGAGAAGGATTCTGAGGTTTCTTCCAAGATCTCTGGGAAGGAATGCTGTGATCTGATAGCAACATTTGCTATGGGCTCGGGGAGGAGGAGTTGAGGTGCAGACCTGGCCGGCATCCGACCACTTCACATGGAGTCTGGGCTCCTTCCAGTGAATTAAACCCCTTCCCAAATTATTTATGGCCCACATACGGTGTCTCTAGCCCCGTGCTAAGCACTGCGGGGAATTTAGAAGCACTCTGACTAGCCCTTGGAGAGTTTACCTTTTAGGGGCATTAAAATAGGCACTTGTGAAATAATTATACACCCGGTGAGTACAGCGTTGGCAATTATAGGTGCAGAATGCCGCAGAGGGAGAGGTCTTTCAGGAGGAAGTGGGGTATGAAGCGAGCCTTGAAGGGTGGGGAGGATGAAGATGGGGACGGGAGGAGAGGAGCCAGACTTTCTGTAGCTGCCCTGTCCCCGTGGACTTGCCCAGGCTGTCTTGGGTTCTTCAACTGGGCCTCCACCCTGGAATGGGATGAGTCTTCGTGGGATGGGAGAGTAATGGAGAAAAAAGAGGATTTGAGTGGTGCCTGTTATGTTTTTTTTGCATATGAAGGAGGGCTCATGGGGGGAGCAGGGTTTTCCTAGGAGCAAGAGAACTTATCTTTCTCTCCAATAGGGTACCCCAGAGAGTACTCTTAAAATGCAGTCTATTTCAGGGCTGCTTGTCAAAGGTTTCTTACGTCTGCTGCAGCGATTTTGTTTTCCAGTGCGAGCTACTAAATCTCAGTCTGCCCGGTGAAGATCATAATAGTATAGTAATGATTAACACATCAAGCATGCCATCTGCCAAGAACCATTTTAAGTTCTTTAAGTATTTTAACTCCCACAGTCTTCAGGGAACCCTATGAGGTAGGCACGAGTTATTATCCCCATTTTCCAGATAAGAAAACTGAGGTACAGGCAAGGTAAGTAGCCTGCTCGAGATCACACAGCAAGTTAAGTGAGAGAATCAGAATTTGAATCTAGTTATTCTGAGTCCCGGGCTTTCTCCTCGACGATTATGTGAGACTGCAGCTCAGTATTTTTTTTTTTTTTTTAGTCTGTCCGATGATTCAAATCCAAATAGCTGAGTCAAAATAATTATAATTAAATCCTCCAACGATATAGGGTTTTGTAGCTTACAAAATTATTTCACATGTAATATTATCAATAATTTTCCAAATAATCCAATGAAACAGGATTTCTTTCTTTCTCTTTCTCTCTTCTTTTCAAAAGTAGGCATGTGAGGGGGCACCTGGGTGGCTCAGTAGGTTACGTATCCAACTTTAGCTCGGGTCGTGATCTCACAGTTCATGAGTTAGAGCCCCACATCGGGCTCTGCGCTGACAGATTGGAGCCTGGAGCCTGCTTTGGATTCTGTGTCTCCCTCTCTCTCCGCCCCTCCCCCGTGCACACTCTGCCTCCCTCTCTCTCAAAAATAAATAAACATTTAAAAAATTAAAATAAGATAAAATAAAATTAGGCATGCGAGGTTGGTGGCTCACCTAAGGTCATTGTAGCTGGGGAAACCTGCCCGAAACCCAGTCTCTGCTCTGAAAGACTACCTATGCTTGGAATCTGTGATTCTTTTTTTTTTTTGTGTGTGTCCTTTTTTGTTTTTCCGTGCTTTACTTTTTTTAAATTTTATTTTATTTTATAATAGTTTATTTTCAAATTGGTTTACATATAACACCCAGTGTTCATCCCAACATGTGCCCTTTTTAATGCCCGTCACCCCCTCTCCCTCCCCCCTCACCCCCCTCACCCTCAGTTTGTTCTTAGTCTTTGAGAGTCTCTTATGTTTTATCTCCCTCCCTCTCTGTGTCTTTTTTTTTCTTTCCCCTCTTCCCCTCCCCCTGGTTTTTGCTTAGTCTCACAAAGTCTACCTATTCGTGGAAACATATGGTATCTGTCTTTTTCTGACTGACTTATTTCACTTAACATAATACCCTCCAGTTCCATCCAGTGAAGAAATGGGCAGAAGATATGAATAGACACTTCTCCAAAGAGGACATTCAGATGGCCAACAGAAACATGGAATCTGTGATTCTAAGATGCTGATATGTGTCTGTTTTCACTGTACTTTCACCAGCAAATGAATTTGCCTGATTCTTCTCAAATCAGCAATTTTTTTTTCCAGAAATAGTTGTAAGACATTTCTAGATGGGCCCTGGAGCTGTGATTCCTGGAACCTAAGGAAATCCACTCGCTAATGGACTGAGAGAACTTCCCTAAAATCAAGGAGTTTCCCAAGTGGTGGTTGCTTTTGCGGCAGGTGGAGGAGCCATTGCTGTGAAAGGGCTTTGGTATCAGGAGGTCTTGGTGGTAAACTGGGGTCCCTGCTTTCCTGTCGGCAAATCACTTTACCTCTCTGAGACTCGCTTTCCTCACCTGTGAAATGGGAGGCTTAATGGTGCTTACCTTGACCAGACTTGGGGAGGTGCCGTGGGAAGTGCTTGTACAGCACCTGCGTCATGTTGCGTGTGTGCAGCCTACACCAGTGAGTTAAATGGACACCAGCGGGAGGGCACTTCCTCCTTTGAGCTTTTCCCAGGAGGTGATGGGGCAAAATTGCTGAGCTTCAGCACCTTGTTGGCCTTTGTTTTAGGATATAATCATCTCTGGGGCCGGCCTTCCTGGCACTAGGAACTTTTAGGTTCCAATTACAGTACTATTTGTCAAGGACATGACTTTCTTACACTCTGTGAAGATTGAACACCCTAAGGCGAAAACACATCCTGCTGCCTGAAGTCCTACATTTCCTCGAAGGGCTCCTATCTGTTCTTTGTGGGAAATCGACCCCATTTCCTGGTGGGTGTAAGCGTACATCGGAGCGGTCTATTCTACTTTTGCTTCATAAGAGAGAATATGTCCTCATCTCTTGGGTATCATTCTGACTTGAGTATTTAATAGTTGTTCCATAATTTTCATCCTCCCTGCGAAGTATTGGTTGTTTTTCTTCTCCCCACTTGAACTTTCGGTGTGAGGAAAGTTAGCCCTTCCTTCGGAGGGCGTGCCTTAAGAAAGCAGTGCTTAACTTAGTGGTGGCTGTTTACCTCCTCCCTTCAGAGAATTGTGTGTTGTATAGGGACTTCCAGCCCCCAAATGTTGCCCGTTGGAGAGTAGTTCTGTAGACTGCTGACAACAAGAAGCGACATTTTTTGATGATCTGATCTTACTCTACTGCTGAGTTACCCTCTTCCTCTTTGTGCGACTCACATCTGGTGCCCCCAAACTAAAGCAGAGAGTGCTTTGCCTGGGGCAGATAGTCTTCAGAGTCTGGACCTGCTGTGGGGGCCTCTCAGAGGATACTTGATAAAGAGAATTTCTCTTGCCCACTCTGCAAGGGAGGAACTGAGCTGAGCATGCCCAGTTTGTCCTACCCAGTTCATCAGTGAGTCACTGTATTGTGCTGTGCAAGCTCCTGCAAGAAGTAGCTGGTAAAGGAGCAGTAAGAGTCCAGCGTTTAACACTAATTTCTTTCCCTCCCCGAGACATAGTACTAGGTGTGGGGAGGAAAGCATTACACTGGCTTACAACTTTTTTTTTTTTTTTTTTTTGAGAGAGAGAACGGGAGTTGGGTAGGGGCAGAGAGGGAGAGGGAGGCAGAGGACCCAAAGGGGGCTCCGAGCTGTCAGCACAGAGCCCGATGTAGAACTCGAACTCAAAAACCATGAGATCATGACCTGAGCCAAAGTTGGACGCTCAAGGAATGAGTCACCCAGGTGCCCCCAGCTTGATGTTCTTAAAGGAGTAATTGCCAGATTTCATGATTGTGTTGGGGTTAAAACTGTATACATAGATGAGATGGTCAAAATAAATAACCCTCCCACATCTTTGCCTCGGGACTCAGGTTTCGCAAGTTTCTCAACCAACCCGCGATACTGGTGAAAGTGGCTTCTCCCAGACTGAGAATCAAATCAACATGACAGTTGGTCTGTCTGCTCAGTGTCGATGTAGCGAAGAAAAGAAGGGATCCGAGAGGCAAAGCCCCTTCACCTGTCAAGTGATGTGTCCTGTGTAAACTATCAAGCAGTCATTGGCAATTCCATCTGGTTAAATATTTATTTAGCCACTAAAGTGGATGCAGAAGAAATATATGGCAGTATCCTCTCCTGTAGGAAGTTTGTTGTTTTTGTTAGGGAGGCAAGACTGATACCCCTGAATGAAATGACAATAACACTGAATCACAGCTCACTGTTCTGACCTTTGTTTAGGGTTCATTTTCTGTCTCGTAGCTTCTAGAATCCCTGTACTCTGGCACCTGCCCCACCTCCCTGGCACAGCAGGGTCACGCTCGTCCCTCTCTCCCTCTCTCCTTGCTGAAATCTTCTTCTTCAACCCCAGTACTCCGCATTCAAGAATTCACTTTCTGCCGTTCGTTCCCCCGTGCCCCCACGTTCAGCCAGTATTTGCAGATAGACCACCTAAGTCATGCTCACTTATTCTCATTAGCCCCAGATTTTAATCTTTGTAGTAATAGTCATCGTCATTTATGTTTTAAATTTCTTTTTTAAATGTATATTTATTTATTTTGAGAGGAGAGACAGCAGGGGAAGGGCGGAGAGAGAGGGAGAGAGAATCCCAAGCAGGCTCTGCACTGTGAGCACAGAGCCTGACTCAGGGCTCGAACTCATAAACTGTGAGATCATGACCTGAGCCAAAATTGAGAGTCAGACGCTTAACCAGCTGAGCCACCTAGGCACCCCAGTCACCATCACTTATTGAACATCTACTATGGGGCATACGTCCTGTGAGACATTTTGTATTTTATAGCAGAATTGTTGCCCCCCCCCCCTCACTTCCTCCTTTTGTTCCTTTATCCATTGGGAAAAGAAACTACTTTTGCCTGTACTCCAACCTTATTATGGGGAGAGTGCCAATCATAACCCCTGACCCCTAGCCTCCCTATGATGGGCTAATCATAGTTTATCCCTGGGATTTAGGGGTGCTCCTCTGGGGCAGAGAAGATAGGAGACGCCCTCGGCCATGTCTCTGCCCTGGAAAAAAGCTGGCCTGAGGGGGACAATGACTGATATCCAAGGCAGGCGTTGCTGAGAGACCTGGCAGTGGTCTAGTCTGTTCTCCATGTCTCTTGAGATTTTCCGCTCAGAGCCCACGGACTCTGCTTTGGATGAAGTTACTGTGTCCTGACCCCGCACACAAGTTACCTCACTAATTCTTACAACAGAATGAAATGGGGTCATTATTCCTTTTAACCTAAAGGAAGCAGTTTTAGTGCTTTTTCTCGTGAGAAAATCTATGTCCATGAAAAACACAATCATAAATGTAGTTTGAAACAAAATCACCCACAATCGTACCATTCAGAGACAATCTGAATAGTGTTTTCTGTACGTGTGTATTTATAAAAGGGAGTCACACTTTTACTCCCAGGAGAAAACTGAGGCTCGGAGATGCTAACTAACTTCTCCAAGGTCCCATAACCAGCTGCTCTCCATTCCGTCTGGTTTTTTGTGAGCAGGGACCAGTTCTCATGTCAGTCCACTACTGCCAGGGCCCGCATGTTTCACTCAGTAGGAAATCACCAAATCTGTGTTGAGCGAATGCCCAGTTCAGTGCGATTGAGTGCCGCAGGACGGTGCATACAGTTAAGCTTTGTAGATCAGAGAGAGAGGTGTGTGTTGTTCAGAGGATTTCCTGAAGGAGGTGGAGATGGTGAGCCAATAGTAATCTGTTTCTCTCCACTATGCGGCGTCCCGTGTGGCCAAAGCCAGAGAGCAGGGACACCTGAGTGCCTCCTGCTGTCAGCCCTGGATGCTGCCTGAAACTTAAGGACGACGTTGGAGTTTTTCTGAAAACACAAAAGGGATCAAAGTGGAAAGGTGTCCCGTGGACATGGCGAAGAGGGTGGGAGGAAGAGATACAGGATATCCAGAAGGAAATTCACAGCTGTTGGGTCAATAGGAAATCGAGTCCTCAAGACATGAGGGAGGGCGGGAGAGGGTGGAGGCACAACCAAAAATATTCTCAAGGATAACTCTGGCAAGACTGTCAGGCAGGCCTTGTCCGTCTGTCTCCTGCCTCTCTCGGGTCGCATCTGGCACTTGGTGGTACGCGGTGGCTTTTCCACCGACTGTCCCCTCCCACAAAACCATCTTTCCTCAACCTATCAGCTACCCGTCCTGCTCCGGCTTCACTTTCCTGTCCCTGACTGGCCAGACTCAGTTGGGTTTCCACTTTCCTGCTCTGATAGCACCTTATATTTTAAAATATTCTTCATGATAGGGTGTAACTCAACATTTGTTTGTGCAACCATTTTTTCCTATCACTGGATTGGATACCCCTTAGACTAGAGTTTGAGTTTGGATCACAGCCGGTACGATGCCTGGTGGCCCATTGAACCAACTCTGCTGACTTTTACTAAGCTTTGTACTTACTTCCTAGAGTCTGGGATACTTCCAGCTTGCTCGGCTATTCCTATCTGGCAATTTAAAAATGCATCTTTGAACAACTGAGAATCTCAAGGCTATCTCTTCCAAAAGATGAGGAATTCAACCCCGTAAAAAGCCAATCTGGACTCAATTAAACCTGCTGTGGGCTCTGTTTGCAGGGGAGCAGTGGGCAGCTTGAGAGCTGGGCTGTTTTCCCAAGATGAAAAATCTGTGATAACTCTGAGTTCTGCTGCTAAAAATTAGGGTCACTCTGCCCTTAATTGGCAACAAATTAAAATTCTCCCTTAGAGTCCTCCTCTCTCTCTTCTTTCATGTGTAGCATGTTTGAGAGGTGTGGAAAATATTGGCCCCCTGCCCCAGGGGAGGGGGCACCGTGGCTGAGCCTGAAGGCAGGTTTGGGCTGTGAGGGCCGCTGACGATAGGGGGTGGTGAGTAATTCTTCCCTGCCCTGACAACCCTTCTCCTCCCTCCTTTGGTCCTTCTAGAAGCTCTTCCCTCCCCTTTCTTTCTTCAGGAATTTTGAAAGGTCTCATTACTAGGGAAATATCCCCTGGGGAGCTCTTACTCTCTCTTCTTTCGCTTAATAAGCAGAGGGGAAAAATTCTCTAAGTTTTGAACTTGCAAGCAGTCAGGATACAAATTCGACCAGAAAGACCTGCATGTCTTTGCACTTCCTACAGGACCTCTTTTGAAATCCCTAGAACCTTCTGCTTCAGGCTGGGCTACCTTTCCTTCATGCAGGAGGGAGAAAAGGGAGCTTAACAAAGCTTTGGTTCAGTTCCTTGGCCATGAGGCAGTGGTCAGGGAGAAGAAAGGCCTGGGTTGTGCCGGTTCTCGTCATCCGGGTGTTACTCAAGAGGGCGGTTGGTCAGCACGTGCGCTGAGGCCCCCCTGGGTGCCAGGCGCTGGGCTGGAGCTGCAGGCACTTTGAGGCAGGCCTTGTGGGGAGCAGGACTGCTGAGCGGTGAGGACATGGGCTCGCTTCTGAAAGTGTGGAGGAGGGGCCAGCAAATCAGGGCTGGGGGTGGGCCCGACCAGGAGGGGATCAGGAAAGGTGTCTGAGGGAGGCTTCGCTGAAAACAGGAGTCTGTGAGGCACTAAAACCATAACCCAAAGTGCATTTTTTATACCATTGATAATAATGGAGGAGTTTATTTTGACAAATGAGTTCATAAAAATCTGCCGTCTGTGATGTTTGGTGCCCATCTAAGTGACAGAAAGTGTTTCCTAGGCCCCTCTCTGTAAACCAGCCCTTCTCAGGAACCTCGGCTGCTGGGGGCGGAGTGGGGGGTGGGCACAGCAACTCAGAGGGAGACCGAGACCCTTCTGTCTGAGTGCCGGAGGTTAGGGTAGGGTTCAGAACCCAAGCCGGCCCTCTGCCTTTCCAGGAAATTGCTCTGCTCTGAGTTCTGGGGTCTCAGCTTCTTCATCTCTGTGCAGGGATTATAACTCCTTCCCTGAAGATTATGGAAGATTAAGGGAGATGAAGGATGTAAAAACACCTTTGTAAACTTTAAAGTCTTATCTGAGATCGAAGGGTCAGAGAGCAAGCAAGAGTTGGTCTCCGTTTCTTGGTGAACGGACCCAGGAGGCTCCTTTATTCACTCGGCAAATATGTAGGTGGCCAGCTGGCATTGTTTTAGATGCTGGGGGTGAAGGAGTAAACAAAACCAGGGCCCCCCTCCTGGAGAAATGTGTGCTCGATCAGGTGATAGTAAGTGCTGAGGAAGAGGAAGTGGGGTGCAAGACCTTGTGACATGGCGAGCGATGGGGCGGGGTGGGGGGCCATTGTGTGGGGTGGCAGGGATAAGGATAAGGTGACTGCTGAGCGGAGACCTGCACGAAGTACAGGAACGAGCACTGTGGCTCTGAGGGTGGTGTGGGGGAGTCCTCCAGGAGGGCCGGCGAGGACAAAAGCCTTGAAGCGGGAGTGCGTTCTCAGTTAGCAACACAGCAGCCATGAGGCGTTCCCACTAGTGATGTTTGCAGAGTGCTTTCTCCTGTGACGGGGGGTAGTCGAGCCTCATCTCCCGACAGCCCTGCCAGGGAGGCTGTGTTGTTATCATCCCTATTTCCTAGGTAACGAAATTAAGACACACCAGCAACCAGCTAAGCATTTAGCCTACTGGGGAAGAGGCAGTAACTGTCGTTTACACAAGGGTGTGTTGGAGGCGGCCCCGCACAGAGGAAAGAGTGCATGGTTTAGAGAGAAAAATACCGAGGGTTGGGCCGTGCGTCTGGTGTGTAACTTCCCTGGGCCTCTGCTTCCTAATTTGTAAAATGGGCTAATAAAATCTCAGAGGATTGTGACATATATTTAGTGAGAAATTAGGTGAAAGGATGTTGCCAACTGCATAGCACCGTGAAAAATGTTACTTTACCCCTACTACTACACTATACTACTGCTACTGCTGCTGCTGCTACTATTATACCCCCCCCACCACCACTACTACTACACCAGTTCTCCTTCCTAGCCTCTTGAAAAGAGATTGAGAGGGAAATGGAAGTTTGTAACTTCTATAATTTCTTTTGTTTTTTCCCTGAAATTTTATTTTATGTTAGTGTCTCTGAGGGTGATGGACAGTATCCAGTTGAATCGGAAAGTATCTTTCTGCAAGATTCAAGAACTCTGAGGTACAGTTGGTGGCGAGGCTGCTCATGTTTCTGAAGAAATCACTTAAGGTGCTGGAACTCCCAGTCCATTCTCTTCCCTAAGACCAGGCTCTTTATGATCCCCAGACCTAGAATGTTATTTATGGTAGCTTTCTCTAATTTTGCCTTGTGCAGATTGTAATTGCTCAATAACTTTTAAGTAAGTGCCCTAAATAATTGGACCCTTTCGAATTATTCTCTTAAGTTGTTCTCTGGTTTTGGCCCAGCGTCCCGTGGGATGAATGGCTAAATCATGGGGATTTGGAGAGATGGGTATTGTTATTTGGGACTATAGAATGGGAAAACTGAGGCGACAGGACTTATCTCAAACGGGAGAATTGATGGTGAGCGTTGGTACCTGTCGTCATTTCTGCTGAGGAATGCTTTGCTTCCACCACCATCGTGGTGGGTCAGTAAAGCCATTCGAAAGTTTGTCAGTTGATTGAGCAGCTACTCTGTGCCAGCCAGGTACAGTGCTAGGTGCTGGGAACGCAGCGGTGTTTTCTTTTGGGAGGGCCCTTAGGAGATGCTCTGGACATACTTAATTTGAGTGCTTGCTGCCACCTTTCCCAGCAGCTCCAGAAAATGCAGCAATAGTAGCTGCTTCGTCGTCACTTGCTGACAACTGGGGAACATGCACCCATCTAGCTGGCATGTCATCTCGTGCCTGTGATCGACCTGAGTCAGGCAGTCTGCGTTTTGTTTCCCCAGCGCCTCTGGCTTCCTGCGATAAGCTCCATGTTGGCTGCGATGCCGCTCTCCCCTGGGGTTGGGATAACAGCCTCCTGGGGACCCGGCTAATCTCAGGAGAGGCGGAGCCCCCAGGGAAAGAATCCTGTCTCTCCTTGTGTGCACCCAGGATTAGGCGGAGCTGCCGCTAATGCACTGAATTAGGTAAGGGCCAGGGGTGACTGCTGGGAACTGGAAGCTTGGGGGTGATCCTCCAGTCTGCCTGCAGGGAAGACCTTCCTCACTGTTACCTTTTCTTGTGGCTCAAGGGGCCCCCCGAGAAAGCGAAATTAGATGAAAATCAAAATACTGGCTCTGGGAGTCAGCTAAACCTATGCGTCTATCTGTGACCTTGGGCAGACCTCAAAAGCCCAGTTTCCCTATCTGGAAAACTTGGGGTTACCAATCATGCCTACCTCATTACCTTTTGGTGAGGCTGAACTGTCCTAATACGTCTGAAGCCTTGGCACACACTGAGTGCACGCAGTAAGCGCGAGCTAAGAGGACCGTTTTACAGGTGGGCAGCCCGAGGCCCACACTGGCGTTGATGAGAATTAACCACCTAGACTCCCTCAGTGCCGGAGTCTGGAGTAGAGTGATGGAGCCTCCAGTGAACCAACTTCCTTCTCTCAAGGTGGTAACGCTCTGTGCCCTGCTGCCTGGCCTGGAGACAGAGGAGAGGAAGGACTGAGATAGTTCAGCAACCGAGGCCAGAGGCCGGAGTGTCCCTCCCAACTAGACCATTAACTGGGCCACCACATCTCTTGAAGTAGGTCCTGAATTTCCTCATCTGCAGAATGAGGTGGCTTGACTGCCCCTCCGACCCTAAATGTTTTTAAAGACGCCTACCGGAGGAAGCAGAGGGCTAGAGGGAGAAGTGCAGGGAACATGTTAATAGTGCATAATAATAAAAACAGCGAGAATTTGGTAAGTCCTGATGTACGAGGGACTGTATTGGAGACCAGGATATACTGGGCCAGAACATTCTCCCTGTTTTCTAGGGATAACGTTCCTTCCCCCCGGACTCATGGAACTGGGGGGAAGGCAGCGGACATAGGGAGAGACAAATAACCAGAAGAATTAGAGTTTCTTGTGACATTTGCCATAAGAGAAATGTTAGCAGTGAGTCGCGGCTCCCAGACGTGGCTGTCCTTCGGTGTTGTGTGGCTGCCCGCGCGCGCAGGACCATCCGCACACATGGCGTGGTTCTGAAAGGTGTACTGTGAAAAGGAGCTGGAGCCCCGTGTGCTGGGGAAGAGGCGTCTGTGGTCGAAAGGGCAGGACCGAGAAGATCGGAGCTGGGGGGGTTTGCAGCCAGGCCGCCAGGCCAGAGCTCCAGGGGGCTGATGGATTACATTCCTCCAGTTAGAAACCATCAGAGGCCCCGCGGAGCAGGGCTCTTGTGGGTTCGGAGCTTTGCCGATGTTTCCTCCCACCCCAGGGGAAGAAATTAGTTTCTGATTTAAGTGTTACCTTTCTGTCCTCTTGCTTTCCTCAGTGTGGCAACATCCACACCCAAATAATTTGCACTGAACTTGTTAATTTTAGAATAAGAATTGGAAACAGCGGAAACACTGCCAGCTTTCTTCTCTGTGAGGTTGTGTTTTCTGACCTTCTAAAGAAAGTTCTGGAGGCGGTGGAAGGGACACTGGGGGACCCAGCATGGACCGACTGTGTACTTGGGTCTAAGCGAAGTAATGCCATGCAACAAGCTTTCTCGAGCTCTTAAGATCGTTAAAATACAGTTCAAAGCCACAGAAGCCTGTGGGATTGATTTCTGCAAGGTGGGAGGCTGAGGGAGGCTTTGAAGCCGTCCCGTCTGAGCACTTAGACCGCTGAGGGCAACTCGTCAAGCACTTCACGTGCCTTCAATGGCCTAGCGCAAAGTGTATTTGGGAACATAAAATCTCCTGCTGATACCGGAATAAAAAAACCCTTATCTCCTCCCTAAATATTGATTTAGAATAATGGTTTGTTTTGAACTTTCTCTCAATAAGTTGATTTTCAACCTAGAAAAATACGGCTAGGGAAAACTTTAGACAGTATGGAGTGAACAGACAGTTTTGGAGCCATGGGGCAGCGGATCAGAAGGGTGTCCTTAGAGACATGAAAAAGGAAGGAAAAGGGTGAAGGCATTCCTCGAACCAGAAGACTCCCCTTCCTCCGGATTGCATAATCCATCAGCAGGTTTTATTTTAAGTATATTTTGTTTGCAAGACCCTGTGCTGGAAACTGAGGAAGAGTATGATTTCGTCCCTGTCCTCTGGGTGTGCGTGTGTGTGTGTGTGTGTGTGTGTGTGTGTGTATTGCCTTCGATGGGAAAAGAAAAGGAGATGTTTTTCAGAAGCTTTTTTCCTTTCCAAGAGAAAAGATGACATCAGGGCATAGCAGAAAGAGCTGTGAACTAAAAATCAACAAACTTGAATTCATCTCCCAGCCCTGCCTCTAACTAGCTGTGTGACACAGACAAGACTTGCCTTCTCTGATCTTCAAATTCTCTTATATGAAGCAATGGGGCCGATCCCGCTCTGTGGACCAGCAGCATAAACACCTCCTGAGCTCTTGTAAGCAATGCAGAGTCTAAGGCTGTTCTCCAGACCTATTGGATTAGAATCTGCATTTTAACAACATCCTCAGGTGATTTGTATGCGAATTAAAGTTGAATAAGCATTGTTTTAAAGAAGGATTTCAGTTCTAATATTCAAATGTTTTGTGCTTTTTTCCTAATATATTGTAAAATTCCGTTATGAAGAATTTATCTAAGATTGGGTGGGGCATTCTTACCCTTCGAATGTTTGTACTCTGAGATAAAAGGTTTAAAGGCAGAATCATGCACAAATAGTTATGAACTCAGTTCCAAAGGCAATGTATAGACATAGCTCTCCTTTTAGCCTTGCATTTTAGGTCTGGGCAATATGTTAAGGACAGCTGTGAGAGAGAAGAGGAGGAGGTGGGAAGTCTAGGTGATTGTCAAGGTGGAGACGGTCATGGACTGGGACCTTCTGAGCTGGCGGGCAGCACTGAGCAGTGGGTCCCCAGCTCGGGTCCTCGGAATCAACACAAGGGTTTTGAGGGTTGAATAGCTTTAGTGATTATAAAATCATGTTTTATAATTTTCTTTTCTTTTTTTTTTTTTAAGTTTGTTTTTGAGAGAGAGCACAAGCGGGGGGTGGGTACAGAGAGAGGAGGACAGAGGATCTGAAGCGGGCTCTGCACTGACAGCAGCCTAGCCCAATGTGGGACTCGAGCCCATGAACCACGAGATCATGACCTGAGCCGAAGTCAGATGCTCAACTGCTGAGCCACTCATGGGTCCCTATATTTTTCAAATATATATGAATGCTGCTTTGATGGATTGAATAAAAATTCAAAGTGATTTTTTGATACTCTATTTTCCTGGTTAATTGACATTAAATGTTAAACCTTTTAGATGGGGGGAGGTCTCTAACATTTTTATGATAAAAGGCATCTCCTTACTTGAAACCATTGGGAGCCATTGGGATAGAGGATGGTAATTAATAATAATACTAATGTCAATAACTAACAAATATTGAGAACTTTCTAATATTTACCAGGCACCATGCCTTATGGGGAAGGACCTTAGGTGTCTGCTAACCGATTTATAGTTATGGAAACGGAGGCTCATAGCAGTGAAGCAACTTGCTCTGAGTCACACCTCAAAGGAGTGGTTGGTGGATCCAGGGCTAGAAGCCAGGTGTCCTGGCTGTCGGCCGGTTCTCTATCTGCTGTGCCAGACTTTGCAGTTTGTCCATCCGTGCCCCAGGGGAGCATATAAGGGATCATTGTTAGTTTTCCTGGGTCCCTCCTGTGGGAATCACAGACTGCCAGAGTTGGGACGCCCTCGTGGGCATCTGGCATCTGGGCCAATCCTTGCATTTACGGGTGAGCACACCTGGCCCTGCCAGGGAAACAGACTTATCTAAGGTCAAACAATTAGTTGGGTCTGTTTGCTTGTTTTGGTCTTCCCCTACCTGAAATTCAGCTCTTTATAGATACGTATTTTCACAAGAGGAGTGGCTGAGTGAAGCAAGTCCTCTTGTGAAAGCAAACGAACATGGTTTCTCATAATCTCAGGATTCGTAAAGATTTATAGGTCTTTTAAAAGGATTTAGCATAGGCACTAATAGTTATAAGCTGTCAAATTATTACTATAATATTTTTTGTTTCTTATTCTTATTGTCATTTTTTTAACCAGGGTTTGCATATTAAATTTAAGAACAGTTTTGTGTTTTTATTTCTAAAATTTTTATTTATTTCGTTTCATTCTTTTTTAGAGGGAGAGGACGTGTGAGTGGGAGAGAGAGGCAGAGTAAGAGAGAGAGAATATTTTTTTTAAAGTTTATTCACTTTGAGAGAGGGAGAGAGAGAGAGAGAGAGACTGTGTGTGCATGGGGAAGGGGCAGAGAGAGAGAGAGAGAATCCCAAGTAGGCTCCACGCTGTCAGCACAGAGCCTGATGCGGGGCTTGAACTCATGAACTGTGAGATCATGACCTGAGCCAAAATCGAGAGTCAGACATTTAACCAACTGAGCCTCCCAGGCATCCTAAGAAAGAGAGAGAGAGAGCAGTCTCCATGCTCAGTGCAGAGCCTGACGTGGGGCTTGATCCCACGACCTTGGGATCATGACCTGAGCTGAAATCAAGAGTCAGATTCTCAATTGACTGAGCCACCCAGGTGCCCCAGTTTTGTGTTTAAAAACATTTTTTTTAAATGTTTATTTATTTTTAAGAGAGAGAGACAGAGTGCGAGCAGGGGAGGGGAAGAGAGAGAAGGAGACACAGAATCTGAAGCAGGCTGCAGGCTCTGGGCTGCTAGCACCAGCCAGCGTAGGCTCAAACTCACGAACTGTGAGATCATGACCTGAGCTGAAGTCGCATATTTAGCCAACTGAGCCACCCAGGCGCCCTGCCCAGTTTTGTGGTTTTAAAAGTTGGCATGATTGTAGCCTTGACTCTCCTCTGAATCCCCGACCCCAGCCGTGTTCTCTGTCTCAAAGATAGCCTCTGAGAGTGCAGACCACGAAGTTCCTTGTCACCGAATACAGAACCACACACTCCTTGGAAACCATGTAATGGGAAGGGAGAAAGTTAACCTTGGCCGTTGGGACAGCTTCGTCTCTGTTACAAGCCCACAACTTACTACTTGTCATTGAACTGGGAAGCTGTCTCCGGGGTCATACATCTCCTGATCGTCAGAAAATAAGAATAGGAGAATTATTCTCCAGGAAGCAGTCAGGCACCTTTCTGTGCCACATACAGTTGTTACCAATCCCGGGAAGCAGGACCTGGATTACAATCGGGGCCAGCTTCATGGGTGTGCAACCTGCGCAGCCGAACAGGGCCCCTGCCTTCGGCCTCAGCCGTGGGTTTAATACCCTGCTGTTGCTGTCCTGAAATCTTTAATATTATTTTGAACAAAGGGACCTACCTTTTTATTTTGCGCTGGGCTCTGTGAATTATGTAGCTAGTCTTTGTTAGAATAATTGAGGATCAGGACCAAGAGCCCCTGAGTAAACAAGTCAGTGGGGACCGTAGCCTTTTGGACAAGGAGGAGGAGGAGAAGGGGAACCAGAAGAGCAGGAGGAGGCAGCCACCACAGGCCCGACCCCTTGTGGTGGTTTCCAGTATTGTGTATGGATTAAGACAGGCAGCCTGCGGTCAGCTGTCACAGGAAGGAGAGAAGGAGGACCTCTCACTGCCCTGTTTCTTCCCCTTGTGATGATAGACAGTCACTCCCTGCATTCTAATTTGCATCCCTGGCCCCACTCATACATAGTACCCGGCACATAGTAGGTCCTTAACTTGGGGCGGTTGTTGACTTTATTGAACCTTCACTGGATAACTTTGAAAAAGTAGATGAACCCCTTTGTGGTGAGCTGCATTATAACCTTGTCTGTTTCTTATGCCTTCACCATACCTTTCATCTGGATGGTCCAGACACCTTCTACTAATTTCCTTGCCAGTAATCTCTTCCTCAGATTAATCCCACTAGCTGGGGTAACTCTCCCAGATCCATCACTTACATCCATCGTGTGACCTACATACTCTTACTGAATGTTTTCTGAATCTCAGTCGCCTCACCTCTAGAAACGGGATGATCGTGTCTACCTTGGAGGGTTGTTAGGAATGAGAGATACTACTTGTAAAGCCCTGGAAATAATAGTGACTGGCTCATGATAAGCTGTCAATAAAGAGTAGTTTGTCTTATTATTAAATTCAAAGATTATATGAATGATATACAAGCAACTTTCGTTGTGTCATTTCCCCTCCTCAAAAAAATCTTCAGTGGCTCCCCATTGCCCATGGCCATGGAGGGTCAAAGCTTTCCATGACCTAGCCACAGTCTACAGTGCTCAACTTTTTCCCAGTAGTGTTTAAAAAACTTGTAGAATACTAGTTGTGGTTGCTGTTTTTGCTCTTTCTGTATTTTGTTTCCCAAGAGCGTTGGGATCTCCTTGGCAGCGAGACTCTCTGTCACCCCTCGACTGCCCAGGAGAGCGCCTGGCATACAGTGTGTGTGTGGTTGTTGATTGCTAGCCACAGTGTACTTCAGGATAGAGTGCAACTTTGCTGGTTTTCCTTCTGTTTATACCTCTTAGCCCTTTCAGATTGGAAACGGATTATGATTTTGCATTTGAATCAGGAGGAGAGAAAAACAGCCATCCTTCCTTTCCTGTTTTTTTTTTTTTTTCCCCCTATACTGTCAGGATTGTATGCGTGAATGTTTGCTTCCCCTCCGGACTGTGAGCTCTGGGTGGGGAGGAACGGTGTTTAATTCTCCTTCCTAGCTTCAGTGTCCAGCCAGTGAGCCTGGCACAAATAAGAGGTATTCATTAAATGTTTGTCAAATCAATGAATATTAGAAAGCTCAGATTTTTATGACAGGCATGGGAGACAGTGGGAGCTGCCTTTTTACCGGAAAAACATTGTTTATTAGATCCGTAGAGATCATTTAGAAAATATGCAGTTGGATATCTTTTATAGTCAAAGAAGAAATCAGTATAAAATGCTTAATTAAAAGCAGAAGCCAGCATTTCCCCTTGTAATGGAGGCAGGATCATGACTATTTTCCTTTTCTCAGCCCAGGAGATGGGCAGGCAGCCAGGCTCAAAGACAGGGATGCTGTGCAGACAGATAAGGTTTGACATTAGGAGGAATGGATCCGGGGGCTACTCTAGGTCCATGTTTGCCTCAATATTTCTCCAAATTGAGGCTGAAAATGCAAAGAGTGTTAACTTCTTTAAGATACTCTGAGGGGCGCCTGGGTGACTCAGTAGTTAAGCGTCTGACTTCGGCTCAGGTCATGATCTCGCAGCTTGTGAGTTTGAGCCCCGCGTCGGGCTCTGTGCTGACAGCTCAGAGCCTAGAGCCTGTTTTGGATTTTGTGTCTCCCTCTCTCTGCCCCTACCTGGCTTGCACTCTGTCTCTCTTCTCTCTCTCTCTCAAAGAATAAAAAATTAAAAAGAAAAGACATTCTGTACCATTGTTAACTCCTTTATGTTATGCTCTGCTACCTATGAAATTATCATTTGTTTGTGAACTTACTGTACTGGCATATTTTCAGGAGTAGGCTCCGGATTTGAGGTTCTAAGCTCCAGAGGTATGGGTCTTTCTCTTGTTCTTCTCAGTGCTGCGGGGCATGTCTATCCATGGAAAGCCTGGAGCTCTGACCCACATACACCTGTCCTGGGTACGAGAAGCTGCTGAGGACCAGGAGCTGGGGAGGCAGCGAGGGCTGTGATGTTCCGAGTGATGTCCGCCACTTGGAGGAAAACGGGGCCTTCTGAGAAGGACAATGAGTGGGGGTGCTCTAGGTCAGGACCTGGCTGCTCAGAGGGTGGTCTAAGGACCAGCCCCATCAGCATCACCTGGAAGCTGGTTTCAGATGCAGAGTCTCAGGTGCCTTCCAGACTTAATGAATCAGGCTCTGCATTTTACCGGGATACGCAGGTGACCCATATCCGCAGCAATGTTTGAGAAGCTCTGCTCTGATGAGAAAGTCTTTCTCATCCTTGAGCTTGATCGTCTGAATTTTTGTCATTCTAGGACGTAGCATGACTCTTGATCCCAGAACTGCCACCATGGAGTTATTACCTGGCCCTTTTAATTCTTAGAGTTTTTCATCTAATACAGTGTATATATTGAGTGTTTCTCTGGTTTTGTGCATATGCATTAAATGAAATAAGGTAATGCTCTGAACATATAGTAGGAACTTAATAGATACATTTTACCTGTTGCTGGTATTATTTTTATGTTATCTGAACCTCAGTGCAGACAGTGCAACTATTTATTATGATGGGAGAATCGCCGTGCTATCATTACTAAAATGTTGTAATTTTACATTTGTCTTTTGTATGAATTAATACGTGGCCTTAAAGAATCACTAGCTTCTGAAGTGTCCCTGTTTTTTTACCTGTTTTTGTAGTTTCTATTCTTAAATGACATGCATGTTATGTGGTTCTATTTATGGCCATCATCTTTTTTTATTTAAAAATTTTTTTAATGTTTATTTTTGAGAGAGAGACAGAGCACGAAATGGGGGAGGGACACAGAGAGATGAAGACACAGAATCTGAAGCAGGCTCCAGGCTCTGAGCTGTCAGTACAGAGTCCAACATGGGCTCGAACTCATGAACTGTGAGATCATGACCTGAGCCGAAGTCAGAAGCTTAACTGACTGGAGCCACCCAGGTGCCCCCATCACCTATTTTTAAAATATTGAATCACTTACATTTTTTTAGTTTATTTATTTATTTTGAGAGAGAGAGAGAGAGAGAGGGAGAGAGGGAGGGAGAACCTTAAGCAGCAGGCCCCACACTCAGCATGAAGCCTGACTGTGATTCGGGGCTCAATCCCACAACCCTGGGACCATGACCTGAACTGAAATCAATAGTCGGACGCTTAACTGACTGAGCCACCCAAGCGCCCAATCACTCTTTTTCATATTCATTTCATGAATTTACATCTTGTACAGTTAAAGTCATAATTACAAAAACAACAGCAAAGACAAAAACAAACAAACAAAAACCAAACAAACCTGCGTCATGAGCTTTGGGACCGTACTCTGCTGATTCTTGTTAGAATAAAATTCGAGAGCAGGGTGAGGATGAGGCAGGAGCAGAAGGGCAGGGCTTGTCCGGGAGTGCCGCAGCCAGCAGGCAGATGCTTTACAGAGGAGATCCTGGGAAGTGCTGACTAATCCGGAGAGTCAGTTGTACCCAGGTTGTGTACAGACTTATACATTTCTGTTTTTGGGCATGCCACTTTAAATGGATTCTCCCACTTAATTTTCACAACACTTTGTGAAATAGGCCAGGCAAGAAAAGGGAGGTTCACAGAAGTTGAAATGTGTGAATATGAGTAAATAATTTTTTTGAGGATGGGTTGGGAATAAAGTTCTGATTTTTCAGAGTCATATACCAGATCTTTATTCTTCTCTGTTGCCTCTTTTCATGCAGTTCTTTTTTTTTTTTTTTTGTATTTTTAATGACTGAAACAAAACATTTAAAACTGCAGCTTCTGGAAGAACCATTTGTTCTTGCCGGTCTTGTACCTCTCCTCGAACTTGACCTTGGCCTCTCATCGTGCCTTGTGTTTAAGAGCAGAGTCTCTGAAGACATCCTTGTTGATGACGGTTTTGTCCAAGGTGATATCCGCAGAGTACCTTGTGGGTATGAGGCGATTGTAGTGATAAACTTTCACAAAAGACTCCGTTTTGACTTTTTGGTGATTTTCTTCTTGCCCATGACAGCTGTCACTTTGTGGGGATAGCAGTCAATTTCAGCCACCAGCGCATGGCTCCGGGGATGGTCTGAGGTGCCATCATCATGTTCTTCATGATGACTGCCTTGTGTCCAGCGTAGCATCTCGCCAGGACCAGCACCACCTTCCCGGGTTTCATGAATTTGCCCGTCTCGACTCCAGCCTCTTTTCATGCAGTTTCGAAAGCAGTGATGGGACTCCAGCTTTAGATAATTACCATTTTCTTACAGCATTATGTTGACACTACAGAGTATATCAGTAATAGTAACATACCACGTCTCTCAGTGTTAGATAATAATTACCTCTAGCAACCTAGATAAAAACAAATAAATAGGCAAAAAAACTCCTCTGGACCAGTGCTGCCCAATAAAATTATAAGGTGAGCCAAATATATAATTCTAAAGTTTCTGGTAGCCGCATTAGAAAGGTAAAAGGAAACAAATGAAATTGATTTTATAACATATTTAATCTAAGATGCCCCAAATATCGTTTCAACATATAATTAGTATAAAAATCACTGATGAGATATTTTGCATTCTTCCATTGTTTGAAATGTTTATTTTGAGAGAGACAGAGAAAGCAGAGAAGGGACAGAGAGAGAGAGAGGGAGAGAGAGAATTCCAAACAGGCTCCATGCTGTCAGCACAGAGCCCGATATGGGCCTTGAACCCACGGACCGTGAGATCATGACCTGAGCTGAAGCCGAGAGTTGGACGCTCAGCTGCCTGAGCCAGCCAGGGCCCTCTCACGTTCTTCTTTCTAAACCAAGTCTTCAGAATCAGGTGTGTATCTTACGTTTCCAGCACAGCTCCCCTTGGACTTGCCACATTTCAGGTGTGCCACATACATGAGCAGCACACGGGGAAACTTTGAGGAAAATGTAACCAATGCAGGAATGGGAACACTTTGACACCAAAACCCCTAAACTGTGGGGGCAATTTAATATAGAGACAGTTTTGTACATTTCGGTGGCTCATAATAATGGCCCCCCGTAATTAAAAATGAGATTAAATGATTTACATTGTACTGTAATTAACAGGGCAGAGTTCTATGTGAAATACATTATTTTTAGAAAAGTCTATCAAAAATTTTTTTAATTTAAATTTTAGTCAGTTGACATACAGTGCAGTATTTTCAGGTTTCAGGAGTAGAATTCAGTGATTCATCACTTACACACAACACCCAGTGCGCATCATAACAAGTGCCCTCCTTAGTACCCATCACCCATCTAGCCCATCCCCCACCCATCTGCTTCCATCAACCCTCAGTTTGTTTCCCACTCTTCTATTCTCCTGCTCCTTCCAGATGTTTTGTTTCTTAAAATCCACATATGTGTGAAATCATATGGTACATCAAATTATTTTTTGGAAAAAAAAAAAGTTTGACATATCACCCAGCAGTTGTAGTACAGTGCATTTGTTCCAGAGATATCAAAACTTATGTCCGTACAAAATTGGAAATAATCCAAATGTCCTTTAGTGGGTGAATGGTTGAATAAGCTGTGGTACGTCCATACCAGGAATATTGCTCAGCAGTAGAAGAAATGAATGATTGCTGCATCTATCAACTTGGAAGGATCTGAAGGGAATTATGCGGACTGAACAACAACTAATCTCAAAAAATACACTTATATAATATTTAAAAAATGAAATTATTGGGATGGAGAACAGATTAATGGTTGCCAGGTGTTGGGGACTGGGAAGGGGGAAACTTTGGGTGGGGGAGGGCTGTGACTATAAAACGGTAGCACGGGAGGCCCTGTGGTGATGGAACAGTTTTGCGTCGTGATTAGGATCGTGGTTCTGCGAATCTGCATGTGGTAAAACTGCACGGACCCTACCCGCACCACACAAATGATGCATATAAATAGTCAATCTGAGGAAGGCCTCCGGATGTACCAAAGTCAGTCTCCTGATCTTCTGCTGTATTGTAGTTACGTAAGATGTCACACTGGGGAAATTGGGGAAAGGGTACGTGAGACCTCTCTGTACTATTTATGCAACTTCCTCTGAATCTATGGTTATTTCGGATTAAAAAAAAGTTTGCGTGTTTGAACAGTTGTTCTATTATTTGGAAAGCCTCTTGCCTAGAATTCCTAGTGAGGAACTCTAGTGAAGCTGAATAAATAAAGATGAAGTACATAGACTTTGTTCAAGACTGCCTTTTCTGCGCACTTGGTGCTGGAGTCACTGCAGAGGGGCATGGTCGTGGCCAGGCTGTACACTCTCCCCATGTAAGGAAGCACCCCCGAGCTGATCACTCCCAAGGGCACTCTTGTTCTGACTGTCTCAAGGTCACTGCAGTGGACAGTGCTACCACCGAGTGCTCATCCTAAGGCACCTTGGCCTCACCTTGGGAAGGCCGGAGACACAGAGTTTTGGCAGCCTGCACTCTCTTCACGTTTCCATATTAATGTGTCACTGGCTTTCAGCACTTGCCTCTCAGTAATGTGTTTAGTCCCTGGCAAGCATTCCATAGCCAGATGAACTTTAATCCCTGCATGTTCTGAAAGGGAGCGTTCTTTTTCCTCTTTTGAAGATTCTGCTCCCCTATAAGAAAAGTGTGTGATTTAATTAATGGATGAAAGAGAAGGTCCCAAACTGAGCCAGAAAGGAGTTAGCATTGCCACCCACCTTCTCACACACAAGAAGATAAAAGTAGCATCTGACAGGGAGGGGAAGGACCCAGGAGGGAGAGGGACAGGCTCTGCGACAGTGGTAGCTCAGAGCTGGGAAGCCTGTGCTCTAGGACCAACTGGGTCATTTACTAAGGGTGACGTTGAAGCACAATTTTTGTGCGATTCTTTTTTCTCTTTGATCCTTTTAAGATAGAGTTGAGAATATAGATCCTTCCTGCCTCCTGATATGTGTAGATGCCAGAACGAGGAAGGGGGCAGGTCCCCTGCAAAGTCTGAGATGCCCTCCAGTGCAGTTATTGACAGTTGCTAGTAGTGTATTATCTAGAATGAAACTGCCAAGCCGAATTAAGAGAGAAAGATGGGGAAATGCAGAACCTTGCTCTTGTTCTTTAAAGAAAAAGCAAAAAGGTGCTCCTTGGTAAGTAGTCTGAGTTGTCACGATAATGATTTTATCATGATAATGATAAAATTATAGTGGTGACTACTATCTGTTCATCCATGGGGCATTTTCCGGAGTGTGAGACGCTCCATGAAAACACATGCTCCTTGGCTATAGAAGTAAGGCAATTGCGTTGCCCTTTGGAGATTTATAATGAATGTATTAACGGTTCTGCAAAGTCCTGCAACCAAGCAAACTGGCTTTGTTTAGTCCAGTAATTCCTCATTTTATTATCCACGGACCTCCCCGCTTCCTGCCCCCTGACTTTCTCTTAACTTTTACATACCTGGGTTAAATTCCCTGGAACTAGGGTATGGCTTAGGAAAGCTTTGAACTGCGTTCTTGGGGATTTTGTTATCAGCTTGTCTGTGTTTTTCATATGGTATAAATTTTGTAAATAACTTAATTTTTCTTCTCGTGTTGGCTTAAAGGAAGCTTAGAGGAAATTTATAACTCAGGGTTAGGATATTGTGACCTTTCTATCTTTGTACTACGTTTCCCCCTGTTTTCTTTCCTTGTCTTGTTGATAGACTCATTAACTCTGACTTAACACTACTTGTTATCATGTCGTTCACTGTAGCATAAGCCACATGGAAGTCTCTCTGGGTTGAGATGGGGTATGGATATTGATAAAGAAACAACAAACCAATACTAACAAAAATAATCTAAAAAGGACCCTAACAAGTCTTTAAAGAGGTGCTGTTGTTTGTCAGACACTGTACTGGATCCTTTTCATAAATGATTTCTTCTTCATTTGATCAAGGTGTTCCTCCCTTTTACCCTAGGGAAGTTTCAGATCTCAGGATTTCAATTTAGATTCGCAGAATTTTACAACTGGGAGTGACTCTTGAGAGCATCTGACCTTAAGAGACAACCTTAAAGGAGGTGAAAGTCTAAACCATCCAGGGCAGATGGCCTTCTGAGACTCACCATGGCAACTGTAGCTAATCTCTTCCCTTCTGCCACTTCTGGGAAAATTGCTTTAGGGAAATACTGTTTTAACTGGGACCATGAAATCATTAATGATGGGCAAGCTGGGAGCTTGCGGGGGAGGGGGAGGCGCTTATGTTTGGAATATAAAGACCCAATGCCTGTCTCTTGGGGGTGGGGGTGGGGCACCAGCTGTGTGCTGGGATTATCTAGGACAGTTTCTGCCTGATGAGGGAGGAAGGCAGTATCTTCCTCCACCCAGTTGGGCTTACTTAGCAGGGCCCTCTCACATGCTGAGCTGGTGCCTGCGTTGGCCTCTAGTTTTACTATCCCAACATTTCATCTAAGATCTGTCCTGAGTCAACTGAGGTTTTTCTTCCCCATCCAGGGCCCTTCGTGGTTGTCCCCGGCTTCAGAGAGCTTTCCCTCACCTGGCACTGGGCTTTGCAATTCCTTACTGCATCATCATTCCATGTGTGTGTGCCCTCTTGTCTCCTGACTAGGCTGGGCACTTCTGAGGGCAGGAGTGATGCCATATCCACAGTTACTTCCCACGTCCCAGTTCAGTAGTGGGCACATATTGGTCCTGGGGGGGAGTAGTTACCGTCCCTACTGATTGGCATCAACAAACATTTTGCTCGGCGTCAACAGGGTACAAGGCTCTGGGCTGGTGTCTGGTGATACAAAGGTGCTTGCACGCTTTTCAGTGTGTACTAATCACTCTTAGCTCTTTGAGAGGAAGGGCTAGGACTTACTCATCTCTATCCTTAATACCCAGCATAGTGCCTTGCGTCTAGAAGCCTGGCTACGTTTTCTTCCCAGTGTTTATTGTTCTCCTTCCCTTCCTCTTCCTCCTTCTCACCCCTCCTCTTCTTCCTCCTCTTCTTTGTCCTTCACCTTCTTTTACCGTACTAGGGACTTTCACTGGGCACATTTCCCAGCCTTTCTTGTTGCTGAATATGGTCTTATGACCAGGTTCTGGCTAAAGGGATGTGAACAGAGGAAATGTCATAAATTTCCAAGCTCTCTCTTAGAAGGAAAGGAGTGGGCCATCTCTTTCCCTTTTTTCTCCCTCTTGGGCTGGAGTGCACGCAGGCCAACTTCTACTATATGAATCAAGGTAACACTTTTAGGATGGCAGAGCGATGAGATGGAAGGGTCCTGGGTCGTCATCACCACTGATCTGCCAGGTTAGGCCTGGACCGAATACCTGCGCTTTTTATCGGGAAGAGAATGTAGATGCGAGAGACGAATACATTTGTATCTTGTTTAAGTTTGTTTTCTAACTTTGGGTTTCTTGTTACAGCAGCCTAGTTTGCATTCTAATTATTTCACCAATTAATAGTTTGTATTCTACTTAATCCAGTAATTCCCTGTTTAGTAAATCTCTGTTAAATGAATGAATGAATGAATGAATGAATATTGTCTTATAGTTTTAGCAGCAGACAGTGCACACATTTATATTGGGAAAAAAAAGTCTCTCAAGTAACTTTCATCTGCATTTCACTGGCCAGAACTATATCAGGTGGGACTCTCAAGCTGCAGATGAGGCTGTGAGTTTGAATTTCATTTTCTAGTCTCTGTAGGTGAAGAGGTCAGAAAAGGGGGCAGGAAAGGGGAGGAATGAATGAATCAATCTATAGTACCTCTCAATCAGAAGATTAGCTTTGACTTATATTCTTTAGAATTACAGGGCTTTACATTTTTTTAATTAAAAAAAGACTGTAAGCCACCTAATTTGAGTATCACCAAGAAGAGATCCAGTTTTTATCCCAGATGAACCAGATTCTGGAAAGATAAGAGGTCTTCAAAAGAATATAGGTAATTATTAGTAGGAACCCTGAGGCTAGATGTAGTCATCTTGTCCTACAACTTGATTCATGGCCACCTGGAACTGACTACAAAGGGATATCGATGCTTAGGCCACCTGCTACATTCCATGTCTTATATACTTCTTTTGGGCCATAGCCACTCCCAGGTAAGGTATGGCCATCCCAGAGTCTTCAGGTGAGCTGGAAAAGTAGTATTGGAGCAGTCAGAAACATTCAGCAGATACTTAATAAGCACTTCTGTGTACCAGCCAAACTGGGTACCGGGGATCTAGAAATAAGCTGTGCTATCAAGAGGGAGATGGAGAGGCAAACTCACGAGTACTCTACAGTGGATGAATGCCATATCGAGTGTCTATAATAAGTATCGGGAGCAAAGGGGAAAACAAGACAGAAAGTCTTTCAGAAAGAATAGCAGGAGGTGCCTGGACCTGGAATCTCTTTATTTTGTTGCAGAAGGGACTCTAACACTCTCAAATACCTGGTTTGCTTCCAAATTGTGTTTGAATTAGCATCTTGTGTGTCGGATATGCATTGTGGGGAATGGGAGTTTTTAAAAAGTCTAGAATTGAGGCCCCGTCCTCCTCCACGTCTAGGGCAGACCCTTCCAAAAAACCTAAGTCCACGTCCAGTATGACATCTGAGCTGGGGAGCTATGGAAGGGCCGAGTTTCATCAAATGAGGTCTTTACCTTTCGATTAAAGAAAGTTGTTTGTGAGTATACTTCACTTTCGGTGGTGGATAGAGAAGCCTGAAAATATCTGTGTAAGAAAATCTTGATAACCAAATCATCCGTTATACTTTTTCCAAAGCCAAGAATACATTGGACATTTAACTTTTTAGATTTTGGATTTTCTTAAAGCAAGGCATACAAGAAGTTCAAAGAAGGTGCTGTGGGATACTGACAAAGGAGGTGCACAGAGTTCAGTTCTGGCCAGCTCATCTTACCGGAGGAAATTTCATCAAACAAACAAAAAACTCATCAGTGGTTTGACTCACCAACCCTTGGATTCCAATGTTACGAACAGGTTAGATGCAGGCAACTTGCCCAGGTTCAATGGAGTTTAAAGGCCAGGTGTTTGTGTAGACGGAGAAGAAACATACACAGTGTGTTCAGGAAAAATGTATTCAGTTAAGAAAAGAGAAACCCATTTTGAGAATTTAGTGCATATCTTCATTTTATAGGTGTTTTGGGAAATTATCAGCAGGTCAATGGATTTGGTCACAAAGCCTTTTGATTGATTTGGGAGAAGAATGTTGCTTCTTGGGAAGTGGCCAGAGAAGTCAAGAGATATTTCGGGAACATTCTAAAGCCTTCTCTTTCCTCCTTTTTTTGATGCCTTCCTAGTTTTCTGGCCCTGAAACTTTTATATGCATTAAGAAATCACATAGACGTCGAAAGCACCCTTTTTTTACTTAACCAGGTGTCCAGATCCAGTGCTGAGTTTTGGGGATGCAAAGGTTCCAGCCTTTAAAGAAAAGAGGTGGGGGGGGACACGCACGCACAATCTAAATAATATAATATAGTATGGTAAGTGGTATAAAGTGTCGCCAGTTTTAGAGAAGAAAGACCAATTAATTGTCTGGAGGATCACACAAGGCTTCCCAGGAAAGATGGAATTTAAGCTGGATGTTGAAGGATCTTGAAGGCGATTGCCAGGAAAAAGAGGAGAAAAAGGCACACCAGCTGGAGGGATCTGCGTGTGCAAGGGCACAGGGGTGTGGGACAGACGCTGCCCTTCAGAGCATGACTGGTCGTTCATCTGGCCGGAGCAAGGATTTGGGGAGGCCCGTGAAGGGTATTTTGGGGAAATAATGCCGGACTACAAATGACTTGATATTTTAGCCTAGGGAATCTAATTGTAATCTTTTGGGAAGTTAATAGTTTCTCTTTAGGAAAATGATTAAGTGATAGTTAGAAAAATATGTTTGCCAAAAAAGCCAGAGCTTCTGAGTGTGGACCTTAGGGACTCCTATGGATTGTCTGGTCTCTTCTTGGTTCTACTGGGGTGCTATGAACCTCAGTTGTGTCTGAAAATGGACCCTAAAGGACACAGGAAGTGCTGAGAGGCTACAGAACCAACCAACTATATAAAATTGTGGGATCGAGGTTAATGGATAATTTGCTTTAACTCGGGTGAATATAGAGTAGGGAGAGTGGCAAGAAGGTAAGTTCATGCTCATCTAATAATTGTGTTCTCTGAGCACCTTTTCCTTTAAGGAGGCCTGGGCATAAAAGAGAAAATGAGCATCCCTTCATGTAGGGCAGTGCCTGGAGAGCCCAGATTAGGAGTGGTCGGGAGGGGAGTTGCTTATGGCTAGACCCCCCGAGTGGATTGAAGTCAATGATCAGTGCTACTAAAACTGTCAGACAATTAATTGTGAGAAATTGGTGCAGGTGTTTAGGTTACTCTCTAAATCAAGATTCGTGTCTCCTCAATCAGTTGACACAAAATGCCATTTGGCCAGAGAGCCTTGTGGGCTGTCTTTTCTGCCCAAATCCTGCAGGCTTCTGTGGGCAAGCTGCTTTTGGTAGACTTTCCTGGGGAACCTCCCCCTCCATCTTTCTTCCTTCTGAAAGGGCACCATGAAGTATAGCGGGAAGGACTCTGGTCTTTGAGGCCAGAGGCTTGGGTCTAACTCGAGTTCTACAACGTAGCTGGTGACTAGGGGCACAAAATGGCATTTCTTTTCTCTGGTCTTTTCATTTGTGAGGTGAGGATATTGGAGATTCAAGGTTTTTATATTTTTATTTTTATGACTTATAAGGTTTCCCAGCCTGTTTTGGCTTCTCCCTCTACAAATGGAGTGATATATGATCTAGAAGGGTCTGGGTGGGTCAGGCAGTAGATATGGGAAGAAGAACTGTCTTACCTTTGGCTCTGCCTCCTCAGGTCCAAATTGGAATCCATTCCAACAGATAAAGAAGGCTTTTGGGAAATAAAACTAAACTCTTAAATTAGGAGCTGGCAAACTAAGGTCTCCAGGCCAAATCTGCCCTGAGGCTTGTTTTTATAAATAAAGTTTTATTGGAACACACCCTCACACATTCATTTACACATTGTGTATGGAAGTAAGGGGGCTTCTGTGCTACCATGCCAGCCTTGAGTAGTTGCAATAGAAACTGTATGGCCTACAAAGGTTAAAATATTTATTATCTGGCCTTTTATAGGTGCATTTGCTGATCTCTATTCTAGGTCATAAGCTCTAGGAGGGTTGGGGACACGGCAAATGCTCAAAAGACTCTGATTGAATGAATGGATGGACAAAAGATTTTAATTTATCAGATAAGTACATATATTGACAACAAACCTTTTGCGACACACTTCAGGTACCAGTTTCACTTTAAATAAAACAAGAACAGTAGTACTTATGAAATAAGTGGTACTTAATGAGGATTATTTCCCGTAATACAACTTCGAGTGTTTAAATGCTATTAAAAATATAACTACCATCTATTAAGCTTTATATGTGTCGAGCACTCTATTAAGGACTTTATTTTTATTAGCTCATTTAATCCTCATGACCACTGTGAGAGTAGAACCATTGACCCCAATTTATAAATGAAGGAACTGAGCCCAGAGAGGCTGAGTCACTTGCCAAGGTCACACAGTCGGTAAGGCATTGAGCTGGGGTCCAACCCTAGAGTGTCTGGTTCCAAAGTCTTTCTACCACGCCTGCCGCCTCCGTGTGCTGTTAAGTGCTTTCTACCTTCTTTTTAAATAGGAGAAGCAAGTACTGATCTGGGGGGTCTCAAGATGTGGAATAGTAAAACGAAAAGGAAAAGGTTAGTTTTCAAATTTTTTTAACCATTTAAATAATCGAGAGAACCATGAGATTACTCATCGTTAAAAGCACACTTTAGAAAACGCTCTTGAAAATTCAGCTTAGTTACATTTTATGGAAAAAGTTAAATCAGAGACCGTAGTTTTCTCTTGGAAAGACAAATCTTGCTAAGTTTCAGGGGGTTGGAGGATTTTCATTTGTTTAGCAATGCTGCATGTAATGGCAATACACATTTAAATGCTGCCTTGTTCCGGAAATCTCCAGTTGAAAGGACCTCGCTCAGAGCCATGTGCCCAGCATGTAGCAGACATTGAATAAATGTTGGTTGAATAACCGAGTGGATGATGGATGGAAGAATGAATGAATGCCTTCTAGTGCTTCATATATACTACGTTCCAGTATAATTGTGTGTGTGTGTGTGTGTGTGTGTGTGTGTGTGTGTGTGTCCTTACGTATTACAGAGTAAGCACCTGTGCCCCCGCCACATCTTCATATCACTTATGAAGTCTGCCTATCATAGTGCTTGGCACTAAGTAGATGCTTAATACCCTTCGTGGCATTAAAGCGAGGGGTGGTCTGTGGCCCCCAAAGCTTTCGTGGACTTTTCGTGAGTGAATGAAATGTCTGAAACTAGTGTGAAGGTCTGATGGATTTCTTTCTGTGTCAGGGGAATGATTTCTTTATTTTTTTATTTTATAAAGTTTATTTATTTATTTTGAGAGAGAGAGAGAGAGAAAGCACGAGGATGAGCACGAGCAGGGGAGGGGCAGAGAGAGAGAGAGAGAGGGGAGAGAGAGGATCCTCAGTGGGCTTTGTGCTGTTAGCCTGGAACCCGATGCGGGGCTCGAACCCATGAACCGTGAGATGGTGACCTGAGTCAAAATCAAGAGTCATATATTTAACTGACTGAGCCATCCAAGTGCCACCAGGGGAATGGTTTAAACCCTCAATTATATTGATGGCGAAAATCCATTGAAAGGAAAGAAAAAATGTATTTGTTGCTTTAGATAGAAAGACTATTTGTTTCTTTTAATCTGGAAAATACACTCATGAAAGATCATGGAGCTTGCGTTTTTCCTTTCCCTACCAAGTTGCCAGTGTGTGGGTTTGTTTGATGCCTATACTTAACTTTTTAAGTGAAACTTTCCTAGTGTGTGTGGCCCTGATTCAGGAGTTTTTCCTCATCAGCCTTTTCTGTTGCTAATTAGTTGTTTATCTCTCTTAAGCTTTGCAAATGATCTATTGGTTTGTATGCTGTTTTGCATTGCCATTGTAGGAACACCTGAATAGTTCCTATGAGCATTTTAGCTTTTGGGAGCCAGGCCAGGTCAAAAACGCCTGCTTTTGTTTCCATGGAAGAAGTTGGCCTGGACCTCTGGACAGACACAGGTACCTTCTAGGTCCTTTGGCAAACGGAATAAGCAGGCAAAGTCACTCACCAAAATCTCAGCCTGGGGCGACGGAACCCCTTACAAACTGGTTCCCCAGCTTTTTCAAATACTCTTTTTCTTGATGTTTTTTTGTTTTGCATATAATTTGGGGGTAACTCCTTTATTTATTTTTTATTTTATTGAGAGAGAGAGACCAAGCATGAGTGGAGGAGGAGCAGAGAGAGAGAGAGAGAGAGAGAATCTGAAGCAGGTTCCAGGCTCTGACTAGTCAGCACAGAGCATGAAGCAGGGCTTGAACGCATGAACCAGACATCATGACCTGAATGGAAGTTGGACGTTCAACCACCTGAGCCACCCGGGTGCCCCTGGGCAACTCCTTTAGAACACACATACAGCTATTCAGGCTGCTTACAGGGTCAGGGTGGTGGCCGTGGCCTTTTCTCGGCCTCTTAATATTTCTTAGTATTGTATTGGCATGTCTCTATTCCCCTCAGTTAGGAGTTTGGATCTACTCTGCCTAATTCCCCTATCCACCAGCTTCTTCTCACTTAATTCGTTTCCGCCTACGGCTTTGGTCTGTTGGGAAAAGAGTACCTGGGCACTGATGTTATTACTGGCCTCTGTTGATTTTTGCCAACGCACTATAATCCACGGTTGGTCTTTTGGCTAGCCTGAGACCCCCTGACCCTCAGCGGCTCCCGTCCCTCTAGATCACCCTCCAGGAGAATAACAGCTTTGCCCATTTCTGTCATCGACACTGGTTGAGAGTCTTCCAGCGATGGGGACTTATTAGAAATGGAGAAAAGCAGAGCCGGGAGAATACCAGTAATTACACTAATCTGAGAGCATTAAATCTTCAAATATTACACATTTTTGGGTAAGCAGCTCTGTTCTTTTTGAAGTTCGCTTGTCTTTTTGTTTCTTGGGTGGTGGCCTGTAATTTTGTATGAAGAAAAAATGCCTAATCCGTCTATGTTGACTTACTGTGGAAATAAGGCTGGCTTTTTGTTGTTGTTTTCTTGAGTGTTCATGAAAGGAAACCAGGAGGATGCATGGGTCTAATAATATACTACTTTGTGTGTGAAGATAAAACTAATAATAATAATACTGTGTTCAGCGGTGAAATGCTTTTAACTTTTTTCAAAGCATATTTCCTTTTATGAACTTATTTTATCCGCCAGAAAGGTGATTTCAGTTACTTTCCCCTGCAGTGATGAGAGAGCTGCGGGAGCTTGTTGGCCTTTGCAGGGGAGTTTGAGAGACTCCATCCCAGAAGGTGTTAATCAGGGGCAATGGCACAATCACCTGGAAAGCCCGTGTGACTTACACACGCTCGGATCCTGTCCGAGACCTACAGACACAGGTGGTCGAGAGGGAGGGAGCCGTGGCCCATTTGGAAGAATCTTCCTGGGCAATTCTGTCGTATCCTACTGATTAAGAGCCAGCGCGTGAGCCCACTCCCTCTACTGGATCCCTCCAGGGGTTGTGGTCATCTGGCCAGGCTGGGATGCCATGCCCTCTGTGATTGGAACCCAAGCGGAGTGATTGCTGACCTGGGGTTGTGGAGAGCCCCAGTGGCATTCACTCTCGTGAGCTGGCCATAAGCAGAGCTTTATTAACTATTTGAAGAACCGAATGTTTGAGTCCGTGCCCAGTGACTGTCCCTCCCTGTAGGGTACTGACACATGTTGTTTCATGAAGCCCTTTAGACCGGTTCCACCGTCAGAGAAATGTGTTACCAGCCCCTTGAAAGAAAATGAGCCTTGGATTTAGGCGATGTGATCCGAGGAGAATGACTTAGTGGATTTTTACCAACGTGGAGTTCTTTCGCCTCAGTTTCTCCGTCTCTGGTATGGGGCTAACGATGCACACCTCATACGACTGGGGCTGCCCCTGTTCCACTATCCTTGTCAGCCTCCCTGAGTATCCATGTCTTCATTTGCATAAAATCACCTGCCTTTTGCGCAGTAAGAAAAAACACCTTGAATTCTGCTCGCTGCATTGCAGATGCTCAATCCCGGACAGGTATCTTCCTTGCTGCTTTGTATCATGGGTCTTCGTGGATGGCACGCGTGTGTTCCGGACAGTGGCATCCTGGAAGGGCCTGCCCGACGCCCTGCCCTCCTGCTGGTTGTGAAGCAAAGGAGGGTTATACCGACAGCAGGTATCGAGTGCCAGGCACTGTGCTGGGCACTGGAGATACAGTGGGGAGGAAAAGATGGACACGGTTCCTGACCTCGTGGAGCTAAACAATGAGAAAGCCTAAGGGGAACGTTTTCAAAGCGTTACTCCTCTCCGTGTGTGAGGGGAAAGCTTTCACGTAATAGGATGGCTTCTAAATGTGTATTTCATAATGTAGTGGGGAGAGTGTGGAACGTGCCTTCTGGGAGGAAACTGGAGTTTTGCATTTCCTGACTTGCTTGTGCTTTTGAGTTTGTGGCTGTAATGCCGCCCTGCCTGCCTGAGGTTTCAGCAGTTAATGTTTCCCAGGGCTGCATGATGTAAACGCTCCGTGGTCTGTATATACCAGAATTCTGGGGATGCCCGGGGCAGAGGGGAGGAAGGACCATTTTCAAAGTCTCTCTTGAAGCCTTTGTTACCTTCTACTTGAATTTCTCCCCATCTTCTTCCTCAGACGTCCCTCATGCCTGATGCACATAAACCATACCAATGTTTTGGAAGATTCAGGTTTGACCACCGTGAATTGGCTCGTATTTCCAGCAGGCCAGTTATTTAATTTCCTGTTGGAAGTCTACAAATGTTGGCACTGTTTGCTCTCTGGCAAACGACCAAAACCCAGTACAGTATCATTAGCAAGCTCTGGTATAGAGATTAAAGCACGATTGTCTTTAATAAGAGGCCATCTCTGTTTGGGATGGGGCTTGGGGGGCTACAAGGGTGCGGGGAGGCACAATCGAGCTTTCTAATCAAAACCAAAGTACAGTAATGGGGATTCACTCAAGAGAAGGGTTAGAGGGAGGGCAGAACTCTGTTTTCTTGTCTCGATTTCATTTGTTTGGGTTATTTCTCTCTAGACTCTGGGAGAGTCTGGAGGCCGAGGCTGGCCTGGGCTGTGGAATGTCCTCATCGAGGTCTTCTGCATCTTCTTGACGCCCTCTGTCCCTTGGCGGTGCTGCTTCCAGGAGCCGCCTGCCTCCAGAGGGGGGCAGTGGGAGAAACACAGTGTGTCTCCCGATATCCCACTGTAATAATGGAGATGAGACAGAGTGGGCGTTTCCTGTGGTCCGGGTGAGGTGCGCTACTTATGCTCCTTCCGGTCTTCATAGTGCCCTGGTGAGGAAGGGATTATTATCCCTATATTGAGGATGAGCCTGCAGCCTGCTTTGGATTCTATTTCTCCCTCCCTTTCCCTCTCTCTGCCTCTCCCCTGCTCGTGCTCTGTCTCTCTCTCTTAAAATTAAATAAACCCTGAAAAAAAGTTAAAAAAAAAAAACAAAAAGAAAGGATCCTGCAGCGTTGGCTCCTCAGTAGCACAGAGGTGTATTTTTTCCTTCCAAACATTGTATCATAAAAATGTCAAACATATTAAAAAGTGGATGATAGTGAAATGTAAGTTCTAACCAATTATCCTCTTCCAGGTGCCAGGCATCATGCTAACTGCTTTATTAACTTGGTCTCATTTATCCTTTGTACATTCTCAATTTATAGATGAGCAAACTGAGCCTGACGGAGGTTTAACTTCCTGAACTTCTCTAGCAAGTCGTATTCCTGGGACTTGAAACTGGTGCGTGGAGACTGGGGTGTGATTCCTCTGCATTTCCAATTATTCTTCCCTGCATTTCTGTTCTTCCTCAATGTCATCTTATTTAGAAAATCAAGTTCTAGACGGGAGGTCCTAGAAGGTTACTCATGAAGCAGAATTCCCAAGGTCCCAGAAGTTGAAGGCTCTCAGTAATTTCCAAAGATTCTCTGTGACAGACCTAGTTCTCCTGAGTATCCTTGTCAGATTTTTGTCAGGGGCAGGGCAGGAATTCTCTCTCCAGAGTGTCACGGAGAGTTTTTGTAGGCTTTGGAATTTCTTTCTTTCTTTCTTTTTCTTTTCTTTTTTTTTTTTTTACAAAATTTTAATGTTTATTTATTTTTGAGAGAGAAAGAGACAGATGCGAGCAGGGGAGGGGCAGAGAGAGAAGAAGACACAGAATCCGAAGCAGGCTCCAGGCTCTGAGCTGTCAGCACAAAGCTCAATGTGAGGCTCAAACTCACAAACCACGAGATCATGACCTGAGCTGAAGTCAAGCGCTTCACCGACTGAGCCACCCAGGTGCCCCCAGCCTTTGGAATTTCTTATGACTGATTTCCTTTCACACACTAGGAAAAAAAAAATCCAAGCCCTTGCCTTTGGGCGAGGTGTTAATTTGTTAGTGATGGAATCATCTGTGGCCTCCTCAGACCCGCAGGACGTCTTTCCTTCCTGGGGAGGAAGATGGCAATTGTTGGCACTGACTCACATAGGAGCAGGTGTCAGTGTGCACGTGACGTTTGTAACGGACCGTGCTTGAAAGATAATTGGTGCATTTTGGCACATTTATGCCTAGACCTGCTTTGTTGCTGATCGGATATAACCTTGGACAAGTCGCATAGGTGCCTTAAGCTCTAGGTCTCCCTGCAACAGTAATTATTGTCTGGGAGGTAGAGAAAAGATACGATAGAGTTCCTTCCATCAGAAAATTTAATCTTCTTAAGGATCCAAGGCATATACCCATGAAAAAAGAGGCTGCTGAAGACTGAGGAGGTGGCCCAGGTGGGAGTTGCTGTAGAATGCAGCAGTGAGAAGAAGTAACTGTCAGCTGGAATGGTTGAGGGGAGGAATAGGAAGTACCTGGGGCTTAAAGTTAGGTGCACATTCAGTGCCGGCACTCACAAGCTGGATAATTTGAACTCTTTGGTCCTCAGGTTTTCATCATAAAATGGAGTTAATAATACCTCATCATCATACCATTGTGAGGATTAAGCTTCCATAACATACCTGGAGCTCCTGACACAGTAGTTCATAGTGGTTGACAATAAAAGATAGCCCGGAAGTGGGAAAGAGATGGCCCATAAGGTACCTCTTGAAATCTGAGTAGGATTTGCAAATGTGAAATGACTCACTTCTCAAAGTATCTTACAAATCTCACCGTGGAATATTACGTGGGCACCAAGAAGCGTGGTTGCAGCCCAAAGCTCTTCTTGCTCTTAGTAAGGCAAAGGTGTTGTTTTATTTTTTTAATTAAGCCAAAAGTTCCAGTTTGTTAAAAGTCCCTGGGAGAACGTGAAAATGTCTGGTGTCATTTTGGTTGAAGCTCAAGTGGGTGAGGGGGACACATTTGATGCTATTTTAACGTTTTAGTGCCTCTACAAGGCACCTTGTGGGGTTGATGGTCCTCCCTGCCCTCTGCAGCCCCTGCAAACTGCTTATTTTCTTTCTTTTTTTAAAAAAATGTTTTCTTTAGTTTTGAGAGAGAGAGAGAGAGAGAGAGAATTAGAGAGTGAGCAGGGTAGGGGCAGAGAGAGAGGGGGACCGAGGATCCAAAGTGGGTTCTGTGCTGACAGTAGTGAACCTGATGTGGGGCTCAAACTCACAAACCGTGAGGTCCTGACCTGAGTGGAAGTTGGATGCTGAACTGACTGAGCCACCCGGGGGCCCCCAGACTGCTGTATTTTCTACACACCTGTTTGGTTGTTTAATGAAACCTCTCCCCTTGTACTGCCCCAGGCACAAAGAACCAGTGTTCAGTGAGATGGACTCCAGAAATTGAGGCTGTCGTGGCACCGTTGAAGATTTTTTTTGGTTTTGTCTTTCGTTTTTGGTTTTTGTTTGTGGTTTTAGTGGAGAGGTCAGGGGGAGGAAAGTTGTCCCCGGTAAAACTGAAATCCTAGGCTAACACCTTGGGAGAGTGACTTTTTACCTTTTCTTTAGTCTCTCCTCCTTTGCAGTCATCTTTTTGCCTGTGGGCGGATTAAGGTTTGATGTGAATTTTTGGTTTAGCTGGAATTAGTTCTTTTATGGCCTTGAGGAGGGTATGGAGAAACGTAAAACATACCAAGGGTTGACAGTAAAATTTAAAGATCAGATGAGGTTCTGGATGTGTCACCTGCTTGGAATGGTTCTGTAGTGACAGTGTTAGGACTTTATAAGCATTTTCTCATATAATCTTTATAACAACCCTTTGTCATAAGATAGATTTTTTCAGTGTATATTATGTCATCATTTATATCTCAATAGGCCTTGTTTTTATCGCCATTGTATGGATGGGGACACAGAGAGGGAAAGGGAGGGTTCAGTAACTGTGAGGTGATGCAGCTAGCTAGGGAAGTAGCTGGGACTGGAACCCAGGATCTGTGACACCACGCCCTTCCTCTGAATTGCAGTGAAATATGCTCTCTCCATTAGAGGTTTCTCCTCTAGAGCAAACTGGGTTTGCCGGTGCGCTATAAGGAGGCCCTGGTAGCAGAGGAAGGGGAAAGAGGGCTTCTTTGTGTTCACCTTTCATACAAATAGGCCTTTTTATGCTCAAGATTGGGACAAGGAGAAAAGCACTGGAGCCATCACGTAGGAAGTCCTCATATTGTGCCTTGACCAGAATGCAGTGTGTTGCATAATGCTCACAGTGAACCAGGGTATCATTATGGACGAACTTGAGAAAAGCAAGTACGTTGTCCCCAGATTCACTCTGGGAGAATTGCTGGTGTCACGAGTTGAACGCAGGTGTTGAGTCCACCATCTTGCCTATTCGACTTCTAATGCCTTCTACCTGACGATCACATGATGATGTTTGTGGCTTTAATTTCACATTGTTTCAGATTGTTTTATGGTTGATATATTTGGTATCCATTGGAAACTGCCAAAACTTTTCACTGCTGCATTTGGAGACAGATAATAATGGGCTGCCATGTTAGTGATTCAGGACTTCTGGGAAACTGAAAGCGCCCGTGTGTACTTGTTTGGAGTCCATACGTTACGAGCGAGTCTGGCCCGAAAGGAGAACTATCCGTCTTCTGAAATGGAGTGCGGGTCTCTGAGTGGCTCAGCCCAGCAGGGAGGCAGTTATTACATAAGCTGAATACCAGGCCCGTGGGTTTCCCCAGCCTGCAAAAGGAGCAGCCTCTGCGTTATGAGGAAAACAGAAAGACCCATTTCTCTGTGGAGTGAGACTGAACAGGCAGCATCAGGCGCGAGGATATTCTGGCCGAAGGAAAATGTAGCTTAAGAAAGCCCCAGCTGGTTCAAGTAACTTAAGCCTCACTCCTCGTGAAATATTATCTGACAGTTTCCCCTTCCCCAAGTGGCTGGGGACTGAGTCAGAGCTGCTCCAGGAACCTGTGTTCTCATTTTGGCATTATAGATTTACCCCACTCTGCACACTAGACGGTTTTGTGAAAGGCCATATTGAGATCAAACATATTTGTGTGTGTGTGTGAATATAAAGGCAGTCCATAAATGTGCCGAGAAGCTTGCTCTGATGAATTCTTTTGTTCAGAAATTAACCATCACAGATTTCTAAGTGAGGACCTTCACATGTGTTCAGCACTGGGCTTGCTGACGTGACAGAGGCAGGAGGAGGAGAACGTGGGAATGGAAGGGCTTTGAGAGCAGGGATGTGTCTGTTTTGTTTACTAACACACCATAGTTTCTGGAACAGTGTCAGGCACACAGTGGATGCTAAATAGATATTTGTTGAATGAGTGAGTATAGGCCCCTGCCTGTAAAAGAGCTTGCGATATAGTTTGTTTGCATTGGAATTAATTGTTAATTATTAATGTGAGCTCACAACCTAGTTTGTTTGCATTTGATTCATTAATTAATATTAATTAATTAGTGATTTTATTCCTTTATTCTACATATGTGAGTGTCCTGGAGTCCTCAGTTTTATGAGTTCTTTAATCCCTTATTGTATTTTAATTTTATTTAAAAATTAAACTGGTAATGTGTTTCTTTAGAACATGAGAGAAAAGCAGATGAGTAAGAAGAAAAATAGTTAAAAGGTAATTATTTTCATTTAAGCTTATATCTTTCATAACTTTTTCTATGTAAATAGCAAATACACATATTAAAAAAAAGAGGCTCATTTTCAGGCAAAGTTGATTTTTTGACTTGCTTCTTCCCCTCCCCTTTATCAGTGTTATTGTGGATAACTTCCTTTTTTTTTTAAGTTTACTTATTTTGAGAGAGAGAGAGAGTATGCCTGAATGGGGGAGGGGCAGGGAGCGAGAGAGAAAATCCCAAGTAGGCCCTCCGCACTGCCAGCACAGAGCCCAACGCCAGGCTCGAACTCACAGACCTTGAGATCATGACCTGAGCTAAAGTCCAGTCGGATGCTTAACCGACTTAGCCACCTACACCCCCTGTGAATTTTCTTAATCCTTATTGTTGGACATTAGGTTTTTTCCCTTCCATCTCTCTCCCTCCCTCCCTTCCTCCCTCTCTCTCTCTTTACCATAAACAAAGCTGTGATTGTTTGTAAACTTTCCCACACATCCATGATTATTTTCTTGGTGATAATTCTTAGAAGTGGAATTACAGGTCAAAGGTCAAAGGCTTTTGATACATATAATCACACTGCCTGCTCCAAAGACTGGGAAGGTGCATACCTCTGTGTGTATTCTACTGACAGAAAGTGGCTTTTTCCGTTATACTGACAATGTGTATTATCATTTTTAAAATATTGACTATCTTCTGGGTTGAAAAAGTGAATATTATTATTGTTAACATGCTTTTTTGATTTGCTGGTGATTCTAAGTATCGTTTCATGTGTTTTTGGTCATTTGTATTTCTTCTTTTGCTAGTTCCTATCTGTTGTCGTACTCGGAGATTCATAAAGCACAAATCTTTTCTTGGTGCCTTCCAATTCACAACGGGACTTGCTGTGGCTTCACCCACAGTTAGCCCTCACTAACTGCCGATTCCTTTCATTTATTCATCCGTCCGTCTACCATTTGTAGATTTGCTCAACGAATATTGAGGACCTACTAGGTGCCAGGCAGAGAAATACAGGCTCGTAATCTCAAACAGCACTTTGAAAATTTTCTATATTGCTGTTATCTGCTACAAATCTTATGTTTTTAGAAAAGACACATTAACATGATTTAATACAAAGAGTGGCTAATCCGAAAGTCTTTTCCTTGATGAATTTTCTTTAGGATGATAGAACTAAGCATAACTTTTCTGAGCATCCTGCAGAGGTCAACAAACTTTTTCTGGAAGGGGCCAGGTAGTAAATATTTTAGGCTTTGTAGGCCATTGCTGTCTCTGTAGCAGCGACTTCACTCTGCTCTAAGAGTGCAAAAGCAGCCCTAGGCAGATGAGCCCGGCTATGTGTCAATAAATGTTTACTTATAGACATTGAAATTTGCATGTTATTTCACCCGTCACAAAATATTATTTTTCTTTTGATTTTTTTTTCATTCATTTACAAGTGTAAAAACCTTTCTTCGCTTGTAGGTTGTACAGAAACAGCCAGTGAGCTGGATTTGGCTTGGGGTTTGCAGTTGGCCAACCTCTGGGGTAGAATCTCAGAAGCATGCTTTCAGGCAGAGAGAAGCCAACCTAGTTTTGCCAATTTGCTATAAACAACCCCAGAATAGACAATTCGTAAAGGGATGATAGTTTGGAGTTTAGCTGGGGCTTGGGTATATCCCGACTCTTAATGACTTGCAAGGCGTAGTTCTTAGTGTTTTAGCTATATTTTTTGTTTCTGAAATGTATTTTATTATATATTTACTCATACAAACATTTCATAGTTAAGTGTAAAGAAAAAATGCTCTCCTATCCTTCGGCAACGATAGGAGATGTATTTTTGATGTATTTCTTTTTAGTCTTCACGTCAGTGTAGTGCTCACATTTGGGAGATCATTCTTTATAATCAATTTTGAATCCTGCTTTGTTTCTCTGCATACTCTATGATAATATTTTTCGATGCTGTTAAATATTCTAGTGTAAACTAAGACCACACTAAGATACCGCTATACACAGAATGGCTATAATTACAAAAAACCCAAACTCACTTATCCAAGAGACATGAAAACACGCGTTTACACAAAGATACGTGTGCAGATGTTCAAAGTAGTAGTATTTATAATAGCCCAAAAGTGGAAACAACGCGAATGTTCATCAACTGGTGAATGCGTGAACAAAATATGGTATATTTATATAATAGAATACTATTCCACAAGAAAAAGGAGGAAAATACCGATGGAAGTTACAGCATGGATAAATCTCAAAAACTTTATGCTAAATGAAAGAAGACAGACACAAAGGAACATATACTGTATGATTATAGTTATATGGCATTTCTAGAAAAGGCAAAAAAAAAAAAAAACAAAACAAGACAGAAAGCAGGTTAGAGTTTTCTGCAGCTGGGGTAGGAATGGGAGCAACAGAACCTTTTTGAGGCAACGGGAAGGCTCTGAAAGTGGACTATGGTGATGAATGCACAATGAGACACCTTTACCAACTCTTGGACTGGACGTTCACAGTGGGTGAATTTTATGGTCTGTAAATTATACCTCAATAAAATTGTTAAAAATATTCATTGCAAACTGAGTTTTTAATAGTATCTTTTTCCATTGTCTGAATGATTCATTTCTTTACCCTGTGAGACTTGGGAGAAATATCCAGTGTTTATTTCCTTTTTGGCAGCCATTGGACTCAAGCAAGAATGCTGTAGTGGAATGAATCCTAATCGGGTGGGTAGAGAACCTTGTGTGGCTGCAGCCGGGTGGACCTCAGTTTCTCCATCTGTAAAATCTAGAAAAGAAGTGGATACAAAGAAATACTGGAGCCCAGGGGATAGAGGATCAGAAGAGAAAACTTGGTACTGGTGGTAATAGAAACACTGTCTTCCCCAAATTATGAAGCCAGTGGCTGATTACTCACCTCATCATCTTGTCCATGTCCGCCCAGCCCCCTCCTGCTCTCCTATATGGCCGGAAGTCAGTAGCAACTGTGTGCAGGCTGACCGTTACTAAGGAAAAGATCAGAAGTTGGAGGAGACTCAGGAGAGGCTGCAATGATGAACCGGTGACAAGAAGTTGGGTGGGATCTGCTTCGTAAACTGGAAGCCTTCTGCTGGGCCTCGGCCCCTGCCGTGGGGAGGAGCACCATTTGGGCGATTTAATCACCAGGAAGCTATCTAGGTTTTGTGCTCCCAAATAAGAATACAGAGCTCATGATAGGAAGACCGAGGTTGGAATTACTTTTAGAGTCAAGAGTTTAGAAGTGTCGCCGTGAAAATAATAGGTCATCATGTTTGCCTTCCCAGGAGAGTTTAAACTGAGTGAGACTGGACTGGTCTCCGAATCCTTGTGTTCTCTGTTCCCAGCCGAGTTCCAGGTTTTCCTAGAGTACAGCCAACAGGATCTGTACCCAGAAAACACAAAAGAAAAAGCTGTGGAAACTTAACTTGTAAATGTTTTTTTCATTAGCTCTAGGCTCCTAGCCACCAATAAACTGTATGCTTTTAAAAATCCTTTATTATTTTGAGAGCTTTAAAAAAAAGTGCTTTTTACCCTTATTCATATGCTTGGGATTTTCTTAAAATGTTACTTATCAAACCTTTATCTGTTTAGTCCCTCCAAAAGGTAATGGCATTCTAAGTTCTTGCTTAAAAGAAAAAAAAAAATCCCACTTAATAAACTCGCTGTAACTTGAGCCTGTTGGTGGTCTTGGAAGAAACCCAAATCCAGGTTTGGTTGATACTGTGTAATGTGAATGCAATTAGTAGTGGTTTTTCCAAAGTAGAAAGAGATGTAGGAAAATAATGCACAGCAAATTTAGGTCAGAGCAGGGAAGCTTATAAAACCTTATTTTTGTTTTCATTACCTTAAGTAATAGGGGAGCTTTTGTCTTTATTATGTAATTTCCCCAGCAATAATATGTTTTAAAACATTTCTGTGTTAATTTCTTACGTTTGATCAGAAAGCCAGAGTTTGCAAACCCCTGTGATGTGGCTACTGGCGCTGTTTACATATAGAAGATTTCTCGTTCATCTCTAGGAAGCCAACACTAAAATTACTGACGGGGGCAACTCTTACCACCTGTTTCTTCCTTCAGTACGAGGTCTGACGCAGCAGTTTCCAAGGGATTGACATCCTCTGGTTCTAGGCTGAGGAATGAATTGATCTGTATATTGATGTTGTCACAGTTCAGAGGATGTGATTTGATTCTAGCATATTTAAATCTATGTGAACATATTGTAAATAAGGACAGGGGGTGTATCTTTCTGGTTCGGAGGAGAAACTCAGAAAATAGTAGCTATTAGTATTCTCACCCTCCAAAGTTGAGATGCAATTTACTCCTTCCAGATATACCATCCTTTCTGCCTCTCCTTGAATTCGCCAGACCTACTCCTGCTTTTCTTCTTTGGCATTTTTTTATTCCTTCTTCCTGAAGGCCAGATACCAGCCTGGACCACTCCCTCACTTCTTTTAGGTCTTCGTTCAAAGATACCGTCTCAGTGAGGTACTACCTATCTCCTTTCCTTGCTTTGTTTATTTATAGTATCATCATCATCGGATAAATCGATATACTGAGGTGCTGTGTATCTTACTTATTCATTTGGTTTATCATTTGGTCTACTGCCAATATGAGCTCCACGAGGGCAAGGATTTCTGTCTGATTTGGTCATTGCCGTGGACCCACTGCCTACACCATAATCGTGGCTACAACTTAGTTGAAGAATGAATGAAGGAGTGAATGAATGCAGATTCTACCATTTACCGGCTATGTGGCAATGGCTAGTACGTTCGCTCTCTTGGATTCTCCGCTGGATTCCCCGTTCGTCTCATGAAGTGGCATGTGTGGATCCCATGAAGTGTCACACACGGGACATAGTTCTTCCATGCTGTGTTCCGCAAATGCACTCATTCATGTTTTCATCTAACAAGTCAGACCCTGTTCCTGCCTTCACAGAGTTTAATCTTGGAGGAGGGGGCAGGAATTGGACAAATGTAGGAGTAATTCTAGTAACGTGGGCTAACAAGAGTAATTAATAGGGAGGGTGCAGTGAGTTATGGGGTCGTCCGTGATGGACTCTTAATCCAGATGTGGAGACGGGATTGTCGAAGGCCTCCAGGAGGAAGGGGACTCATAGCTGAGATCTGGAGAATAGGCCCCGGACAGGTGGAGCCGGGGTGATGCAAAGGGGGGTGTGAAGAGAAGTCCAGGAAGGAAGAATAATGTACAGAGGCTGGAAGTGAGTAACCGTGGAATATGGAAGAACTGAAAAGAGAGCTAGCAGGCCATGCCAGGGAGCTTGGATTTGATGCTAAGGGCAGTGTGGAGCCATGGAAGAATTCCAAGGACGGGAGTGACTTGGTCAGACTTTCCTTTGCAACAGTTATTTAATTCAGTAAGACAGTGTTTGCTCCTGCAATGAGGAACTCAAACACAAGCTCCCCAGAAGGCAGATTGTGAAAACAGTTAAAGGGGCTTCCAGAAAGTGAATCTTTAGGCTCCTTAAAGTCCACTGAAATATTGTTGCATCTGACTGGTGAGTCTCACAGCAATAAATTTAGAATTCACTTTCACCCCCCACATACCTAAGAAGCGTCATTATTTTTGGGTGTATAGTTCATAGCTTGAGTTTAGGGACCTGGTGTTGCTGCAGACATAGATATTCCCACTGAACTCAGTATCACTGTGGGGCAGACAAATACAGCAGGAATGAAGAGGCCAAGAGAGTTCTAATCTGCCTTTGGACCCAGAAGGAGTGACAGCACCTCCTACCCAGCTCTAGTTGCCGAGGGGGAAAAAAGTGGCCACGATGTTGGGTGGTAGAGGAGACACCCAGCAGACTTTGGTCCTACCCTCGCTCTGCGACCTACTCATTACGCGTGATGTGGTGTTGGCAACTACTTAACCCCTCTGATCCTCAGTTTCCTTTTCTGGAAAATGGAGTTAATGCTACCTCTCTTTCGGGGTTGGTAGGATTCAGTGAGATAAAGTATGGTTAGTTCTGCTCATAGCACTTGTTTTAAAAACATGAATTTGTTTCCTCCTGGGTGATAAATTGGGGAACAATTTGCACACAAGACACATGTGATCAATGTTATCCACGAGAAAAGCTAGGCGAGCTCAGAAAACTGCACCCAGCTGAGGGGAAGATGCAGAACCCACAGCTTAAACATCTACCTGCTCCCAGAGCTCTCTGTGTGTGTCCGAGCCCCACCCATCCACATCTGGTGTTACAACTTTCAGTCTCATTTCCCATAACTCTCCTTCCACCACTTCTCAATCCCATGGGCTGCGACCCTTCCAACACTCACTTCTCCAAGCAAACTTAAATCTTTTTTAGGGTAAAGTGCCACATTTATTGCTTATGTATGTCTTACCCATCAAGCTTATATAAAAAACTGTGCTACCATTTTTATTAGATTCCTGTCTTTGGTGTCACTAGTGAAGTTTTTGAGTGGTGTGCCACAATCCAATTTCCCCATAAGCCTTGTAGTTTTTATTACATGATTTTGCATACCATGGTGATATTTTGGAACTTGCATTTTCTGGTATAGAAAAGCTGACTGTATTTACATTTTTTAAAATATTTATTCATTTTTTGAGAGAGAGAAAGAGAAAGTGCAAGTAGGGTAGGGGCAGAGAGAGAGACACACACAGAATCTGAAGCGGGACCCAGGCTGAGCTGTCAGCCCAGAGCCCAACATGGGGCTTGAACTCACGACCTGAGAGATCATGACCTGAGCCGAAGCTGGACGCCTAACTAACTGAGCCACCCAGGCGCCCCAAACTGCCTATATTTAAAAAACCCAAAGGGGCGCCTGGGTGGCTCAGTTGGTTGGGCGGCCAACTTCAGCTCAGGTCATGATCTCATGGTCTGTGAGTTTGAGCCCCACATGGGGCTCTGTGCTGATGGCTCAGACCCTGGAGCCTGCTTCAGATTCTGTATCTCCCTCTCTCTGCCCTTCCCCTGCTCATGCTCTGTCTCTATGTCTCTCAAAAATTAAAAAAAAAAAAACAAAAAAAACAAAACAAACAACCCAACACAGTGCCTGACAGACTAAAAGTGCCTTTTAATAAGTGGCACTTACTAAAACGTAGCTGTTTTATTATTATCCATTAAAATGTGATGTTGGATTGGGAGAGGGATAACTAGCATTTAATCACTTTGATGGTGAACATAAGGGAAACAGAACACCTGAGTGGAAGGGTCTCGGGTGCTTATCTTTTCTGAGTGTGTGCTGGTCAGACCACTCTTGGCCTGTCATTGGTGACAAACCAGATATGTCTAGAGAAGAGCAATCCGGGAAGAGGGAAGGATACGAAAGGTCTTTAAACTCATTAGAGAGCTGCCTTGGGGAAGAAGGATGGCTTGGTTCTGTGGGGTTTCACACAAAGCAGAAGCTCTCGGGGCCCAGGGGTCTGCTAAGCACAGGGCTGCTGGGGCTGCTGTGGGGTGGACGAGGACAGAGAGAAGTCAGACTTTGGAGGTTTTACCTTTAAGGTTCCCTTTTTGTAAAAAAAAAAAAAAAAAAAAAAAGATAAAGTATGCAGACAGATAACTGCAGGTTTACCAGAATAAATTTGATACAGAAACAACCCAAAGCTTTCCAGCCATACTTGGGCTTTTACTTCCTTTTTTTAATGGTCTAAAAGCATAGCTCGCATGTGTACGTATTTACATACTGATTTTTCTTTAGTTATGCCCTTGAACACTGGAAATCTAAAGACTGTGCTTAACAAATATTTATGGCTTGGGGCATGCTTAGGAATAGTGAAATCACATAATCACATCACTGCTTTCCATCCAGAGTTCCTTTTTTCCTCTTTTCTTCTTCTTCTTCTTTCCCCGCCCCGCCTCCCGCCCCCCCCCCCCCCCAACTCAGGGAGAAAACTCAACTACTTGCTGATCTGGCTTTAATTTCTCTCTGACATCCTGTGTAGCTTTTGTCCTCTCCAGTTGGGCCAGGCTGTTAAGCTCTTGTAATAGGAAGATGTCATCAAATCTTGGACCCTCTCAGTCGAGCTATGCAGGAGAGAAGCCCCAGAATGCATGCAGAATTTTAGCTGAGGGTTGGCAGAGTCTGCCTCAGGTATTTGCAGTGGGATACTCGGAGCCTGAAGACTAAAGGGCTTAGTGCAGTATCTCTAGAATAATTGTTTTTAGACCCCTGGATAAATGAACATTAATTATACTGGACAGTCTGTCTGTATACTGATGTGGAAGATTCTAGGTTTCTATCTGATCTTGCTATTAAGAATAGAAGATGTTTCAAACATATTTGATTTCATTCAAAGAGTTTTCTTTTTAATCATAGATGGGGCAGTGCTGTTCACATGCTAAATGTTAATAAAACATTAAAACATAAAATGGCATATTTTTAAAATGGTTTTTTATGTTTGTTTAGTTTTGAGAGAGAGAGAGAGACAGAGAGAGAGAGACCGAGTGTGAGCAGGGGAGGGGCAGAGAGGAGGAAGACAGAATCCGAAGCAGGCTCCAGGCTCTGAGCTGTCAACACAGAGCCCGACGTGGGACTCAAACTCACGAACTGTGAGATCATGACTTGAGCCGAAGTCAGACTCTTAACTGACTGAGCCCCCCAGGTGCCCCTAACATGGTATATTTTTAATGGAAACTATGTCGTTCTCATGCCTTAAAAATGAATGTTATCTTCTTTTGTTTGTTTGTTTCTACAAAGAGCACATAGGATTTAAGTTTACTCTTAATCCGATTTTTCCAAAACTAATAAATCTCTTCCTTTGGGAATCTGTTCTCCCTTCCGAGCTCTTTGGAATATGCGGATGGTGTTTCCACGTAGGAGTTCTTGAGCTAGGTGTATTGATGATAAGAACACGTAGGAAACCTCTGATAGCTAAGCCTGAGACATTCTGATTGGCTGGCCTGGCCTCACAGATGATGGCCAGAGGGATCGGGCTGGCGTTGCCGTTTTCCCCAGCCGTGCACCTGGATGGACAAGCCTGCTCGGAAAATGACTCTAACCAACATTTCCAGCCCAGCTGCAGCTGGTTGCAGAAGCAAGCACGGGGGTCAACCATTGCTTGGGGCAAGTGACCCGCAAGTCAGCCTCTTTCCTTCGGCCTGATGGACCAGTTGTTCCCACCTGCTTCCTCCCCCAAAGACGTGTGACTTCAAATAAATAAGGTTGCCCATCTATTTTGGTGCTTTCCCCTCTCCCTTAGCCTTGCATATTGGAACGAGCGTGAGCGCCAGAAGCTTGGGTTTAATCCCGGCTTTGTTATTTTTTGGCTTTGTGATTTTTGGGCACATGACTTAATCTCTCTGAGCCTTTGCTTACTCATTTAAAACATGATGTCATTCGTCTCTCACTACCAGGCTGTTGAGAAAACATCATGCGAAAGTGTCTACGACAGTGCCAGGCACACAGAAGGCCTTCCGGAACTGGCATCCACACCAACTTTTACTAATTACTTTTTTGTCTTCAGCAAGCCAGTTGCTTCAATCCCAACTGACATGTTTCCAGAGCAAGAAGATGAGTTAATCCTGCTTTCTTCTTTGTGCCAGGCTCTGTCCTGGGCCCAGAGGCTTCAGAGATGAGTAAGAAGAGGACTGTGCCTGTGAAGACACTCCCAGTTTTACTCGAATCCGTTCATTCAACAAATATATTTTGATACCTACTGTGTGCAAAACCCCTGTGGCCTTGGGGAGGACACCACGATGCTTCAGCCATGAATCCGTTCCACATTTATAGGTCACCTGTTGTGTGCCAGATATTGTTATGAGCACCATGGATAGACAAAGACTGTAACGCAGTTCTTGCCTTTAGGAAGCTCTCAGGGCGGTAAAATACCCTAAGGGTGGAGAGAGCAGATGGAAAGACAATATATTCATTCTGGTTGTTAAAAGGCACTTATTTGCTGAGTAACATAGACTGCATGTAGCAATGTAGGTTGCATTTTTCCGTATATGCAGATGTTGAATCTTAGGGCCTCACTGAGGAAGGGTTCTCAGTTTACAGCTGAGGAAATAGCCCAGGAGCAGTTAATACATCCTACATTCTAGGTACAAATAAAGCTGAGACCGGCCCCACTGCAACCTTTACCTGTATCGTGACTGACGTTGAAAACGCCCTCTCTTCCTTCTCCATCCTGTTGTCTTCACACCTGCTACTCGCTTTCCGTGAACTGTCACATTCCATCCCCCCAACAGCTTTCTTGGACTACTATGGGTTTGAGGAACTTGCTCAAGGTCACACGGCTTGCCATACAAAGTCAAGATTTGTACTTAGGCCTGTCTGATTCCTGAGGCCAAGCCCTCAGCCTCTGTAGCATCCCCCATTCGCGATTTATCCTTACTGTAGTGTCTAAAGGTGTTTGCAAGCTTTTGAGACAGTTTGTTGAGAAGACACATGTCACAAATTGTTTTCAGGACCTGCTTATCTGAACAGTGGGAGAGCTAAATTTATGAACAACGAATAGAGTCTATAGGTGTTGGGGTGCTAAGTGAGTCAGGATATAAGCAGGAAAAGAAGTTACGATAAAAAAATTCTCTAAATCTAGTTTCTTAAGAGTTCATAATCAGAGGGGTAATTTTGGGCAAACGAGCCTAAAAAGGCCTCTGCAGATAGTCCAAGAGATGGTACTTAGGTCCGGAGATCATAAACAGAAAGAGGAGCAGGCGCTGTAGATTTTCCTCTGCTCCCTGATGCCGCATAGAGAATCTCTGCGCTTGGCACAGAGCAAGCTTGAAAATAATTCCTTAAAAATGATTGATATCCTAACGAAAGAGCTTAGGATTCTGAAAGTGGCTGCACCACATTTAAACAAAAACACGTCTGGTTCCTTTGTGACTGCTAATGCAGTCGTCTTTCCATCTTTTAAGATGGACCCCCTCTTTTTCCTCTTCCTGGTCTCCTAACTAATTCAGGTTTATTTATTTACTTGTTTGTTTATTTTTGAGAGAGAGAAAGTGAGCTTGCAGGGGGAAGAGGGAGGGACAGAGAGTGAGGGGGAGAGGGAGTCCCAAGCAGGCTCCGTGCTGCCCAGCACCGAGCCCAATGTGGGGCTCGAACTCCAGAACCGTGAAATTATGATCTGAGCTGAAACCAAGAGTTGGATGCTTAACTGACTGAGCCCCCTAGGCATCCCGATTCATGCTTATTTTATTAAAAAAACGTACGGGTCTGGTAAGTCGATAATGCCGAAGGCTGACAAACACATAGAAGGGACCTGTTAAAGTGACGAAGTGTGTGGGTGTGTTTGAATTTTCTCTTAACTAGCATCCAGACCCTGGAGCTCTGCCCTGGGTGAATGGCAGGGGAGACTAGACTTCACTCGGCCAAAGCAGCAGGCAACTAATAGAACGTTTCTGCTCCCCTTAAAGAAAGGTAGTCTTGCATCTGTACTTCCAGCTGAACTCCAATTTCCATTCTGCTTTGCAATCCTGCTTGCTCTGTCAGGGAGAGCCATATGACAAATGTTTGGTATGTCAGATTTGTTTTCCTTTTAAACTGCAAATGAATTTGACCTCCGCAGTAGGGCTGCATTAATTTCCCAAAGCTCTTCCAATAATTATATTCTTTTTTTTTTAATGTGCATAGCATTATTCTTTTTTGAGTTACGTTATGTTATGACTGGTGTTTTGAAAATGGTTGGAGGATTTCTGGTTGCATATGGGCTGATGTGTACGTGAAGTACATTCCCAGATGTAAACAACTGCTAACACTCATTTTATAGTTTGTATGGCTATTCTGCTCATTTACCAGACTCCACTTAGTCCTTTCCAGTCAACAGAGTATGTTTTCTTCCTTCAACTAAGTTAAGTTTGGCTAAACTTTTCTGAAAAGCAGCATTAATTTTGTCATATTGATATTCATATGGATCCATATTTGTTTATGACTGCGAGAAGAAAGCGTGTATCCAAACGTGTGTATACTAAGTTACTCTTCCTGTTGTGTCTGTAGGGTGATTAGTTCATATGTTAATGGATTACCCACACCATCCATTCAGAGTTTCACAGGTCAAATCTATATGTCTAGGATGGTTGTGAATAAGTCTCCCTTATCTTAAGAAAACAGTTGATTCATTTAGAGAAGAGAGAGGCAGGTGAGGTAGATAGGGAAGCCATATTATGAGTTTATTTCTAAGAGGAGCTATTCCAGAATGTTTTTGGTGAAAGAATAGCCGTCTCTGTATCATCTCTCTATCCATCTATGTATCTATCGATCGATCTATTGACCTATATCCATTTATCCATTAATCTATCTGTAAAACAAATATTCCAAACGTTGGAGAAACATTAGCAGTATAGATCTGGAGAGAGATTACTACTTCCAGCAGGAAGCTCTGAAAGCATCAAGTAGAGACAGATTATTAAGTGGTCTTGATGAGTATTCTCTTGATCTTTTCCATCTCTCCATCACCCCCTCTTCTTAAATTTTTTAAAATATTTATTTATTTTTGAGATACAGAGAGAGACAGAACATGAGCGGGAGAGGGACAGAGAGAGAAGGAGATAGAGAATTCGAAGCAGGCTCCAGGCTCTGAGCTGTCTGCACAGAACCTGACACGGGATCTGAACCCAAAAACTGTGAGATCATGATTTGGGCTGAAGTCGGATGCTTAACCAACTGAGCCACCCAGGTGCCCTGTCTTCTTAAATATTTTTAAATAAGTTTATTGTAAGGATATACAAATAATGTACGTCTATCAAATAAATTAGAGATACATTGGGAAAGTGAAAAACTATTCAGTTTCCCTTAGGCTTATATTACAAACATAAATAATCACTTTTAACATTTTGATATATTTCCTTCTAGCCTCTCTTGACCTATGCATACATTTTTAAAAATTCCATTGATGTGATCATCTTATGTATTTTGTATCAAGCTTTTTTCACTTAACGTGAAAACATTTTTTTTTCCAAGTCTTTATAAATGTCGTCTTTTATATCTGCGTGATATTGCACTGGGTGGACACAACCCAAATTTTTAGTTAGCCGTCACTTGATGGTTGGATTACTTAGGGTATTTCATCTGCACTATTTTTGAAAATCAAACAACAACAAAACAGCAACAAAAAAACTTGTTTGAAGTCCAAGATGGACCAGAACAATAGCTATATGTCTTAATAGTCTATTACATTGTTCGTATGGAAATGTGAGGACAAAACCCCTCTGTGTCTATAAGTATATATTAAACTCTAATACGGAAGTGTTTATGAACAGGTGACAGATCAGTTAGAAATGAGGGCTGGTAAATGGAGCCATTTTGTTTTATGAGGTACCTCAGAGATATAAGCCCCGTACCCCTCAATTTTGAGTCAGTTTTGATTTCATGGGTCAGCTCATGATACATTGTGATTTTGCCTTACACGGTGTTCAGTATGAGACAGTCAGTCTGCCTTACTCAATTTGCAGAATCTGTGAAATAGTCAATCTAGAAAAGTCTGCTTGCCTGTTTCAATATTTATGAATGATCTTTAAGTACTGAGTAGAAAAGTATTTGTAGTTGTAGATTGAAAGTAAATTCTTCCAAAACCCTTTGTTTTTTTCCCTTTAAAAATTTAAGTAATAAAAAATGCATTCTTCTTCTCCCTGAGGGGACAACTTGGCATTGGCCTCTGGAGCCAGACAGCTGGGACTGACCTCCTGTTCCACCACTCACTGCAAGTAAATAACTTGCAACTTGGGCAAGTTATTTGATTTGATTAGGTATTAGTTTTCGCATCTGGAAAATAGGAATAAAACTACTCATTCATAGGTTTGTTGGGATGGTTTACATAAGTTAAAACACAGCAGGAAATCAATAGTGCTAAGTCCAGTATTATTGTTTTGACCAGGCTCCTGAAGGTCTGCGTTTCGAGGGCTTTAGACCCACTTTAGTGGCATTCATAATATTCTTCAGTATCCCTCAGTGAGTGGCTTTTCTCTGAGCACTTCTTCCCCAACCGGCTTATGATAATGGTACTAATACCAGCTACCACTTTTTGAGGGAGTTCTTTGTGCCAGGTGCTCTGCATTGTGTTATTACGAAATATAATTCACATCACCGTTTATGAGGTATATATTTTTTATTATCCACTTTTCACAGGTGAAGAAACTGAAGCCAATAAAGGTTAAGTAACATGCTCAGGGTCATAAAATTGCTAAATATGGATCTAGGAACTAAATTCTGGTCTAGCTTACTTGCCACTGCTCTGCTTTTGTTAATTCTTTTAAGGAAGAGCCTTTTATACTTTTAGATTTCTAACGGAATTTTAGTGCAGTTCCCTGAACAATGGAAGCAAGCAAGCAGTTTTGTTGTTTTTTTTTTTTAAGTTTTTTAAAAATATATTTAAGTCATCTCTACACCCCACGCTCACACTCAAGACCCTGAGATCAAAAGTCACATGCTCCTCTGATTGAGCCAGCCAGGCACCCCTGTTCTTTGTTTGTTTGTTTTTTTTTTTTAAATGAATGAATGAAGAAGTGATCCTGTGGATAAAAGAACCTGGAACTTTTCTCCAACAGAAAACCAGAAGTACTGCTCTTTAATGACCATGAAATTATGAGTCTTAGAATTGTGTTCTGCTTCTGGACAGAACACTGCACATGATAAAATGATAGATTTTTAATTTTTTGCATATGAAACTGACTATTTCATATGAAACCAATTTTAGAGACTCTGTATTTGGGATCCTGATTTGAGAAAATCTAGATGAGCATATTACATAGGTAGTTGTGGAAACAGCTTCAATTTAAACAAAGCCTATAACTAATTGTAGGTCTGGTTTTGGCCATCTGTTTAATAGACATTTATTTAGCGTGTGCATTGTGTCAAGTCTTCTGCTGGCCACTAAAGGCTTAAGGATGAGTGTGATGGTTCCTTCGAATGCTCTGCCTATGGCTCACTGAGGTCCAGCAATCTTTTTATTTGTTGGAGAGAAGATTTTATGCACTTTCATTGTTTCAACTACCCTCTCATGCTAATGACCCTTATATCTTTAAGCCAGCCCCTTCCCTTTTAGCACAGTTACTCAGCTCTTTGCTGGAGATGTCCATGTGGATGTTTCGGACACCTCCAAACTGAGTTATCATCTAATCCCCTGCACGTCCTGTGCCCCAACTTTGTATCTGTTATACATTTTATCTCAGTCGGTGGTAAGGACTGTCCTCTCCTTTATCTGAACTAAAACACCAGAAGTAATCTTCGGGTTTTTTTCTCCCTTTCTACAGTGAGTCGGTCATCATTCCTGCTGGTCTTGTCAGCCAAAATAAATCCTAAGAACTGTGAAGGATTTGAGATTTTATCCCACTTGCAAATAAATTAGTTAGCCTGCCACAGTTTCATGGATGCTGGCAGAAGACATGAGATTCCTGGACTAGAGACAAAGGAATTTGTTAGTGATAGCAGTGGCCAGAGTGTTAGCGTTTTCTTGTGCCGGTTCCCATACAGTACCATGAAGAGGGCCAGATGACACCTACACATGCTGTGAATTGTGTTACGGGAAAGGAACCTTGAGCTTAGGGAACCCAAACCTTTTACTTTGGACAATAAGCACACTTTCCCTTTGCTCCAGAGGAAGACCAGATCTTCCAAAGCTATTTTCCATATAAACATCTTTGAAAAGATAATCTGGAACCAAGGGCAACAAGTGCATTGCTCACAATAGGTATAGAAACTCAAGAGACCCATAGAGAATTGTCTTCCAGTGTATTTGTCTTGCATCTGTTTCCTCTGTACCTTCCTTGTACCATCAGATCAGGCCACCCCATTCTCCCTGGAATATTGCAATAGCTTCTTAACTGGTCTCCCTAGCTCTTCAAATCAGTCCCTCACACTATGCTGGAATAGCCTCCTGAGACCAATTTAATTGTGCCTCTTTCCTGCTTTAAACCATTCGCATCCTCCTCATTGTCCGTGGGAAAAGCCCAACCTCCTCACCATGCCATGAATGGGGTTCTCAGAGAAGACTCTGTAGTCTCAGGGAAAGGCTGCATGTCACAGTGGTTGCCTCCATTACCTCCCAAGTTACTTAACCTATGTGACTTCAGTTTCCTCATCTGTAACATTACGTTGGTGAACCTTCCTCCTGGGTTATTGTGAGGCTTGAGTCAGCCTCACACATAGTAAGCCCTCAGTAAATGTTGCCTGTTACAGTTATATCTTTATACTCTGCCTCACTCTTTATAAGATCTGGCCATATAGTCGTCTGTTGACTCAGTGCTGCTTTTCACCATAGGTAGTCCCTTTTCCCCTGCTGCCCCTCAATCCATATTGCCTGGGTTTGGGCTGGTTATACACATCCTCTCTCTTTGCTCTTAGATTCGCTCTGTATGTCTCAGCTATTGAGCTGGAGATACCTGTTTATGAGTGAGTTATTGCCTCTTGACTATGAGCTTTGTGAGGATGGGATGTCTTAATTGTCTTTGTGTAGCTGGCCATAGCACGTGTTGAAAAAATGTTGAATGAATAAATGAAAGAATAAAAGGAAAGCACAGTCTACTGGGGTGTTTGGAGGCTTGGGATAAGTGATGGAAAGCAGTTAAGTAGCTTAATAACATGAAGGGAATCTGAGTAAGTGTTGGATTGAGGTGAAAATTAGGTCCTATAGGAGTCCAGTGCAGGGAGTTTGCTTGTTGAGTAAGTTAATGTGGTTAGGAAGCCTGTTTAAAGTTATCTATCGAATGAAAGAAAGCAGCCCCTTCTATGTGATTCTAATTATTCCATTTCCTAAAAGAAGCTATTGCAAGTGGAAGGTCATGCAATCTGCCTTCTCGTGAGTTTTTCGATTCCTCAGAAGACAATGAAATCTCTGTTACCTGGTGGAATGGGTAGAATGGAACTTCTTTTTAATTAAAATGTCTCTGCAACAGAAAGTGACCTTATCTCTCTTTTTGAAGTTCCCCAGGTCTCCAAGACCTGGCTCAAATCACCTCCTTGAATTTACTGTCGCCCTGGTTCACCTGAATTGTAAGTTATCATTTTATGTGAACATATCCAGTTCCCTAGTGAGATCAAGACTCTTTGGGTCAAATGTATATTTGTTTCCCGAAATGTGTAACATTCAGCTTTTGAATTATGAAGTCCCTGCCCATATATTTATTGACTGATTGGAATTCTTTAGATATGTGATAACAACTTTTGAATAATTAGAACACAGCCCTTGTCTCAGGACACCAGGGGTCCCCAGGACTTCGTGTTCCCTGTGATAGCAGCTTCTCAATGCCTGGTATTAAATGTCTAAGCTACAACTTTCAATTCTTCAGAAATAAAAGCTGAAGCAAGTATGTGTGTGTGTGTGTGTGTGTGTGTGTGTGTGTGTGTGTGTGTGTGTGTATCCATATCTATTTGGAAAATATCGATAAATAAAAATCCCTAAAATGACCTACTATCCAAACCCAGTGATAAATACATTCAGTATTTATACTGTGTCTGTAATCTGTCTTCCTTTGTTTTATGTTATTGCTGCTCTGTTTCTCTCTCTCAACATAAGTAGGATCATATTTTACCACTCATCTGGCAATCTGCTTTTTCCCCCTGAACATCAATAGATATTTATTAACAGTGACGGTGCTGAAGAATTTCTTGTAGCCTGCTGTTTCAGCCCTTGACCCACCATTTTGCCTGCTTGTCACTACCTGTCCTTTCTTGATTTCTGTTAGTCTCTCTGGATTGACCCACCACTGTGTTCTGATCTTTGATCCTGCATGCATCTTGATAATAATCTCCAATTTTTTGGAGCATCTTCTGTGTCCCCAATATTTGTATGTATTTTAAACACTTTAAAAATCTGTTTTCTGATAGACCGAATATTTGTTAGTATTCATTTTATAGATGAGGAATTTGGTCAAGGGGTTTAATGACTGTAAAAGATCACAAAGGTAAAAGTGGATCTTATAGTCTTTATGCCCAACACCCTCTCTGGTATGTGAAATTGCCACCCTACCTTCCCACTACTAAGCTTCAGGCTTTTTCTGGAACATGGGTTTTTTAGGGACTGTGTCTAATCAGCTTTTGTCTCTGTAATATCCCTCCAGTGGCATCACAGGCTATACCCTTGGGCCAACATAGAGAATTTCTTATGCTTTACGTGTGTGGGTATGTGCGTGTGTGTTTGAGAAAAGTAGTGGCCGTTGCTTTCGTTGCTTATGGTGCTGAAGTGGACTGCCCCTCACATCTGTTTTCAACCCCCAACCCCAGTACCAGAGTTATATTCTATTAACTCAATGCACCTTTTCTTTGTAATTCATGTCAGTTTTCCTTCCAGCCACCTGCACAGTCTCTGCCTCTCTCTCTGGCTTGCTCTCAAGGCTGTGAGTAAGTTCTTTGTATTTGCTGTTTTTGATAACCTCGGCCCAAGATTTAATGTCAAGGTGGGGGCCCTATTAAAGATGCTATTAATCATCCCGGCTGTGTTTGAAGATTTCTGTGCTGGCAAGCGGGCAGATAGAAGAAGTAGCTGTGTGTTTCCCAACCAGATGTACTGGTAGCTGGGATGGGGGCATTCCGCAGAAGCACATTCCTATCATTATTTGGCAAAGAAGGGGCCACTGAGATTAATATAATAATCCTTGTTTTGATCCAGATTCGTCAGCTGAATCATAGAGCCTCAGTGTTAGAAAGGACCTTAAAACCCTCTACTCCAACTGCATGATTTTATACTTGAGGAAACTGAGGTACCAGGTAAAGGATTGAAAATTATAGAATGCCAAGGCTGCAAGGAACTTTTGGCATGACCTCACCCTGCTCTCTTATTTTTTAAAGTTTTTTTTTAAGTTTATTTAAAGTTTTTACAAGTTTATTTATTTTTGAGAGGGAGAGAGAGTGCACACAGGGAAGGGGCAGAGAGAGAGGGAGAGAGAGAATCCCAAGCAGGCTTCGCACTGCCACTGTGGAGCCTGATGTAGGAGCATCGAAGCATCAGATCACGAACCGTGAGATCATGAGCTGAGCCAAAGTTGGATGCTTAATGGACTGGGCCACCCAGGCGCCCCACCTTGCTCTTTTATTTTATGGGGAAGGATAGGGAGACTTAATGTCACATGGCTTGTTACTGCAGAGCAAGGACTCCATTGGATTCCTGACCTCAAGCCCAGGAGGGGTGACCTGTCGGTCTCCAGGGTGGATCTGTGGGATTTGGCTGGTAGGCAAGTGTCCTTTCTCCCACTCTTTGCATTGTGGGTCTTGTTTAGTTCTGGCTGGGGAGAAGGAAGTTGTTGTTGTTGTTGTTGTTGTTGTTGTTGTTTAGAGAGAGTGAGCACACGCAAGTGGAGAAGGGGCGGAGGGATAGAGAGAGAGAGAATCTTAAGCAGAAGCCTAATGTGGGGCTAGATCTCATGACCCTAAGATCATGACCTGAGCCACAATCAAAAGTTGGATGCTCAACTGACTGAGCCACCCAGGCGCCCCAGGAAGTTTCTTTTGATAAGGGTATAGGCAGACTGAGTTCCCTGATGACCCCTTCAGGTTGATTCCCAAGGGTCTCTGTTTGAATTCTCAGTCTGGTATCCTTGCTTCTCCCCTCTCAGTCCTACAGAGGTCCTCTTCTTCTCTGGTTGATGGGACTGCTTTCTCCATTGTCGAGGGAGTGAGGGAACCAGTGAGGGCAAACCCGGGAGAGGGGAAGCGAGGGAGTGAGGCAAGAAGTGCTGGCAGGTGAGAGGTACTGATTGCTTGCTTTGGAATATGGATTTTTAGAGGATTTCAACTTTGCAGTGAAGACAAGACTTGAAGAATCTCCTCTGTGGTAGGAAAGGAGGGAAGGAGTGTTTTCTACATCCTTTACAAAGTATTTCACGCAAGCACTCCTACTCATCCTTCGTGACCTAGCCTAGATAGATCAGTTCACTCTTTTGCTGTTTTTTTTAGGGTTATAGCCTATGGGTTGGATTAGGAGAAAGATGGGGTTTGTAAAGAGGTCTTTCTGGTCCTTCCAGTACTAAAGCCCCTTGGATAAGTGCCAGAGAGATTCATCTCCCAGAGATTCCTGTGCTCTAGGTGGTGGCTGAGGCTTCCTGCCAGAGGATGTGGGGCAGAGGACGTGAATGCTGCCATGCCGGCGTCTCCATGCGTCTGGCAGTGCAACAAAGAACTTCTGTCTGCCCCACAAAGCTGGGTCAGTAAGACCCACTTCAGCTGAAAGCCACCATAATTTAGCAACGCAACTTAATAATTAAAATTCTAATTTATGAATTAAAAAAATGGCACTGCGTTACTGAAATATTAAAGTACAGCTGTTGCGACTCTACTATTGTTTCCTCCTACAGATCTGTGGTATTCCCACACACCTTCTTTGTTTTAGGCCTTGATTCTGACCTAATCTTTGCAGGAAATAAGTCCCATGTGTCTGCTTATTGGTTGGATGATGCATGCAATGATTCTTTTGTGTTGGGGAACGAAAAGGTAGTGTCTTCAAATTGTGTGAGGTGGTGAGTGGCATCCCATCAATAGTAGAGGTAAACAGAACTCCTCGAAAAGGTTTTGAGGGCTCCCATTTTGTTTACCTAGTGATTAAAAACATGAAGGCCAAATAGAAGAGAAAACTTAAGAGCCGATAATGCTGAGGTAGACCATCAACCTGAGCTTATGGATTGATTTATTTCCTTGCATGCTCTGAGAAAACGGCCACTTGTCGCTTTCTGTTATTAATAAAGAGGTCACTTTATCATTAAGCCTTTGAATCTGCATTTAATGGCTAAAGCAGATGGTTATAATTTCTGGCTTAGTGTGGCCACCTTATTAATAACAAAGAACTGATGGAAAGGAAAAGGCTTCTTCATTTTTAACTCCAGAAGCATAACACAAATGTTTTCCAGCCTTTCTTTGTGTGGAGAGCAGACCCAGTGACTGCAGTGAGATCCTGTTACACATTTGAAAAAAAAGTTTTGAGAGTGGAGGTAACTCCATTTGAATCCTTCTTTTGTTAAACTTTAAAGGGACACTATAACTATACGCTCCCCCCTTCGCGGGGAAGGTCTTTTGAAGGAAGCTCCCGGATTATATTTAAAAGTAAATTAATATTTTAATAACATAAAGAAAAGAGTAGAAAACATCCACTTCATTTCAGATAGTAGAAGTCTGTGGTAGTTTCTAAAATTATTCTCTTTGCTTACACTATTTTAAACTGGTTTTTGGATTTAATTACTAGGCTTGGGTGAGTGTATCATGTATCATTTTTTGGTTCTTTTTAAATTCACTTGGATTTTTGTGAAAAAAAAAATGGCAAAAATGTATGGTAGCAGATTTCTGCTTGATTTCGCTGAGACTATATACTCCCCTATAATGGGAGGGAGGAATTTGAAATCGTGATGATCACACTGGCGATTTTTTATTACATTCTAGCATTTCGAGGAAAGTTTGAGAACAACTTACATTCATGAAGACAGAATGATTTAGAATCCTAATGCACCTGGTAAACAAGTCACAGGAATTCTGGGAATTCTTCACATAAGGCTCAGAAGAGCACTTTAATTGACCGACTTACCCTATGACTTATTTATATTTCAGGCTATTTGCTGTATCCTGGGGTCTGTTATGGCAATGAACTCTTGCTCCTTTAGATGAATAGAACGCGGTGAGTGTGCCTGCCTGCCTCTGACATAAGGAGAGAGCACTGAATTTTAGGGATAGAAAAATCTTCAACGATCACTTTGTCTACTTGTTTTCAATGTGTTTTTCTACCAATGTTGCCTTTTAGAAGAGCTCTCCATGACCCCGTATTTAGAAATAGTATGAATTTTGAATTATTAACAATAATGATTTGGTTTTTTCCCCCCATTTTTATTAATCAAAAACATACATAACAATCGATTCAGTTCATTTGGTTATTTGTTCTTTGTTCATTCAACATTTAGTGTGTATTGCTTTGGACTAGGCATTGTGCGGGGGCATAGGAATGAAACGAGTAGGGATGGCCATCGGACTTATTACTACGCCAGAAATAGTGGGTGGATGATTGTTATTTGTACCTTTGCAGACTCCTGGATATCTCGGCTGTTCCCTGGCTAAGCCATTATGCCTTGTTTTCTTTTTTAAAATTTTGAAATATTGTTAAGTATACAGAAAAACAAAACCAAGGCGCCTGGGTGGCTCGGTCAGTTAAGTGTCTGTTTCCTGATTTCAGTTCAGGTCATGATCTCACAGTGTGTGAGGTCAAACCCAGTGTTGGGCTCTGTGGTGACAGCATGGAGTCTGCTTGGGATTCTCTCTCCTCTCTCTATTCTTCCCTGCCATCCCCCCGCCCCCAAATAAATAAACATTAAAAAAAAAAAAAAAGAAAACCAAACCAAAACAAAAAAAAAGACAAATTCCTTTTCAGATACAAACATTTTGCCAGATTTGCCTCAGATACTTTTCAAGAAAGAAAATATTATAGATACATGGAAGCTCTCTCCTTCCTAAATCCTGTTTCTTTTCTTCTCTAGAGACCATCTCTCAACTAAATTTAGTGTCTTTTCATTTCCATGTGTGCTTTTATACTTTTGCTGCTAAGTATGTACAAATCCACAGGTGATACATGGCATCGTTTTGCCGATTTCTAAACTTTCTGTACACGGTAACTTCCTGTACCTCATCTTCCACGGCTTACGCTTTTTGTTCAGCTTTAAGCGTTTGATATTTAACCTTGTTGATTTAGGAACTGCATGTTAATTTAGAAGGTTCTTTTAACTGTTGTGCAGTAATTATTCTATGATATGACCATTTAACAAGTAATATATTCCTCCTCCTGTTTTCATTTTTTTGGTATTATAAACCATGTTGCTGTGAAAAATTCTGACCTTTTTGTGAACATGTGGAAACATTTCTCCAGGCCTTATATCTGGGAATACGGTGGAGTGTGAGTGTCTTTGGCTTTCCTCGATGCCGCCGAATTGTGTTCCAGATGCCCTGTGCCAGTGAGAGCTCCTGTCTACCGTAGAGTTCCCTTATGTTCGTTATCTTTTCCAACTCTTTGTATTAGAAGTATTTTTAGTTTTTGCTTATTCGATGGGGATACACTATCATAATTTGGATGTACAAAGATATGCCAAGAGTTGAGTAAAGATGTTGAGAAAAGACTGGGGATTTCTTCTTTTCCTCCTCTTCTAGCTCTCTTGTAAGGCAGGTTTGAGTTTCTGGTTGGGTAGGGTTATCTTCCTCAAAGGCGACTTTGGCCTTAATTAGCTTGAGATCCATGCATTGGACATAGAACACATTCTTGTGGACTTTCCCAAGGAAAATAAAGATGCACAATCCAAACTCATAGAATCCAGTGGTCACTACAGCCTAATTTATGGTGGATTCATTGTAAGAGACCTAGGTCTCTGCTCAGAGACTGCTGTCAGCTTGTCTTTGGGCTTTCGTGTCCTCATTCATAAAATGAGGGGTTGCATTACTCATTCTTTCTTCAGGTGCTAATTATTCTTTTGGTTTCAAAATTCCATGTGTCTAAAAAGTAATGTCCCTTGGTGTTTTAAAATGGTTTTGAGTCACCGATACTCAATTTGTCTTGAGAACAGAGGAACTTACGCAGGAGCCATCACTAAGTGAAGAGCAGATAAAAATGCTAAAGAGTCACCTTCAAAATTGTAATCGAAATTAAAATTATGTAGAGAAAGATCATTGTCACTTACATTAAGACAACTTGGGAGACAGAACAGCAATATATAAATTGTGGGTGATTCTGCCTCTCGCTGCCCCATTTTTCTGTTTTACGAATTTTCTTTTATGGTCATCTAGTAATATTCTTGGAATAAAATAATAAACATATGCAAACAATTATAAGCTCATTTGTTGGAAAAAAGAATGTGATTTACACAAAACATGTGTGGGGCAAAGGGGGAACACCTGTATACGAAAAATGATTTGTAATAATTTCTTAGATAATTCCTATAATCTTTACTGGGTTAAAGTTGGTGGATGATAAGTGTCTTTCTTTATGTACTGCTGTTGGAAATATCCAGGAAGGATGGAAAACAACGAGACCAGCCTCTTAGATAAAAGCAGTGGCAAAACTGAGTATAGAATAATTTGACTTCCCGTCTGTAGGTTTTAAGGCCAAGAAAGAGGTGGGAAACACAACTGGGAAGATTGTAACCATTAGGTCTTGCAGATTATCCTCTTCCAAAGGCATCTGAGAAACCCATACTATTTGTCAGAGGTAACAATAAGACTGAGAGTAATCATGATGTTTATTACACTGAGCATCAAATATCCGCATTTTCATGCAAGGCTGGGGCAACCATGGAAGGTAGAAATAACTGTTGTGATTGCTAGTTGAGATAGGTTAAAAAACTTGCCCCATCTGAGGGGCCGATCAGTGGGGCTGCCTGCATTTGCCCCATTCTGTTTCCCATGCATGCTGGGACATGCATGCTTGCCCTGGGAAGCTCTCCTTAAACAGAGCAGAAAGCGGTTCCTCTACGCCTTTTCATTTTCGTTTGTTCTCATTCTGCCCTCCTGGGCACTCAGCATCAGATGCCTGCTCCCTCTTTCCCTTGACAGCCCTTCGCATCACTGAGGAGAGTTCTTGTGCCCGTTTTCCAACCACCCCCCTCCTCCCACCCCCTGCCTCAGTCTGTCATTTCTGCAAAACGTGGAGAGGTGTTTTTATTCACAGATGCCTTGAGAAATTTCATGGTTTTTAGACTCATGCTGAGTTTGTCCAGATGTGCCAATATTTGTCTTCCATGATATAAATTAATTGTCTAGAAGAGGAAGAAACCTTTGTAGGCACTTACTCACTAATGCAAACCAGTTCCTTTGGGTATCGATGGAAGGGAAAAAATTCAACAATGAACCAGATCATTTTCACTAGGAGAGGGTAGAATTCACATCCTACTTTTCGGACAATCTGTAGACTGACAGTTCAGTATTACCACATAGTTTCACCATGGGAAACTCAGGCTGACACTTGTAATAGAGCCCAGCTTTTATGTGAGAACATCGCAGAGATGGAAAAAGCGTGATACTCTTATGTTTTATTACCAAACTCTACGACCCAGTGTTTACAGCGTAAGTGGCAAAGAAATGTGTGCCTCCCAGACTTAGAAAAGTGTTATTATTATTATAAGCTAAATAATTGTGACAATGTTGACTAAGGTTAAGTTTATGGAAAAACACCAACTTTTAGGGAGAGGAATTCTAAGGATAAAGTGTTATAACTTTGTCAGAGCCTGGCATATAGGCACCTGAGTTTTCTTTGAGATCCAGAATGAAAAAAGCTATCCAGTGTGCATGAACCTCAATATAATAATATTCATGACCCCTCTACCCGCATCGTTACAATCATCAACTTCAGCAACGACCGTTTCTGATATTTCTTGAATGCCTCTGATATGCCTGGCAATGTGCTTTGCATCAAGTTATCTCAACGAATTCTCAAAATTCAGAAACTAGGTACTATTATTAGCCTCATTTTATAGATGAGAAAACTGAAAGGTTAAGTATCCTGCCCAAGTCATGGATTTTGTGTGTAGCAGAGTGAGAGTCTTAGTTCACACTTTGCTCCTATATCTTGTTTTTTTTCTTGACAAAATAGGTTATAAATTGAACATTAAATAGCACACTGGGGACACATTAAGGAGTCTTTCACTGTAAATGGAACTTAAATGAAAATTTTCCCAGTATGAGGTTTTCTTAGTGAGACACTCATTCTTAGAAAACTATTAAGCTAAGGCTTATTAAAAAGCATCTGTTTCCACATCCAAATATACTTTTTCTTATATTAGTATAATTCTCTATTAAAATCTCAACATGAATTGGTTCACCCTAAGAGATAAAGGCTACATGATTTAGTGTAAAGATTGCCAGCTTCTCAGAAGTAGGATGACATGAATTTTAGCTAGCGTTGTCCCTAACCTTCTCTGTGGTTTTCATCTTGCCTCTTATTCATTCAATCTGGGTCTCAGTGCATAGTGTTTAATGATTGCTAGCTTCAGGAATCATAAACCGTCTTTGTTCTTCTTCTTCTTTTTTTTAATTTTAGAGAGAGAGTGTGCGAGCAGGGGAGAGGAGCAGAGGGGAAGAAAGAGGGTGCGGAGAAGGAGAGAATCTTAAGCAGGCTCCACACTGAGCTCGGAGCCTGACACAAGGCTCCATCCCCCTACCCTGGGATCATGACCTGAGCCCAAATCAAAAGTCTGATGCTCAATGAACTGTGCCACCAACAGACCCCCAGTGGCTTTGTTCTTTAATGAAAATAACAGATGCCCAATCTCATGCCAATCTCCTGCTTTAAATTTTTTATTCACAGGAGCCAAGAATATAGGACATATTACTGTCTGCTACCCATCTCTTTAAAAAAAATTTTTTTTAATGTTTATTTAATTTTTGAGAGACAGAGCATGAGTGGGGGAGGAGCAGAGAGAGAGACAGACAGAATCTGAAGCAGGCTCCAGGTTGTTGGCACAGTGCCCAACGCAGGGCTCAAACCCACGAACTGTGAGATCATGACCTGAGCCGAAGTCGGACGCTTAACCGACGGAGCCACCCAGGCGCCCCACCCATCTCTTTTAAGTCACTTCTCCAACAAGCCTGTCAGGGTTTCTCTAAATCTTAGCACCGTGCAGGTGTGGGTGATTGTCTGGAAGCAGGAGGTTCCTGATTTTCTCCTCACGTTGATTAGTGAATTGCAATCCACTGAAAAATTGCTTGGCTTCTTGCTGCTTTTGGCAGCCAAATCTGGATGCAGGACAGGATGGAGATGTTAGAAAAGGGTGATAGCTGCCTATCTCGTGAATTTCTTCCGTCTTTGCTTCCGTTCCCTTGCAGAAGTGCCCCCTTCTCACAGCACGTGAACACACATCCATTAGCTTCTCTTGAAGGGTCATCAGTAACCATTTCTCTTTTGCCTTCTCTGGATGATAAACTCATCAGGGTACAGACAGAACACGCCTGTGGCTAGCTAGTATCTGGCATGTAGATGCTGCTTAATAAATGGTGAATGAATGAATAAGGAAGGAAAAAAGTTGCATTTCTAAATATATACTAATGAACCATCCTTTAAATTATATGCAAATATTCACTTAGGAAACAGACAATTCAGATGTTTCCCTTTGACCATTCTTAACCTGACCTCCCTGCCTGAAATAAACTTTTCCTTTCCTCTAAACGGTTATGTGTACTATTTGGTAATTAATTATGTAGTGCCTCATGTACATTTTCTTTTCTGTGTTATATTTTCTGCTTTTTAGTTATTTTATAACTTTATTTTTTTATTATAATTTTTTTCCACATAAAGGCTATAAATAGATGATAGATAAATATTGTATTTTAATTAAATATTAAAATTTATCGATATTAATGTTTATTATTAATAATTAAATATTATAGTGTTTCTGTTTATGTTTTTGAATTGTATTTTCTGTGTTTCATTTTGGATCATTTCGATTTTTGAATTTTCAGGTTCACTAATCTTTATTTTCTGCAACATTTAATCTGATATTAATCTAATCCAGAGTATTTTCATCTTATTCATTGTAGATTTCACCTAGAAATTTAATTTGGGTCTCTTTTGTATCTTCAATGTCTCTACTTATTTTTGGACATGTGGGATATAATTACGAAAACTGTTTTAATGTCCTTGTCTGCTGTTTCTCGCGTCTGTAGTCAGTTCTGTCAGTTTTGATTGATTGATTTTTCTTTCCTCAGGAGTCCTATGTTCCTGCTTTTTGCATGTCCAGTAATTGTTGATTGGATATCAGGTGTGAATATTACCTTGTCAGTTGCGAGATACTTTTGTATTTCTGTAAATATTCTTCGTTCTGGGTTGTAGTTAAGCTGCCTAGAAGCAATCTGATTCTTTTGGGTCTTTTAAGATTTTTGAGACAGGACTGGCACAATATTTAGTCGGGGACTAATCATTCCTCACGACAGGGACAAGGCCCTTCTGTGTACTCTACTCAATGTTTGGGGAATCATGCAATTTTCCACTTGGAACCATTCTTTTGACTGTTTTTTCACCCGGCCTTGGGGATTGGCCTTACATGCATGCCCTGAGCGGTATTCCACTGAAGATTGAGGAGAACTTCCACTGTGCAGGTCTTCCTTCCCTGGTCCTCTTCTCTTTTCTTTTTACCAATTAACGCTGTAATTTATTGATAAGATATAAAAATCCAGGTCTCTTAAATGTACATAATCTCTTGGAATATTCGGCTCCGTCCACAGGACAGATTCTAGTTGCCTTGGTCTCCCTTACTGTTAGCTCCACTTACTCCGCTCTGGACGTCCACTTGACTTCTCCCTGCCCCCACACGCCTCCCCCGGAGACCCTCTCAGGTAGTAAGTGGGGGCTCGTAGGACGCACTTCGTTTGTTCCTTTTCTCTGAGAGATCCCTGCCCTTCGCTGCCTGTTGACGAGGTCTTGACAACTGTCCCTGTTACTCCACTGTGGCCAAAAGTGGAAGTGATCCATTTTGTTCTTTCTGCCTGGACGTATCCTTCATTTGCAATTTCCAAACCTCACCATCCCTGACTCCATGAGACTGGGTGAGGAGCCCTTCCTCTGTGTCTCCATCACACCTGTGCTCACCAGCACAGCACTCACCTCCCTGCATTGTTATTATGGTTTTTTCTTTTTTCTCCATTAGATGTTATTTCCTTGAGGGGAGGGAATGTCTTTTATCTCTGAATGAACAAATAAAATTCAATTTTCCAAGTATCAGTTTATGAACAACTTTCAGAAGCTTTTTTTTTTTAAACAGAAAATAGACTAAATTTTTATATGTACAGTTTAAGTCTCTTAAATTTTTGGATAATCAGTTGTTTTTGATGGCTTAGACCTGCTTTCTATCTGTTTGTTGTTTTGTACCACTCATTAGAAGGTGTTAATAGGGGCGCCTGGGTGGCTCAGTTGGTTGAGCGTCTGACTTCGGCTCAGGTCATGATCTCGCGGTCTGTGAGTTCAAGCCCCACGTTGGGCTCTGTGCTGACAGCTCGGAGCCTGGAGCCTGCTTCAGATTCTGTGTCTCCCTCTGGCCCTCCCCCACTCATGCTTTGTCTCTCTCTGTCTCAAAAATAAATAAACATTAACAAAAAAAATTTTTTTAGAAGGCGTTAATGAAAGCCACTTAATTAATTCTTAAATAAAATTGAAAGTAAAGGACCTAAGAATAGAATAACCACATTACAGACAAACAGAATGAAGACTTACTTCTAGTAACCCACATTCTGGTTGATTCTCAGGTGGGGTGTATCCCAAGTCTGAAATTTGTTGAGGTGGTATTCTTATCTCAAGTGGCTTTTCCATGTTGGATGTACTTGGATATCTGTTATCTGAGTAAACTTCAGCTGGTCTGCAAATAGCTGTGAGTCTATGCTTTCTTATCAACTGGAGACAATTGATAGTGCATATGTGCCACCAGGGCCACGGTCAAGTGCAAGCCCATGCTATATTTGGGTCTTTTAGAGTTGGTAGAATGAACCATATTTGGTAAGCCTCTTAAGACTATCTCGTTCTGTTTCCTCAGCAGCTCTTGGTTGCAGGAGGTGCCTCTGGAGTCCTCTCTGCATTGCCATCTCCATTGTGCGGTTGGCATGATGGAAGTAGATTGAGACTGTGTTCTTCTAGAACAGTTTTCTGCACAGTAGGGATAGTGAGATTTAACTTGGCAGGTTGCTGTGAGGATTAAATGAAATAATAAATGTAAGTTGCCTCTCCTAGTACCAGGGACATAGGCCCTCCTCCTCCCTCCCCAGCCTAATCTAAACAGTAGTTCTCTGCCTGTAACATTGAACTGTATTGACTGGCTACCAATATACAGACACATAGAGTTATTCTATCTGTATCTCTTATCAGCTTCTCCTTGAAGGTTTAATGTATGTCCCTTTACTTTTAGGGCACATGTTTATTTCCCCGAAATGGTGTTTTCTTGACTTAAAGTACAGTCTCCTGCTTTTCTTTGTTTTTACTGCTTTGCCCGGTGCTCAGATTGTTTAAAGCTACTTTTGTCTCTCCTCCTTCCAATCCATGGCCAAGGCAGGGGGTGGCTTTAATTTACAGGAACACTCTGCATTAGCTAGTGTAGATTTCTCATTCTACCTCTCGGTCATTGATTAAATCTCTCCCTGATGCACAAATGAAGACTGGGTGTATTTTGCATATTTTCCTAGAATGGCACAGTGATTCTGTGGCTAAACCAAGATTAGACCTTGCAAGTTCTAAAAATCTGAACTTTTGCTTTAAAGAGTAAACCGTGTTGCCTCTGAAACTACTAGTTGAGTTTAACTTTCAAGTGTACTTTGTATTTAAATTTGATGATAGTGTTGTTTTTCCTTTTGTCTTGTTTAGATGAGGGTATTGAACCTTTTTCTTTGCTGGTCTGGTACAGCTGCCCTGACTGTGACCTAGGCAGCAAGTTTCTTGATGTTGTCAAGAATGCTCATTAAGATATTTATTCTCTTTTGCCCTACTGTTTATGATACTTGTCATTATGTCTATCAGATGGTAAGCTCTGTTATCGCTCACTATGATAAGCACGGCACTCTCTATATAAAGAAATTATGAATGTGTGAGTGTCGTAAGTGAATAAATCAACTATATCCACATAGTTACTACTTTAAAAATCTCTAGGTTACTGGTCTAAATGTATGTAGTCTTGGGATTTGATATGGGAGAACTGAATAAGAAATTAAGCTGTGTTTTTTAGGTTGACCAAAAGCCTTTTGGTGACTTTGTGCAAATTAGAAAAGGTGTTCCTTTTTTAAAATGTTTATTTATTTATTTTGAGAGAGCAATAAAGAGATCACACGTGAGTGGGGAAAGGTCAAAGAGAGAGAGAGAGAGAGAATCCCAAGCATGCTTCACACTATCAGTGTGGAGCCCAATGTGGGGCTCCATCTCATGAACCATGAGATTATGACCTGAGCCAAAATCAAGAGTCGGACACTTGACAGACTGAGCCAGCCAGGTGGCATCTAGATAGAATTTTGTCCTCACTTGCTCCCAGGGTTGGGTGCCCTTCTGCAGGGCATGGCCAGCACAGTTGTACAAGGATCCTCTGACCTCTGTTTCCTGGGTGGCTGTGGGTTTTGGTTTCACATGGTCTCAAGGAAAGCAGTAGTCCTTTTCCTAGTCAGTGTTTCCTAATCCTCCCAGTCTATCTTCGGGAACTGCTGTCTGCCTCCTCACCTTCAAATTCACTCTTCCCTGTGATATTTGTCTGTTGAAGACGTGGAGCAGAAAGCTGTGTGCCTTGCTGCTGCCTGCAGCTTTGTGAGCTTCTCCCATTTCCATGGAGTCAAGGCCAGTCACCCATCTTGATGTTGGAGGTCCTACTCATACTGGCCCTTACTCTAGACATCTAATTACATTTCTTTCATTTCCTCCACAGACACCCCATGACCTGGCCTTGTTCTTCCCCTCATGCTATTGATGACAATGGGCTCATCACTCATACCTTTCGGCTGTTGCCCATGTGACTCCCTGTGTCTGGATGCCCTCCACTGTCTCTACAAATTCTGTAGAGTCCCTTCAGTTCTTTAAAGCCCATTTTAGTGGCACCTGGGTGGCTGAGTCAGTTGAGTGTCCAGCTTCAGCTCAGGTCATGATCTCATGGTTCATGAATTCAACCCCCATTGGGCTTTCTGCTGTCAGCACAGAGCCTGCTTTGGATCCTCTATCCCCTTCTCTCTTTGTCCCCTACCCTGCTCGTGCCCTCCCTCTCTCTCAAAAATAAATAAACTGTTAAAAAAATCTCACTTTAAAGTAGCTACTCTTTAATGAAGAAATGCTACTCCCTCCCCCCTGACCCCTTGAATCATTCTACAAAGCCTATTGAATTTTTTAAGTTATATTTTAAATATATAATCAAATGTGAACACATGTTGATTCCTTAGAATTATTATTCCTTTATTTGCCTCACTTCAGTTATTCATTCATTCACTAAGCAAATGTCCCCTCCGCAGGTGCTACCCCAGATCTGGGGATTCAGAGCGTGTAGGACTTAGAGCTTGTGTACAAGCAGCAGGGGTAATCACCTGCCAATTCGCTGGACAGAGACGCGGTGGTAGAGGTTGCATAGTCTCTCCAAGGCTCTCCCTGTTGCTACACTCTAGGCTTCTGATGGGCCCTCCGTTAGTGTCCTGGTCAGTGGACAGGGAGAGGGAGACACAGAATCTGTAGGAGACAGCGGAAGGAGCAAAGGCTTCACACTGGGTGGATGTGGATTCGAGTCCCAGCTGCTTCATGTGCTAGCTCTGACCTTCCGTTCCCACCTCTTAAAATGGGGATCACAGAGTAGCTGCCACATGTCATTATGAACTAGGCCCTGGGTTGGGGGCTTTACACTTGTGATTTTGTGGACTCCTCAAAATAGCTCTATAAGGTACATCCTGTGAATATCTTTATTTTACAGACGAAGAACCTGGGGCACAGAAGGGTGAAAAAAATGGCCTAAAGTAGAGCTTTAAGTTGAACCCAGGCCTGTCAGAGAGCAGAAGCCTCATTCCTCCTCGTCAGGTAGTTTCATGCTATGTCATGTGTCTAAATACGTTAAGATCCCTGGCACACGAGGTCAGAGTAAACAACTATTATTAATTATTATTATTATTCTAAGATTTACACCTTTCTTCACCATACCGCCTGGCACTGAGTAATATACATTGTAGCTCTTCAATAAAACTTCATCGGATTTAATTGGTTCTGGATTTTGTGTGTGGCAAGGTGGGTAACTCTGCGTCTCTAAAGGGAAATGCTTAACAGAATAATACCTTAAAATGGGGGCAAGTAGCAACAATATAAAAAAGCAGCCACAGAAGCAAACCAGTTAATGAGATTCTGTATGGGAAGTTGGAAGGGAATTAAAAAGAATTGAAAAAACAGCCTGGCACTTGAAAATATTCTGGCCAGCAGAGAGTATGCTTGAGCAAAAGCAGTAGAGATGATGAGTTACTCAGTTCTGTGGCCATCCCTTGTAATAATGACAAACAGATAGGAGGGTGTGCGGTCTTTAAAGTTAAAAAAAATAATTCGTCCTTCTGCCAGCTCTTCCCTTACCTGACACAAAGTTGGTCACAGCCAAAGGGTTCTGTTTTGCCTGATGAAGTTTTGAGTGGTTTAGGTTAGGTTGTCTTGAAAATGGCTGTACCAGAAAATAAAAGCTTTTCTCTCCCCGGAAAGGAACTCGACTCTGGGGAAGAGCACAGCTTTCCCGGAGGAGTCTGGGACTGCTGAGACCAGGAGCTTCCGTCTTTCCCCCACAGCCCCCGGTGTTTCACCAGCAGAACAAGGATGTTATGAAAGCTTGTCACGAAACAAAGCTGCACCCTGAGAAGTGGCTGCCAGAACTTTTATCTTTATGGTTCTCTTGAGTTTGTGGGAGGAACAGTTCAATACTGCCTATGCAAATGGAGGGTAACAGTTCTCATTCTACTGATAGTCAAATGGTCTTCTTTTGGAGTTCGTATCTTTCTCGCTCCTTTGGCTATTGTTCTGTCCTAGCCCGTATGAGTTTCGAATCTTCAGGAGGGCCAGAAAACCAGATGTGGATGCTACGTAGCCGAGGACATTCTGTAGCAGTGCCCAGTTACACCGTCAGACAGCTCTAGAGAAATTACTACTGCCGCTGTGTCCAGCACACTGAACCGACTGCTCAAGAGGAGATATCAAAAACTCCCAAGAGTCCCCTTCACCATTAGGCTTGCTGGAAGATTGTGTCCCAGAGAGTAGCTTCTGCTTCACTTGACTCCTTTTTCAACATACATGTTTTGCAGAGGAGCTTATGATCGCCTTGCTATAGGAAACTTGGGAAATGTAGTGGTTTTGGATCCTACTTTGAGATGATGGCCCTCATCGATAAAGTAGGAAACTACCAGGATGTTGAGAAGATGTTCAGAAGGTGTTTGGGAAATCTGGAAAGACAAACGTCCCCTCCAGTTAGCCAGGAGGTTGGTATTGGGCTTTCTGCGACAATATAGGGCTTTGGGGGTGGAGTAGCCCTTCCTTACAAGTCTAGGGTTGATTTTATGTATTTCCTGAAGTTTATCAAAATAAAATTTTTAAGTGGCGTATTCTAGGGGTACCTAGGTGGCTCGGTCAGGTCAGTTGAGTGTCTGACTTTTTATCTCGGCTCAGGTCGTGATCTCACAGTCATGAGCTCAAGCCCCTCCATTGGACTCCACGCTAAGCATGGAGACTGCTTGGGATTTTCTCTCTCTCTTTCTCTCTACTCCTCCCACCAAATAAGTAAATAAACATTAAAAAATTAAAATGGCATATTCTATAACATAAGTGAATATTATTGATATTTTAATTCAGCTTAAGCAATATGTAATGGGATACATATCACATAGTTTCCATTTATTATCACTTTTTGCATTTCAGGATGTTTCTTCCCGTGAAGTTTCAAGGAAATGCTGAGAAATACATTTTACTTTATTACAGGCAGGATACATTTCAAGAGGCTTTTTCCCCCCTCCGTTATCTGATCCATCTGCCAAATGTCTTGACTTTATGTCTTCCATAAGCTATCTGATCTTCCTGGGGTGGCATGGAAGGGGCATATCTTTGACAGCAGAATTTTGAATAAAGAAAGCTGGCAGTTAGGGAGTGATGGCCAGGCTCCACGGCTTCTTATTCATTCCAGCTTGACGCCGTATGCCGCCTCTTCTTGGGATCTTCATCTGCCGTTGGACACCTCTTTTTCTTTCTTAGTGTGAATTCTGCCCTTTGGTGTAGCTGACACTTGTCATTGAACACTGATATAAACATGTGGCCCCTCTTTGCTTCGGTGTCATCATCTACAGAATGGGGCTATGTTTCCTGACCTACTTCACGGTTAACATGAGTGATAATGTACAAAGAAGCCTTTTAAGAATTATCAAGGGGGGCGCCCGGGTGGCTCAGTCGGTTGAGCGTCCGACTTCGGCTCAGGTCATGATCTCGAGGTCTGTGAGTTCGAGCCCCGAGTTGGGCTCTGTGCTGACGGCTCGGAGCCTGGAGCCTGCTTCGGATTCTGTGTCTCCCTCTCTGCCCCTCCCCCACTCATGCTCTGTCTCTCTCTGTCTCAAAAATAAAATAAACATTAAAAAAAAAAGAATTATCAAGGGTGATATAAACCTAAAGCAACAGATAATTAATTATAGCTTGTATTATTTAGTTCTATTTTGTGACCTTATAACATTCTACTCCTGTGAGCTCTATTGAGGGTAGCATTTTTTGTCTCGTCATCTTCTTTTAGAAAAGTTAAATGCTGTTCAATGTCATAGAGCAAGTTTAGGGTAGAAGCAGGTCGGGAGCTCAGGTCTCCTGACTCACAGGCCGGCAGAATGCTCAGGCTTGATGTCTGCTTTAGTTTACCATTTGCTTCGTGTTTTCAGTGAGTGAGATATAACCGTCTCCTTTTGGAGGTTAAAATAATACCTCAGAAGAAGCAAAGAACTCTGCATCACTTTAGGTCGTTTTAACCCTCATTTATTGTTGCCGTCTGTGTGTCCGTGTGCTGGGTGGATACAAAGGTGGGAAGACCTAGAGACTAGATTCTTCCAGTCTGATGGAAGGAGGCAGACCAGCAGACAGACATCGCAGCATCTGAGTTCTTATCTCTGTGACTCACTCACAGGGTCTGTCTGGGCAAGTCACGCACATCTCCGGGCTTAGGTTTCCCAGCTGCCCGGTGAGAGCGCTGGGCTAGATGTGCAGAATGGTCACCATCAGTGACGCTTCTTCTCATCTGTCCCCAGCTGTGGGTCTACGAGACTCTAAAGCTGTGTGCTGGCCAGGCCTTCACAAACTGATAGCCTGTTTTTCTTCATCGTTATTTATGATAAATTTCACAGGCTAACTACCCTCCCTAACATCCAGCACTACCATTGTATCAAAACGTAGTTGGCGATACGTTTTAATTAACCAGGTAACTTTGTGATGATAGCAAAAATGGGCATCTGATGATGATTTAATAGGGAGCATAAAATCAATGCCAGCCTTAACTACTAGTCTCTGCAGTTCTATAGCGCTTTTCTGATAGGAAAATTTATTTTTTAATTTTATTTATTTATTTTGAAAGAGAGAGAGTGAGCACACGTGGGAGGGGCAGAGAGAGAAGGAGAGAGAGAGAATCCAAGCCGACTCCACGCTGTCAGTGCAGAGCTTAATAATGCAGGGCTTAAACTCGTGAGTCATGAGATCATGACCTGAGCTGAAACCAAGAGTCAGATGCTTAACTGACTGAGCCACCCAGGTACTCCTGATATGAACCTTTCTAATAGTAAGCCATTGTCCTTAAAGAGGGCCGTAGAATAATAATAGCTAACATTTATTTAGTGTTTGCTTATGTGGTAAGTAGGTATTGTTCTAAGTGCTTTCCATATAAAGACTTACTGAATCTTTACAACATTTTGACATACCCCTGCCTCTGTCCTGGGGTAACCCCTGCCTCTGTCCTGGGGTACAGAGCAGTAGGTAAAACTTGTTTAAGATTACACAGCTATAAGAAACAGAGGCAGGATTGGAAGCCTCTGCAGCTACACTTCTCATGGCTAGACTATCGCCTAATGAAAGCTGCTCTCTCTCCGCTCATGTCTGAGGAATCGGAAAGACTCTCTTGTTATGAGGCCACAAAATAAGAAAGCAGCTGAATCATCTGACTTGCAGCTAGCTCTAAACTTGGCCAGATCCTCAAGCATGAGGGTTCTCAATGTGTGCAAGTGTTCTCAGTCTGGATCTCACATCTCAGGTGACTCATGAACCCTTGGAAATCGTGTGCAAATTGCATTTGTGCGTCCATGTGTGTTGGTGTGAGTGGGGGTAGGCTGCTTGATGGTTTCCTGCCCGTTATCAGAGTGGGCCCCCTCTCCTACCACTGGTGTAATTCTAGCTGTGCAGGTCCTCGTCAGCCCTAAATCTGTGTTAATATTCTGGAAGTGTGGGTATAACCACCCCTTGAACAATTGAGTGGCCGTGGAAACCTAGAAGAACCAGACTTTCCACGTGTCTCCTCTGCTCACACCTTTGTCACTTTGGTACAATAGGACCATGCCTTTTTCTCTCCTTGAAGCTTTCCCAAATTTTCATTTTTTGCCTCAAAATTTTGGAACCTCAAGGGCTCGAGGGTTTTTCATTTTGTTTTGTTTTACCTCTTTTTTATAGGTTTTGTTCAGAAATCAGATGTGCATAAGCTTTTTATTACACAGCCAGCCATGAGTTCACTTTCCCATTTAACTTTTATGATTTTTGGTGTTGTTGTAGTTGTTAAGGTAAGTCCTTTCAAAACCATGTAAGAATGTTTTACTGTATACTATCGTAAGAATGAAGTGGCACAATTAGAAAATCCAACAGGAAATACACATAGATTGTGTGTGCATGCACGTGTGTGCACACACACACACACACACTGATAGACAATTTAGCTTCTGTTCATAGAAATTGAGTATATCTGCTAGGGAAAAAGTTTCAGGGATGTTATCATTTTGATAGCTGTGTTATTTTATATTACCTATTCTTTCCTAGTCTCTGTTTATAGGTGATTATTCCAGACCTTTTTTGGGGTGAAAATGGAGGACACGTATGCTAGTCCGGATAGTAGAGGGATGACAAAATTCTACTACAAAGTAGTTTTGTTATGCTTCTGGTTCAGATGAGTAATACAACTGGCCCGTGTCACTGTAATCTGGAAAACTTTACCGTCTATTTTATCTTTATTCACTACAGCAAATTTTTACTGTTATTTTAGTGCGACCTCCTTTAAGGGTGTGAAGGCATTGCCTCTGCAGAGACGCATGGGTTCTGATCCCAAGCTCTGTCGTTTACAAGCTGTGTGACTTTGGGCAAGTTTACTTAATCTCTTGGAATCCTCTTTTCCTCATCTATAAAAGGGGAAAATAATAATTACATGTTGCCCAGAGGGTTGTGAGGAGTGATTTCAGGCATGTTTATACATTTACCATAGGCTTCTCCCACAGCAAGCACTTGCTAAATGATGGTTGCTGATTGATTGTTTTTATTACTATTGTCATTATAATAACATTATAATATATGTAATATAATATTATCATCAGCACTATTAAATTAGTATGTATAATATGCCTAGTACAGTGCCTAGGACATGAATAGGCACCAAACACATATTTTATTGGATCTGACTGTGCATAGTTAGCTTTTGTGACTGACTCAGACCAGTGGTACCTTTTTATTTATTAGATTAACAAGGATGAAATTGCTGAATGGAACAAATGATGGCTCTACCTCCAAGTCAACAGACTTCATAGCGAGGTGATCTTGAAAGCAAACAATGAAATGTGGCAAGTCTGGTGGGGGAAAAAAAATCCCAACAACCTTGAAGCTGTTTTAAGGAGCAGCAGTTGCCTAGCCCCCGCCTGATTGCTGAAATTTGCTTCTCTCCCTTGAATGAGGAGAGGAGAGGAGAGAGGGGCAGAAAGGTGACTGGTCGCGTTCATTAATTTTCTTCCAAGAACTGCCACATGTCACCAGATTGCCCCCCGGCACTGGCTCTGTTTGGCTGTCTTCTCTTTGCCCATGAGAAGCCAAAATGTTAAATTGGCGGAGCTTACTAGATCTGACAGAGAAATTCTTCACGTCTGGCCTGAATGTCTAAGTAAATTTGGTGTACTTCTTGTGGTCTGGGGCAAATGCTGGAAGCTATTAGAATTCTGAACAAAACCCTCCATTCAAAGACTGCTCGTTTCCTGCTGGGGTAATCCAAGTATCAAACACGAAGAAATATGGGCAAGGAGAATGTGGCTGCTCAGTGCAGAACCCACCAAGGTGCCTACGACATCGCCCCAGATGACTTAGAATGTTACTTCCACTTGATCATCTTGAATAAGTGGTTTCTTTTGAAAATAAGAGCGCTACTTTTCCTGCATCAAGTATGGATGAGAACCGCCTGGATTTCCTCCCGTCAGTCAAAGTTAGGACAGGGCAGCCTGCTCCTTCCCTTGAAGTTCTAGAGACCTTCATTTTTTGTTTTTATTTTTTGTTTTCCAATCATTTCCTTTCGAGTTTTCCCAAATCAGAAAGTATCTTTTCATTAGCTGGCGTTGTGGAGTCTACTCTTTGAGACTAGCCCTGTCCGATGGCTGGAAGCTATTTTATTAAGAAACCTCTGTGGAGAAGCTATGGTTTATCTCATGAAATATCTGAGTTTGTCATAAACCATTTCCTTTCTGTACCGAAATTTATTTTCTGTGAAATTCCAGGTGTTCTTTTATATAGACTTGAAAGGAATGGATTTGATAGTTCAGACTTTTTTTCCCAAGAAGAATATTTTCTTCTGATGGGGTAATTGAGGATGAAGAAATCAGATAACATAGGTGAAGTCATTGGGTATGCATAGTGAAAACCATTATTTTAATTAATGTTAGTTACACCAGGTTGTATGGCCAGTTATGCAGTTGAATGGCGCGAGGTAGCTGGCGTGCTTTTCTGCTACCGCACTTACACCGTGTGGGAACGTTGAGATCGCCTCACTCCTGCTAGACGGTGAACTTATGGAGAACAGAGACAGCCTTATTCATCACAGTAGTCCTAGTTCATAGCACCACACTGGACACATAATGAATGCTTTTTAAAAATGAAAGAATGGATAAGACAATTTTCTAAAACCTGAACGTGAGATCAGGTGGTTTCACAAAACAAAACGTTAGCATTGGTTTATTGGACTTCCTCTTACGTGTTTAGCCTCTTCTTCAGCTTCCGTTTATGCTTTGATCCTTCTGGGAGACGGTTTACATAGGGAGTCCGGTGTTCTTTCATCATTAAGGAATTCAGTTGCCTTACTTAATAGTCCCAATCATGTTCCTTTCCCTGTAGAATCTGTATGAGATGTGAAATATGTAACCGGTAACATGGAATGGGAAAAATTAACCTATTCTGATGACTTTGAACGAGTTCTAACTGCACGTGATCGCAAGCAGTTCACTTGTCAGTAGACAGCAGTCCTGGGTTATGTCAGCGGTAACGTGGTGTTCACGTTCAGAGAGCTTTTTGTCTTTTCCTCCAAGTTATGCTGACCTCACAGATGAAAATATTCCCCATCTAATAAAAGTCAGAGCAGATTTATGGGGCTGCTCCTGACCACTTGTCCTTTATGCTTTAAAAGAAAAAAGACATCTAGATTAAGATTCATAGGATACTGTTGGACCATGTAAATGGTGGGCAGGGGCCAAATTTTCCCCCATTCTTGGTCTGCCTATCTTTTCCCCAGTTCGGTTCACGGGTGTTGGGGAATGTTGGGGAATATTGGAGTTGGTGGAGTGAAGGTTCCTGCAGAGAATGGTAATGTAGTTCATTCTCTTTAGAAATGCAAGCTGTCGCTCTCGTTGCCTGGAGGGCCTCATGCTTTGGCAAGACACAGGAGGCCCCAGGTGGGGCTGAGGTGAGGCTGCTAATAAAAAGTAGCTATGGCAAGTCGGGGTGAATCAACTGGGACCGAGTGAAAAGGAGGACATTCTGTAATTAAAAGCCCAGGGAAATATTAGAGGTGTCTTTTGTTGCCAACATGATGACAATTGTCCTTTCTACCTGTTCCCATGGGTTTTCTGTCGTTTTATCATTCATCCAACACGTATTTATTAAATATCTACTCTGTGTTCTGTTCACCATATACTTCAGGGCTTACTTAATACAGTTCATAAATGAAGGTGTGATGACTCAGACGTGGGTTTGGCCCTCAAGGATCTTGTCACCCGGTAAGAGAGATGAATATGAGGCAGAGACTGGCTGGTCCATGGGACACGGCAGAATGCTGAGCAAAAGGGCTTGGGATCTGATAGACTGGGCTCAAATTCAGGGTCTACTGCTTTTTGGCTCCATTGGCTTCTGTCAGGTTATCCAATCTTGTTCAAAGTTGGTTTCTAAACCTTGAAATTGTGAAAAATGTATTTAATTCCTGGAAGAGTTGCGTTGGGATTTGCAAAAGGTGAGAAGAGGGCCTGGCACAGAGTAGGCACTTGAAAATGGCAGCTCTTATTATTATAATCGGCCAGGTTCAAGCGGTGCGACAGTATCAGTGAAGGGGTCAGGAGTTTGATGGCTGGACATGATCTGAGCTGATCTTGGGAAGATGAGTAGGATTTGGGAGTGTGGGAAGGGCAATAGAGAAGAAAGTATATTCAAGATTTATTATATATTTTTATACCTTTTTTGTTTTTAGTAAACAGACACCAATTTTGCATCATTGTTATTTGCAGCATGTGAATCGAATCATCACGTTACTTACACTTTAGCATGAATCCCAATGCCAAGAATTGTGTATTTCATCGGTTTTCTTTTGTTGCCTCACAACCCTTTATAAACAGCACCTATTGAATGAACGCAGAGGCTCGTGACCTGGCTATGTTGAAATCTCTGCGTGTAGCGGGGATGTCCCTCTGAATCCGCTGTGATCAGAGGTGTTTCCTAAAAGGTGCCCAGATTCTAAGTTCTAGTTGCTTCGTAGAATAGTGAGAGCCTGGAGACATGAGTGCAAGATCATGGCCTGTGGTCCATGCATGGCAAGCCCTCAACTATGCTAACAACAGTTGTGACTACTATTGATTATTTGGAACTTCTAATAACTTGGAATTTTAATTTTTGTCAAAGCCCCCTCACTCCTTGGTGAGTCTGAAAACGCTGGTGTCAGTCTAGTGTTCTGTGCTGACCTGCAGATCATTTGGCCTGAGGTAACTTTGCCCCTTGTGCCCAGCCTGTGTGTGTGTGTGTGTGTGTGTGTGTGTGTGTGTGTGTGTGTGTGTATGCGCGCGCGCACACGCGAGTGCACGCCTGACCTCTGTACCAGCCTGCAAGGTCCTTGAGATAGGGCGGATCTTACATCTCATGTCAGCCCTGCTAAGAAGGGGCTTTGTGCTGGTGGGCAAGCATAAATAGGAGGCCCTCAGCGTAAATCGGACTCACGGTGTGCTCTCCTCTTGGCACTTTCTGAGCCGAATCTTGCTCTTCCTCGCTTTTTTTCCCCCCCAGCACAGAACTTAGCTTTGTGGTGGTGGGTTGTTAGGAACACAACCTGTACTCACTGTAGTCGTAATTTTGCTGGTCTTTCTCTGAGTAGGAAAGTGACACTTGAGGAAGAGCTCATTCTGTCATTCTAGAATATTTGTTAAGCTCCAGGAACAGGTAGTGTGCTATCCATAAGGTTTGGACCTGGATGCTTAGCGCATATGATCAAAGGGATCCTACAACTGGACCTCGTTCCTTTTGAGGGAGAGAAAGGTAAGTGAGTAACCCCAGATAGGCATCCTAACTTGGAATTTTCTAAACGGTTAATGCTTGGCTGACATGTTACAAAGCTAATTTGTTTATACTGGTGTCATGTAATTATACACTCTGTATATAATATCCTTTTGAAATTATTATTTATTGCATAAATATTATAACAGAAACTGAACTCAAAAGACGAGGAAAAATGTGTGTGGGCTCACCATTTGTACAAATCAAACCTTTTCTGTGTTGTTAGGTTTATTAGTAGTCCCTGTCCATGTGTCCGTGTCAACTGTAGTTGACACTGTACTTAGGTATCATTTGGTTTTCCGCTCTTTCCAGCTACCCCCTCCACGCATATTGTATGGTATTCACGTATGCTTTTAAAACTAATTATTTCTGCATGTAAACACTTAGCTGTTTTTTGTTTTTTTTTTTTTTATAGAACCTGTGTTTTAAACTTTGAACATCTAGAGGAAACTCCCAGCCCACCCCAGAGGGGGGGATTCGGGATGGTGGCAGGAGGGAACTATCCAGAGTTCATTGTTCAAGGTTGTCCTTGGTACTTCCATGAGAAACCTAGAGGCACTGACTGTCAGAGTGAAATATCTTTGCTTTCCACTTTTAATATTTCCAGAAGGAATATTTGAGAATATTTAGAAGGAAATATTTGAGGTTGTTTGGGGACATCCCAGAGATAGATCACTACATTATTACTTTGAATGGAGGAAGTTAGGTGCAGGGAAATGGTGACTGAAAGAGCCAGTACCTGGGTTTGGAGACTTCTGATGCTCTAGGCATTCTCTCTCTCAACCTCTCTCTCTTCCTCTCTCTCCCTTCCTCTCTCCCTCTGTCCCTTATCTGTAAAAATGCAAACCTCCATACCCTGAGGATGAGGTGTTGGAGAATAAGATGATAACTGGAATCCTTTCAGAAGTTCCCTATGTGGGCATAATGCTTATGATGTTTCCAAAGGGAGCAAGAAGGACCGAGGCGTACAGCTAGGAGTGAGACGCAGGCAACCAGTGGAGTGGAGAAGTGCAGTGGCTTTGAAGTCAGACAGCACGGTTCGAGTTTTTGCTCTGGCTCTAGTTTGGTGGCCTTGGGCAAATTACTTAACATTTCTGAATATTTCCATGAGGAAGGTAATTATACTGCTGCCTCACAAGGTTGTGGTGAGATTAAGTTGGATAATGCAAATAATGCACTTAGCACAATGCCTGGCATAAATAACAAGCATTCACTAAACGTGAAGTGTTATTACTATTTTTGTTATTTCCCGTTTCATATTATGGCCTTACTGCTTTTCAAACTGGTATCCCTTGACCGAGGTAGTCATGGGATCTGTAAACCGTGTTTAGTATTATTGCAAAGTCTTAAAGAGGTAGGCAGATCCAGTCATTGTAATAACCAATGGTAGAGTCTTAGGAACATGGCACCCCTGGAGGAAGAGTAACAGAAGGGGTCCGGTCCTTGTTGCTGAAAAAGTTGGGTCTTCCAACTCAGGAAGTTAGCAAGTTCTTAAATGAAAGCTTGTGGGTTTCCAGTAGTAATGAGAGTAAATAGAGGATCATATGTGCAAATGACTTGATTGACTGGCACAAGTGATGATTCTCGTTAGAACACCGGCAGTTGATACACTGTGGCGTCCCCAGTGCTCAGTCCTGTTAACTGGCTTGTTGAGCAAGCTTTCACTGCCAAGTGCCTCTTTGGAAACTGGAAGCAGTGGGAAAACCACTAGGCAAATGGAAACCGGTTTCTCTACCCTCCTTGGTAGAACATTTGCTCTAGGCAACCAGACAGGCTCCAGGAGACATTTGTCTTTATAGTGTTTTTTTTTTTTTTCTCCCTAGCTGTAATTTAAACTGACATCACTTGATTTTGACATTGCAACAAGGTCTCTGTAGACTTAACATTATGTTCATTTTCCCATGCACATCCTCACTGGAGATTGATAGATTTATACCAACATGGAAACTGGTTGGAATGGAAACCATCCAGAAAATGATTAGGGAGCTCGAAGGTTTCTGAAACTGGGCACAGCGTGTATTAAGTCATTATTGTTTTAATGAAACTTGTCTTAGCTGGGGTCTCTTAACCGCTTGTTTTCTAGTTTTAATATTGAGTCACTAATTTACACTAATGAGACGCTGTCAAGATTAAACACCAGTCTTATACTGCGTTTGCCAAAGTGTGAGATCTAACCTGAGATGCGGCTTTGCAAAATCCTCTGTATTAAACTTGCTGGAGAAATAGAAACAAACAAACTGCTTGGTTTCAACAGAAACTGTCAACATCGTATCTGGGAAGAAATTCACGGTGAATATGTTTTGTATTATACCAGGGTGGTCTATGGTAGGTCCTATCAGTAAACAACCAAATATCACTCTTCTCTGGTAAATTTGCATGCTCATGCGTCTCGTGTGAAATGCTGTATTACCAGCTTTTGACGATCCTGTCTGTGGATTATCCACTATGAGAATTGGCTCTTAAAGATGAGAAGAAGCAAGGTGTAGTAGAAAGAATATAAAAGTTGGAGCCACACACATCTAGGCCTGTGTGCCAGATTCCTTCCTTCCTATTGCTTGTCCAGTTAAATTCCTTAACTTCCTTTTGCCTCAGTTTTTCTCATCTGCAGCATGGGGATGGTGATATTTATAGGGCAGTGCTGTTGAACGGTTTAGTAGAGATAGACAAGTAGATAATGTAGCACCTCACATGTAGTTGGCGCTCATTTAAAAGTCCACTTAGGGGCGCCTGAGTGGCTTGGTTGGTTAAGCATCCGACTTTGGCTCAGGTCATGATCTCATGGTTCGTGAGTTCGAGCCCCACGTCGGGCTCTGTGCTGACAGCTGAGAACCTGAAGCCTGCTTTGGATTCTGTGTCTCCCTCTGTCTCTGCCCCCTGCTCACACTCTCTCTCTCTCTCTCTCTCTCATAAATAAACATTAAAAAAAAAAAGTCTACTTAAAGGTACACACTCACTCAATTGAATTCCAACTTGTCCAGGGCCACCCAGCCTTTCTTGGCCTTCTCTCTCATTATCAGTTAGTGTGTGTTCTTGAAGGCAGTCCAATTTTATCATTGGTTTGGAGGGAGGAAAATAATTAGGAAGGCGAGCTTACTGCAAGAGAACCCATCTATCTTATTGCAGGATCAAATACAAATGGTTTTTGGATTGTCCATTATTTGTCTTTCACTTCTTCTCTTCATTAGTGGTGCTAATGGAGCCATAATTACCTTCTTACTTTGTCAGTCTTAATTGCTTGGTCTCCTTAAATCTCACAATAGTAAAAATAGGTTGTGTTTTTTAAAATATATTTTTAATGTTTATTTATTTTTGTGAGAGACAGAGAGAACGGGGAGGAGCAGAGAGAGACAACAGGGGAGGGGCAGAGAGAGACAACAGGGGAGGGGCAGAGGGAGGGGGCCAGAGCTGACAGCAGAAAGCCTGAAGCAGGGCTCGAACTCCTGAACTGTGAGATCGTGACCTGAGCAGAAATCGAGAGTCAGATGCTTAACCGACTGAGCCACCCAGTTGCCCAGCGTTGTGTTTCAATGTTCTCTCTCGACTTCCCAAACCCAAAGAAAGCTGGGGAGAGAGTAGGAGAAGATGACCTGAGAGATGATTTACATACAAGATTATCAGGGTACATTGATGATTTTATCTTTATGAAGATTGCTACAGGGAAGTGTTCTGTCTCAGTCTCTCTCAGTTGGAATTGGAGATATGGCAAGTGATGAGAGAGACACACTCTGAACTGCTTTCAACAAACCGTGCAATGATTTCTGTTTGCACTTAGTTCTCAGGTCATCAGTACTGCATGGAGACTTTTGCCCTCCACTGACATGTGTGCTCCTAGATTCAGGCAGGTTTGGGTGGATGCCTCTGTTTGAGTGATTCCAGCTACTGCCGAATGGTGTTTCTGTTTCAATAGTATTGTCAACCAAAGAGTAAGACATTTTTGGTTGAGAGATCTTGTTTCTCTTCTTAGTCCATCCCCCAATGCTTACTCTTCCAACCCATTCTTTAAAAAGCAAAACAAAGCAAACAAAAACTTGCATTGAGAAACCATCTGGAAGCAAGCAGGCGAGGTCAAAGCCTTTTCCTGATAATACAGTAGAATCCTGTGACCATCCTTTTGATTGGCTACTTTCCATTGTTTTAGACTGATTCATGCATATCTCTGTCTCATTAATGGAGACAAAAAAGAAAAAGTATCTTTAAAAACTATCAGAATTGGTTCAGGAAAAAATATTCTTTACCTATGGAAAATTCATTATCCTATCTAGAAGAATGCCTTGAGATAGCATAAGATTTATAGTATTTTTTTAACCAAGTAATACATTGTTTAAAAGAAAAGGAAAGTAGAACGACTTTAAGAAATCACACTAATAGTAACACTGAAAGTACGCACACATCTTCATTTTAACAAAGAATACAATAGTTCATGGGAAGTATTGTCTGACTTAAATTTAAAACCATCGCAGTGGTTTTGATTGTTTTTTTTCTCTTGGAAGTGCTCATATTCTGGAATGTGTTTATAGATCTTGACCTCAGATGCTTCCCCTGACTCAGAAACTGGAAAACATTTTGCTAGAGGGGCCAGCAGCGAGTGCCTTCCCCAGGAGCTGGTTCTGTGGTCCAGGGAGACCCAGGTTACTGATGCCACAGTTTCTTGCTCAGTGTAAAAACATAAAAAAACAGACAAGACACACCTAGGAACAAGATGATCATTAATGAGATATGCTAATGAGGAATTTGAGGAGAAGGAAGTGGAGGAGAGAAATCGTATTCTTCCTTCCTGATAATACTCTTAGAACACAAGTAGTCCTCTGGCTTCTTTTCAAAGTGTGGTATGTCTTACCCCTGTTCAAACTTGTCAAATTCCCAACGCAAAAGCCCACTGAAGATGGTTTTCTTCTTTGGGGACGCTGCTACTTTTAGCCTCTTATGGATGATTAAAGGTTGTATTTTGTGAGGACTTTTATGGCATTTTTGATAGCGGTAGTGCAGGGCGGGTTGAATGGAACACAGCAGAGGCTCAGAGGTCACATGTCCAGCATTTCCCCAGTGCAGGAACCATCCCTGCTGTCCGCTCTTCCCGCCTCTGGTGGAGCTCATTGATGAGTGAGCAGATCTTCCCCTTTGCAAATGCAGGAGTTATTTAGCTAGAGACCTTTTCCTCCATGTGACACATACTGGTTACTCAGTAAAAATTGATGAGCAACTGGATGATAAACCAGTCAGGTCCGAGGGCTGCTGGCCACATCTTCTTATGGTGGTTAGAGCCCTCTTGGGATTTTAGTCAGATGGCATTTATTTGCTCTTGAAATTTCCTTTCCAGGACAAACAGTCGCAATTACTCTATTCTCTTAGGACTTGGTTTCCCTATTTTCTCTCCTTTCTCTCTGCTGGACAGTTTCCAATTTCTTAACGTTTTTGTTAAAATGTTGTAAAGATACCTGAATGAAATGCCCCAAATATAATCAGATGAGCACAAAGTACAGTTGAGCATTTGTCTTATGGTTCTGGACTCTGTTATCCCTTTAATGGAACCAGAATGTATCAGCCCACTTGGGGCCGCCATGCTGGGACAGATGGATAGTGGAGCGGCAAAGAGAACAGCCTGGAACCAGCTGCCTAGGTTTGAATCCAGACTCCATCAGTTGTGAAATCTGTTACTCTGGGCAAGTTGCTTAACCTCTCTGTGCCTCAGTTGCCTCATCTATGAAGTTGGGAATAATCGCGGTCCTTACTTTATAAGTCCATTATAAAGAGAAAATGAGTTCATCGATGCCCAGCGCTCACAACAGCGCCCAGAACAAACGATGCTCTCTGTGTTGGTTTTTGTTGAACTCAGAGTGGAAAACCTCCAGGTCTTATTATCTCAGGAGGCTTTAGAATTAAGCTGTGCTTAAATCCTTATGCTGCCACTCTCTGTGTGTTTTGGGGCAAGTTACTTCACCTTTCCAAGCTTCTGTTTTCTCATCAGCACACAGGGCATGAAAGAGTAAAGATAGCATCTTCCCTATAGGACAGTTGGGAAGATCGAATGAGATAACATGCATGGTGGTTGGCATTCGTGGAGTGGCCTAGAAAGTCTTGCTAATATTGTCATTTGAACTTTTGAGCTCTAAGATCCTTGATGGCTGTGACCATGGTTTACTTATTTGCTTTTTTTTTTTTTTTTTTAACTCTACGTGGTATGCCATGTGTATAAGTACTTCTAAATTAAGAGTAAATATTTAAATTGAGTTTTCCTTTTGGGTCTTACCCTGGGGAATTGGAAAAATGAAATTCTCCTTAGCTACTTAAAACCATGAGCTCACAAGTTTATGGTGCAATTTGGCTTGGTTGTTTTGAAGAGCAAATTCTATTTGCCACCATGCACTGGTTAATTTACTTGGGCTTCAGGATAAATAGACTTGCTTGATCACTTCTCTCCTCATTTTTTGCTGTCTAGAATTTCTAGGGAATATTTAGGCTGGGTAGCCGTACTGGTCACCAGCTGGAGGCCTCTCTCGCCTTTCAAATGGCTTGTGAGGTGGATAAGTAATCCGGTGAGTGACAAAGGTTACAGCCAATTTTCTAGGGACTCTGGGATTCATTTTTCTTATGTCCTTGAAGCTTTAAGCAAGTGAGTTCTAAGGTTGTTGAGAAAGTGGGGGACTATTAAAAAATGGTTTATAGTTATTAATGTTTTCAAATCTTGGTTGGATTTTAAAGGTGGGTTAAACTACTAAAGTGAATATAAATTAAAACCAGTTAAACAGAGGAGTCCCTCGTCCATTCTGTCTTTGGTGTGCTTAGAATTCCATAAATTTTATGGGTTTCAAAATACTTGCCTTGTTTTGAATGTTTCTAATAAGATGGAGTGAAGTGGCCTACACCTCATGAGATATGGAACTGTTACCCAGGAATGCTGTTTGGCACACATATAAAGAAAGCACTGGTCTCTTGATTCATAAAAAATGTGTGGCTCATTTCCCTGGGACATGTGCGTTATTTTCACAGAGGAATTTCATTTTTTACTCCCTCCCACCCTGTGCATCACTTACACACGTTTGCAATTCATCAACTCTGATTTCCAAAATTTCTGCTCCCTCCTCTCGGGCCACCTCCATCCAACTAACCAAAGGGAAAGAGATTATGTGGGAAGGAGGGAAATTTCCTTAAATGCCTTATTTTCCTGCATATAAAGGGCATGGTGAATTTGAGAAGCGGTCTGAGTATTAGCCCAGATGACTCAATGCAATTATGAAACGAATTGGAAACTGTGTTCATGAGAGAGAGAGAGAGAGAGAAAGAGCAAGCAAGCAAGCGAGAGAACATGTGTTTATGCCATCTCTCTTTCTCTCCTCCTCCTCCTTTTTGCACTCTCAAGACTATATTTTAGGTTTGCTGTACAGAAATGAGGTTGTGCTGCACAGCCTCACCCTCTAAACCAAAATATGCCATGTGGAAGACTGCACAGTTCATCCAATGAGAATCTCATGTATTGCACTCCTGTCAATGGGCTTGCCAGAAAAAAGTAAATAGCTAGCTTTGGCTAAGAAAGTCTTTTCTGCAGTGAAAATAGCATTTTTTCCTTCTGAAAAAATTTTCTTATGAAATGAGAGCATGTGAGGATTAGTGCTGACTTCTCTAGTTTAGATGTCCAGCTTTCAATCCCCTTTGGGTGCTTGATGTAGTGGAAAGGGCAGCGGCCTCCAGTGCTGTTCTTATTCGGCCGCCCAACCCAAAGAGTTAGTAGGTTTCCCCAAAGTTGAAAGAAAAGTTCCTCTGGGAAGAATGTTAAATTTCTCTGGGTGGAAGGCCATAGTGGTTAAAAACCTGGCTTCTGGAACCAGATCTAACATGGATTCAAATCTGGCTTTGCCACTTAGTGTGCGAGTAGGGCAAATCGCTTAATCTGAGACTCGGTTTTTTCATCTGTAGGGTGGGGATAATAATCAGGCACACTGCTTGATATATTGTCATGATTTTTTAAAAATATCTTTTAATGTTTATTTATTTTTGACAGAGAAAGAGAGAGAGAGAGAGAGAGAGAAAGAGAGGGAGGGAGGGAGGGAATGAATAGGGGAAGGGCAGAGAGAGAGGGAGACACAGAATCCAAAGCAGACTCCAGGCTCTGAGCTGTCAGCACAGAGCCCGACATGGGGCTTGAACTCAAAAGCCAGGAGATCATGAGCTGAACTGAAGTCAGACGCTTAACCGACTGAGTCACCCAGGCGCCCCTGTCACGATTTAGGGATAGTTTAAGGCAGAGGTGTAGAACCTGGCATGTGGAAAGAGTTGGTAACTTGTGATTTTTATTCTTCTTTCATTTCTGAAGTTATGCCAGTGGGATTGGTCTTGGTGGGAGGAGGCTGAGGAGCAGTTTGTGGAAAGGTGGGATGGGAGTGTGCAGAAGACAGAAGTTCCTGATACAGCATGGCTAGAGATGGAGCAATAGCACTTCTTCTTACTGTGGGCCAGAGGAGATGTCTCTATTTTCCTTTACTACTTCTAAAGAAAATTCATGGGATATTGATTTTTAGGGAAGATTTAGACTTCCAATGTAACGAGGAAAGTTTATGAGCTGCTATATCCAGCAGAAACCATTTATTAGACCTTTCATGGGGCCAGGAAATGTTAAAAGATGAGACTGGACCCTTTCATATGTGCTGCCACAGTTTGTAAACTATCTGATGAATTTAGTATGAACCTGTCATGTGCGACAAAGACTTTTCTTGTTGAGACGTTGTGTACAGGTGTGGCCTTCCAGCTCCTTTTGGGTGAGTGTGAAGCCTTTCTCACCCTTGAACCTCAGTTCTCACCACAGAAACTTTCCTCCTGAGATTGCAGAGTGCTTCCTGAGCCTTTGCTTCCAAGGATCTCTCTGGCATCTTGTTAGGTTTCATGCCATCCTTTTCTCCTTTACATCTGCCACCTGACCCTGATTTGGTATGCATCCAGGAAGAGGGTCGGCCAATGGTGTGGCCTCGGGGACTCAAGAACGCCCTCACCACTCTTCTCTGCCAACATGGAAAATGTAACAGGGTTCACCTGTGGGGAACCAGGGAGAGGAATGAATCTTTGCAGGATTTTATCTTTATAGGATTCCTGTGGCATGCTCGAGAACGCCTGACTTCCATACATACCTTAGCATTCTCAAGCTTCTTATGTTCTTGCGTTTCCCTTTGGCTTTGAAAACACGACTAGCATTCCTTGGCAAGGAGGAACTGGTTGGAAATCAAACCTAGTTGTTATTTACTTAACAGTTTCGAGCCACGAAACTTGTCGCAGCCTCATGACAGTCTCTGTACATTTTCTCTACCCCTTTCTCATCTGTTTGCCACACTGTTGCTGGAATGACTTTTCTCAAAAACAGAAATCTGATCACGAGCCTTCTTTCATGGCTGCCACTTGCTCATAGGCTAAGGACTGAAACCGGTACCGAGGCTTGGCTGCTGGACCCTGTGGGTGTGGCCTGCTTTGCTGTCAGAACTAACGTGTTTCACTCTTCTTGCCAGAACACCTCATCTTCAGGTGGGGTTCCCTCCATCCCCCATCCCACCGTGAGTATTCTCAGTCACCCCTTTCTCTCTTTAAGAGCGCTAGTAAGCATTGGTTACTCTTGTATAGTCCCCTGTTTGTCAGTCTCTCCCGTAAGACTAAACTCTTTGTGGTTAGAGACCCTAGTCTGCTTCATCATCACCTGGCACATCTCACATCCTCAACGTGCGTTTGTTGAATAACTTCATCCATTCATTCATTCATTCATTCATTCTCTAAAGGGATTGATAACCTAAAACATTAAAACTTAGGATGAATGGACAATTTTATTTGAAAGGAAATAAACCATCAGTGGGAGACCTATATAGAAGTCAGGAATTTGGAATGAGTCTTGAGGCTGAGCAAAAATATAAGCTTTGAACAAAGCATGCTTGCTTGCATTTTTTATTTATTTATCACATAATATTTGTTTATTTAATTTCCTCTTGGTAGTAGGGAAGGGAACCCAAACAGATTACTGAGCTCTTACTGTCTGGTTGAAAGGAAGCTCGTTGGGAGTGATAACTATTTCCTGGCAGCAGATATGCCTTGAAAATTAGAAAATGAATCCATAAAGAAAACAAAAGAAAAAGAATCCCAACTCTTGCCCCCATGATGAATGATGTCTTCTGTTGTGGTTTTGCCAAAGGGCCAGGGTTTGTGAGAGGAGGAAGGGCCAGATGAGATGGAAAGTTAAGCCTGTGTATAATTTAGGGAGAATTGCAGACAACGAGGGAGACTATCTGTAGCCCGAGATGAGAGCCAAGGCCGCAAGGGACATGGGCACCTTTTCCCTGTGGGCAGAGTTTCTTGTGTGTATTTTGGGGGACCTCAAGGTGTTCTGTGGGGAATAAGGGTTCTGTTGTCAGAGGCATTAATAGAACTCTGCTTATGATATCCTGGCCTTGTGTTGAAGGCATATAGTGCACTCACATAAATATAGAGGTTGCAAAGTCTTTCAAATATTGATTTTAAAAATCATCAAAGAGGGGCGCTGGGTGGCTCAGTCAGTTAAGTGTCCAACTCTTGATTTTGGCTCAGGTCATGATCTCAGGGTTGTGAGCTTGAGCTCCACACTGGGCTTCAGGGTAGGCATGAAGCCTACTTGAGATTCTCTCTCTCTTCCTTTGCCTTTTCCCTGCCCCTGCTCGTTCACACGTGTACACTCGCTCTCTTTCTTCCTCACTTTCCAAAAAAAAAAAAATCATCAAAGATCTTCCTTTGATGAAGATAGTGTGGCTCACACTCGTTTCATGGAGGGATTTGGCCCTGAGAAAGACAGGCTGCTGGTTGAGTTCAGGGTCTACCATGTCTCAGCTCGGTGACACAGATTACCCGACGTCATCTGTAAAATGTGGGTAATGAGGGGCTCCTGGATGGCTCAGTTGGTTGGGCGGCCGACTTCGGCTCAGGTCATGATCTCACAGTCTGTGAGTTCGAGCCCCGCATCCGGCTCTGTGCTGACGGCTCAGAACCTGGAGCCTGCTTCAGATTCTGTGTCTCCCTCTCTCTCTGCCCTTCCCCTGCTCATATTCTGTCTCTATGTCTCTCAAAAATAAATAAACGTTAAAAAATTAAAAAAAAAATGTCGGTAATGAAAGTAATGAATAGAAGCTTCTTTAAAAGCTAAATGCGATGACGCTTGTATAATACTGAGAACAGTACCTGGTTCAAAGTAAGAGCTTAAAAAATATTGGCTATTATTATTAATATTGCTGATTAAATTATGCTGAGGAATTAATTAGCACAAAAAGATCGGAGCCCTTTACTCAGAATATATAGAAACTTCCCACAGCCAAATTAGTCCTCTCATGGAGTCTTTTCCAGTTCGAGGCAAGTGATAATATTTTTAGAAGCTGGGGTAATAGTTTCCCAGCTGGATAAACCCTAGGCTCCATGATAAGCAGAGAGGACCGCACTGTGTGGTCCTGTAGAACTGCTGTGGGAGACACGTCATATGCGTGTATGTCCAAATTGTTCATCACCATTAGCTCCGGGGGCTGAATCTAAGTGTTCCTTGATAATCTTTTAAATCGTTTGTTTAAATGATACTTTCCCTGTAAAAGAATTCGAATCTAATAAGTTTACTTATGACTTAGTTTGAGCTTTGTTTGAGGTGTTAGCTCTCTTGTTAACTATGCAAAGGTCTTTTTGGTTTCTAGGAAGTTGAATCAAGAGATAGGAGTCTGGTTGTGCAGTTACTCTATTGACAGAGTCGCATACCACCTATTTTCCATCCATCCATCCATCCATCCATCCATCCATCCATCCATCCAATAAACAGTTTCTGACCATCTAGCTCTAGCCAAGTGCCGTTAACCACTTCTAACAAAGTCCCAGGTGCGGTTCAAATGTGGTACTAGGAATTCTAAGGAGGCCTCTGAAAGTTATTTATGAAAAGCAAGGGAACTTTGCTCTATCTTAACTTTCTTACCCTCCTCATTTACAAATTCTGTTCTGTGCACATTGTGGCTCTGCCAAAGTAATATTGGAGATTAGATTAATATCTGGAATAGCCATTCCACTATGGCCATACTACCCTGAACGTGCCCGATCTCGTCTGATCTCAGAAGCTAAGCAGGGTCGGGCCTGGTTAGTACTTGGATGGAGTATCCATTCCATAGTTAGAGACACACAGAGGAGGGCTGATTACTAAATAATAAATAATGGCGATGTTGGCCCAGTGGTGATGATGGCCCTAATCTAACCTTCGCATAAGTACAGCTGACCCTAGACTCATCCCAGGGGCTATCTTTAACAACACTGACATGTGATAATAAATGAGTCTCTTTAGGAATTTTTCTCTTTGGTTCAAATGGCTGGTTCTGAAGAGTTCCATGGGGAAGCAATCTTCACGATACAGATTTCTGGTAGATAAAACTTTGGCAGACACATTTTCAACCCTGGCATTCAGACCTCCTAAAATTACTATCAGCTAATGGATATTTAGGATACATAAAACTGGAAAGGCAGTCAAATTGGTTGCAGGCCTCTAAGGGCCTCCATGTATGTGTATCCAGTGAGGGCTATGAATTCCAAGACCAACCAGGCCAGCCTTCTCAGGGAGCTCAATTCGGACTCTGGTGAAGAATGTTTTTAAGCCCTGGTCAATTATTATTCTCGAATGCTACTCACAGTAGGTGCAGATGGCCAGCTCTTGCTACTACCAGAATTATTTTGTTCATGGGGACCTTATATGTACATGGGGAAATTCATTTTCTAAATGAATTAGCTAGATTTTGGCTAAACAAAGTCATTCTATTCAACAGACACTTATTGAGTTCATTTTATACCAGATATTTTGCCGGGCCTAGCAATACAAAAGTGAATGAGGTATGGTCTCTGCCCTTAAGGAAATTCAAAAATAGTATAGGTTTTCAATTTGTGTCAGATCCAATCAATTAATTGGTAGTACCTGCCTGGCGGGTTGTGTTCTAAGGAAGAATTCTGAGGCTTCCTCTGGACTTAGTGATTGATTAGCACAATTTCATGAGGGTAGGAGAGGGGATCATGGCAAATGTACCACGCACTGGCAGACTCCTGCAGATAGGCAGTTGCAGCTCAGTATGATGGGCACAGTAGCAGAGAATTATAGAGGATGCTCTGGGAACACCTACTTCTGCTTGCGGAGCAGAGAATGGCTACACAAGAACTTGGAGCTGAGACTTGGAAAATTAATAGAAATTTCCCAGGTGAAAGCATGAAAAGGGCACTCTAGGCGAAGGAGGCAAGGTGAAAACATGGAGGCAAGGGACAATAGGATGCGCTTGGGGAAAGGCAAATTTTGCTGTGTAACAGGGAGAATGAGCAGCTTTGCAAAGACCAGATCACAATGAGTAGCATGGGTGTTAAAGCCTAGGAGGACAATGAGACGGCGCCATGGAATACTGTTTGCCTCGTAAATATGAATCTGGAGAGGAGGCTCTCGCATCCTTTTAGAGCCTTGGCCTCTAGCCTATTCTGTTCAACTTTATATCAATGACTTGATTAGACAAAGATGACATACATGCTGATCACATTAGTAGAAGACACGATGTTTGGAAATTCTGTGAATCTGTGGATGACTTAATCTGAAGCCAGATGTCTCAGACAGCTTGACTGACTCCAACCAGAGGATATTTAATAGAGAAAAATGTAAAATTCTATACTTTGGTTCAAACAACCAGTTGTACAAGAGCAGGCTGGAAGAATGGTTGGCTTAGCAGTAATTGTGTGAAAAGGGTCAGATCTGGGTTGCAGACTTCACTAGTCTACACGGTGTGATATGGCCACACTGAGCAAAGAGTAATGATGGGCATAGAATATCCGGAAAGAGGCATAATAATCCTGACCTTGTCTATCATGTTTAGACCACACAAGGAATGTTGGTTTCGGTAACGAATTTAAAGATAAAAATTAGCTAGAATGTGTCCAGAGGAAAATAACCGGAGTGGGGAGGTATTTTTGTTGTTGATTTTGAGATTGCTAAACCTGAAAAGAGAAAACGCAAGAACTGTCCTCAAAAACTTGGAAGACTCTTGGTGACGTAGGAATTAGGTTTATGTTATATGGAACGGTGAAAACTGCAGGGACATTTCTGGAAAGCAAATTTCAGCCCAGTTTCTGGATAAAACCTCCAATGATAGGGTCTCCCAAGTGGAAAGGGCAAATAGTAAGCTTCCTCTCCCAGAAGTGATAAGGCAGAGAGTGGGTTGGCACCTGCCGGAGATCGTAGAAGGGATTTATATGTTAGAGGGAGTCTGGGTCCGTAGGTCCTTCCAGCTCTGAGACTTTTATTCTAGAAAAAATAAAATATCCCAACACTGTCCTGTCTTTTCTGAAGCCAGGAAATAAATGTCTATAAATTAGAGCCCAACCTTTAAGTTGAATCTCTTGGTGGAATTGACTTCTTCTTGGGGAAGTCTTGATCTGCTGTGATGACAGCAAGGCTTTTGTCCCCTCATCTATCTGGCCCTTCTCTATTCTATTCTTAGAGTCCTCATCTTTGTGTTTGTTTGTTTTTTTCAAGAAAATTTCCCCCTCCCTTGGTTTTGGGCTATTCACATCAAAGACACCCTGTATAATACTGCCCGGAAAAGAAGGCACCTTTCTATAAAAATTCCTGTAACCAGGAGGACAAGACACAAAAAGCTGCACTTCCCAGCTCTTAGCTTTTGTTAAAACCTGTGTTATGACTGGGTGAAATGAGCTGGCCTCAGAGAAAAGGCCAGACAACATGAGGAAGTCCTTTTGCTGATCGGCGTTCTGTGCCGTTTGCAACTCTACGTAACCCGTGTTGTCTCTGGCCGCCAGCACCCTGTCAGATGTTCTGCCAGCTTCAGTTCTGAGTCTGATTTCTCATGCCAGGTTCATCTTGCTGTTGCTGAATAAACGAGGTTCCCACCATCACGATACTCCTTCCCCCTCCACCAGGAGAAATCTTCATCCAACGAGATGGGCGGCCATCATGGGTACAATAGTGGTGCGGGTGGGAGGAGGAGGCAGAAAATGCACACGCTTGTGCACCAGCTCCTGGGATCCAGCTCCCACTCCTGGTTTCTTCCCAAACCTGCCTGTTAATCATCTGTTTACGTTGCCAAGAATGCTCGACTGGGTAATGATAGCAGGGGGAAAGCAGTGAAAAGAACATCACAGGTTTTGCTCAAGTGGAGTAATCCCTTCCTGAGTTACAGGCGTTTCGGCGGCTTTGGTGCAGACAGAGTGGCTGGTCTCATTCTTTTCACACCAATGGCCAGCGGCCCCCAGAAGGCAGCTGACTCTGTGTACCGCTGGGCTGTCCCCTCTCTGGCGGTTCCCACGTGGAACTTGGTGCCATCGGTCTTGGCGCAGTCTTCCGCCTCACCCTTTCCCAGTTAGCATTCTTGCCCGCTGTTCCCGGTGCCTTTTTGTAAAGTCAGACTGGTGGAGTTGCACCTCTGGATGTGATGTGAGGGACTGACAGAGGTGGGTTTGTTGACCTGCCCTGATGCCACACACCTAGGATGCCGTAACTGAAAGGGAACCGGAGGTCTTCAAGCCTAGCCCTGTCACTCGAGCTATGAGGAAACCAAGGACCAGAGAGGTGAAGGAAGTTGGTCACGGTCACACAGCTGGTTGATGATGGGATCTAAGACCATGGCCTCGTGACTCACAATTCAGGGATATTTTCTTTTTTTAACATTAATTTTTTTTTTTACAATTTCAATTATTTACATATTTTCCCAGTTTTATTGAGATATAATTGACATACATCACTGCATAAGTTTAAGGTATGATTTATATACATTGTGAAATGATTACCACAAGAAGTTAGTTAACATCTATCAGCTCATAAAGATATAATAAAAAGAAAAAGCAAAAAGGAGGAGAAATTTTTTTGTTCCTTGTGATGAGAACTTTTAGGATTTACTCTTAACGTATTTCTTACATATTCCACAGCTATAGTTGTCACGTTGCACATTACAGGCCTAGTGTTTATTCATCTTATAACTGGAAGTTTGTGCCTTCTGATCACCTTCCTCCAATTTCTCCTCCCCTTACCTTCTGCCTCTGGTAACCACAAATCTCAACTCTTTTCCTATGAATTTTTTTTAAACGTTCTACCTATAAATGAAATCATGCAGTATTTGTCTTTTCCTGTCTGTCTTACCTTGCTTAGCATAATGCCCTCAAGGTCAACTCATCTTGTCACAAATGACAAGAGGTCCTTCTTTTTTATGGCCGAATAATATTTCATTAATTAAATAAATAATATCCCAATAATTTACACACACATACCCACACAGATCCATCCAGACCACACACATTTTCTTTACCAATTCATTCATCACTGGATGCTTAAGTTTTTTCCCATGTCTTGGCTATTGTAAATAATGTTGCAGGCGTCTCTTTGAGTTAGTGTTTTCGTTTCCTTTCGATATGGTCCTAAAAGTGGATCATATGGAAGTTCTACTTTTAATTTTTTGAGGAATCTTTACACTGTTTTTCACAGTGGCTGTACCAGTTTGTACTCCTACCAATTAGTGCACAAGGATTCCCTTTTCTCCATATCCTTGCGAGTATTTATTATCTCTTGTGTTTTGATGATGGCCATTTTAACAGGCGTGAGGTAATATCTCCTTGTGGTTCTGATTTGCCTTTCCCTAACGACTAGTGACGTTGCACATCTCTTCACGGGCCTATTGGCTATTCATATATCTTCTTTGAAAAAATGTCTATTCAGGTCTTTTGCCCATTTTTAAAATTGCATTATTTGGTTTTTTTGCTATTGAATTGTAGGAGTTCTTTATATATTTTGGAAATTAACCATTTATCAGAGATGGGGTTTGCAGAAACTTTTTCCCACTCTGTAGGTTGTCTTTTCACTTTGTTGGTAGTTTCTTTGGCTGAGCAGAATCTCTTTAGTTTGATGTGTTCCCACTTTTTGATTTTTTATATTGTTGCTTACACTTTAGGTGTCCTAGCCAAGCAATCATTATCAAGACTCGTGTCAAAGAGTTTTATTCCTATGTTTCTTTTAGGAGTTTAATGGTTTCAAGGCTTATGCTTGAGTCTTCGATCCGTTTTACTTTTTGTGAGTGGTATAAGATGGGGTTCTAGTTTTATTCTTTTACATGTGAATATCTGAATTTCTAAGAATTCATTTATTGAAGAAACTGCCTTTTCTCCATTGAGTATTCTTGGCTCCCTTGTCAAATATTGGTTAACTGTATATGCTTGGGTTTATTTCTAATCCAGGGATCTTTATTCTCTCTGATGCGAGAGCATTGCCCCCTTTGAAATGGACATAGTCATTCATTTATTTATTTATTCAGATTCAGCAAATATTTATTGAACTGTGACAGAGATGAATACAGTCTGGCTCCACAAGCAACTTGTAGTCCAGGAGAGAAGACAGGCATTTACTCAGTGTGGAAGTGTCGACAAATATGGGAACGTAGAGGGGGAAGTGCCTGACTAATTTTTGGAGGGAGCGAAGGAAAAGTCAGGAACGTAATCTGGAGAGATAGATAATAGGGCATAATAGTGACTGTGAGGTGGGTTCTCAAGCCAGACTACCTGCACTAGAAACCAAGCTCTACCACTTACCCACTGAGTAACCTTGGGCGAGTTGCTTAATCTCTTTGTGCCTCAGTTTTCCACTTTGGAAAGTGGGAAAATTAATAATACTTAACTCCTAGGGTTATTGCAAGAATTTAATGAGTTAATATTTATGAAGCATTTAAAAAGTGTATTAGAATAGGGTAACATCTGTAGGATGATGATGGTGGTAATGAAGATGATGATTGGCAAAAAGCTGTATTCAATTAGCGTGCTGAGGAGTGGGACAGATCCCGTGTTTTAGTGATGACCACAGATACAGAAATAGTAGCATAGTTGCCCATGGGAGACAGTGTTTCTTGTTGGGATTTCTCAGAGGGGAAGCAGGCACATGAGTTGGAAATGCCAGATACCATGCGGTGGCAGCAGACAAGAAGGGATTTGGAGGAGAAGAAATTCTGAAGGCTCTGAGTTTTCCTTTCATGGCATTGTCTAAATTGGCCCAGGAGGGGGGAGGCGAGCATCATTCAGTTGATAAAAACAGTGTCTGGGGCTTTGGGGGAGCAGTAATGGTTCTGGACGTGACTCTTATTTTGAAGGAGCTTCTTTCCAGAGATGCCGCCGAGAGCAGTGGGAGAAAGAAGAAGGAAAGCAGTATTTTAGGGTGCTGTCATCTAACAGAGGGACATCATCTAAGGAGGTCACAGTTTCCCCTCCTTGTCTCTTTCTTTAGCATTTCCAGACTGTTTTTGTTTTTTGTTGTTGTTGTTTTTGTTTTGTTTTGTTTTTTGTTTTTTGCCACTTGAAAGCATTTTCCTCCCAGGAATAGATGCACGGAGATGCCCATGGATATAGAGTCAATGCAAGAGCAGACTTGATCCTTCTGGGTAGAGACCCTCTTGTGCCTTAGAAAGCATATCTCTTTATGGGATAGATACACTTTCGTTTGGAAGATGAGGTGGTTGAGGTGAATGACTTCCGAGGTTCCTGCTAGCTCTAACATTCTAGTTCTTGAGACTTGGCATTATGGATTTTACACACATTGTTTTCACCTCTTGCTGAGAATCTGGGAAGGTCTAAGACACATAGTAATTTGTAATTCTGCTGAGGCAAGCGTTTGACAAGAATGAGTCATGTAGTTGGTGACTAAACCTAGCTGACCACCAAATCTTCCCATGTGGCACACAAGAGCCTGGAGGGTGCGGAGGTCTCTGAGTCTTCTTCTGCAAATTATTCAGGGCCAGGTGCTGCACTGTTTTCTCTTAGATTTAGGGAAAGGAGAGGTTTTCCTTCTAGGGTCCATATTTCTTCTCCCAAAATACTTTTCTTAAAAATTTTAAAAAGCAGGAACCCCCTCCCCCTACAAACTCAACCACTCACCTCCACACTAGCACACACTAGCTGAAATGTGGAATTCTGAGCTACCCCTAAGCCCTGCTGCGTTACCAGCAAGCAGGTGGGATGGGAGCCAGAGTTCAAGTTTGAGCAACTTTGAATTATTACAGTTACCTGGATATGTGATGTTTTTCTACTCTGTTTAAAGAAGGATGGGAGGATCACGACCCTTCCACACTCCCTCCTCCTCTCAAATGAATTTCCTGTTTGTTTGAAAGGCTAGATTGGCAGTCCAGGAGACTGAGGCCTTCTGTCTCCACCTGAGCATGTCGGGCAATGGCCCAGGTGGGTGGTTCAGAGCATGTCTCTAGAGAGTGGGCACAAGACCACCTCTGAGGGAGAGAGGGGAGGTTGTCTGAGGGCCCATTGAGCTCACCTTCCTTTGCCCTATTGTTTCCTTTGATTTATGGATTTTTTGGGGACTTAGGGGTGGCATGCTATGCCTGTCCATTCCGAGTTGCTATCTTTTCTCTTATGAAGAATATATGGAAGGAAGAAAAAGAGAGTGGGCTTGAGGTCATTGACAGGGGACCAAAGCTTTGAATACGTAAAGTAATTTCTGTTTTTGTTTTTGCCTTTATTTTTCTTCATTTTTATTGAGATGTAATTAATGTAGACAGATTTTAAGTGTTCAGTTCCATCTGTTTTAACAATTGTGACCACTTGCGAAACCACTACCTAAAGCTAGTTACAGAATGTTTTCATCATTCCAGAAAGTTCCCTTGTGCCCCTTTTCCCAGCCAAACCTATCTTCCATCCCCACTCCCTCCATCTGACCCAGGAAATTGCTTTCTGATGTCTATTACCATAGACTATACACAGCACCATTTTAAAAGACATATATTCCCTGCAGTCTCTGTAAATCCAAGAAAGGTTAAATTTTATTGAAGACTATATCTTCAAAAATCAGAAGGCTAGAGTTGAGGGGAGCTTTTCTCCTTACCTTGAGCAAATCCTTTGACATGCTGGGCCTCGATGAGTATTATGTTAATGATTCCTGCCACATAGCAGAAAATGGAAAGAAAAATAACACACAATTATTGACCACTTACTATGTGCCAGTTACTCTTCTAAACACTTTACTTCATTATTTCTTTAATCTTCAAAACAATAAGAGAAGGACCGTTTTTCCTATTTTACACATGGCAAAACTGAAGCTCGAAGAGATAAAGTAATTCGCTTAAAGCCATAGGGCAGTCGGTCATGATTCAAAGTCAGAAGCCTCTGTCCAGGGCTTTTAACCCAGAGCAGATCTATGCGTGAAGGACTCTCGTTAACTGATTTAAGAGCTAAACCAGAGGGAATTACTATTGTAAAGGCAGTATCTATTGTTAGAGAGTATAATCTTCCTTTTTCCCCCATTACCTTTTAAATGTTTACATAGAAAAGTTCTATAGCTCCTTAGAATGCTTGACATCAACGTGTATCTGCCAATTAGAACTGTCGGTGTAAAGATTAAGCCTTGAGCTAACAATAGAAAATATGAAAAAAATTGTCATTAGGTTTGATGACCCTTCTGCTAGTTTCTTTCTCATGGAAAAGCATTGCGATGAATCTCTCGTAAGATTATATTTGTTGTTTTATATAACATTGTTAATAATAAAATAATTGATAATATAATTATTAATAATATAATTTTAATTTTCATAGCTCCATTTGAGTGCCTAATATGTGCCAAGCATATACTCAGCATTTGACATATATTATTGCTGATGTAACTCTGCCCAACAGGCATTGTATTAGTTATCTATTGTTGCATAACATAGAACCCCGAAATTTAGCAGTTGAAGCAACAGACTTTTATTATCTCACACAGAGAGGATCAGGAATCTTTGAGTGGCTTAGCCTAGGGGTTCAAGACATTGCCGTCAAGCTGTTGGCTGAGTCTGCAGCCCCTGAAGGGTTGACTGGCCTGTAAGTTCTGCTTCCAGGTTCACTCAGTAAAAATGGGTATCTATATACGGTGGCTCTCAACATGGCACCCCCCCCCCCCCCCCCCGCCTGAGTGAGCATTGAGAGAAAACACCCAAGATGGAAGTCGCAGGATTTTATAACCTCTTTCAGAACTGACATACTATCACTTCTGTTATATGACATGGATCACAGAGATAGACCCTAGTAAAATGGCAAAAGGTGGGATGGGGCTATACAAGGGTATGAAAATCAGGAGTTGGGAATCATTGGGGCCATCTTGGAGGCTGGTTACCATAGGCATTATTAACTCCATTTTACTGATGAGAAATGGATGCTAAGAGAGATTCAATGAATTCCCAAGTTGGGTATCTAGGAAGTGAGTAAGTTAGAATTTGGATAGTGATCTGGTTGACTACATTGCCTGTGTGCTTTCCAGGAGGCCCAATGCAGGAAAGTCCAAAAAAAGAACAAAGCACATGCAGATCTAGCCTTGAGTGTTCTAGCATGTTCCCAAAGGTGCCTCAGATTGCTGTTTGCTCATAGATACCTGCCTTTACAGAGTTACTATGTCCCTGAAGAGCTTGGCATAAGCCAAAGATTTGCAAACTCAGTTTTATTTAAAATATATGATGGGAGTTCAATATTTAAAAGACCTCTGCTTATATCTTTCTGTAGCACTCTCTTGGTTTTGTAATTGGTTTTTAAATAAACGTTCAGATATTGGAGTACACCAGTAGTCTTCTCATTGTGTATAAATGAAGCTACTCTGAGAGAAAGATTTTGCTTCTGTCTTCCAGGGTAAGTGTGATATTAAATCCCATTTTAAACTATTTTGAGATCCATGGAGGATACTAATAAACCATGTGAAAGTCTAGTCATGTTTAAGATTTTAACAAGTTGGTGTGTCGATGGTGTTTTCCCAGACCATCCCAAGCCACCCTGGCTTACCACATCCAGAAAAGGACATTTTTATAGTTGCTTCTACTGTAAGAGGACTTGACCACTGAGATAAATCTCCCTGTCATGACCTACTTAAGGGAATTTCATTTTAGGGAAAGAACTCAGTGAGATTACATGGTCCCTAGCTGGCCCATTAAACAGGTAAACATTTATCTACTTTTTAATGTCCATACCAAGCAAACAATAAAAGTTATACATACTTCTCAAGCTCTTTTTTTTCCTTTTTTTTTTTTTTTTGGAGATCTTGGAATATTTTACATAAATAGGAAAATGTCACCTTCCTAGTCCTGTTCACCAATTCCTCCATTTTATTATTAATTTGCCAATTTGTCCTACTAATGTTAAGAGAACTCTGTGTTTATTCCACTCATTTGTTCATTTAACATTTATTTTATACCTACTCTGTGCTAGAAGTAATAGGTATAAAATTCCATAATAGATACTGGGAATAAAAGGATGAAAAAAGATGAATTTCCTACCCTCAGGAAGCTCACAGTCCAAAAGAAGATTCTAACACAGAGAATAAGGGCTATATAACTCAAGCCAATTTTTGATTTATTATAAGCCATAAGGGAAAGAGTACTTTATTCCAGATAGGAAGTGCTAAAAGATGTCCCAGAGGAAATGAGGAGGGGTTTGCTAAAAGAAACAAGAGAGAGAAAATGGAGGGTCAGGATGGTGGTAGAGGAATTCCAGGCAGAAGGAATCATTCGCAGAGACACAAACGGAGAGACAGCATGGCCAATTTGGGAACAAGTTGTCTGGCTTCTAATTGATGACTGTCTCTCTACGTTGCACAGTTTGAGCAACCAGAATGTTATCTCTCTTTAGGACTATTCCAAATACAAATGCTTTATCACTTGCTCCAAAAGAGCAGTATATAGTAGAAAGCTCAAAAGATGGCAGCTTTCACTATTGTTCTCGTCACCATGACTAATATTTTAAAACTCTGTTTTCTGCGTAGTGTTCATTATGACCCTTGGAGAAAGACACCTCTAGGACACATCATATGGGCCCACCATGAGTCAGATATGGGAACATGTTATGTCACACTGCTTCCTGTTAATCAGACACACCAAATGCTTCTCTCAGTCCACCGTTGGATTTGCTCAATGTTCTTCAGATTTGCAGCAGTTACAGGTTCTAGTTTAGCAGGAACTCTCCTGTGCTCAATTTATAACATGAAGATTTTTATCATTTTGGAAAATGAAGGCTCTGTTAAAATAGCAAAATAGGATCGTGTGTGTGTGTGTGTGTGTGTGTGTGTGTGTGTGTGTGGTGAGTTAGAAACATCTGAGAAACTGTCAGAGAGTGATATATGTGAAAATACTTTGGAAAGATGATGACTAGTGCAGCGACTGAAGAGTGGGAGTTGAGTCCTTCATTGGGGGTATTTAGGGCTGATGAAGTGGGTTACCTGCAGAGACACCTCATAGGAAGACTTGTAGGTGTGAGCAGTTGCTTAGGAAATTCAGAGTGTGAGCAGGTAAACTGTGACCTTCAGTTTGTCTTGAGTCACTTTGCACCTTAGTGATTTTGTTCTTTTTGTTCTTTTTAAAATAATAAATCAATTCACTTCTTATGAGGCAAGTATTGTGCTAGCTGCTAAAAATGCAAAGATGATTAAAACATAGTCCATTTTTTTTGAGACTCTTAAAATGGGGGAAAAGCACAAACGGTCTTCATAATGTGGGGCAGGAACCCCCCACCACATCTGCGACGGCGGGAATGCTCTGGAAGCGATGATGGCAAGTTGAGCCAGAAAAGATTGAGTAAGAGTCCATCAACCCAGAGGCCTAATGGGTCTTTAAACAAATGAAATTAAGATGGTATGATTTATGAAGAATGATTTGTACCAAAAGCTGTAACATTTTATGTTCCCATAAGCACTTTTAAATGTATTGTCTGAGTTTAGCAGTACTTATTGAGCTATACCAGTGTTTATTATCAATTTTGTTGAGAGGAAAGCCTGCGAAGGCAAAGGTAGGTGAATGTTTTCTGCCCAAGGTCACCAACCAGAGAGCAGCAAATGCCGGACTGAAACTCAGCATTCTTCTTACTGTGAAACCCATGCTTGTGCAAGACTATACTGGACTAGAACCAACAGTCCCAGGCTTGGCCTGGCTCATGAGTCCCATGAACTTGGACATGTTGCCAGACTTCTCTACACTTTTGTTTTCTCATCAGCACATGAAGCCCTCCCAGCTATGCAGCCTGTGATTCCTAGAAACAGAACCAGGAAGGGCGATGGGGGTGGCTGGGGGCATGGCAGGAGAGACCAGCAGCTGCAGTCACAAAGAGTAGCTTTGTGGCAAGTCTGGTTTCCCAAAGGTACGGTCCCTCCCTCCCTTCGCCCCTCCACCCCAGGTGCTATGAAACTAGATGTGTCTAGGTTCACCAGGAACCTTTGCCAAGGACCAACTGGCAGAAAAAAGCAAAAAGCGGCACAGTATATTTCAAGATGGATTCATTTTTACGGCGCCAGCCCCAGAGTGTACAGGTTCCCTGCCCCAACAGTGGTGGACACAGTGTGCACCGGGAAGAGTGTTTCTTTGAGGGGCGATGGACTGTGCGTTTAGGCAGTAAACATCTTCTGGGCACAGTGTCACTGGGAGGATTTTGTGTTGAGAGGGCAGTGAGGCGTGAAACCTCAGACTTCTGCGGTACTTCTTGCTACCAAAGTGATTTCAGAAGCTTGCTGTTCAGAGTTCCCAGCTCTGGTCCTTATTTCTCAAGTTCTGCTTCCCTGATATGGGGAGAGGAGCAAGAGGAGTGGTGAAATCTAACTTCTGGAAGTGCACACATAATTGTGGGGCTGAGAGGGGCACCTGGGTGGCTCAGTTGGTTAAGCATCTGACTTCGGCTCAGGTCATGATCTCATGGTTCGTGGGTTCAAGCCCCGCATTAGGCTCTGTGCTGACAGCTCAGAGCCTGGAGCCTGTTTTAGATTCTGTCTCCCTCTCTCTTTGCCCTTCCCACACTCATGCTCTGTCTCTCTCTGTCTCAAAAATAAATAAAACATTTAAATTTTTTTTTAAAAAAGGGTGGGGCTGAGAGACGGGAAAACAGGATGCATTAAATTTATCCTTGAAGATAGTTACTCACTTGTCTGTGATTGCTTATTTGTCAGATGAGTAGAAGAGAGGCTGATTTTTGACAATTTTATTTCAGTTATATCTCCATGATGTCTAGACAAGGGTTTTTGGGTTTTGTGGGTTTCTTTGTTTCATTGTTTTTTACTGACCGAATATAGACTTTTTCCCCCTGGTCTTCTTTGCTAGATTTATAGGCTTCAGTGTTTCTGGGATATAAGGGAAATAGCAATCTTTTCATTCAATTAATGAGATCAAAAGTATTGGTAATCTTTGGGTGGTGCTATCCCAACTGGGTCAACCGATGTGTTCTAAAAGATTATAATATAAGAGAAAGCAATTTGATGGTGACAGGAAATGTTATTGTGTTGCTCTCTGCAGTCACCCCTCCTATTCCCCCTTCCTTCCTTCCTTCCTTCCTTCCTTCCTTCCTTCCTTCCTTCCTTCCTTCATATACATACAGCCTCCCGCCCCTTCACCCATCATACACACTTTACATTCATGCAGTTGATTTTTGTGAACTTGATATTTTTTCCTATCATATTCAGGATTGGACTTCTATAGCACAGGGGAGATTTCTGGGCTAGATGGGTTAAAACAAAAAGTAAGGAGGAGCAAAGAGGATCTGACTCTTCATTGTTTCTACACAGAAACTATGCCCTCTGCATCATCCTTCCTTCAGGGCAATGGATTATGAGTTGGCAAAGCGGAAAGGACGGAAATGGTAGTTACAGATATGCTACAAATTGTAGAATAAAAGCTGGATTTCATTTGAGTTGGCCATTAGGTTGGAATCTGCTTGGCCAGAAGGTCAAAACCGTTTTTCTGGCAGGAGCCATTATATCTTAAATGGATTTTCTTTATTTTGCCAAGCAGACTGAGGGCCTTCACATCTTTGACAGGAGTGTGGGAAATCCTGCAGTACTTACTTTCCCTTGGTCCAGAAAATTCTTGGACATGAATTATAGGAGCTTCGAAGTCACATTATTTAAGCCAGCTTTGAAAACCTTTCATAAAAGGACACATAACACTGGAAAGACTCATGGCATGATTCTATTTTATGTAAATATGTGATTTGACCAGGGTTGGGGGAAAGTTATAAAGTGTTTTAGATAAAATATTATAATCCCTAAAGGTAGAGATGGCACTGTACTTGACTGATGAAGATCCTTAGACAAAATTAACAGAGTGTTGCATTCTTTAGTATGTTCATGTTCTTCTTTGAACACAGGCCTATTACTCAGATTTGAAAACACAAATAATAGTTATCCACACTTCTCTTTATTGTCTCTGGTTCAGTGGTGGGATATAATCTTGTAAACTTAGCTACATTTCTGCACTAGGACCTTTGGGTAAGGGCTAACACCCACCACCCACTCAAGAAAATAAGCCCCATATCTGGGTCTCCTTAAAAAAGATGGTTAGGACTGAGAAAGAGGATCAACTGTGTTTACCAAGTCGGAGTTTGAAGCTGAGGCAGGATGGAGTCAGCGTGAGATCGTGGCACATGGAGTCTCCCAGATGGAAAGAGTGATGACCAAGAATTGATACCCACTCATGTTGATTAGGCAGCCGGTGTGCCATTAGCCTCTTGAAGTCGCTGACCCACAGACTTTGGAGCTGATAGAGAGCTTTGAGGTGCTCTGTCAGTTCTTCTCTCTCTCATTTTGCCATAGGGGCCCAAGGCTCAGAGAGTTAAAATCATTGGTCCTGAGCACTTCATCAGCTATTAAATAAACTTATTCTTTTGAATATTGTTGGAACAGTTTAAGAACTTTTTTCATCTTGATTCTAGATATAGTGTGTTTTCCTTCGTATTTTATCTTTTTAAATTTTTTTGATACAGGGCGTGTTTTATGTTCAGAAGGCAATACGCAGACATGTCTTGGAGATGGCTTCCGTAGATTAGACCTGTAACTCCTCAGGGTTCTGGATGGTCTCTGTTCAGTACAGGTGATCACTGGGTCACTAGATGGATTGAGGGGCCATGATATCCAGCCTCCTACATGATGCATGCTTCCATCTACAGCCTCCTAGATAGATTGAATTCTTGGACTCTTTATTCACAATGTGCTTTCTCTTTAACCGAAGCAGTCAATCCCATTATTAAACAGGCTTCATATTATGACACATTCAGTCAATAACTTCCACCATATTGTTGAAAGAAACATACAAATAAACAACACATGTGAAATTGTTTTGATAGCAGGTGGAATTTTTACATGAGTTCTTTGGCACATGGATCACCAGGGCTTTGCTTGGATTGTGGTGGCATTTCTGGAAATATGAGCACTGTTCTAGTGTTGTATAATTTTATGTTCAATAATTTGAACTTCACGCTACCTGAAACCTCCACTGCATCCTAGGTCCCTCCTTCAATCTGAAAATTTTCTTTAACACTTGGTGGGCACTAAAGAATGCTTCCTCCCTCTTCCCCTTCATTTTATTTTATTTTATTTTATTTTATTTTATTTTATTTAATTTTATTTTATTTTATTTTAATTTAATTTATTTAATAATTTATTGTCAAATTGGTTTCCGTACAACACCCAGTGCTCATCCCAACAAGTGTCCTCCTCTGTGCCCATCACCCATTCTCCCCCCTCCCACACCCCCTCACCCCTCAGTTTGTTCTTAGTCTTTAAAAGTGTCCTATGTTTTGTCTTCCTCCCTCTCTGTGTCTTTTTTTCTTTCCCCTCTTCCCCTTCCCCATGGTTTTCTGCTAAATCTCTCAAAATCTACCTATGCATGGAAACATATGGTATCTGTCTTTCTCTGACTGACTTATTTCACTTAGCATAATACCCTCCATTTCCACCCATGTTGCTACACATGGCCAGATTTCATTCTTCCTCATTGCTGTGCAGTATTCCATTGAAGAAGAAAACCAAAGCGGGAGGTATCACAATCCCAGATTTTAACCTCTACCACAAAGTGGTAATAATCAAGACAGTATGGTATTGGCACAAAAACAGAGACATAGACCAATGGAATAGAATAGAGAACCCAGAGATGGACCCACAAGCATATGGCCAACTAATCTTCCACTTCATTTTAAATTGACTTGTTGAACTTATGTGTTCCTTCCTCATCTGAGCAGGATGGTCGATTCTGTTTCCTAATAATGTGATCAGGAAAAGAGGGCGATATTGGTGAAGTACCAGAACTGACTGGCAGGACACTGGGGAAAATTGACTAGTTCAAAGTTCCTTTAGGAGATGGCCTGAGTGTGACCTCTCCCACAAGTAGAGGTGAGCCAGTCTCTGGAGATGTTGAGTGGTGCGTGAACACATTTAACCCTCTACTCCAGGGAGGCTGCCCTCTGCAAAGCCCCTGAAGTATGCCTTGCACTTTCTCACCTCACCTTGGAGCCTTAGTCCAGATGCAGAATAAAAGGACCAGAGTTCGAGTTCTGACTCTCTGTTAATTACTAACTGTTGAGCTTGGGCAAATCCCTTAATCTCCTTGAGGTTAATAATAACTACCCCAGAGAGCTATTAAACGTGTCAAATGAAGTAATATGTGTGGGAATGCTTTGTAAGCTCTACAGGGTCATGAATAGGTGAGCTGTTATTATTAATGGTATTTTCTGTAAAATTTTCCTGGCTACTTCAGCTCTCTGGATTTTGGCCTTTCTATTCACTCACTGTTGGTACTGCCCTTTGGCCCTTTCATGTGCCCATCTGTGATGGTGGTTAACTCATCCCCTGGGTAGAGCTGCTTTCTCTGAGAAGTCTGTTGTTTTAATATTTTAAATTGATACTATACTATTTAAAAAACATACACAAAAAACTAAAAAATGTAAAATATCTTTCGATTAAATAAAAGGATATGCATAACATATATAAATCTTAAAGCATAAGACCATGTCTTATTCAACATTTATGGAGCGCTTATGAAATGCTAGACATTGTGCAGGTCCCAGTGATATCCACACAAATGAGACCGTGCCTGCTATGAGACAACTTCTTATCTGGGGCTTGGGAGCAGAGGGCAGGGCAAAAAGGGAGAGAGGCTTTTCTACTTGGTGAAACTCAGGCAACATTCTGAAAGTGTTCTTACTCTAGCTTAAGTCGCGCACTATTTCTATTTTTGTTTTTTTTAAAGTTTATTTATTTTGAGGTGGGGGGGAGGAAGGAGTGTGGGATAGGGGCAGAGAGAAGAGAGAGAGAGATTCTAAAGCAGGTTCCATGCTGTCAACATGGAGCTCGATGCAGCGCTCGAACTCACAAGCTGTGGGATCATGACCTGAGCGAAAGTTGGATGCTTAACAGACTGAGCCACCCAAGCGCTCCTAAGTCACTCATTATTTTTAATCAGTTTTTTGGTTTATTTACTTGTTCCTCGGTACCCCCACTCTTTTTCTAAAATGTGAGCTCAATGAATTTTGGAATTCTATCTTCAATAAATTATTTTTTGAGGACCTGTTTTTTGAGGAGCTAGGTGCTCAATAGAATTTTAGCTCCAGGAGGGCATAGATCTTTATCTCTTTTGTTCACTGATCTATCCCTAGTATCTAGTATATAATATATATGATATGTGATATATAATATTAATAAATATCTGTCATATGAATTGTCATATTAGTTAATACTAGCTGTCATAACCAATAATCCTTGAAAACTCAGGGGCTTAATACAACAACACTATTAGTTGCTCATGTAAAGACCAATTTTCAGTGGATTAGGTGACTCTGCTCCACACAGTCATTTCGGGACCCAGGCTGATGGGGTTTCTGCCACCCTTAACCTGTGGCTTCTGTGGTTACCTTAATGGCAATCACCAGACAGGAGAGAGGGAGAGTGTGGAGGGTTACAAAGGGGTATGTTTGGCCAGAGCTTACTTCCTTACCTGACCACACTTAGACAACTGGGGTGGGATTGGGGAAGACATATAAAGCCTTTCTGGCTACTTCCCAGTAGTAAGTTTGCATATTGAAATAGTTGCATGAATCTTTGCATGAATCTACACTGCCTTGTAGACCAAATGCCTTTTATTTTTTGTTCACATGTGGGTCTCCCACAACCTGTGAGCTCCTTGGGGGCAAATATATCTTATTCAATTATTCACAGTTTTTGGCATATTCTAACAGTTCAGTAAATGTTTTCTGAATTGAAACAAAGAAATAGTTTTTCTATTCGATACCTGGCACCATAATAGATGCCTAAATTTTTTTTTTTGTTGAAAGAATAAAACAAAAGGAAAGAATAGAAGAATAAGAAACCATTTGCTACAATAAAAGTATGCCAAATATGGAAACTGGTGCTAATATGGTAGGTATTCAATAATGTTTCAAAAAAGAAAAAGAGAGAAAAGAGAAAGACAAAGGAAGAGAAGACAGAGAAAGAGAGAAGGAGGAGAATGAAGCCAGGAAGGAAGGAAGGAAGGAAAGAAGAAAGGAAGAAAGGAAGGAAGGAAGGAAGGAAGGAAGGAAGGAAAGACAGAACACAAGAGGGAAGGGAAGGGAAGGAGGGAGGAAAGAGGGAGGGAGAGAAAAGGAAGGAGGGACTGAATGAGAGAGGAAGGAGAGGGAGATGGTGCTAGAGTGAGTGGGAAAAGGAGGGAGACAGAAAAAGTGAGAGGGAGAGAAGGGAAGGGAGGAAGGGAAGAGAGAAAAAACACAGAAAGTTCCTCAGAACTAAGTTTTGTGGGCTCGTCCTCATAAAGAGAAGGGTTTCCCTTGCCAGGATGTCAGGGGAGGCTTCCCAGAGCAGTCTCGCTCTTTGGCTCCAGCCCTTCCTGGTCCCTCTGCCTAGCTTCTATGACTTTATGATCTGCCCACCCTAATACAGGACAAAAATATCTCCCTGTTCTCTAATAGAGAAATGAAGTTAATAAATCTCCCGGAAAGTTTGTGCTTCTCTGTGGAAACGGTACATAAAATACCCCAGCCACCCACGGAGAAGCATCAGGAGGGGCCGACGCTCAGTCACATGCGACCAGCTCCTTCCAGCACACTTTTCTCCAGGTCAGGCTGCTGTGTGCAGGTCTGGGGTGTGGACCCGGTGGCCTCTGAGGGCCTGAGAATCCTGTGTTTACTTTGCTTCTCTAATCAGCCCCTCTCGCTTCTGGCTCATTGAGTTTCTCCACAAGATCCACATTCAGAAGTTTTTCAGTGACTTGATTGATGGCAGCTGCACACACAGGCCTGGGTACGTGGCGCTCAGATGCCTAGCAGCGTCCCTGGCCACAAACCCAGCACTGTTAGCGGCAGCCTCGCCGTCCACACGCACTGGAATCTTTGCCTTTTGTTTCCTTCTGGGCCTTTAACATGTTTCCTCCTCTGTGCCTCCTGCATTTGCACATTTATAGAGCACAGTGCATTTTACCAGGGCCTTCACACCAGTTTTGCAGCAGCGCTTCAAAGGTGATACGAATATCCCTGGTTTATAGATGGGGGAACTGAGGCCCAGAGAGGCTCAGTGGCTTGTTCATGGTGCTTGGCATCGGTCCAGATTGTGAGGAGCCTTCAACCCAAGCCCCCTTTCGACAGTGCTGCAGCCCTGCTGTCAAAGATGTAGGCGTGAGCTCTAAAGGGCACTCACAGATATGGGTCACGTTGGCACCAGGAAACTGAGGTGCACTTGGGCGACCGCGGTCTAACTGTGACCTGAACACCAAGAGGAGGAAAGGAAGTGTTTTTCATTCTCTATATAGATCTATCCTTCTGCTTGCTTCGGTTTTACAAAAATTCTTCTAATTTCTTTTTTTTTTTAAAGTACATTTATCTAATTTGAGAGAGAAGGAGGGAATGTGAGTGGGGGAGGGTCAGAGAGAGGGAGAGAGAGAATCCCAAGCAGGCTCTGCACTGTCAGCACGGATCCCAACACGGGGCCTGATTTCACGAAGTGTGAGATCGCAACCTGAGCCAAAATGAAGAGTGGGACGTTTATCTGACTAAGCCACCCAAGTGTCCCAAAATTCTCCTGATGTCTTTGTATAGGAGTGGAGAAAGCAGTTTTGTTACCGGTATGAAGTTTCTAAGACCATAAACTGTTACTCTTGGTTTTAAATATGAAGCCAGGTGAGGGGTGGAGAACTTCGCAGTGTTAGTTAGGGAAGGGAAATCACTTAGCAGAATGGATAGCATATGGCAATTTTTTGTTGTTTGTTTTTCCTAAAAGAGAGTGTTATTTCTTTCCTCTCTATCCCAATAACCGTCTGTCACCACATAATCCAGGGCGGGGAGAAGTATCCAGGGATTTAGGATTTAATGAGACTGGCGTTGCTGAAATTAACTTTGTAAAACAAGTCTGTTTACTCTTTATACTAATTTCCATGCATACCACTGACTCTGATTTGGTTTGAGGAAAGATATTCCAGGAGGGCATTCTTACCATTATGGAAATGAAAAGTAGCTCTGTGATTTTATTTTCTTTGGCTGTGCATCTGATAACCAGGTATCAGAGGGCAAAGCTGCGGATGATGAGAGCCACAGGGAGTCTTAGAGAGCAGGCAGTGCTGTCCCCATCCCATGAATTAGGAAACTGAGGCCTACGTTATTGATACTAATAAAATTGTTTTTTATAGTTCGAGTTATATAGAAAACTATAGAGAAAAAGATAAAAACTAACCAGTCGATAATCCCAAATCTAAGAGGGAACCACTGTTAGTATTTTTATCTTGCACTAGTTTATTTTCCGTTCATACACATTCACAGGGGTACCCCTTTATCCATGGGGGTTATGTCCCAAGACCCCTCCCTAGTGGATGCTTGAAGCTGAGAGCCCTACTGAACCCTCTACATACTAGGTTTTTTCCTGTACCTACATACATGTATACATACATACCTATGAGAAAGCTTAATTTATAAATCAGGCACAGTAAGAGATTCACACCACTAACGTGATAATAAACTAGAACACATAACAATATACTGTAATAAAAGTTACGTGAATGTGGTCTCTGAGTATTTTGCACTGTACTCACCCTTCTTGTGACGGTGTAAGAGGATAGAACGCCTGCCTGATGGGACGAAGTGAGGTGAGCGATGTCGGTGTTGTGACGTAGCATTCCGCTGCTACTGATCTTGGATGTCAGGAGGACCATCGGCTCCTGGGTGGCGGCTGACCAGGGGTAACTGGAACCACAGAAAGCGAAGCCACGGATAAGGGGGCGGAGACTGCTCTGTATTAATTCGACATCTTACTGTGTATATCTGTTTTGAAATGTAGTTTTAAAAAATTTAAGTATGTCATCAATTCCATCACTGGAGAAATAATGATAGCAGCTAACCCTTGACACGGGTCTCCCGTGAGCCAGCACTCTTCTGTAGACCTGCTGAACAGGAACTCATTTCATCCTCTCAGCAGCCCGATGCGGTAGGAGTAGTGGTGTTGTCTCCAGTCTACAGATGAGGATGTGGAGGCACAGACGGGTTACCCGGCACAGCTCCTGGCCTGCAGTGAGCTAGCTACCCCGGGCGCGGAATCAGTGTTGGCATTTAGAAGACTGACTTGATAAATGAGCAAAGTCTCCTCCTGGTTTGGGGAATGGTGGTGATTCATGCCTGATGTGTGACTTGCTTACTTGCCCTTCTATGCCTTGATTCCAGCAAGGCTTCTGAACCTCCAGCTGATTGCCTACAGGTTTGCAGAAGTTATAACACAGCGGCTTTGCAATTGGCCTTGGATCTTGTTGACTGGCTGGCCCCCATTGACCCTCAATCTACTCCTTTCTGAAGTCAGTACCCTGTGTTGGTACCGTATAATACTGGTGTGCTTATGGGCACGCAGCACTTCCTGATGGGTGTGGGCTTGCTAGCTAGCCGAATGGACCCAGTAAAAATTATTCTGACTTTTCAGATTCTAATAACATCTTTAAATTATTTTAGCAAGAAGATTTTTGTCCTGAATCAATGAACAGAATCCGATTCCAAATGAAATTTATAATCCCCAGAAAGCCCCAGAATACGCTTTCCTGATTTTAGAGTCAAATTTCTGTTAATTTTGTTTTCTGAAGGGCACAAAATTAACCTTTCTCATTTTGTAGTTTGCTTCAGAAGAATTCCATTTCTCAGTAGCACACGCACTTCCTTTCATCCATTTATTAACGAAGACATTTCTCTTGAGGTGAAGATCATGCTAGACAGCAGCATAATATATAGCAGCCACCCAAGACCTAACGCCCTGCCCTCAAGAGGCTGGCAAGCTAGTGAGGAAGACAGATAAATAACGAGGAATTGCAAGACAATGTTCTACATGCTGAGGTAAAGTACAGAGACGGAAGAGGAGTGTGAAGGTGGGAATATGTAAGATCTCGTTATGGTGTGGTGTGCCGATACTAAAATCTCCAGACCTTCATACATTCAGGCTATATTTTCAAGAATTAACTGCCAAGGCTTTTCTAAATATATTCAGTCTGAGTAAGCAGAGAGCTTATCCTCAGCTTAAAAACATTCTTTGTCTATTACCTAGTAAAAAGGAAAAGAAGGAAGCCTTGTTATATGCAAAGTTTTAAATGTCACGCAAAGAGTTTCGTATGAATTAATAGAATAACAGTAGTCAGGGAACCTTTCCAATCCTAGTTTAATCAGACTTGAGTATGCAGTAATTGCCTTTTTTTTTTTTTTTTTTTTTTTTTTTTTTGATAAATAGGAAGGCCATATCTGTGCATTGCTGGATACATGACAGGAGTTTGGGGATGACTTGTAAGTAGCACGTGCGGTTGAAAGTACCCTGCACTGGGAGTTAAGGGGCATGGATTCTAAATCTTGCTGTCACTGGCTTCAGCTGTGTCAGACTCTGTCTTCAGCTGTGTGTTACAGACCTGAAAGATACTGGCTTTTAAAAAGTTGCGGAGAAATATATTATTAATTTTCTCATGTAATGACAAAAGGCAAGACAGGCAGTAGAAAATAAACATTTCTATTTTGCAATGTCTTTGGGACCCAGATACTGTCTTTCTGTCCCCTCAATCATCCACCGTGTATGCTTGTCATCAGGTGGCTGATTCACCCTCATGACATTCTTGATGGGGACATGGGGGCAGGTAAAAGTGTAGGTGCTAGCTGAGCCAAACCCCTTTAAAGAGCTTGCTCAGAAACACCCCATATCTCTGTACTTCCAGATTCATCTAACTGGCCAAACTGTGTCCCATGACCACCCTCAGCTGCAAGGGAGGCTGGAAGTTGATGTTAACTGAAAGGCGAAAAGGGAGACTGGACATTGGGTAGATATCTAACAATCTCCGTCCTATCAACTATGAAATAAATAAGCTAAATCAATGGTTAGCAAATTTTTTTAATGTTTTTTTTTTTGTAATGCACTCTCCTCTCTCTTCATTAAATCTACCAGATCCACTGTTACAGATAGGTAATAGTGTGTCTTCTTTGACTGAAGTTGGAGTTGGAATGCCACAATTACTTTTCCTTTCCTCTCTCCCCCTGGGTTCATTTGTTTATTCTGTATTCCATTTTAGGGTTTTTTTTTTTCCTGCCCAGTCATCTTAATTGATTTTACTTATTTATTTCGTACATGTTTGTGCGTAGCATTAATATGGTTTTAAAATTCAGAGGACACCTGCGTGGCTCAGTCAGTTAAGCCTTTGACTCTTGATTCAGGTCGCGATCTCGCGGTTCATGGGACTAAGCACCACACTAGACTCTGGGCTGATGCATGGAGCCTGCTTGGGATTCTCTCTCTCTGCCCTGCCCCTGCTCACGTGCTCTCTCTCACAAAATAAATAAACATTAGAAAACTTTTTAAAAATGAAGTAAATAAAAAATTAAAAAGCCGGAACTATATAGAAAGAGATACCCAAACGTCCCTCCTCACCATCCTTCTACCCCATTCCCACTGTCCCAACATTTCCACTTCATTCCTACTCACCCCACCCCCATAGGCACACTTGTTTCTGATTTTCTGTGCTCCTTTTGGTACCAATGTGCAGATACGTGTGAATTTCTCATTTTCCTGACTTACAAAAGGTCATATACTACACTTCTCTTTTGCACTTGCGGCTCCGTGTGGATAGTATTAAGCAATGAAGTAGTGGTGAGGCTGGGGAGGATGACACATGTACAGTAAGGGGGGCAAATCCATACAAGGCAGCGAGAGACCACATCTGCTTAGGAAAGGTCTTACAGAGGAGGCTGGGTTCGAACAGTGTCTTCAGAATGGGTGATATGACAGAGATGCGAGGGTTTTCTCTAGACATTGAGAGGGGAGGAGGGGACTATCTGGTAGACTAGTTGGATGGCAGAGAAGGGGACTGAGGTCAGGGACGTCTGTTCAGGGGAGCTCACAGGGGTGGGCATGAAGAATGTGAATATTTGGGGAGGAGTGCGATTGGATGGTGATAAGGCAGGAAGTAAAGCCTGAGTGTTGTGTGCTCTTCTTGGTTTATGGGGTTCAGAGAGAATTTAGAGATCAGCTAGCAATTTGTTTTAAACTGACACTGTGCCTACATATTCTAGAGGAGGAAACTGAGGCCTGCAGATGTAAGGGGACTTAGCAAAGTATCACAGCCAGGCAGTAGAGTTGGAAATAGTCGTGCTTTTGACTCACAGTCCCCCTGCTCTTTTTCTCAGGATCTAAGATTTCTGAAGAACATGAGGCAGCCTTGTGTTTCTCAGACCTGGCAGTTGTCAGACCCGGTCAGCTTGTGTGTGGATTTATAGTTCATTTAATCTCAAATCCTAAATTTCAACCAGACTAACAGCAACTTTAAATGAGCCTGTTATAGGCTGAATTCTTGTCCCCTCTCAAAATTCATATATTGAAGTCTCAACCTGAAGTACCTCCTAGTATGATCGTATTTGAAAATAGGGCCTTCAAGAGGAAAATAAGTTAAAATGAGATCGTTAGGGAGAGCCTTAATCCAATACTACCGGTGTCTTTATAAGAATAGAAGATTAAGACACAGATACGCACAGAGAAAGGACCAACTGAAGATACAGAGAGAAGACAGCCATCTGAGAGCCCAGGAGAGAGGCCCTGGAGAGAACCAACCTTGATTTGGACACCTTGATCTAGGCCTTTTTGTGTCCAGAAACATGAGAAAATAAGTCTCTGTTGTTTAAACCCCCCAGCCTGTGGTACTTTGTTACGGCAGCTGGAGCAAACTATGATACAACCGTAACCGGCTCTTCAGGGCTGCTGGTGGGATCTCATCCCAGTCTGATGTCTAAGCCCCCAATTATTGTAGCTCCTCAGCCTCCCTTTGTAGGGCCCTATCTTATGTCACCCACTAGCCACCTTGCCCAGAGACAAAAGAATGGTGGAGGGGAGTCTGCCGTGGTGCAGACAAGAGCAGAGGGCAGGTCCGGCCTGCCTGATGCGGTCGTTCACGATCAACAGATCCTTAACCTTATGGGATTGAAGGGTGCAGTTGGTCTAGGTGTCTTTCAAACCATTTCCAACTGCTAGATTCTACAAGTAATACGGAAAGAAACTCTTTGTTGGTTTTAAATGCATATCCAGAGGTTTAAAGTTGCTTTAAAAATCATTTTTTTAATTAAAAAAACTTTTTTTTCATATCCTCTGCTTCACTATACACTTTCTGCAAGAAGATATTAAGACTTTTAAATAAGGTGGTGAGATTATGATTTATTTTAATATTCTTCTTTATCACTTTCTGGATTTTTAAAATTTTCTTTAATAAATGCACATGATTTTTATGGCCAAGGTTGGGGAAATAGGGATTGCAAAGGTGGAAAGCATTCCAATCTTGTGTTAGAGCCAGACACCAGTAAATTAATCTTCTTAGTTTCAAGGAATTCCAAAGGAGGGAAGCTCAGTTTTAAATGAATGGATAATGAGAATAGTTGTAGGATGGGGGGTGTGTAAAGCTCTTATTCAAGAGAACTATTCAGTTCCTCTACAGAGGGGAAAAAACTAATAATCTTTCTAATGCTAATAATGGTAATGAAACAATGTGTATGATTTTATATTAATTGACATGTGGTGTATAAAAGTGGATAAAGATCTAAGAGCAATAAAATATGAAAATACTAGCCAAGCTGAGAATAGAAAAAGCTGTCACAAGATGTCTGTGATTCGTTATTTGGGTTATGGCAAAGCGTATGTGTTAATAGACTCGCAACATCATGGAAAAACTTCTGTTGGAATCCTGGCTTGGTCTTGACTGTACTTGGGAGGAAGAAGGTGAAGACGATAGTATAATTTAAAATTAGAAAAAAGAAGAGAAAAGAATTGTTGGATTAAAAAATATTTTTAGCCACCCCCACCCCCCACCAAAAAAATAGAATTCGAAAAAAGGAACTGGATTCAGAAATTGTAGAGATAGCCAAATGGTCTCACAAGAAAAATGAGAACATTTCACCATAACTTCAAGTATAATTCCTCAAGCTACTGTTATTTCAGTTACTAATAATTAAAATAATGCAGTTGAGAATATTGGGACTAGGCAGGTAAGAGAGTATTCTAATTATTATCGGTTAGCCAAATGTAATCAAACCTTCCCATTTTAGAATGCCCTTTGATAATCTGGCTTCTTATTGTCTTTTCCTGTGGATCTTTTCTAAGCACAGGTAAAATACACCCCCTTGTCATATGGAGAACAGATCTTGACAAATGGGATTGCTTCCAGGCCTTTTTCTAGATCACTAACCAAAACAAACTGGTGATGAAAGTCCCTCCGCCTCTCTGCACATTTCCGAGTAAATTGCCTGTTCCTACACGTGCTCAGCCTCAGGGATACAGGTACCGATAACCTGAGCCCGACTCTTTGGTATTGATTGCGGGAGCAATCACTCCTCCTGTGTCCTCTTTTGTAGAGAGCCAGGATCATTTTGGAAACAGATGGTTTCACCTCAGGAGTCCATGTGCTGTCAGGATTTGTGTGTGTGTGTGTGTGTGTGTGTGTGTGTGTGTGTGTGTGTGTGTGTGTGTAAGACATTTTATATGTGCCTTGAGTGACCTTTCCAAGAATCTCACACAGCTTGTGGACATTCAGGTCTGTTCCCTGGATTTCTCTTAAATGCATAGCCAGCTGTGTCGGTTCCCTTAACCCCTCCCGTGCCTGCTCAAGGTTAAGTGTGGCAGTCAGCTCTTTAGTAAGTGTCCAGAGGGTAATTACCCAGATGCACCTGGGTGGGGTTTAACCCCTTGCACCCTCACCTTCTCTGCCAGAGTCATGGGGGAGATTCAGAAGTTCAAGAGAAGAACAGCTAGTGAAATTACTTCTCTCTCCTGAGGTAACTTGATCTTGTCAAACAATGCTTTTTACAGAACATATGTGCTTTAGTTTTACTTTAAGTGTCTGAAGGAACATTCTCCATCTTGCTCACCACCGAGGCACATGCACAATAAAGAAAAACCCTCCGTTGGTTCTACGTGAGGCTTTATCATTATTGTTATTATTGTTTTGTCAAGAGAAAAGCCACTAACTTTCCCAAATCAAGATGAAGCGAATACTGCCATGTCACTTCATCCAGCGCCAGAGGCAGGAGGGAAAAGTTGTGAAAATTCAATTCAGGGAAGACCAGAAGGAAACCAAAATGACTTGTCCAGAAATGAGTATTCAGCTGTTGTTCCGGGGCTGGGTTTTGGGTGAAGAGAAAGTCAGTGTTATTTTAAAAAATAAAGCATGGAACCGCTCAGATTATGAACTACTCGCCACAATACGCACCTCTAGATGCGCCAGGTCTGATTCATGCTGGAGACGAGGTCAGGTCTCACGGTGGAGGATGTTCTAGGTGGAAGGTGGTTATTACCTTGTCCAGGCCATGGTGGCATAGCGGCACGTCGGACGGGGACTTGGGGATGCCCTAGAGGTGGAGTCTAACGTGTGACGAACATGAGCTTTGGTGGCCTGTTGTCAGCTCTGTATGCAACCTTCGGCAAGTTGCTAAAGCTGTCTGAGTCTCAGTTTCCCTCTCTGAAAAGGGGGTATTGATGCCCATGTCATCGAGTTGTTGTAAAAATGAAATGAGGGGCACCTGGCTGGCTCAGTCGGTAGAGCATGTGGCTCTTGATCTTGAGGTTGTGAGTTCGAACCCCATCCTGGGGTTAGAGCTTACTTAAAAAAAAAAAAAAGAAATGAAAATAACTGTGCCAGGTGTGTAGTGCATGCCAGGCACATGACAAACACTCAAGTAGTAGGTAGCTGTTATTCTATGCTTGCAAATACAGCGCCGCCATGACAGATTTGTGATGTGGGATAATTCATGCTGTGCAGGTGACTGACCTTTGGTCTTCTTATCTATAAAATGTCAAGTTTTAAGCTGTAGCCCCTTCTAGTTCTAAAATTCAGTGAGTCTTTGGAGCCCCTCTTAAACTCTTAAGAATATTTCCTATGCCCAGCAGTGGGTGGAGTTGCCAGACTTCAGGTTAAGTTCTTGCCACGGGGTGATTAGAACTTGTCTTGGGTCTTAGGCAGTTCTCTGCACCCTGGTAGCAAGGCAGGAGAAAGTCTTCTTATGGACCTAATAATCCTTCCATATCCCAAATCCGTATTCTCCTGCATCTCAAACTTCTAATCTCCCTTACTACTTTAAGATAATATCTCATGTGTAGGTAGTACATTGCTGCTTCCAGACTAGCTTAGTATATATTATGACCCTGAGTCTGCATAACAGTTCCACAGGGCAGGTTCCTTATCATCCTCAATTTACAGATGAAGAAACTGAGGGCTGGATTTGCCGAGATCACGTCGTCAAGAGCTGGCAGATAGGCAGTTCATACTCCTGTCTTTACTGCAAAAACTCAACTTTCTGCCGCTGAACAAGGCTCCCTTGTAAAGAAAGGAGTGGAGTCTTTTGTTTCTAAATGAGGAGGAGAGGCAAAGAAAAAGATGAAGTCACATATGGAAATAGGATATAGAAATGCTGATTCCTTCATGAGTCACAAGCTCAGGCCTGTGATTCCCAACATCTTTTCATGTGAGTACCTTTTTATTCAAACAGAAGAGTATTATTTCATCATATGTGTAAAATACAGATGGACAAAAACAAAGATAATAAAAGCTACTCTTGCTCTGGTGATAACCACTTTTTTACATTTTGATGTGGTAACTTTCTGGAGTTGTTTTTCGTATTTGTATATTGACGTGTATATGAATGCATATACTGTTTAAGAACCATCTTTAGAAGGCGCCTGGGTGGCTCAGTTGGTGAAGCATCGAACTTCGGCTCAGGTCAGGATCTCACCATCTGTGAGCTTGAGCCTCGCTCCGGTTCTCTCACCCTCCCTTTCTTTCTCTCTCTCTGCACCTCGCTCATTCACGCCCTCTCTCTCTTAAATAGATAAAGAAGTAGAATAATAAAAGAATTTAAAAAAAGAACCATCTTTAGTAACGAAAACTGATATAAGTTGCCCACAGACAGGTGTAGGGGACCCAGATTCTGCATCTCCCCAGAATGGCTTGCCTCCTGCCCCTTGGTCCCTAGGCTGCTTGCTCCATGGAGAACTGGCTGTCATTCCTACCACCTCATTCCCTGGGGCAGCTCAGCTTCTGTAGTTCCTGCTGCAGTGGAACCCAGCAATGTCAGCACCCATGCCTGACTCATCTCGTAGCAAGAAACCCTGGCTTGTCGCATGGTGCCAGGACTCAGATGAAACAGGGTGCCAGGGGGTGGGCCCCAGCTTCTCCAGAGGCTTTCTATAGAGGCTGGCTGATACACGCAGACACGCAAGGGGATAGAAAGGTGAACCTCAGCCAAGAGGAGACAGCAGAGGGGGAGGCTGTTCTGAGCCATGGTGGATTCTATATACCCTTGTCCTGGTGAACAAGCAGCCAGCAGCTTCTTGTGAGGTTGTGACAGCTTGGTAATTAACATGTCACCTTGTTTCTGCTTTATCTCCTTTCCTACCATGCCTTCTTCTCCAGCTTTTACCAGGGCTGGCACTCCCCCCCCCCATAATGGTTTTGCACACTTTCCCCCAGGTTCTTTTGTTTTAACCTAGAAAACTGAGCAGAGTTGATGGCCATGAAATTTATACTATCTCTCTGTTCACTAAGTACGTACGAAAAAAAATACCCCAAAGGCAATCACTTCTAGTGAATGTGGATTTTATTAATGACAACCGCATCTGTATGCACTTGAAGAAAAGTCGTGTATCGAAGTTGTCTTCAGATATCATTTGGTGATAGGTGGATCGAAGGACCCCTGAAGCCACTCCATCCCTCTCCCTACCCTTAGGTCCCCAGGAAGGTCTGAAATCCTTGGTTGGTTGTTTAGGTGAGATATAGGTCATCACAGCTATTTTACCCTTAACTTGACCTTCCTGCTGCCGTTGAATATTCTCAGACATAAATGTCGTGCATCCAGCCTCATCTGCCTGCCGCCTTTCAAGTGTGTGAAGTACTGAAGTCTGTGCACATTTTCCCAGAGCGAGGCGCTCTACACATCTGGGTCAACTTTATTCCAGTTTTCTTTCCTTTCCTTTCTTTTTTTTTTTTTTTCAGTCAGTCAGTGTGAGTAACTGCTACACGAAACCGTGAAGAAAATGGAATAAATATGTTGGAAATGCTAGAAAGTGATCTGCAGTTGTTTATTCTCCCCAGTCTCACTTCCTGGGCTTATTTTTAAGCATTCAAAGAGTTTCAGCAATCTTTGAGAGTGTTTGGCATGCTGGGAAAAAAAAAAAAAAAGGTCTGTTCTCTAATATGAAAGAACTTCCACGCTGTGTTTCCTGGTTTGAAAGTGTATGAGAGAGAGAGGGGAAAACCAGTCTCAGGGGACAGGGCCTCTCATGTGCTGATGCAAGTTCTCTTAATAAGACACTTAGTCTATGACCTCATCATTCAGTGCACTTCATCTATTAAGCAGTATTCACGGGGCTCCTTTTTGTTTTGCTAGGGCAGGGATACTATCTTGTATATCTTTGTGTTCTCCAACAGTGCTGACATATCTAACAGGTACTGCCTAAACACCTTGAATGATGAGGTGGATGGTGAATTTTTCAATGTAAATAATGGTGAGTTGCACAGGGTGTCCATATTTCAAAAAACAGATGCTAGAAACACAATTTATGTATAAACAATTAGGGAGAGCAAGGCAGTGTATTTGTACAATGTACTGTTTTCAGGCAGAGCTCATTGGTGGTGTTCACAGTAAGCGCCCGTTGGCTGGTTTAGGCAGAAACAGAGAAAAGACATCAGTCAAGGTAGAAATGGTGAAGAAAGGCTTCTGTCCCAGGTTCTCTTGGGAGGTGTTGGGGGATGAGATGGTGGGCTCTGGACTCAGAATCCTGAGTTCTAGTTTTGTCTCTTAAAATCTGGTCTAGCCTTTGGGGCCTGTCTCCTTCATGAAGGTTTTCCTGATCTCTGAACTAGGTCATTAACCTCCTAGGACCTCATAGTTCTGTGTTGGGACCTTTCTCCTGGCTCTGCTGCTGGATGGCCATGTGTGTTCTTGTCTGTTACCTTCCACTAGAATACGAATAAGGTCTAGACTCTTCCTGACTCATCCATTTGACCCCTAGAGTGCCTACCATGGTGCCTTCTACTCAGTCCACTGCACAGATGCTTATAGAAGCAGACTTACCAACCCAGAGTTTCAGAATAATAAGAACATTCCTCCCATGCAGGGCTTTTGTAGTGTAGCGGCTTGAATCGTGGCCCCTAAAATGTTATATCTATGCTCTGGAATCTGTGAATGTGCCCTTATTTAAAAAAGTATCTTACAAATGTGAGTTGAGGATTTGTGCCTTTGGACCTGTCCCTAGGGTAGTTATCCTTCACCGTACATAATTACAGGTTTAATGATCCTTGTTTTGAGTAGCTCACAATGAAATAATTAATTATACTTAGAATCAATAGGAATTATGACTGATGATACTGAATGATACCTTGATACCACAGGAGACAATGATGTTGGTCTCTATTAGCTTACTAGCGATGGTGGGTAGAAGGGTGGCTTCCCACATCCTAATCCCCAGAAACTGTGAATGTGATATTATTTGGAAAAAAGTGTCTTTGTAGGTATAATTAAGGGTTTTAAGATGAGATCATCTGAATCACCTGGGTGGGCCCTAAAGCCAAGGACAAGTGTCCTTAGAAGATACATAAGAAGAGAAGACAGGAGTCCATGGCAAGACAGAGGCAAAAATTGCAGCGTTGCAACCACAAGTCAAGGACTGGAGCCACCCAATGCTGGAAAGGGCGAGGAAGGACTCTCCCCTGGAGCTTTGGAAGGAAGTATGGCCCCGTTGATAGTCTGATTTCAGATTCTGGCACCCAGGTCTTTGAGAGAATAAATTCCTCTTGTTTTAAGCCACCAAGTACATGATTATTGGTTATGGCAGCCCTAGGCAATAGATACGTGTAGGTTGGGTTGAAATTTCTATTCTATCCATAACTAGCGATACATTTCTTAAGGGTAGGGACAATGTCTGTCTTGTTCCCAGTGGGGGCCCCCTGTGCCTAGTGGAATGACAGATACATAATAAATTCATTAAATGTTAATTCCTTTCTCCTTCTTTCCTCCCTATTGTCCAAAGTTCTCTGTTTGCTGGTAAGAGTAGAAGTGGTTCCAGAACATACTTCTGTTCTTCTTTAGTTTCCTATTTGTGGCAGAGATTGTTAGTTTATTTTTCCCCCAGTATGTGTTCTCTTCTTCTTTTATGATGATAGAGTACCTGAGCTTTGACCTCCCTTTGCATCTGGGTAGGGCTATGCCTCCGTGTTCTGGCCAGTAGGTTTTAAGTGGAAGTGTTGTGAGGTAGCTCCCCACCTAGGGCTGGGGAGCACTGATTTGGGCAGGGCCTACAACCCTGTGTGCAACAGAGCCATCGTACCGGTGCTGGGCTGCACGCTTCTGGATTTTTGTGTCGGAGGGAAATAAAGCTCTTGTGTGAGCCATTGTTACTGGTTGTGTGTGTGTGGTGTGATTTATCATCGCCTACAGCTTTGGGACTGCAGGGCATTATTTGCTCTGAGGAGACAGAAATCAAATGAGAGGTAATTTGAGCTTCTCCTTCACTGTACTGTTTCAAAATGTGGCCTCAATTTTTAAACTTTATTTATTTATTTTTGAAAGAGAGGGTAGGGTGGGGGGGGCAGCACAGAGCGCACATGAATGAGCAGGGGAGGGCAGAGAGAGAGGGAGAGAATCCCAAGCAGGCTCTGTGCTGTCAGCACTGATCCTGACTTGGGGCTTGATCTCAGAAACTGTGAAATCAAGACCTGAGCAGAAATCAAGAGTCGAATGCTTAACCGACCAAGCCACCCAGGTGCTCCTGTGACCTTCAGTTTTAACCGAGGAAGCCTGCGGCATAAACTCTCGAGTTAAACAGCCCTGAGTTCGAACCTTGGCTTTACTCTTCCCTCCTGTGGAGTGACCTAAGCTCCCTGAGCGTCAGTGTTCTCATCCGTAAAATGGAGATGCTGATAGCTACTATTGGGATTGTTGTTCTGGGCTTTAGAATGATATCATGTCCGTTAGTAGATTCTGTTGTAATATTATATTTTTATTTTGTTTGGACTAGTGAAATTGCCAAGGCTGCTGTCCCAGGAAAGGAGGAAACAAAAAACTGAGTGAATAAAAAGTTTAAGCCGTAAAGCATTAAAAGGAACACTTTGACTTACACAGGGGATATACTTGGGGGGCTGGGGAAGGAAGTCCTGTTCAAGCCGTGGGTATCAGGTTTTAGCCACGGATGAGACTGGATTTTTCTACTCCTTCGGCAAACATTTCTTGGACTCCTCCCAGATGTCGTATGTGTAGGGCACACAGAGATAGATTAAGACGTAGTCTTGGTCTCTGTCCTTCGTCTAATGGGAAAGACAAAGATTATTATAAGGCAAGGAGGAAACTGCTCTAAATGCAGCATTCACGGAGTGCTGGGGGAGCACCGGGGTCTGTCTACAGGAATTGAAGAAAGGCAGACCTGTTCCCATTCAGATTGGGTCTTGAAGGATGAGCAGGAGTTCACCAGAAAGGACGTACAGTTTAGGAAGGGACAATCACATGGACAAAGACACAGAGACAGAAGGGAGCAAAAGCATGATGATGGTTGCGGCTGGCCTATTCCACACAGGAGGTGGGAGGGAAAGGTTAGGGGCTGCAGATGTATCCAGGGCGCTGCTGCCTACAGAGCCGGATTGCCTGTTTTATTTCGGGAAGGCCAAGGACCTTTTAAAGGAAGGGAATGATGTGAGCAGTTCTCATCTGATACTTCTGCTTCTCTCTCTGTACTTTTCACTTGGAATCCTGCCACTTTGGGCAGAGGAGGAGAATCTTCTGGCAGTCATGGGAGACACAGATATCCTTTATCTTGGTGGAGATTAACAAAACAAATTAACTTAGGGTGTGAGGAGAAGCCCTCCAGATGAAAAATGGGCAAACCCCGATGAGGTTGCTGGTAGTGGTGCCAATCTTTCCTAACTTTACTTGGCTGGGTCATTCATTTTGATTTTGATTTTTTCCTTCTTTTAAAAAACTGTTGTGTTTCTAAAAGACACAGTTAAAACACACAGTTTTTTCTAGTTGGAAAAAAAAAAAAAGGCTCCGCCTTTCAGAATGCAGTGCGGTTTTACTTCTGGTAAGAAGTGAAGAAGATAGAGCTTCTGGATTTTTCTATGGTGATAGAGGGCATAGTGTGTAAATGCAGGTTACAAAAGTATATCTCCAACATGATCTCAAATTAAGGAAAACAGTATATGCATATGTAATATGAATCACCTGTTGGGTTATAGGATTTTTTCTGTATTTTCCAGATTTTTTTTTTTTTAGGGAGCAAATGAATCTTAAGTGTTTTGAACAAAAATTCTCAGTGTCTGTCATCCCTCTACCTAACCTGTGAAACAAAACAAATTTCTTGGGAGGAGGAAGGATAGAATTAGAGGCTGTGTGTTTCGGAAAGCATTTCTCTCTTCTCCAGTTGATTAACTTTCACTGAGCCGTTGCTAAAGATTTCGATGGTCATTTCATTATTCATTCCACGCGCATTTATTGAGCAACTACTCAGCAACCAGCCACACCTTTCTGGGCAGGTTGGTTTTAGACGGAAAGCCAGTTCCTGGCTGGCCCCACCCCCTCCCCCTGAGGTTTTCTTAGCTGGGCTCAGCGTGGCCACAACACCCTGTGATTCTGTCATCGCCTCTCTTGCTGCGAGGGGCCACTCCGGAGCCCTTCACAAACAGGCTGTCCAGGCTGTTTGGATAAGAGCAGGGAAAAGACAATAATAAACTCGGGAGGATGGCATGGCCAAGGCGGTTCACACTGAGGCTTTTTAATGGCTTTTCACACACGAGGAGCACTTTTTTCTCTGTACTTCAAAACGCTCTTCTCACACGACCACCCTGTAAATGCCAGGCTCTCCTGGCAGGCTTCTGTAACTGAGCGGCCTCAAGTTCAAGGGAAGGTTCTGGTTGTTTCTTCTGAGAACAGACATACATATCAGAGACCCCTCTGCCCGCGTAAGGGGCTGTAGGTTAGATATGCAGAGTGATGGCCATGTTTTAGAAGCTACGTTAGGTGTTTTAAGAATAGGTAGTATTTTGAAGAAAGTTTTACAAAAAAAAAAAAATAATAGTAATGATTGGCCATCAGTAGCTTTCACTCTCTCTTTTTCAGCACCAGCTGAATAACCAGGACCCTGAAGTGAACCAGAGTATTCAGGAAGGTGAAGCACAGAGGGAAATGTTTTAATAGAAACAGACTTTTTGTTGTGACAAATTATATGTGAAGTTTCAGGTACAGACCCTCAAGGCCGTGATGGCTTCAAGCACGTTCAAGTGTGGTCGGAAAGAAAAAGCTGCCCCCACCTGGTTTATTGTGTGGTTGTGCTTCCTGTGGGGAGAGGATGGGCAGGAGGAGAGAGCAAGGAACACGATCCAGGTTACCGTTGAGGTCAGGCTCTGGCCATCCCCAGCTCACATCAGAGAGAGAGAGAGAGACAGAGACGGAGAGCTAGAGGGAGAGAGAGTGTACACGCTGAAGCCGTTAGGCAAAACTGAGAACTTGTAAGTTGAGGTAGAAAGTCCAAATTCCTTCAACGGCTGTCAAGGCTTTTTACAGACTGATCCTTTTCAGATTGTCTGTCCTACGAACCTGTCCACGTGCTAAATGTCGCTCTTCTTCTGTCCCTGGCAAACTCTACGTAAGCGATAAGCTCCAAAGTGATCAGTGAAGTCTCAGCCACTTCACTCTTTCCTGTGGCTTCCATGTTACTTGGCTCATGAGCCCTGTGAGAATTGACAGTCACAGTGTGGAGGAGCAGATGGGGTCTGGGAGAGGCTCTCGAGTAAACTGGCACAGAATCACATGAGATAATACACGTGAAGGTTGTTGACTGCAAAGCACTGTAATGGTGTGGTCATCGCTGCCCTTTATTGAATACATGCCTGCCGTTGTCTCATTAAGTCCTGACAACAACCACTTGAAGGTAGGTATTATGATCATCTTCCTTTTCAAGATGAGAGAATTGAGTCTCAGAGTGGTTAAGAAGTAGCCTTCCCAAGGCCACAGAAATAAAAGTGGCAAAGTTAGAATTTAAGCCCGGTTCCGATTCTGCAGTCTTGACCCACAGCACCATATAGCTAGGCTGGTGGGAACTCAGACAGGAAAGGGATATCCCCTCAAAGCCATCAAAGCCGGGGTGTTACTGCCAGCTAATGTATAGTATGGGGGTGGCATAGGGTTCTAGAAAGGTGCCTGTAAAAATTGTTTGGGCATCTGAGTTCATTGTTGGGGAGAAAAACAGGCTTTGTGGAGAGTGTTTACCTCACCTACACCTTAGGGTTTAATAGCAGAGTTGGAGAACAGAGAATGGAAGAACCTACATGAAAAAAGGCTGGGGGTGGGTTGGAATGTAAGATATTGGTGGTGGGGGGAGAGGCACGAGAATGTGGCTTTTTTGGTCGCTTCTTGTTACTGTCAAGGACTTAGAACTCCCAGCATTTCCCACCCACTTCTCACCCCCTTTCATCAAGATTCAAGATGGTTGCCACCTAGCAACTAGGAATAGCTGTTCTTACAGTGGCCCTTACCTGAGGTGGTTCTGCTTCCTCCGGCTCGGAGACAGTTTTGATTGTCATAGTGATTGGCAGGGGTGGGGTGTGTTGGTTGTGTGTGAAGAGATGGGCTTGGCACTTGGTGCCCCCTGAGTAAAATATGCTAAATATCTTGCAATATATAGGTCAGTCCTGCCCAAGGAAGAATTCTCCCACTCCAGAGTATCTTCTGCAAAGAGATAGTGTGGGGTCACCCTCTCCCAGTACATATGTAGACTTACCCCTGGGCCACCGCAGTGTCCCTCTGGGAAGCCTGATTCTGTTCCTGATATCCCTCCCTGTCAAACACACGACAACGACCTAGGTGTTTTATCCCCAATCCACACCTAACCTCCAGAAACTTCTTTTTATGCTGCTTCCGAAGCTTATAACTGTAAATAAAAATGCCTGCCCTATTTTCCTTCCCCTGCAGTGTCCCCTGCAGCCGAGGCCGTTTAAGGAAAATGCTGCCCCGATAGGTTTTCATAACCTTCCTCTTAGTATGAACAATAACTGGAAAATGATCCGTCTGCTCTGGCTACCATTGTGGTCGGGAAGGGGATAAAGAGAGCATTCAGGGGGCCAGGCCCTTCTCGGCAAGGGCTCATCAAGGTGGAAAGCCAAGTGGCACATACCTGGGGAGAAAGTATAAAAGGAGCAGGGGCGGGGGAGTGGTAGGGATTGAGGAAAAGCCTAATAACATGGTAATAAGAGATAACAGGCTACCGAACCCCAGTGAAGCTGGGAATAAAAGAGCCCAGTGCCTCACAAATACAGGATTGAATGAGTTTCATGTTTAATGTAAATACACCTGCCATTTGTTCTCTGAAGCATTGGTTCCAGGGTTTAAGATAAAATAGCATTTTGAACACTGTGCCAGTGTAATTTGCCTTTCCCCATGCGCTGACTGTACACTTTGTTCCCAAACAGTCCCTAGTGACAAAATATTGCTCTGGCCCGCTCGGAGGTCACACCTCCTGCCATTTCCCTTAGCCAGCTCTGCTTCTACCTGGCCTTCCTCTAAGACTCTTGGGCCGCTGACAGCGCGGAGAGACAGGAGGCAGTTGGCCAGGAGTAATATGTGCTCATGGCCGAGGTAGGCCATTTTACTCTCCTGCTTCAGAGTTTTCCCCTGCATTCAGTAGAAAGACTGGAACCCTCCATCTCTCCTGCAAAGCTCCTGCCTGCCTTTGGCCTCAAGTCCTCTCCTTGGCCCGTCGGCCTCAGCTACCAGACCTGCTTGCTTTCCATTCCTGGGCTGTTAACTAGACATCATTTCTCTCCCTGAGCCCACTCTCATGCCAGCAGAGACTGGGTCCCCTCCTACATTTGGTCACGGTGCCGTATACTTTTCCTTCATGGCCCTTTTCCCAGTTTATAATTATATATTTGTGTGATTACTTGATTTAATGTCTTTCCCTGCCACTGGACTGTGGTCTCCACGAGTAAATCTGCTTTGTGCACCATAGTAATTCTGGCACTCAGCACCAGCCTGACATGTGGTAGGTATTCAATCAATGTTCGTTTAATGAGTGAGTTATTGAATATATTACAGACAGATTAGAAAGTACAAATAAGGAAATAGGAGGCAATAATATAAAAAGCAATTGCAATCTTACAATCAAAGAAAAAATACTTTCAGGTTTTTTCTTTTTTGGTGAATACCTCTCTTGATTTTTTTCATTCTACGAAACAGTATTATTGTTTTCCACTTAATATTATAAAGAAGATTAAATAACCATTCCATTTCTTTAGTTTACCATCATTTTATTTAACCCCTATTGTTAGACCCCAGTTTGATTATGTGATCTGTGTTTCATGGAAACTGATGGAAAATGATAAAGAATTGGGTCATGTTTATTTACCCAGTCAGCATTTATCCGAAAGGAGTATAAAATGTGAAATTGGGACTGGCTGTCCAGAAAAACGGAGACATGTGGCAGATGGAACTCTAGACCACATGGAGGGAGCCCCGGTCACGGGAAATGGCTGTGGTTGCTGGAGGGGAAAATGGCGGGGCTCTTAAGGAGTTGCCACCTGCTGCTGGTGGGAGTAACGTTGTTGTAGGGAAGCCACAGTGCATTATGGCAGGATCTTTGTTAGCTCAGTGATGTGGGCAAGCAAAATGGCTCCCTTGGCATTATCTGGGAGCTTCTAGGGCTGATAGGGTAGTGACTAAGGGTGGGGAGAGAATCCCTTAGTACTGTTTTCCTAGGCTAGTGCTGCGTGGAGAAGATGAGGCAGCTGGCCCAGAGCCAGGAATCACCACCATCATCCCATCTCTCTGACTCTTATTTACTGCCCCCTTGTGGCTGCCCTGGTTGTTAACTCTGACCTGGGTGCCTTGGTACCTGTGGTAAACTAAGCTAGACTCTCAGGTTGGATTTGGGTGACCGGTACAGAAAGAGGTTTTAGGAATTTTTGTTAGAGATTCACCAGTTTGTACTTCCTGCCGAAGGGTCCCTCCACAAGTCGAGATGGTAGAAGGCTGACTGTATTTCAAAAACCACCGCCACACACAGAATGCTTAGTATGGATAGATGCGTTATACTGCGTAAGTTTCACAGCAATATGATGAGGTCGTTTCCACTATTATCCGCAATTTGTAAACGAAGTTTTTGAGACTTGGAGAGTGTCGCAACCAGAATTTGAACACAGGTCTGTTTGCCTCCAGACCCCGGTCCTTTTTAACCATTAGTTTTGAAGAATCCCGGTAGGTTCTTAAGAACGAGTCGTGCTACTTTCTAGAGCATTCGTGACCCAACACTATGCATTGAAACAAGGCAAGCTCTGTGCTCCCTTTTGGGGAAAGTTAATATTTCACATGCTCTTGAGAATTTAGGAGCTTGGTAAAAACTTACTATTAAACAGGGATTTTCTTTAATTCCTTTTGTTTAAAGATTTTCATGTGAAACACTCTATGTACTGTGCCTCCCTCTGAGACGTCAGTGGTGCCAGAGACCGTTAGGGAGTTTGTGTAAATAGAGAGCGGGCCAAATACTGCCCACACAAGTCGTGAGGCTCGGGCTGAGCGTGTGGACCAGTTTCACGGTTGGCCCAGGGCTCCGCGGAGTGTCCCGAGATCCTGCAGGTCTGTGGCCAGACAATGCCAGCAGAGGCCAAGTCAACTTGGTTCCGTAGGTGCCTTAGACTCCAGCCGGCCAGGAGATGAAGACCGGTCTGAAGTATCTTTCACCATTCACGTTAAGGGATAAATTTGCCAAGGAAATAAAACTAGTTAGTCTCGAAAGATCAATCTTAACTACCGTTAATGCACATCTCGATGCTTTTTTTTTTTCAACTGACACTTCTTACAAAAGACAGAAGTATCTAGAGAGTAAATAACAGGACAAAAATGCTTTGAAACATCTTTGAAATGATGGTTCAGTGCACAGGGTTAAAGGGTAGAACTGGTTCTCTTCAAGCATTTCTTAAATTGCCTCATTTTTATTTTACTTTGTTTGGGGAAGGACTGCATTCTATTGACACATTGAGAAAAAAAATTACTTTTTGTTTTTCTAAAACTAATAGGAGCTTAGGCATTATGATTAAGAACCAAAAAGAGCCAAATCCGATGAATGCCTCCTTTCTTAAGCTGCAAAATTTAATAGCTGCCACAGAGAGTTTTTTCTTTTAATCAGCAAGAAATTTATTTTGTCCTTGACATTTTATGCCAAAAATCAGCCTAGAGAGTGTGTTTTATAGCCTGAGCTGAATTGCCCTGCAGGTAGTTTTCCTGTGAGTAGTGTTCATTGAATTGGCTTTTTTGCATTAGATAGCAAACCAATATCAATGTAGTAGATAACCTTTCGGTGTGTCTGAAAGATAAAAGAAACTTAAGCAGAGACAGCCGAGCATTATGGGTAAGTGCCTAGTTTCGTATGGGAACAAAAGATGGGTACCATTGGCATCGCTACTTCCTAATTCCGCGACCTTGATAAATTACCCTCTCAGAGCCGGTTTCTTCTTTCATTTGGGGACCGTAATAGTGCCAACATCATCACATTATAGTGATGGTTAAAATGTGATGATTAATACACCTAAAGCATTTAGCACAGCCCTTAGCTGAGTGTTCAGTGTTAGTGATGCGCACTATTACAATCTAAAACTTTGCCTCAGATGGGGCACCTGGGGGCTCGGTTGGTAAGCAGCCAACTTCGGCTCAGGTCATGATCTCATGGTTTGTTGAATTTGAGCCCTGCATCGGGCTCTGTGCTGACAGCTCAGAGCCTGGAGCCTGCTTCAGAGTCTGTGTTTCCTTCTCTCTCTGCCGCTCCCCTGCTCACACTCTGTCTTTTTCTCTTTGTCAAAAATAAATAAAAAAAAAAACATTTAAAAAATTTTAAAAAATAAATAAAACTTTGCCTCAGAGAAGGCCTTCTTATGATTTGGCGATAGAAGGAATGAGCAGAAAAAATAAGATGGTTCGACTATCTAGAAAAACTACCCAATATAAGTTTAGCACAAAATAAATGCAGGTTAAGATACTGAAAGCTGATTTTGTTTCTTAAATGTCACAGAAAAGCAGTTATTTTGTTAAAAGTGATGAGAAATCCATATGAAACCTCTCGCCTTTCTATTATCTGTTTGTAAAGAGAGCCGGGGCAATCCGCAAACCCTGAGCACCTGTTCAGCGCAAGGAACAGTGTTTGGCATATGAGAGAGCTCAAAGAAATGTGAGGTGCAATCCCTGTGCTGGTGGAAGTTCTGGTGAACCTTGAGAGTTAAAAATAAAAACTGATTCACATAACAACACCTAGCTGCCATGTGTGTGGGGGCGGGTGGGAGGAGAGACCCCAGGCCCAAGTGTTGGTGATGGGAAGCGGGGTGGGTTTGAGCTGCTGTTTAAAGGATGGCAAGTAGGAGAGAAGTGGGAAAGTCTCTTCCAGGGTTGGGCTAATGGCAAGAGCAAAGTCAGCATAGCAGGAAAGAGCAAGGCATGAAGAAGGAGACACTCCGCGGTGAAGGCTCATTAACATTTAAATCTACCTTTGAACCAGGAGTGTCTGTCTGACTAGATTGAATAGGCCTGTCCATCCAGCCATTCTCCACCACCAAGATTCATTACCACAGAGTCCCTTATCTTTGTATCAAAAGTAAGACGAGAGGCAGATACAGATAGGAGGAAGTACTTGGCTTTCCACTGCTATGCCAAACATAGTTTGCATACCAACACTGATAATCTGTCAGCCCACCTCTCCTGGGTGCTTAATCATTTTCCTGGAATCCACTGGAATAATTTTTCTATGCATTACAAAGTATGATTCAGAGTGTCAGTTTTTAAAGATAAGTTTGTATTCCTTCAATCAACTGGCATTCCCACAAAGATCCAAGGTGGCCCGTATTACGTATTCCTTCTCAAAGCCAAAGTGGCCAGTTTCGAACGCAGCTACCTTCATGGCCTGTTAGTAATGATAGTTTGATACTTGTTGAGCACCTACTATGTGCCAGGCACTGTTCTAAGACCTTCACGTGTACTAATTTACTTAATTCTCCAGAAGAAAAGAGCATGAGGAGAAAGGGGAAGACGAGGGGCGCCTGGGTGGCTCAGTTGGTTAAGCGGCCGACTTCGGCTCAGGTCGTGATCTCACGGTCTGTGAGTTCGAGCCCCGCATCGGGCTCTGTGCTGACGGCTCGGAGCCTGGAGACTGCTTCGGATTCTGTGTCTCCCTCTCTCTCTGCCTTTCCCCTACTCATACTCTGTCTCTATGTCTCTCAAAAATAAATAAATGTTAAAAAAATAAAAATAAAGAAATAAAAACAAGAAAGGGGAAGATGGATTAACATATGGATTAACTGGTTACAAAATTAATCGCCAATTTGTTCTACAGATATTTACTTTGTGCCTGTTATATGCCAGGCACCATAATTAAATGCTGGCGAAATTAATGCATGGGGACTCGAAGGTTAAAACAACTCAGAAATCTCATCCTAACAGCCACTATGGGTATTTTTATCAACATCCCACATTTTGTGTTGATGGTTTCTTGAACACATACTGAGTTCTTGAGAGCGATGCTTATTTAAAATTTAATGAGCATACAAATCACCTGGGAATCATGTTAAAATGCAGATGCCGATTTGGAAGCTCTGTATTTCTCATGCTCCCCGGGGTGGGCGATGCTGCCCACTACGTGCCCTTTTTAAGCAGCAAGATTTTAGAGAGCTGAGTAAATGGCAGAAGAAACACAAAAAAATAAAGGCAGGAACGTGTTGTCACTTTGCCACCGGAAGAGGCGACAGGCCTGGATTTGGCCATAGACCCGGCAGAGCACGTAGTGTGATTATTATTGCCACTACCATGTGCAGCAGCAGAAACGGAAGAGCTCGGGCCCTCAAGGCACAGTGGCTCGGTCATAACTCCTAACATACATTAAAGTTAAAGGAGCAAAGCAAGCTACTCTTTTTAGGGACACGATTGATAGGGTGTGGCACAGAAGGTGGGAGACGAGAACCCAGGGAGCCTGCGTTCTCATCTGAGCTCATTTACAGACTCACTTTGTGGCCCCAGTTAAATCAGTTCGCCTTTCTGTGTCTGGGTTTCCACATCTGTAAAGCAGACCGGTGACAGCTGCCCTGCCCTCGTGGAGCTGTGGACATTAGTCGATGAGGTAGGGTGTGCAAAAAATCAACGCTCATGGAAAAACCAAAAGAGCACCTCAAGTATGCATTTTTATAATTAAAAATTATAGGGTTTTTAGCAGCAGACAGGAAAGAGACGGTGTCTCATGAGCTCCTACTTCGGTTTCTATCTCTCTGGGGGATTTGTATGACTCTCAGCCTATTCTGATTCATGAGACGTATAGACCCCCTACGGAAGTTAACTTTGTGCTATTCAAGAACTGGTCATCTCAGCCTATACCTGATCAATGGAAACCTTCAGACTCTTACTGTTTGTCCTTCCTTGCACTGAGCTGGGGAGCGGGGCGAAGCAGAGGGAAGGTAACATTTGTGAGTTATTTTACTTAATCTTCACAACACTCCTAGCAGGAAGGTATTATTGCAGGTTTCACGGATGAGACACCCAAAGCTCAGACAAGCTCATTTGCCTGGGGTTTGATTTTGTCCCTCTCAGTGAAAGAGAAGCCTTTTCAACTTTGTAGCTCTAAAGATGTGATTATTTCACTTTCATGAGGCTGTAAAGTTAGTAAGCTCTGGTATCTGGTTAACAGTCTGTCCTGTGCATGCTATTCTAGAGGTAGATACCATGAGTTTAGGGTGAAGCCAAGAATTTTGTGCTAATTGCTACTGAGTTAGAGAACTACCGCAGAATGCTCGGAACTTAAAATCCAAAGACTTTTATTAGGAATTCTGCAGCTCACCTCTCTTAGGAGTACAGGAGGGCTGCAGATGAAGATAGTGACTCATTCCTTTTAGTATTCGAGGAGAAGGATGATCACAGTGGGCTTTTCTTGACTAATCCTCATGTGCCCTGCAGTACTGAGGTTTTCCCCCAGGTCATTCGCGTAATGTTCATACAGTCCTCTGAGGTTGGTGGTTTTGTTACCCATGTTTCAGAGAAGAAAAAGCTGAGGCTCAGAGCATTAAGAAACTCTGGCCAAAACCCAGCACCTCCCAAGCCGGTCAGCCTGAGCTGTAGTCCTGGTTTCGGGTCCTCACACTCCTGCTTATTTCTACCTACCACCAATCCAACGGGTTAACCACTGTAATTGACCATCCAGGTTTAGAAATTGGCAATAGCTCTCAGTGGGAAAGAGCTACGTGAAACTATACTACTACTACTACCACCACTACCACTTCTACTACTATTAGACTAACTGCCAGCTAGCTCTTCTGCTGGTAGGGGCCCCTTGGTTGGCCCCGTCAGTTCCTATCAGATCACAGGGCATGTGAGATCACACGGCCGAGTTAACCCCGGGCGAATGATGTAAAACAGATTGCACGTGACACCTGTCCTTGGATTTCGCAGCATGGTACTTCAGTCCCGCTGAGCTCACAGAATGCTTAATTTACCATCAGAGTGCTCGGATCCGTGGAAGGGTTTCCTGCAGAGAGGAAAAGTTTGCAACTTCCACAGGAACAGGATCCCAGACTCTGTGGAATCTTGAAAGGCACAAATCCTAGCCTGGTTCCGGCTAGTTACTTAAACTCTCTTAGTCTCAGTTTATTCATCCGTTAAGTGGGAGGTAACGATAGTACCTCCCTCTCAGAGTTGTGAGGATTCATTGAGCCAGTGGTGCCAGATTCACGGTAGGTACATGGTCAGAAAGAATCATCGTAGCTTACTTTCTTCGGGATTATATCAAGCCTGATTTTTCTCTTTCTCTTCACTTGCAATCCAGAAACACATTCTGTCATTTCATCTCTAAATGAGGCCTTACATCTATTTTTTTTTTTTTTTTGTACCTAACGATCACCTCAGTCTAAACCAGCCTTATCTCTAGCTTAGATTACTAGCCTCCTGCCTGGCTTCCCACTTGTCCTCCTCTTTGACAGAATATCCAGAGCGATTTTATTAAAATATAGACAGGATTATCCATTCCTTTCCTTAACCCCCTGCCCCCTCAATGGTGTCCCGTTGCACTTAGAATTAATCCATACCCCTTCCCCTACAAATCAGTACGTGGTGCGAACCGTCCCCCCTGCCCTGCATTCACCACATTCCCCTCTCCTCCTGTGTTCCAGTCATGGCGACCTTTCTGTTCCATGGATGTGCCAAGCTCGGTGGCCTGAGGGCCTTTGCACTTGCTATTTGTCCCCTCTGCTGGAGATGCCGTTTCCCAGGTCTTTGTTTAGCTGGGAATGTGTGGTCGTTTAGAGCAGTCTCCCAGCTTCTCCATAGAAAGTCACCATGTCCCTTCTACAGTTATTCTCTAACATGCTACTTACTCTGTTTTAATTTTCTTCATGTACTCACCATGACCTGAAACTTTCTTGTCCATTGGTGTAATCGTTTGTGGTTTATCCCTCCTGACAAGAAGGTAAATTCCATGACTCTGCTCATGATTACATGTCTGGTTATCAGAAAAGCACCTACTCAGCCAACATCTACCCATCGAATGAGTAAATGTTATCTTTATTATCAATTAAACATAAACATAAACAAGCTGAAAAATAAGCGGAAGCCTTTCAGTATTTTTTCTCAACCCAAGGCTTGGGATCCGGCGGTGACAGACAGGTCTAGTGGGAACAGGTGAGCAGAGGAATCCGCCCATCTTCAGGGCAGAAGGGGTGTGGTACGGTAGGCGGTCATCTCCTTCAGCCCCCTGCCTCCGCTACTTTCATTTATACACTGAGTTATTCAATAAGGACTTGCTGTGTGCTGGACCAGGTGCTGAATTCAGCAGCTGACCATGAGAGATCTAGGCTCAACCTCGACTGAGCTGACAGTTTGTCCCAGACAGCCGGTATGGAGCACCAGCATTTTCAGATGAAACAAGTATTAGCAAGGAGAACTGTGCAGAAACCCCAGGAGCGCCTTGTAGGAGGGCCAGTCCCGGAGGACCAGGGAGGCCTCTGCAAGGGAGTGAGGTGTCAACCAAACCCGAAGGATGTCTAACTCTGCCCACATTTTCTCATAAATTTCCTATAATCAGTCCTTGTGGAGGGTGCGAAGCTGTGCAGGTTGAGCCAGCAAAGAGGGTGTGCTTTCTTGGGGATTGTTCCACCCAGAAGACATCTTTTTCTCTCTTCCACCCGTATGTACTAGCATTGGCTGTAGAGCAACGCCGATATCTTCCTTGCATCTGAGGACACGGAGACTCAGTGAAGTAGGGTAATTCGTCCTGTTCGTGCTACTCGTAAGTGGTGGATTAGACCCAAAGTTTTCATGACTTCCAAGCCTCGCACTCCTTTAGACAACTTTAGGTGTATCAACTCCTTTGTGATCATTAAGTATTTACAGTTCAGAACATTTCATCTTGTTGATTTTGTTTCCTCAGCGGCTTGGCCTGTTCTGGATTATTAGGAGTTAAAAGTTGGCCGATGTTCCTTTCACTCCTAACAAAATGTCTCAATATCCGTAGTCCTTTGAGATCTCCTGGCAAGTGAGAAACCAAACTGCAAGTAGGTCCTTTCTTTAGCCAGCCGGCCTAGTGATTTGGCACACTGGACCGGAGTGGTTTTGAACCTCGAGGCTGCCTCTGAGTACCTGCGTCTCCACCCCTGCACAAGTCACCAAAACTCTCTGTAAATTGGCCAATACAATCTTATAGAGCCCGTCGGGGAAATGCTCATGAAATTGATCTTGAAGTATTTGGCAATTGCAAGTTTCATGAGAATCCCTGGTAGGAATAATTAACTTATTTTGGAGGATGGATTTACTTAGGAGAGCTCCATCTGCAATGAGGGTGGGCCCCTCTTTCCTGTTGCTCCTGGCACGTGTTCTTCTCTGAGTAACATTTGTAGCAGTCTGGGTGGTTTGTCTGCTTAGAGCCATGCTGAAAACTCGCAAACTCGGTGGGAAAAGCCAACAGGCCATTGGCACTTAGAGACTGGGGTTGGCACCAGTCACAGCAAGAGTCGTTGCTTTTATTAGCAACTTAGTCATTTTTACAGACGGCAAGGCAGAAGTGCCTAACATGCGGACTCCCAATGCTAACGTAGCTCGTAGGCCAAGAGGAGCAGATACACCCACCCAGCATCCCACAGAAGTCCCAGTTTACAGACATAGCACGCCTTTCACTAACGCGGTGGCAAGACCTGATTTCTATTCTGCCTTCTCGAAAGACTTGCTTTCGGTCTCTTCTGGGTCACATGTTGTAGTTTTTGAATTCTAGTTCTGCCACCGACTAGCTAGGTGACTTTGTGATCACGTGACAAATCCCTGCGTTCTCATTTGTAACAAGGATGTCCATGGCATCCACCGCACAGCATTGCTTTTAGGAATGGGAGAAGCGCAGGTAAAGTACTTGGAACCGAGTCTGGCACACAGTAAGCGCTCGGCGGCCAGTTGGCTCTCATGGACGTGAAACTGTAGCTCAGTCTCCATATGGCTTCTCTCATTCCCTCCTCGAGACGGATTCTCCTGGAGAATCTGAGCTGGGTGGCCCACTGCTCTAACAACGAGAGGAAACAGTTGTGCCCTCAGATAGGCCCCTGTTAGAGACCCAAACTCATAAAAGTCAGAGAGAAAAGGGCTTGGAAATGTAACCCAGCTGGGGAGTCGCAGATGAAAAGGATACATTTTTAAAGACCCATTAAGGTCTCTACCACCAAACACACGAATAGGCAGACTGATACTTCCTGCCTCGGGGATGGAGGGTGTTGGCACTTTCCAGTCCCCCTACTCCCATCTCAAGAATCACTTCCTCTAGGAAGGCTTCCCAGAATTCTCCTTGCAGTTAGAAGTTTTCTGTTCTTTTGGGGCGGGTGTGTGGAATGGGGGTTGCTTCTCTAAAACTTTGACTTCAGTTTCACGGAGACTGCTATTGTCTGCTTGTCTGACTTGTATATTAGACTGAGAGTCTCGAGGGAAGAGACCCTGGTGAGGAGTCTAGGGGATATTGTGTAGTTCTTACTATCTCCAGATCCCCTAGTATTGGGGCACGAGTATATGTTTGTTGAATGAAAAGTAAATATATGTGGTAAAAAATAAAACGATAGCTAATCTCTTCTAAGTGCCTTTTGAAAAGCAGTTCTTAGTCCTCCTCTGTGTAATGGCCCCTGGCGTTTACCAAGGGCCTCCTTTACCTGTGTGTGCTTTTCCTTCAGCAGCTCATTTGACTCTCCTAACTGCCTTCTGAGGGGTCTGTTAGTGTCGCCATTTTCCAGGTGAGGAGACAGGAGGCACGTCGAAGTTTGAGAACTCACGCTGGAATTTTCACCCAGCAATCTGATCCAGACCCTGGCCTTTTAACAGCTACGTAAACTGCCTTTCCCTGTGAGACTTCAGAGAGAATTTTAGAATTCTGAAAGGGTCCTCTCCTCTGTCTCACTTTGAAGCCAGGGACTCTGGCTTTTGGACTCTGCTACACGCGGACCTAAGTTCATTTATCCGTTCAAGGAGGGTCAGGTTCTTTCTGGTTGGTTTGGGATCTATGTTTCTCCTCTGCAGCAACCTGTGTTACACTGAAAGCAAGTCACAGGCTACGTTTTTCACAAGTATAAGTGTTTGTTAGCCAGCAAGCATAAAAGCCATCAAAAATCTTTTTCCTTTAGGATCTGTGAAATTCATTCTCTCTGTCCTGGAGGCCCACGGATCATACTTGCATAAAAACTTTGGGCTGAGACAAGCATAGTAATATTCTGGTGTCAGAGCTGGCCAGTCTTCTGGCTGTGTCAGGTGAGAGGTTCCCAGTGTTGGGGACACAGGAGCTTACAGAATTCTGGACCTCGGTGCTGCTCCTACCCTCTTCACACTAGAGTAGAGATACCCATACGGTGCTACAAACCAATCAGATTTCTTGAGTGTTGCTCATTTTGGCAATGGAAAATGTTTTCTAATGCCCCTTGTTAATGTTCATTAATGATTCCTGTGCAGATTTAGACAACAGTATTTGAAGTGCTTACAGTTGCATCCTTTATATTTTAACTAACCACTCCTCCGTGTGAGTTCCTAATTAGGGTACTTGAGATGTTAATAACCACTAGATCTTTGCTTAGGCTCTGTAAATGTTAATCACCCAGCCCACAGAGGTAGATTAAATTTAACTTAGAAATACATGTATATCTCACTGTCATTCCTGCGGGGCTTTAAAGTAAATCACAGATAATATGACAGCTTTGCTCAGGGATTGTGTAAAATAGTGGACAGAGGCAGGATTTGAACCTGTATCCAGCTGGCTCTGTGGCTCTTGCTGTCGGGGAGGGGCTGTGCATGGGTGTTTCCTAGCTGTGTGGGGGAAACCTGGCCATCTGCTGGGTGTCTATTCCACCGATTTTTTACCTGAAGCTTGAAGACTGGACCTGGGTTTTGGAAGGGCAGGTATGGGGCCAGAAAGAGCTGGGGGTGTGGACAGTGATAGTTCTGCACCTTCTTTGCCCGCCTGCCCTGAAGCTCTTTGTCTCTGGCTCTCCGCTCTAATTGCCAGCAGTCCCAGACGATGCCTTTTATCTGTCCGTTGGCAAGATGGGCTGTCAAAGCCAGGATCATGCCAGACATAATTGACTTGTGTTGAAAGTTAGGAGAACTGATCCTCCCTTTAATATTTCCTAAATTAAACCCCATGGAATGATGAGATCTGACCAAGAGTCCCAAAAGAGGGTCATCGTAGTGGTGACTCATGCTGCCTCTCATAGCTATGGGACCTTGACCTTTCTGGGCCTTTCAGAGTGAGCGAGCCACATTTCCTTATATGTAAAACAAGGGCTAATGACATTGGCCTCAAACGGTTGTGAGGGTCAGTGAGATTCTCCATGTAAATGCCATGCCTATTGCCTGGCAATAGATAGCAGTTAAAGCAATGTTTCTTTGCATTCCTGGAAATGAGCCTTGATAGCCTACCACTGCTACTACTCTCTGTCTCAAACCCTCATTCGAATGTCTGGCATGCAATGGGGGCTCAATAAGTATTTGTTGAATGGATAGATGTGGTCGTTCTCTCTTTCAGAGATCACTGAAGAGTCAAGAGGCCATTAAAAGATCCTGCCTTTTCATGGGCAAAGACACTAGTTTTTGAAAAACTGGGCCACCAAGTGCTTTTCATGTTATTTAATTACAGCAACCTTGAAAAACTTGATTTTGCCTCTTTTTAAATGAAGAAGTTAGGGCTAGGGTTCTGAGAGGTTCAGTGAGAAAGCCAGGTTCATTGACCTAAGTGGCGGAGTTGGACTCTGAATCCAGAGCGGATCCCAAATCTCATATTCACAGCCAGCATGCAGAAGAGAACGTTGAGCCTTCACATCTCACGTGAGACATGCCATCTGCTTGAATTCAACATCTAAGACCCAGAGCAAGTTCTACACCTTAGTATCTGGACGTGGGATTTGTATGGCTTCCGTATGATCAGGCACCATGAAGAAGAAACGGAGGGAAGCAGGGTGCGGGCTGATCAGAGCCCTAGTGCTTGCAAGCTGGGCTTTGTCTCGGCTTCGGCTTCCATTCGGCTGTTTTGCAGGAGCGGGATTCCGTGTGGGCTGAGGGCGTTGGTGGGGAGCAGTGTCAGGGAGAGCACGAGGCAGTGATGCAAACATAACAGGTTTAGTAATAAGGACAAATTCAAGAGCCTGTGGGTGACCTACAGTGTTACGAAACCAGGCGGTTCCTGTAGAGCAAGGGGCTCTGGAGCTTTGCAGTGAGAGCCCCCGCTCTGTGTGAACTCAGCCCTGCCACTCACCGTATGACCCTGGACAAGTCTCAATTTGGTCATCTGTATAATGGATCATGATGTGGATGATACCAACTTCATGGCCTCGTTGTGTGGAGTCGAAATGGTATCAAGCCTGCACGGTTTTCAACACAGTATCTGGCTCTAGTAAGCATTTAGTCAACAAATGGTAGGTGTTATTATTGACCAAAAGACTGCATTCTACCCCAAACTTTACTTATTTCCTGAATGGATCTTGTGGTGTGATTTTGACAGATAAAGCTGTTTACTGAATTCTTACCCCCTGACTTAGATTTAGAAGACTGGCTACGCAGAATCCAATTTAACACATATTTAAATTTCACAGAAAGAAAACATTTGGGTTGGCTTTGGCAGGGTCTCCTTTTTTAAAAAAGTTTATTTAAAAATTTTTGCTTTTGCTGTGTCAGGGTCTTGAGTGACGGACAGCGTGTCTAGTGTCTGGGGCTGAGAAAATCTAGTTAGAGTCAGGCCCACGGGGTCAAATTGGCCTTTCAGACAGAGCCTGCCATAGATTTTCTGAGGATTTAGACGATGTAAGGGGAGTTAACCCATCCCACATTGTAAATTATTTTTTCAAAGGAAAAACAGGGGAGCGAAGAAACCATTTGTCATGATTCTTTTACATTTGACTCGGCAAGAATTTAGCCTTGTGCCATCCGTCTCCAGCTCCATGTGATTTGGGGCAGTTTTTATAAGCCAAACGTTTAAGAACAACCTGTGTATTTTTTTTTTTTTCTGTAGAAATGTAAAGTATGATTCAGTAACCCACCCCACCCCCAACACCACCAAAGGAACAAAAACTATTGTCCGTGTTCCTTGACAGCAAGAATTAACTTTTAGCCTTTGGTTAGGGAAACAGAGTCGGGGAGGACTTCACATTTATAACTTAGCTGTACCAGTCCAGGAGGGCATTTAGTTGCATCAGATGGGCTAAGATGTAGGTCTGTACTGTCTGAAGTTCAGCCCAAAGAGTTGAGCACCTGTACTTTCACATTCTAGGGATAAAAATACAGTGATGAAGAGATGACATGGTTGCTGACGGGGAGCCTTAGAACTTAATATTGATGATGGTGCTGGGAGGGAGAAGGGGGGAGGGGAGAAGGGGAGAGCAGGGGGAGGAGGGCAATGGGGAAAGAAGCACCAGCTGCGATTCCTGCGGCATCTGTGCCAGTCACTTTCTGTGTCTTTTTTCATGTAATCATCTCATACAGCAAATGCCTGCTTGAAGCAGGTATTTTTAGCCTTCTTAAATAGATACAGAAGGGAAAGTTCCCTGATGTGAAGCAACTTGCCCCAGTCTCCAAAGGGAACAAGACTAGCTTGGGTTTAGACCTGGATCTGCCTTTTCAGACAGCGGTGGAAACCAGGATGCTACATCAAAGCAGATGTGTGAGGAGATCACCAGAACATAGTGTGGTGTGTGCTAAAGCAGAGGTGTCCGAGGTGCCTTGGGAACAGAGGTAAGAGAGGCTCACCTTTGACTGGGATGTCGGGCATGGTCTCCTAGACACGGTTCTACCTCAGCTGGGTCTGGGAGCTGAGTGAGCAGGAGTTTCCGCTGGTGAGAAAGTGTGTGTGTGTGTGTGTGTGTGTGTGAGAGAGAGAGAGAGAGAGAGAGAGAGAGAGAGAGAGAGAGAGGACTTTGCCAACAGAAGGCACAGGTAATGGGAGGTCGTGGTACACTGGGGACACAGGGAGGTGGTCAGGTTTCTTGTAGAGGATGGCACAGATTAGGCCTAGGTGTAATGAACTAGAGAAAATCAAGTTTCTCTAATTGAAGCTCCAGAAGTGGTTAAGACACTCTAATCATTCTGTGCTTAGGTTACCAGGAAGGCCTCTTCTCATTGTTATATGTAATGTCCACATACTTGAATACTGGGAAAGGAAGCCAAGACCATATTTAATCACAAACTGTACAGTGTCAGCAGAGATCCTGGTACCCTGTCTTGTCACTGCCCTGAGGAGCAGTAATTTATAGCTTGCAGCAGCAGCTGGCGCAGGAGGGAGCCTTTGAAGCCGTCAGATTTGCTGGTTAGCTTTGGCGAAGGCAGGGGTCAGAAGCAGTTTCTGTCTAGCACATTAGATAACTTTTGAAACGTTTGACAGGCTGCAGGTAGCATTACAGGAACATCCACACTTGTGATAAAAGGAGTTATTTATGAGGTAGATGAGGTTTCAAATGTAAAAGAAAAAAAACGTCCTGTAAATTATGAAGGCTTTGGTAACAAACTCCAGTTGGATGTTGCTGGCGTTTCTGAGAGGGCGAAAGGGAGATTAGCCAGGAATAAAATGGGAAAGTCCGTTTCAGTACTAACTGGAATTCCGGCGGCATTACCTGCTGATTGAAAGTGACAGTCCAAAGAAATGGAACTGACCATCATGGAGAAAGGATTAGTGCCTTCGGCCTTTCGATTGGAGGTCTTTTGTGTCATGAGTTGCTATGGAAAACTCTACCGGTGTTTTCCAGCAGATCTAGTATTGTCTAGAAATAAGTGAAAAAAATCAATTGGTTCCAAAGACATTATCACAAAGCATTTATAATCTATTAGTTTCCTGCCTCGGTTTATCAAAGCTAAGAAGGAAAGATGGTGCTCTAAAGGTAAAGAGTAGACACTTTGGATTCAACTGCTTTTTGAATTCTTTTTCTTTTTTTTCCGACAGAGCAATCATTGTTGTATTTAACAATAAAGTACATGCTGGTGGAATAATTGTTTTTTTAAAACACCCTTACCTCAGTTGCTAGAAGGTTAACATTCCCTGGGATATATGACTAAGTCAAGACTGCTTATTTTTTTGCGTACATATGTAGCTGCTGGTAAAGTAGAAATTGATTAGGAAGCAAGAAATTGTAGTTGGCACTATTTAGATTCTTCTTTCTCTTCTTGCCTCCCTTGTTGGCTGGCGTGCGTTCAAACCATATGCGAGGGGGTATAGTGACCTGAGAACTGGAATAACACATCCCGTCAATGTCACTTCCAGCTGGAGAACTGGGGCAGACACTGTAACCCCTCTGAGCCTTTACTAAGCCCCTGCTTGAGCTCCTCACCAGTTGTTACCAAGATCACATGAAGTGCTGTACACGAGAATTCTCTGAATATCTGTGAGCTACCCAGCAGAGGTACAGTGATAAAAGTAAACTCTCTGAAGTCAGGGACTGTATCTGACTCAGGGCCCTCTCTATCATCATGACCAAGCACAGGGTCATTTGTTCAGTAAACAAAGCAGTTAGCCATTAGACAACTTTATATAATCAGTGACCCAATTTTTATGACACGCCCAGGCCATTTCATGTGTGAACGTTTTGGTTGATCATTCTTAGAGCAAGGAGCCAATGATGATGTGGTTTCCCAGTTAGGATGTGCCGGATAATTGGCCCATGAAATGGGCAAAGATATTACAATTTGCTGCTTCCTTCAGTTGGCTACATGTTCCTTGAGGATGGGGGTCATGTCTCATTCATCTTTCTGTCTCTTCGCAGCTGATGGTATCATGTTTTGCATTTGCCATTGAACAAGAAATATTTACTAGATGGAATTTTCCAAGGCCTTGGGCCATCTCCCTGCTGCCGTCTCGGACCTGATTCCACTTCCTGTTCTAGAGCCCACTCCAGGGGTTTGAAGCTAGTGCAGAACTTCGGCGGAGCTTTGGCTTGCGGGCTCGTCCTTCTTCCACTTGAGGGCTAGCTACTCGCTGCCAACCCTCTTCTTAGTAGACCCTGCCACATTCCATAGTGTGGATGGCTCTGATGGCTCCGTCGAGAATCCACTGTTCTAACTTCTGCAGATGTCGTCAAAGATTAAAAACCATATACGTATTATATGGCTGAGTCCTTTATTCACATGTGGTGACCACTCCTCGTCTTCTAATGCAAGCTGCCTCAGATAGCCATCTTGGACGTGGCTGGCTCAGAGAAGTGAATAACCCTAATCCTGAGCAGGGAAAGGGAGAAGCCACACTGGCAGAAAAGTTGCATGTCAGAATGCCAAGGTGCTCCTGGAAAGTGAGGGGTACCTGAGCCTAGAGGCAAGAAATATGAGAGAGGAGGAAGTCAGTATTCTTTTGGCGTGTTTTTAATGTTCATATGAGATTACAAAGGAGGAACCTGCTAAGTCTGTTGAGTTGTGACTAGTTGCTTCTTCTGGTATTTTGGTAGTTCCCGTTACCTGAGAGCCCATTCAGACAGGCTTTAGACATTGATCAAACGTTCAGAAGGCTCACAGTTGGTCTACTGTAATGCTCTTCTGCCTAAACACTAACCACCAGCAGCTGCTCGTCTCTCCTCCCAAATCTTAACCCCCTCTTATCCTCCCAGGCTCAGCTGGGATTTTACCTCCTCGGGGAAGTCTTCCATGATACGCCCCAAGACATACACCTGTCTTGGTGCTCCCAGAACCCCCTGCACCGGAACTTAGTGACTTTCTCTAGCACCGATCACTGTTTATAGGTGTTACCTTTTTACTCAAAGTTCTTTGAGGCCTCTGGCATGTTCACATGCTCCCCACCGTACGCCCAGTGCCTTGTGAGATGTCTAGCACTGAGTTGCTTCGTAAGTGCTGATTGGATTGTTGTTCCGTGAAATCTCAATTTAGCCCATATTTTTAAGCATGTCTTTTACTAAGCTAGGTTTAAAATTTTTGTTTGTTGTTTATTTTTGCTTTATTTTTAAGTTTCAGAATTTTATTAAGAAACAAATTTCAGCTTTAATTTCATTTCCTAGAATACCCTGGGTCATTGTCTGAAGAAAAAAGGGTCAGGTTAATTTTCACGATGCCTGATCATTCTTTAAAGAATTGAGATTCGATTTTCTTTCCATTTTATTTTCGTGGTGTGTGGCACTGTTTCCCTAACTTTGCTGCACGCTAGAATTGTCCGAGGATCTTTTAAAACTCCCAGTGCCCAACTCAGCTTCAAACCAATTAAATGAGGTATCTGGGAGCAGAAACAGCAATTTTTAAAGATCATGGGTTATCACAATGTGCAGTAAAGGTAGGAAATACCGGGGTATGGATTTTTGTTGTTGTTATTTATTAAAGCGATATATCAGGTATATAACAACTAAGGAGTGAAAATATTTATTTATTTATTTATTTATTTATTTGTTTGTTTGTTTGTTTATTTTCCTGAAATGCAGGGAAAAGAAGTTTCAAGAGACAAGTTGGGGGAACACATTCTGCATTCTATTTTAATTAAAGGGAAAATATCCAGAAATACAGATATTTTTCAGAATATCAGAAAAAGTTATTATTCAGAAAAACAATATAGCTCAAAAGTAAAAGATACAAATGCGAGGAAAATCGCAACTGAACGGGTTTCTCTGGTATATTTCAGGGCCTTTGCTTTAGCGTCAGGTGGTCCTGGGTTTGGATTCTATAGCTCGCCCGCTCTGTGATCTTAAACAGGGATCATTATACCTCTCTGAGCTGCAAATGCAAAAATAGGGATGAAAAAAACCTAATATAGATGAGTGTTGTAAAGATTGGAAATAATGGCCCTGCCTGTGGCTCAGTTGGTTGAACACCTGACTCTTAATTTCGACTCAGGTCATGATGTTATGCTTCATGAGTTTGAGCCCTGTGTCAGGCTCAAGCTTGGAGCCTGCTTGAGATTCTCTCTCCCTCCCTCTCTTTCTGTCCTTCCCCCACTTGTTCTCTTTCTCTCCCTCAAAATAAATAAATAAACTGAAAAAAAAAACCAAGGAAATAATGTCCTTGAAGGATCTGGTACTAAATGTTGCCTCCATTTCTCATACTCTTCCCTGTATGTTTTGAGTTAGTGGATTCAGCCCTCTTTTCCTAAGCCTTTCACCAGCAACAGGTCCACTGCAAGGGTCTCTGAGGCTTAGAGAGATTCACTTTCCCAGTGCTTTCTGAATTACCTGGGACGATTCAGTGGGTGCCTGCACTCATTTTATTGTGCAGGGTGAAAGCATGAGTGGGAAGGGAAGTAGTTAGGTGCTGGACTTGGGTGTTCTACAGGCAGGAGTGTGTTAGGGGCTCCGACATCCCCACCTTCAGGAAGAGTCAGATGACAGTTTTCCGTCTCCACATTGATTCATGAGCTGCACAGGGAAGGCAGATTTTCATTCAGTCATCCATTCAATGACTATCTGCCAGGCTAAGAATAGAAGTGTCGGTTATACCATTCCCCGCTATACAGAACCAGAGGCCCTTCAGGGGAAAAAAAAAAAAAGGCTGATTCGATTGCTGGGGCAGGAAAGTTACAAATTAGGCCTGGAACGTTTGTTGTGCCAGAAAGTAAGCAATCGTGATTGATGTCAAGAAGATACAAGAACCAGCTTGAAGGAGCTCCTGCTAGCCAACAATGTGAGTGATGAAATAAATAGGAGAGTGACGGATAACAACCCATTGAGTAAAATAGGAATCCATGAGTCCATTCTGTAACACACAGATGGGTAGATAGATAGGTAGGTAGATATGTGGAGAAAGGGAAGAGTTCTTCCTTACAGTGTAGTGCCAACCGATAAATGTGGAGGAAATGGTGAAATTGGAAGGTCGCCATTTTGTTTGGGCAAAACTCATCGATGGATGTTCAATCCGGGGTGGGAGAATTGATAAAGAACAGGGTATCCTGTATGGCTTTAAAATGTATCCCCACATATTGCTTATTGGTTATTAGTGAGTGAAAGGTAGCTTTATTGCAGAGAAAATGGACCCCATCTTGGCCAGATGATCAGGCTAATATAACCAATGAGAAACGGGCAGACATCAGGAGGCGTCCAGATGTCCAGATCCAGGAATCTGATGCACCAGGAAGGGCAGAGCATCAGTTATGTGGTTTTCTGACCAGGAGTGCATGACCTGAATCCAATCAGGAGAAAATAGCAGACAAACCCAGGCAAGAAACATCCTGTCAAATAACTGGATTGTTTTCTTCACGGGCCAAGGTCTGAAAGACAGGGACTGAGGAATTATCCACATTAGCGTGCCTAAAGAGATGTAACCATTAAATGCATTAAGTGATCCTGCGCTGGATTTTGTACTGGAGGAAAAAAAAATGCTTCAACTGACGTTACTGAGACAATTGACAAATTGGACTATGGTCTCTGGTTTAGATAAAAATATATATCAACATTAAATTTCCTGAATTCAGTCATTTACTTTGGAATGTTCTTATTCTTTTTTTTTAAAACTGACATATAATTGGTGTGTAACTTTTTGTAGGTTTAAGGTGTATAAGGTGTTGATTCGATATGTTTATATATTGCCACGTGATTACCACTGTTGCGTTAGCTAACACCTCTATCACCTCATGTAATTATGGTTTCTTTTATGTGGTGAGCACATTTAAGATCTAGTTTCTTAGCAACTTTGAAGTATATAATACTGTATTGTTGACTATAATCACTGTGCTCTGCTTCAGATCTCCAGAACTTGCTCATTTTCTGGTTGCTGGAATATTCTTAAAAAAAAAAAATATTGAAAGCATGAAGGAGTGAAGGGATGTGATCGATACCAATACTCTTCAACAGTTCAGAAAAAAAAATAATACAGAATGGTATAGCAGCTATGGGGGAATGCTGAAAATTGACAAAGCAGGTGGAAAAAGGTATACAGGAGCTATCCAGATTATTCTTTAAACTGTTCCGTAAATTTGATATAATTTCAAATAGGAAGTGTTTTAAAAGTACTGTGATAAGGGAAATAAGTGGAGCCCAGCAATCTGGCACAGCTTCGCTCTGTTAGTTGGGACAAGTAACTCAGCATCTCTAAACCTCAGTTTCCTTGCCTTTTAAATGGGGATAATATAATACCCGTCCTTTTTGCTTTATAGGGTTGTGTGTGTGACGGTCTTCCTAACTGCAAAGAGCTGTAGACATATTCAGTGACCTTTTAATCTAAACACTTCCTCACTTCCTGGGCTTTGTATTGATTTCCCAGTCACTCGTGTTTATAAAATACCCCCTCCCTCATTAAACTATGACGTAAGGATGATACTTCTGCTACCGCCGTCAACAGCAACAACAGCACTTGCATAGTACTCTACACTCTACAGTTTGTATAGTGCTTTCTGCGCACCTGGCATCATTCCAATTGCTTTACATGTATTTCCTGAATTACTCCTTACCAAAACCCCACTAGGCAAGTACTGTTTCTTCGTTTTACAGAGAAGGAAACTGAGGCAAGAAGAGGCAGAGTTGGGATTCAAACCGGGACACTCTACTCTCAGTTTATGCGCTCATCTAGACCCTTCTCTGGCTTCTGAGATCTGCATCTCCTGTGCCCAGCCTCCTTCCTGGCACGGCCTGGCACACACCTGGTAAATGTCTGTAGACTAAATAGTGGGGAACCGAGTGTTTTAGAAAGTGCAAGGCTCTGGAAATAGATGGGCCTGACTTAGCATCTTCACTCTGTCTTTACTAGCTACCCTCAGCTTCTCTGAGCCTCGTTTGCCGTGTTTGATGAGGACAGTGAATGGTCAGAGTTCTCTTCCTCTTCCTTCTCCTTTGTCCTTTTCTTCTTACCCTCCTTTCCAGATGTGTCACTGTGTCAGTGTTAATACTGCTTTTCAGCAGACATTCTATCTCTATTGCTTCTCTTGTGATTTTAATACTATTTTACAGCAATTGTGATGCCTTATTGTAGTTATTTGCTTTCTGTCTCCACCTAGATTAATTTTCTTGAGGGCAAGAGCCAAGAGTTTTTTTTATGAGAGAGAGAGATAGAGACAGAGCACGAGCAGAGGAGGGGCAGAGAGAGAGGGAGACACAGAATCCGAAGCAGGCTTCAGGCTCCGAGCTGTCAGCACAGAGCCTGGCGTGGGGCTCGAACTCACAGACTATGAGATCATGACCTGAGCTGAAGTTGGATGCTTAACCAACTGAGCCACTCAGGCACCCCGAGCCATGCCGTTTTTATCTTTGTGTTGTTATGGCCCAGCATGATGCATGGCTCTAGGAGCAGGGCCCAGATCACATTTTGGTGAAATTTAGGAAATTTACTTTGGCTGGGTGCAGCTGTGCAGGCACAAAGCTCGGTCAGCCAACACCATCTCTGTTTGAAGAAGGGAGGGCCACAGTGCTTTGCTAGGAGGCACAGCTTGGTGGCAAGCAAAACTATATTTTACCTCCCACTCTTTCTCATAGCTGGACACTGCATATAGTCCCCAAGGTAAGTGATTGGAGGCAACAGCCATGCTTATCAGCTACTCAGGAAATGCCCGTGGAATGAATGAGTCCATGGATAGGTGAACAGGTGACACATTTCTTTCTAGATTCCTTTCTATGCTCAGCTATGACTCAGCCAGAAAATCGGTCCAATGTTTGCTTTATCCGTAACCCCAGAGACCTACCATTATCTTCTTGGTCAGGTTTTTCACACTGAACGATGCCGTCACAGGATTTATCCCTTCCTGAAATTCTGAGTCTCACTGCCAGGCTGGTGGCTCCTCTGTTACAGACCTGGAGCGGAGGCCAGTGGAGGCCAGGGCTCCAGCATCGAATGCACATCGCCCCTCCCAGGCCAGCACAGAGCTCCGCATACGTGTGGCTCTGGGCAGGCCCCTGGGCTCCGCGGTCTTGGTCTTTCAGAAGCGTGCAAAGGAACCGGTCTTCCCCCAACTCCAAGTTGTAGTGTCCAAGTCCTTCCTGAGAGGCCATTCTCCCTGGCCGCAGGAAAGGAAAGGAGTGCATCCGTCAGCTGCCGTGGCTGAAAGTATAGATGCCACGTGAGCACACGCCTCTGCTGGCCGGAGTCAGAGCATCGAGGTTCGCTGGCTCCAGGCTGGCCGGTGACGCTGGCAGAGAGGACCTTGATTTTGTCTTTTGTTTACAGATAGCGTCATTTTTACTTTTCACTTACATTTGTGATTATTGGTTTTTAGTTAAAATAATTTTTTTAAGTTTGCAAAGTGCTAAAGCATCTGTTACAGAGAGGCTGTCATAATACAGGTAAGCCAAAAAGAACGCCTGTGCTCCCACTGAGTCGTGACCACTGGAAATACCTGGGTTTGCTCTTCCCCCTCTTCCACTCTCTCTCCCCCGCCTCTCATAAACACACACGCGCTCCATACCCTTACCTCCATTTATTCACTGCGCTTCGGAACAGCTTGGAAACTTCGAGATTATATTGATTGGCGAAAGTGATTGAGTTGTCTACAAATGTAGCGTATTATTAATATGTTGGGAATGAAGGTGAGACTATACCTTAAATTCCGTAGGCCTATATGCTTCCAGCCTATCATTCCTGAAATAAACTTGCTGGAATGTCTTTCTTTTATGCCAAACATACACTAATGCAAAGAACCTACTTCCCAGGAGACTGGCTAAACCATGCACGCTGTGTTCCATCCTTATGATGAAATACAGATTTCCCATTAAAAAGAAAATCTCTTCCTTTCAGAAGGTTGAAAAAGATGATACTCACAGCAAAGGGAGGGAGAAAGAAAGAATCCCAGCTGGTTAAATTTAGGGCGCTGAAAGAGATCCAATTGGCAGATAATTCCTGGCTGCGGGCCCACACCGTTTTCATTTGATTGTGCATTGGATACATTTTCATTCATTTTAAGCCCTTGCCTTTCAGTATTTTGTTCCTTGGAGACAGGAAAACTAGTATCAATAGCTCTCTTGGCCTCTATCAAATGGCTTGATTTACTTAAGTGGTCTATTTCGTTATTCCAGTAAGGAGGGACTTGTATTTGTTGACGCATTTCTGAGAAAGATTGTGCAAAGAAATTCTGAGATTCTAACCGTCTTTGTCTGTCCCCTCATTGGTGGCCTTGTTTTAAACTGAAAAATGCTGGATACAGTGGTGCGTGTGGGACTCCGGGAAGCGGACACTCTGGCCCCAGAGGCGGGAGACCTGGCTTCTCACTCCGCTCTGACACAGGGACACATGGATTTAGCCTTGGCTCAAATCCCCTAACTGCCTTGGATCTTATTCCTCGTCTGAAAAGTAGGGATAATCGTCTCTTCTCTGCTTTTCCCTCGGGGGTGTTTCTGAGGGTAGAATGACCTAATCTAGAGGCTCTCAGTCTCGACTGTATGTTGGAATTATCTGGGGAGGTCGTAGAAAATACCCTTTGCTAGGCTCCACCCAGACTGATTAGGTCAGAATCCACGGGTGCGGGGCCTGGACATTGGTAATTTTTTTTTTTTTTTTTATCCCAGGAGATTCTGCTTTGGAATCAGGCTTGAAAAGCACTGGAAATCAAGGAGATAGTACACGGAAAGGCACGAGAATGCAAGTCATGAGAAAAGATGAAAACCACCGCATTACGATGATGCTCCGTGCCTTTCAAATGGTGGTCACGTGGAAACCCGTCAGGGCCCTAGAAGGCAGTGGATTTCAAACTTTTTTGACTATAACCTAAAAAAAAAAAAAAATCCCTCGCCTCCCAGCATACACACTCAGTTACACATAAATACACTCAGACCCATGTAAATACAGCCTCCACCGCACTGCTCTCCCTCTCTGTGTGCAATTCACTCTAGCCTGTTTTTTCTTTTCTATGCCACTGCAGTTTGGACTACCGTATTTCCTCTTTCCTTTCTATGCTGGTGATCATCAAATCAGCCACGGAGCTGATTTGATGATCTGCTAATGAGTACTGACTTGTAGTTGGAAAACCTCCAATGAAGAATGGCATATTTCTGGGAAGCAGGCTTACCCCCTCGTTGATGTTTATTCCCTCCAGTCTGAGGCTACCGGTGCGCAGGTCCGCCTCCCCTCTCTCCCTCCCACCTGCGCCTTTACCTGCTGCCTCAGACATACCCACCAGGGCTGTCCTGCTTCGGCATGTACTTGGTCCTTGGGCCTGGGTGGCTCCGTCCATTGAGCATCTGACTCTCGATTTTGGCTCAGGTCGTGGGATTGAGCCCAGTGTCGGGCTCTGTGCGGGGCATGGAGCCTGCTTGGGATTCTCTCTCTCTCTCTCTCTCCATTTCTCCCTCTCTCTCTCTGCCCCTCTCCCTGGCTCACACTCTCTCTCTCTAAAATAAATTTTTAAAAAATGCTATTTAAACATATTTCGTCCTTAATCGGGTGACTCGGACCCTTGCTTTCTCTTCCATATTGTAATCCCTGAAATGGTAGATCTTACACCTTAGACATTATACTTTATACCTCACACAGAATTTGTGAAACGAACTCAACCTACATCGTTGGTTGAAATATATAAAGTTTACTAAAGAGCTTCCTTCACATAAACACAAGAGATGACAGTGAAGAGACGGCTCTAGCTGCAGCGTGGTGGTGCTGATGCTAACTCCGAGCTCTTCATTTTAGAGGACTGGGGAGGCCCCTTGGTCAAATACAGTGAACAAGACTGTCCCTCTTATTCTGCCCAGATCCTCCTCTTCCCATGCGTTCTCCTTCTCTGTGGATCATGCTCTTTTATGTAGGTTTGCTTCAGCTGCAGAGAATGCTCAGCTTCTCTCTTTTCATTCATTACCAGTTTGGCCAGCGCAGCCCCATCATCCTCGGTCACATCTTTAGCCTTGGCTTCTGTTTGTTGGTATGTGGCTGTGGGCAGGTGCTCTAAGCTCCTCGTTCTCTCCCAGGACCTACTCTCTAGCATGTAACCTAATCGGATACCCACTGGTTCCTTCTCTCTGCTTTATTTCCATGGAGGCTGTACTATTTCTGAGTTTTTATATTATCTCTAAATGTTTGTTTATTTTTGAGCGGGGGAGGGGCAGAGAGAGAGGGAGACAGAAGATCTGAAGCAGGTTCTATGCGATGGCAAAGAGCCCAACGCAGGGCTCGAACTCATGAACCGTGAGATCACGACCTGAGTTGAAGTCAGAGGCTCAACCAGTGGAGCCACTCAGGTGCCCTTATACTATTTCTAAAATTTTCTGCCAGTTCTTTCTCTTAATGTCTGTTAACCTTTCCTCCCCCTCCTCCCCCTCCTCCCCTTCCTCCCCCTCCTCACCCTCCTTGCCCCCCTCCTCCTCCTCCTCCTTCTCCCCGTCCTCCTCCCCTCCTCCTCCCCCTTCTCCTCCTCCTCCTCCTCCTCTTCCTCCTCCTCCTCCTCCTTCTCTTCTTCCTCCTTCCTTCTTCTTCTTCTTCTTCTTCTTCTTCTTCTTCTTCTTCTTCTTCTTCTTCTTCTTTTTGGTCTGCTTAATTTATGCTATATTGCTTCTAACTTCTAGTGGCACAAAAACAAATGTATTCAAATTTCAATATATAATAATTGAACATATTGGCTTTTGTTATTCTCGACTTCTAAAACAGCACTTGAGGAGAGATTTTATAATTCTCACTGTATGATAACTGTGTATAACAGGCTCCGAGTGGTAAGGTGACTGATTTGAGCCCAGGTCTTTAGGGTCCAAGTCATGGCTCCTGTCTTCCACATCAGGGACTCTGGATGTCTGTGACACACAGTCCTTGCTTCTTCAAGGCATTAAAATAAATTGTTTTTAATGTTTATTTATTTTTGAGAGAGACAGAGTGCAAGTGGGGGAAGGGTAGAGAGAGAGGGAGGCACAGAATCCGAAGCAGGCTCCAGGCTCTGAGCTGTCAGCACAGAGCCCGACGCGGGGCTCGAACTCACAAATCATGAGCTGAGCCGAAGTCAGAGGCTTAACTGACTGAACCTCCCAGGCGCCCCTCCTCAAGGCATTTTTGACCCAAGACAGAAAGACTGATAGAAAGGGTATGCTAGCACCATGCACGAGTCCAGTCAGGGTTGAAGTGGCGGGTATTCCCATATGCCCGAGTCCCAGAGGATGTAGTCAGGCTTTAGTAGACCTGTCACCCTTCTGAAACCTCACTTTTGGGGGCCAGGCTTGCCTAAGGCAGCCATGATTGACCAACATCTTTCCTGGCAGTGGAGGCTGGATTAGGCTGGGAAAGGAATCTTGTGAAAAAATAGATCCGCCTCACCCAACCCGTGCTCTGCAGGGGACGCAGGCAGTCCTCTCTCAGACGGCTGTCTCGGCTGTCTCGGTTCCACGGTGATAGGCGTCCTGAATAAATACTCTGATAGACTAAACACACGTTGCCCGCGTTGGCCCGGGGAGCCGCAGCCCCAGGAGCGCTCCCAGTACAGTCCCCTGTGTGGCAGCCCGACTTGTTAATCATCCCACTGGCAGGCTGGCCAGGACAGAGATATTTAGCTTGGGACTTGTGCGTTACCCTGTATGCTAATGTGAGCATTCTTAGAACCATGATTTCCGTTCTGACCTCCGTGGACAGTCCTTATAGAGAATGCAGACATAAAACAATCCCTGAAATGTCAGGAAGAAATTGCATCTAATGGGGGGTACCTCTGCCAAGGAAAACATACTTCAGTTTTAAAGCATTCCCATCCAAACAGGGAAATTTGAAAACTGCTTCGTGGGTCTGTCCCGGGGCCTGAGCACTTTTCTGTGTCCTTTCATAAGCTGTAATGCATGTACCAGCTAGCGCCACTGCAAGCTCCCCATGGTCTGAGGCGGCTGCCTGTGAAGGAGATGGGGCGGGAGGCAGGACGTGACAGCTGAGACCTGTGTGAACTGGTATCACCCAGAAAGCCTTCCCAGGGGTCAAAGCAAGAAGATTTATAATGGGAACAGATACTAAATACCATAATGTCCTACCTGCATCTGTTACAATGGAGAATATGATCTCCAGTTGGGTCTTGAACCCTTGGCCTTCCTGACACCTGATACTAATGGCTACGAAGCATGTCCTATACCCTTTAGAGTTTCGTATTAGGAGACACACTATCTGTCTTCCAAAACTGTGCTTGTGAACAGATACCACTTAGAATAATAATAACATATTGGTAATACTTGCTATCATCATGAATGTTTATAATATACCAGGAATAAGTACTTTACCTGAATTATCTCGTCTAGCCCTCTCAATAACACTGCCAGTTAAGTATTGCTTTTATCCATTTTATAGAGAAAACCGAAGCACAGCATGGTTGTGTAGCATGCCCAAGATCACACAGGTAGTAAATGGCTGGGCTGGAGGTTGAAGGTCATACTCTAGAGCCATGTAAGGTTTTCCCACTGGGAAAACAAAAAGCAAAAACAGGAAATGGAGGTATTAGAACTTATATTTATACTTATCCTTTACCACATCCTTTGCTCATTTCTATTTGATGACTATATTTTATAAAATACACTGTAATAGTACAGAACCACATAAATACAAGTTCTGAATAAAGAAGTCTACATATAATGAAGGATTGTGGTCAAATATTTTTTACTTATGGGCCAAACATATTTGAAGATTATTACATGTCAGCGCTAAGTCCACTTGAAAGAAGAGTATCTTTTCCCAAAAAGTAGCTGGTGTTGGTAATATCGTGGGAAATTTGGTATTTCCAGGGAGTGTAAGCTCCTTGAAGGTGGACATTTTTGTCTGATTTGCTTATCACTGTATTCCCAGGACCAGACCTAATGTGTGGTAGGCACTTGACATAAAAGGTGATGATGAAGTTTGGAAACATTAGTGAACATGCATAAGGAATACATTATTGCTATCACTTTATAATACATGATAACCTCAATGACATTGATGAATTATCCTTCACTAAAAATGTGGAGCCCGATGAACTGTGCAAAGCTTCAGGAAATATGGTGTGATTTCATCAAGCCTTGCCCAAGCACCAAACTTTTCCAGATAATGAAGGCAGGGGTGAGGGCTTTCATAGAGAAAGGGGTTATCAAAAGTCAGGAGCATGAAGAAGGGAGAGGAGAGAGCCAAAATAAAGGAATCAGATTCAAATTCAGTTTCATGAAGTGATTTCACTGACCACCTATCACTCTCGACCTGCTCCCTGAGGAGCTTACCTTCCTGTTGTCCACTGTATCCCCACAGAAAAGAGGGTTTTGCCCAAGGTGAGGTAATAGGGGAAGGACCCAATGAGGAGGGAAGATTTGAGCCTGGCTTTGGATCGGTGGAGAGGAGAAGAGCCATATTGGAATAGTGTCCAGTGTACAAATATGAACACGTTTTATTCTGTGGGGTAGCCTAGTTTTGTGGGTAGTCTAGTTTTATAGTCATTTGTAAGTGAAGAAATGGGGGCTTCAAGTGGTGAAGCTGCTTGCCCAAGGTCATACAGCCAGTTTTCCGGTTATAATGTTATTCTCTTTCTGCCACACTCCACCAATGCTACACAGCATTCTTAGGATGTGTCTGGAATCTTAGGTGATACTAGGTTCCTTCCGGATGCTAACAGCTTAGTGATTTTCTCCTGCATTCAGTGCCTTGTCTGGTCCTTGCAAAACTGGAGAAGTTGCATATCATTTCCAGAAGTGTTTAAGTTTCTGAAAGGGAATAATCTGGGAACTTGAAGACTTTAGTAATCTTTTGGGTTTTTTTAAGTTCATTTGTTTATTTTAAGAGAGAGACAGAGACAGAAAGAGAGCACACAAATGGGGGAGGGGCAGAGAGAGACAGAGACAGAGAGAGAATCCAAAGCAGGTTCTGCACTGACAGTGCAGAACCTGATGTGGGACTCCATCTCGCGAACTGTGAGATCATGACCTGAGCCTAAATCAAGAGTAGGATGCTTGACCGACTGAGCCACCCTGGCGCCCCAGTAATCCTCTCCTTATTGATGCCCTGGTCCAGCCATTGCTGTAACTTGTACAGATCAGGGAAAATTGGGCATGTAGGTGTGTGCATATGTGTGTGCTTGAGGGACGGGAGTAGATGCTTTTATTTTTCATCACACAACATTGGCAAACCTACTCTTTTTTCCCAAGTTGGTCCAGTTGTTTTGACCTTCCTTGTAAATATCTTGAAGATTCCTTTAGTATCTGAGACTCTCGGAATCTTCCTAGCAGTTTCCAAATTTGGCTGCACATCAGAGTCACCTCAGGTGCTTGTTAAACACACAGAATGCCCCTCCAACCTCTGGAGATTCTGATTAAATTAATCTAGGGCAAGGCCCCCAAATGTATGGTGGTTGCAGGCATCACAAGTGGATTTGAGGGCAGCCATGTTTGGGAACCAGTGGGCTACCCTACGCTTAAAAAGAGGAAATAATAATGGCTGTCTTGTAGAGGTAAAATTATTCTAAAACCAGACAGAAGGAAACCGAAAAATGGCACTGAAATGTCATCAAAGCTATGAACTTAGCTGGGGGAGATCACCACTCATCTTGGGGAAGGTAAACATCTTTAAATTAATGAGAAAATCCCAGCATCCACAAATATGGTACATGAAGTAGAGCCATTGATCCTTCCTGAGTAAGAAGTTCTTTCTGGTGATTCCGTTGAACTTTTTGAGTTAGAAATAGAAGGAACTCAGTGAAAGCCAGAAGTAACTTGTCTTTGTTCATTAGCAGCATAATGGTCATGGCCCACCTTCTCAGATATCGCAAGAAGCCCTGGAAAGGAAGAGAGTTAACCACAGGATTTCTTTGCCCTGATCTCATTTATCATATGGGTTTTCAGAGAATGGGAGAGATGCATGTTGGGCTCGTTTCATTACGCAGCAAATATTTTCAGAGGTTGGCTATGCGGCAAACATTGTTCCAGGCTCCATGCACTTTTGAACTAGACAGTTTCTCATGAGTTGACATTTTTGTGATAAAGATGGACAGTAAACAAGTAGATGAAATATTAATATAGGTCATGTCAGTGAATGATAAGTGACATGAAGAAAACAGGGTGATGGTGGGGGACTGAGGAGAATGTTTTTTTTTTTTTAATGTTTTTATTTAAAAACAGAGAGAGAGAGAGAGAGAGAGTGCATAAGCAGGGGAAGGGCAGAAAGAGAGGGATACATAGAATCTGAAGCAGACTCCAGACTGAGCTGTCAGCACAGAGCCCAATATGGAGCTTGAACTCGTGAACCTGTGAGATCATGACCTGAGTTGAAGTTGGACGCTTAACTGAATGAGCCACCCAGGGACCCCATGGAGAATTCTTTTCTAAGGGGAGGACGACTTCAAATGGAGGCCTGGCTGGCAAGCAGAGTGCCATTTAAGGAACATAGAGAGCATGATCCAGGCAAGGTGAATGTGTAGAAGCTACTGAAGGTGATGCTCGTGGCTCTGCCTTATTTATCCTCTCCAAGGCCTTGTGAAGGGCCTTAGTTATTTTGCAATTATAATTTTTCTTTCTTTTTCTTGAGAGAGGGAGAGAGAGAGAAGGAGTGAGAAAGAGAGAGAGAGTATGTGAGCATGAGTGGAGGAGGGGCAGAGAGGAAGAGAAAGAGAGAGAATCTTAAGCAGGTTCCATGCCCATCACAGAGCCCAACTTGGGGCTTGATCTCACAACTGTGAGATCATGACCTGAGCCAAGATGAAGAGTTGGACACTTAACTGACTGAGTGACCCAGATGCCCCACATTTGTAATTTTTCTTAAAGACATACCCACCCAACCCACCTACCCACCCACCCCTGGTTATATAAACTTCAGAACTCACAAAACCTAGACCCGCTCCTGGGAAGTGTGAAGTACAAAGGTGCTGAAGTAGGGATGTACTTCGAGGAACCTAAAGGAAAAAAGAAAATGGGTGTAGAGAAATCTATGCTCAGGGTGGAGTGTGGTGCTAGATTCATTCATTCGTCCATTGGTTCACTCATTCATTCGTCCATCCAGCATTAATTCATTGAGTAACAGGCACTACAACCAAAAAGCAGATTGAATCCCTGTCCTAATGGAGCTTCCATTCTAGTGAAGAAAAAAGAAATACATATATAATATGCCAGGTGGCAATGGTGAAAAGTAGCAGGCCAGGGGGGATACAGAGTGTATGGCAGGGAGGAAAGCAGCAGGGTTTACTGTTTTTTTTAAGGGGTGGGCAAGGAAGGCCTCTCTCATAGTTCCCGTCTAGAATGAGATCTAAAGGAGGAAAGAGAATGGGCCGTATGGAGGAAGAATACTCCAGGAAGTGGAACAACAAATACAAGGCTCCAAAGTAGGCACATGCCAGGTCTTTATGAGGAAGGTCCTAGGCATAGAAGAAAGTAGGGCTAGGTTATGGAGGCCCTAGGTAAGGAATCTGGATTTCATTCAAAGAGGAATGGGTAGCTTTTGGAGGACCCGTGCTCTAGAAGTCTAAGGAAGGAGAGAATACTGGGTATCTGAGGCCTTAGCCCTGACTTCAAGTTGGGCCTAGAAGGATCCAGGAGGATAGGCTGATAAAGAGAAGCATTAAAGAGAAGGCCAAGCAGGAGAGCCCCAGTAGGGGCCCAGGTGAGGAGCTGTGAAAGGAGACCTATTTGTGGGCTAGGTGACAGGTGAGCCGTGGTTGGAGCTGGAGTTCTGTGTAGGAGAGTACTGGGGATGAGGTTGCAAAGGCAAGATTTGCCTGAATCATGGAGAGCCTTGAAGCCAGGCCAGGGAATTTGATATTTATAATGTGGATTCCTGGACGCCACAAGTAGAAAAGTGGTGAGTCCAAAATTTCTGTCTAGGAACATTTTGGGGATAACTTTCTGGTTGGAGATAGGGGTGATGGAGAGGGGCAGAGGATTTGTCTTAGAGCCAGCAAGCCAAAGTTCTTATCTAGATTGTATGTTTACTTGAGGGTGGCTTTTGGGGAGAGGTGGTGGTTAAGATTTTAGGTCTCACCCTAAAGCTACATTGCGGAGCAACCACACTGTTTTTACTTGGATGACATCCCTGTTTGGGGTTCCTAAGGGGTAGGGGGCCATGAAAATGATGGGGGCTTAACCCTTGGCTCTATCTCAGGAAAATGAAAATTACATAATGAGAGTTGTGATTTAGGAAGGTTGACAAGAGTGAGTGTGGGGAGGCATTCATTCATTCACTCTCCAGTGTGCCAAGTGGCAGAATAGAACTTGGATATTCCTGAGTTCAAACCCTATTTCTACCACTTACCAGCTGTGTGACCTTGGATAGGTTTTATTTAATTTCCTAGAACCTCAGGTTTTTTATCTGTAAACTAACAATAATGCTATCTACCTTAGTGGCTGTTGTGATTAGAGAGAATGTGTATACACTGTCCAACCTAGGGCTTGACGCTGTTAGGTGCTAATGGTGGCTTCTACGGGTTTGCAGTAGACAGGGGACATTGGAAGCAGAATCTTCTGCTTAGATTCTGCATAGATTTGCTACAACGAGGGCCTTTGGTAAGGTGAGGGTGGGGCCTATAAGCGGAGGATGGTTTTGAGAGGCTTTGAAGACCACCTTAAATACAACTGGGAACCTGAAGGAGAGGCTGTATTCAAAGATAACATGAAGGTTTTCAGCACAGAGAATACAGAACTATGTGCACCCTTCTTCCCCTCAGAGAGGGAAAGAAGAAAGAGAGAGAGAGAGAGAGGTAACTGGGAGGAAAGGTAGACTGGGGAAGAAGTTACAGTGCAGGTTGAATCTGAGGTAGAGACAAGAGGAGATATGTCTCCAGGTTTGGGAGATAGAGCGAATCTCAGGAGTGAGACCTGAGCTAAGCAAATGAGTTTAGTATAATCATCACTGTGATGCTGGACTAGTCAGGAGATAAATTTGGTTGCTGAAACACTCACTGCAAATAACAGTGGGTTATACAAGAGAGAAGTCAGCATGAGCCATTCAGAGCTTTTCAGTCTCTTGTTCTTTCACCTTTACTAATTTGCAGACCTCAGTGAGATGGGTCAAGATGGCTCACTAGCAAAAAAAAAATTAAGAAAAAAAAGCGGGGGGCACCTGGGTGGCTCAGTCGGTTAAGCGGCCGACTTCAGTTCAGGTCATGATCTCACAGTCTGTGAGTTCGAGCCCCGCGTCGGGCTCTGTGCTGACGGCTCAGAGCCTGGAGCCTGCTTCGGATTCTGTGTCTCCTTCTCTCTCTGCCCTTCCCCTGCTCATACTCTGTCTCTGTGTCTCTCAAAATAAATAAACATTAAAAAAATTAAAAAAAAAAAAAGATGGCTCACTAGCATGCCTACATTCTATCCAAAGGGAAGGGGTAATAAGAATGAAGAGAGGGCATATCCACTTCTCACATTCCATTGGCCAGACTTGGTCACACCTAGCTGCAAGGGAGGCTGAAATATGGAGTCTTTCTTCTGTGGGAGGCCAGATTCCTAGCTACAAGTCTACTATTTTTTTTTTAACGTTTATTTATTTTTGAGACAGAGAGAGACAGAGCATGAGCGGGGGAGGGGCAGAGAGAGAGGGAGACACAGAACCCGAAGCAGGCTCCAGGCTCTGAGCTGTCAGCACAGAGCCCGACGCAGGGCCCGAACCCACAGACTGCGAGATCATGACCTGAGCCGAAGTCGGACGCTCAACCGACTGAGCCACCCAGGCGCCCCACAAGTCTACTATGTTGATAGATGTACTCTGGGCAGGTAGCAGTCTCTGACACAGGTACTGTGAAATAAAGACCTGAGGATGGGTGAGGCGAGATGGGAGTAATGAGTTGGACTTATTTTTTAAGTTTATTTATTTATTTTGAGAGAGAGAGAGACAGAGACAGCATGAGCGGAGCAGGGGCAGAAAGATTGGGAGAGAGAAAATCCCAAGCAAGCTCTGCTTTTCCAGTTGCAGTCTTATGTGGGGCTCAAACCCGTGAACCCATGAACCGCGAGATCATGACCTGAGCTGAAAGCAAGAGTCAGTCACTCAACTGACTGAGCCACCCAGGCGCCCCAAGTTGTACTTTTTAATAAGACTCTCTGTTATGGCAATGGAGGGACCTAAGGAGCTACCAGGAGACGTGGAGGATAGACCAACAAACAAAGCAGGCTGGTGTAGTTTGAGGGATGGAAGAGTGGACAGCTGTGGTTGGATCCCACAGAGTCCAGGGGAGTTGGATTGGTGCTTAGTAGCTCCCTGAAAAACGTTCTCAGTGGTGGGAGGTGGGGATGGGCAAAGGCTGAATGGTCAAGGTAAAGCTTGGACAGATGGAGAGATTTGGCAGTCAGAAGGACCTCGGAAGAAGCTGGAACCCCAGAGGCCAGCCAGGTTAAGTGAAATTAAGTTCACGTGTCTGAAGGGGTTTACAGATATTAATTTTACTTTTTTTTTTTTTTTAATTGAGAAGAGGCTTTTAAAGAAAAAAAATCCTCTTAACTGAAAGGAACTAATCCTTTTAGGGAGTTTGCTAATGTAGACATAATTTTTTTTTCTTTGGCAGTTTTTGTTCTCCCATCTCTTACAGATAATCTTATCTCAATTTTAAATCAGAAATCTTATTTATAGCTTTTCTAAAGAGAATTATTGCAATGGGGGCAGATTCTTTGCCCCTTGGGCTTATTTTCCTTTTAAAAACAGATAAGTTATCCCTCCTTTTTCTTGGGAGAGACAGTTAAAGTATTAATTTAAAAACAATGATTGCGAGCTGAAAGGAGGTGTAAATCAGAGTGGGAGAGATAAATTCAGCTGGCTTCCTGTTTTTTGTGTTGCTATTTCTTCCTCTGGAGGGAAACTAAAAGTGCCAGAATTCCATCTTTCCCTCAGGACCAGAAAGGAACTCAGCCAGCTTACATCCTTAACCAACCTGGAGTAAATGGGGAATGGTGTGTTCTTCTCATGTTCCTCCCTCCACTCTATTTCCCCTTCCCTCTACCATATCTGATTTAGATGAATGGCTTGGCATTCAAGGCTCTGAGATAAGCCAGACATATGTGCTTTCAATAGCTATAGTGATTTGTAGTTCCTGCTGCCTGAGTGCCTGCTATGTGCACTGCATTGTGTTGTGGGCTCACACACTTCCTTACTGCAGCTTCATTTCTGGCTGGCATCCCAAATTTAACAATAAGGAAACTGGCTCGGGGACCTCTCTGCTCGAGAAGCAACTGAGTCTGGGTTTGAAAGCCATCTGGGTTCTAGCTCTGTGTTCTTTACCCATAAGTTGGTCATTGAGTACTTGTTTGGGAAGGGAGAGCAGAAGGGCTGCTCTGGCAGGCCAGCACCCCAGAGACTTGCTCTGCTGGCCTGGTCCCATGGGCGCCATGGCTGCTGTTGGTGGTGGTGGTACTGGCAAAGCCAGCCATGCTAGGGCTTGTGTGATCTGGAGCTTGGATGAGATGATGTCTGAAGCCTCTTCAAGCTTTAGCACGCACTGGACCTCAGGAAGAGGCACTGTCACCATTGTTCCTAAGGCATGGAGAAGGCATCTAGACTGAGGCCTGGACTGAGTCCCTCTCACTAGAAAAACTCCTTCTGCATCTCTCTGGCAGGATGGCTGGTCCTGCTCAGTTGATCGCTGCCAGCATCATAAAGGCAAAGGTCGTTCCTAAAGAGGCCGGGGAGTAACTGATCAATACAGCATCACCCTTAGGAAACTGAAGATGAAGGTAGCTGTAACCAGAGGCCTCCAAAACACACATTCCCAGATTTTACACAGAGTTCCAGAATCTAAATTGTAGTGTTGTTGAGGAATATATGACTTAATAAGGGTCAAGTGCTTAACATGGTACCTCAGACTTTAGTGAGCATTCAATAAGCATTAGCTCTTTATTGCCCGATGGGCCCAAGGCAGCACCCCAAATTCTACCCACATCCCTTCGCTTCCACTAACTCAGTGTATCTGAGTGGTCCCTTATCACTGTCTTATATTTACTTTGTGAATTGCTCATAAACATCCCAATATCTTGCAGAAAAAGCTTGTGGAATCAACTCCATCGAGGTATATGTGTATGATATATATTAAATATATAATATATATCACATATAATTATATATTTATATATTATTAAGCATATGATATATATAACATATAATTATATATATTATTTATCGTATATATTTTATTTATTTATTTAGAGAGAGAGTGTGTGCATGCTCGCGCATGTGAGTGGGGATGGGGCAGAGAGAGGGAGAGAGAGAATCCCAAGCAGGCTCTGAGCTGTCAGCATGGAGCCTGACGTGGGGCTCAATTCCACAGACTGTGAGGTCATGGCCTGAGCCAAGATGAAGAGTTGGATGCTTAACCAACTGAACCACCTAGGTGCCCTGAGGAATATATTTTTAAACTCATTTTCAGACATTTTAAAGGTAATAGTAGGCTGTGGTGAAAGAATTCCAACCTGACTGGAGTATAAAGCAAGAAGTCACTTTTCCTCCCACTCTTGCTCTGATTCCCAGTCCCATTTACCATTTTCTCTGATACCCTTCCAGAACTTAAAAAAAAAAAATGCTTATGGAGCACCTGGGTGGCTCAGTCAGTTAAGTTTCCAACTTTGGCTCAGGTCATGATCTCAGAGTTCATGAGTTCAAACCCCACATCACACTCTCTGCTGTCAGCACAGAGCCCACTTCAGATCTGCTGTCTCCCCCTCTCTCTGTCCCTTCCCTGCTCGTTCTCTCTCTCTCTCAAAAGTTAATAAATAAACTTTTAAAAATGCATGTGCAAATATAATAGAGTTGAAAACACTACCTTTGAGATGTGCTGAGATAAGGTAATGTCTTTTTTTTTTCTTTTTTTTTCAAATTTTTATTTAAATTCTGGTCAACAATTCTAGTGCAATATTGGTTTCAGGAGTAGAATTTGGTAATTTATCACCTACATATAACACCCAGTGCTCATCACAAGTGCCCTCCTTAAAAGCCATCACCCATCTAGCCCATCTCCCACCCACCTCGTCCATTAATCTTCAGTTCATTCTCTATAGTTAAGAGTCTCTTATGGTTTGCCTCCCTCTCTTTTTTCTTCCTTTCTCCTATGTTCGTCTGTTTTGTTTCTTAAATTCCACATATGAGTGAAATTGTATGGTATTTGCCTTTCTCTGATTGACTTATTTCGCTTAGCATAATACTCTCTAGCTCCATCCACTGCCTTGCAAACGGTGCAATTCCATTCATTTTGACGGCTGAGTAATATTCCATTATATATGTATACATATCACATCTTCTTTATCCATTTATCAGTTGATGGATATTTGGGCTCCCTACATAGTTGGATGTTGTTGATAATGCTGCTATAAACATGAGGGTGCATGAACCCCTTCAAATCAGTATTTTCGTATCCTTTGAATAAATACCTAGTAGTGCGATTGCTGGGTCATAGGGTAGTTTTATTTTTAACTTTTTGAGGAACCTCCATACTGTTTTCCAGAGTGGCTTCACCAGTTTGCATTCCCACCAACAGTGTTAGAGGCTTCCTGTATCTCCACATCCTCGCCAATATCTGTTGTTTCCCGTGTTGTTAATTTTAGCCATTTTGACAGGTGTGAGGTGGTATCTCATCCTGGTTTTGATTTGTATATCTCTGATGAAAAGTTAATATCTTTTTAAAAATTATTATTAATTAGCTGGCCTTCCTCAGTGCTGCCTCACTCTTAGTTGCAGTGGGGCAGTGGAGGTGGAAAATGGGTTCGGTTTCAAGCCTGTGCCTCTGGCCTCTTGGGGTCCTCTGTTTTGGGTTTGGCTGGGCCTGTCTTGGGCTGGTGTCTATTGAATAAGTGTGTGGATGATGAACTTGTAGGCAGTGGTCCCAGTGGAAACCTCACCCAGATTATATATTATGACACATGTGGCAAACAGTCTCCTATCACCAACCGGCTCCTGCTACATCTTCCTGAGAGTCGAGGACAGCCTTGAAGTGCTCTCCTGCAGCTCGGAAATGCCAGTGTTACCATGCTGTTGCAATTCTGTGTCAGTACAGGGGCCCCGTGTGTGGAGATCCCCCCCTGCCTTCCACCACTTCCCTGGTGGGAAGTGTAGTATGTACTCTGAGCGGCTTTTGCTTTCCCCTTAACAAGCATGACTCTGTCCCCCTTTGCCTTTCTGTAATTTCAGCCCACTGTGGGGGATGAGGATCCATGATGCCAAGAGCATCCTGTTTCTTCTTCTCATACTTTCCCCAAAGGCAGGAGAGTGGAACTCTCCTCCTGCTCTAATCCTCCCATCTCCTGAGGTGGTACTAATGGAATGGCTGCTCGGAAGGAAATGAAAGCACGTTGGTTGCATGTCTTTAAATCATTACATCCACTGCGTCACTCAGTATGTCTGTCCGTCGATCTAGTCATTCATTGATTCATTCATTCATTCACGTAACTTTTCTCTATAAAGTGTTTTGCAATTTGCTTTTTCCCTGATCAATATCCCTTGATGATCTTTCCACAGCAGCAGTTATCAGAGCACCTCATCCCTTTGTATAGCTGTTTAGAGTTTGCTACATTTACTTATTTGCTTATTTTCTTATTGATTGACATGGATTATTTATGGTCAGGCAAGTATGTCTGAAAATCACTCTGTGCTCTCTGCTCATATTTTCTTTCTTTTTCCTTTGCAAATTCCTTTATTTGTCACCTTGTGTACAAGCAACGGTATGTCGGTTGGGAGTTTGTTTTTTCGGCTCAGATCATGATCTTGCAGTTTGTGAGTTCGAGCCCCGTGTTGGGCTCTGTGCTGATGTCTCAGAGCCTGGAGCCTGCTTCTGATTCTGTGTCTCCCTCTCTCTCTGCCTCTCCCCTGCTCACACTCTGTCTCTATGTCTCTCAAAAATAAATAAATGTTAAAAAAAAATTAAAGCTACTTTTCCCCAACCCCCTCGTCAGAACATCCAAGTTCCGTGGGTCCTCTTTGCGGGGCACAGGTGGGCAGGGGCTTTGCTAACTGCGTCAATATGGACTAAGAAGCTAAGAATTGATAGTTTACCATTCCAACTCCAACTTCCATTGCTCTCCTCATTCTTCCAAATTCGTACTCAGCAACTGTGCTGAATTTCCTTCCTTGGGTTCATTGTATCCTTTAGTAAGTTTGGACACTAGCCCAAGCTGGCCCTTCTGTCTAGAGTGTCTTCTTCATTTCTTCATCCCTTCTCCAGCCCCATCCCTAGCATACTTTGCTCACTTTAAATGACCCCATTCAAACATCATTCTTGCAAGAAGCCTTTTCTAGTTCCTTAATATTAATGTCCTCCCCTCTGATCTCACCGTTTCTCGAGTGCACTGCTAGCACAGTTTATCACACTGTGTCATCACTGTCAATGGATGTGTCTGTCTTCCCCAGGAACACCAGCCACTGAGCTCCTTGAGGACAGAACAGTGGGTTTACCTCTCAGTCTCTTATGTCTAGAGGAATCCTCATTACTGTTTGTGGAGTGAATGAATGACAATGTTCCAGAGGAATAATACATAAGAATTTCCCTGATGGAAATTCTTTTCGATGATGGAGGACCTTCACACAGTGCAGACATATCATGATGAAGGTGTCTTCCTACTTAATCAAAGCATGCTGCGCGGCTGGAATTGCTGCTATGCTAAACCTTTGAATAGCAGCTCTGTGGTCAAGATTGTCAAGGGAGAAGGTCTGAGTTTGTGCAGCTGAAGGGATTCGTGAGGCCCCATGAAGAAAATGCTAGGCTTTCTGTAATGGTTTATTTTTGAATAGGAACAGGTCTGTGGCAGTAATCCCATTTGAATTCTGGACCTCTGTTTAGCAGAAAGATGAGCCAGAGACCTCAAGTTACATTTGTTGTTAAAGTTTGACCAGACACTTGGTGTAAGTGTGTGTCATGCATGACTTTGCTTAAGTAATTAACATTCCTGTCAAGGCTCTTTAAAAGGGTCCTGTGTTGTAGAGCCCCTCAAAAGACTGGTTGAAACCTTTGAACTCTCAGCCTTTCCATTTATTGCCAATTACCGATATGCTTAAGTTTCGTTTTTCTAAAAAGGAAAATATAAAAGGGCTTAGATCTTGTAGCAGAAATGTTTATTCTTAGGAGAATCGAGCTTGGAAAGTGAGGCAGTTTCAAAATGAAGACATAAGTGTAGACATGGTATCAGAGGCTATGTTGGCGGAAAAAGTCCGAAGATTGGTTTTTAGTTAGGAAAAGAAGAATTAATGCGAATCTGATGGCAGCTTTCTAATCTCTTAGGCACTGTGAGAAGGCAAAGCAATTTTGGTGCACCAGAGGGTGGAACAGGCATTTAATTACCTCCTTCTTTTCCATCTTTCCTTTCCTCCTTTTTCCTCTTTTACCTTTTCCTTCTTTCCTTTGCCTTCTTTTCCTCCTCCCTCCCTCCTTCCCTCCTTTTCTTTATTCTGTCTTCCTTTTCAACTCCTATTTAGATGCCTTTAAGATCGTAAGGCCTGTCAGAGCAGGAGATGGATCTAACTGGTTGATAGAGTTCCTCTTGAATGAATGGAGGAAGGAGACAGGGGCAGAGGGGCTCCCTAGGGTTGACATAACCTAAGATATAACCTTAAAGGGACAAGTAATAGTTAACTGCAGTGTGGAGACATAGTAGATGGAGATGCATGCACCGGGGCTGCTAAGGGAGCAGAAGCAGGACAGCGTCCCCTCCACTACAGAAGGAGGAAGGAGACCGGGGCAGAGGGTCTCCCTAGAGTTGATGATGGTTTAACTGCGTCTTGAATTGTGATCAGGTGTCCATCAGATAAGTGCGTGGAAAGGGTGCCTTGGGTGGGGCCACGCATGACCAAAGGCCTGGAGATGAGAGCATCATCACATAGGCTGTGATCCCATGCTGTCTCCGTGCTACCTGTGGGGAAGTCCAGGGCAGCGGTGGTGGGAGGTGGTGCTAGGAGAGATCGGCAGGGCCACATAATATGTGGTGAGCAAAAGAATGTGGGTATTATCTAAACATAATGGGACACACATAATGGATTTTAAGCAAGAAGGTTTAAGGGTGACTTTGAGAGGAGAAAAAGAAAATTCCCAACGCTGTTCATTAGACTAGATAAGATAGTTCAGTAAAACCAGGTAAAGGCTAAAACTTGGAAATGGTAGAGGATGAAGAGAGGAGACAGATTTGCAAAGTATTAGGACTTACTGCCTGATCACCTTGGTTGACTGGGTATAAAGTATGGTGCCTTGTATACTAGTGAGTGTCTCAATAATAGATCCTATGTATGTGCTTATACCCTTAATGCCTAGATCAGTATCTGGTATCTAGTAAAGTTTTAATTTTAATGATGTTTATTTAATGAGTGCTTTAATTAATTAATTATGTAATTATAGTAACCTGCATACCGTATACCTCCCGATGATAAGCATTTCTCTTTTAGAAGAACTGTGATTTGTAGCTGTATGCATTGCCTCCCAGCTAAGAAAGTCTACATTTTCCAGTAACCTTTCTGGCTAGGTGTGGTCATGTGACTAAGTCCTAGCTAATGAGATCCAAATACAAGTGCTTTTGACTCCAAGAAAGTCTTTTGGAAGAAGAGGAATCGTCCTTGGTTTCTCCCCTTCCACTTCCTCTTTCTTCCTGGCTGTTGTCTAGAATGCAGATTCCGTGTGTACAGTGCCAGCATCCATCTTTCTGAGGATGGTGGGGCAGGAGGGTAAATAGAATCTGGGTCCCTTCTGTGCAAACTGACAGAGCAATCTGAACTCATTTTATTCATTCCGCCCGTTCTTCATCAAATATTTACGAAAGTCCTATTGTATGTCTAGTGCTGTACAAGGAGCAGGGGAATCAAAAATAAATAAATCACATTCCTGGGGCACCTGGGTGGCTCAGTCGGTTAAGCGTCCAACTTCGCCTCGGGTCATGATCTCGCAGTTTGTGAGTTTGAGCCCCATGTCAGGCTCTGTGCTGGCAGCTCAGATCCTGGAGCCTGCTTTGGACTCTGACTCCCCATCTCCGCCCCTGCCCCGCTCACACTCTGTCACTCCGTCTCTCAAAAAACAAACATTAAAACAAAATTAAAAAATAAAAATAAATCACATTCCTTGTCCCATAAGAAGCCTGCAGTTGCTCTTCCAGGGTTCAGAAGGAAGAATTTCCTTCCCTTCCTACTTCTGAGCCGATGTAGATCAGTCTATGAATTTCAATCAGTTTATATGAAATTAACTGGGATATTCAAAGAAAGCCCGCCCTCTCAGCAGTGGGGCACTTTTGATTGCCCACCCATGTGTTACTAACACATGGCGGTCTGATTTGGGTTGTGAATCTTGGTTTCTGAGTGTGTGCTGACACATCTCAACTACTCAGTTTGAGTTTGAACACTTGACCATATGGGCTAGAAGCATGACCGGAAGCGTTGGCAACTTTTAAAAAACTGAGTTTGAGTTTCTCAGTGAGGCATGAAGAGATGCAGAGTTGAAAACCTGGGGAAGGAGTTTGTTAAGAGTTCACTTAGGTGTTGACTTTGTGTTCAGATTTGCCCATGGCCTTATGCTCCAACAGGTGCAAGGAAACAGAAAGTTATCTAGCATTAATTGTGATTGTTTTATGAGCATTTTTTAATACTTTATACATTTTACATACCATCAGTTATTTTATTCTAACAACTCTATGAAGAGGTATCATTATCTGTAATTTATGGATGAAAAAATTGACGTTTGGAGAAGTTAAGATAAGAAATCCCAGTCTTCATGACTCCAAACCTTCCCACTGAACTCTCTTGCCTCCTTAGGTGACTTTGGATAGATATACTTATAATCTGTCCCTGGTGAGGCGAGATAGGAAGGGTTAGACCACCTTGTTTCTCTGTTCTTGCTCACGGTAAGAATGGCTAGTAGTGACTAGTTATTAGCACAAAAGTGTTGTCATTGGAAACTTTAATGACACTGTGCTTACATTTAACATTTTCCCAGACATTACGTTTATTTAGAAAAACACCCAGCTTGTTAAACCTCTCTGAGCAAATTAATCATAATTTGTAGTATTTTCTTTTTTTTTTACTTAATATTTATTTATTTTTGAGAGAGAGTGTGTACGGGAGGGGCAGAGAGAGAGGGGGACAGAGGCTCTGAAGCAGGTTCCGTGCTAACAGATCTGATGCGGGGCTCAAACCCACGAACCGCAAGATCGCAACCAAAACCTAAGTCAGTCGCTCGACCAACTGAGCCACCCAGGTGCCCCTGTAGTATTTTCTTCTAAAGAAGGAAAACCGAACCCCGAGTTTCTCAAAGTCCATCAGGGCAATGCGAGTACTGTTCTCCCAGAGACTCACATAGTTGCACGTCACAGCCTCTGAGAGTCAGAAGTGTTTGGAGAGAGTATTTTATACTGTTGTGCTGTGATTGCCTCATTCAGTGTAATCCCAGTGTCTTAGTCTATTTGGGCTGCTGTGAAAAAACACCATAAACCTAGTGGCCTAAAAACAACAGAATTTTATTCTTCACAGTTTTGGAAGCTGCAAGTCCAATATCAAGACACTGAGAGGTTCAGTGTCTGGGGAGGGCCTGCTTCCTGGTTCATAGATGACTATGTTTTTGCTGTAACTTCACATGGCAGAAGGGGCTAGGGAGCTCTGTGGGCTCTTCTTTATAGGGGCACTAATCCCAATTGTGAGGGTCATAATCCCAATTATGAGGGATTATGACCTAATCGCTCCCAAAGGCCCGACCCGCTAATGCCATCATACTGGGCGTTAAATTTTAACATACCGCTTTGGGGGGAACACACATATTCAGTACATTGGACCCAGAGTTCTACTTCTTGTGTCTAGGGACTCAGTTTTTGTTAGATCATTTGCATACTGAAGATGATAGTTCCCTTTGGGAGACTTATGGTTTTCAAATTAGTTAAGCTTGAGGCACTCCTTAAGTCAATATGGAAGGCTGTGGTTACAAAAATGAACATCACAAGGGATTTAGAGTCGACAGAACTGGATTCTAACTCCATTTTCCCTGCTAGCAAACTGTGTGGCCTTGGGCAAGTCACTAAACCTCTTGGCCTCAGTTTATTCGTCTTTCAAGTGGGGATATGTCTGTCACTGATAGTAGCCCTCACAGGATTGCTATGGCAACCAAGTCCTACATTGTAGGTAGAGCTTGAGTGCAGTGCCTAGTGACTGAATGCCTGTCACCACAATTAGTTATCATTATGATCTTCATGCTCTATCATGTAATAGTCTTGGATGTGGTTAAAACCACTTAGCTCTTTTGGACATTGCCAAACAAGTAGACAGGCATAAAATGCGGAGCAACTGGAGACGCCGCTTTGTTGGTTCAGTTACCCAGAACTGTCAAAGCCACAGCCGGAATCTCCTTCATTGAGCGTCAGCTGTGCATGTCAAGATATGCCTCTTGGGTCTCTTGCGTGTAGCACCCTCATGGACTGCAGGACACACCCGAGCTCAGCGTGTTGACAGAGTTGCTACTGTGGCTTTTCATGAGAACAGTCTGTTCTACCCTCAAGTCTTTGAGTTTTGCACAGGGATAAACAGATGCCTAGTTTTATAAAATTTCTTGCTGGGTAATTTGGTAGGGAGGTATGATCTACCTAAAGCCTGAAAAAACGTATCCAGTCTTAGATGAGTTCTTAGATCAGATGAAGCGAAGGACAGGCTGAAAGAGCCTGTGTTGGTATCATGCCCAGATCCTATACCCTCCACTCATGCTCTGGCCTGTAAGTGACCGTCTGACCCATCTCAACCAAGCAGTCCTAATTTCGTGCCTCTTCCCCCCTCCCAACCTCCATCTTGTAATTAGTGACTTTTTTCTATCTGTTTGCCTCTGAAAACCTCCCAATTGAGAAGGCAAATAGTACCGTTTCAGGTCAAATTTTAGTTTCCATTTCAACTGAGGGAACCAGCGTTGCATATTATGAAGCTAATCTCCTTAAGTGGAGAATGACCAAGCATTGATTGAACCAGTGGAACTGAAAGGTTCTCAACTTCAGATCAATTTCCTGTGCCAGACGATACCACCTTTCCAGCAAAGCCTTTGTGTCTTGTTTTTCAATGACCTTTATTTTTCCCACGTACATGGCTGCATTCTACCTTGATTAGGTGCAGCCTCATCAGATGGTGTTCTGTAAGCTCCTTGAGTTTAGTTATTTGGCCCCATCACATTTGGGATTTTCTCAAATTAGTTCCTAAGAGGACTTGCTTTGATTTAGTAGAAGCTCAAACCGAAATGAAATAGTGTAAGTGAAGGGGTAGAATGGTACTCAGCATGTAGCAACCGCTCAATAAATGTTAGCAATTATGGTTGTTTTCATAAGTTTATTATTTTATGAAACCTGCTAGGTATAATTATATACGCCCTATATCCAGTTTGGGGAATAAGTATAAGAAGTTCCCATTCATTCTTTCTAAGTTGTTTTTTTTTAACATTTATTTATTTTTTGAGAGAGAGAGAGAGAGAGAGAGAGAGAGCAAGTGGGGAAGGGACAGAGAGTGGGAGACACAGAATCTGAAGCAGGCTCCGGGCTCAGAGCTGTCGGCACAGAGCTGGACATGGGGCTCGAACTCAGCAACTGTGAGATCATGACCTGAGCTGAAGTCGGACGCCCAACCGATTGAGCCACCCAGCTGCGCCCCCCCCATTCATTCCTTCTAAAGAAATAACATCACTGGGGACACCCAGGTGGCTCAGTTGGTTAAGCGTCCGACTTCAGTTCAGGTCACGATCTCACAGCTCTTGAGTCTGAGCTCTGAGTCAGGCTCTGTGCCGACAGCTCAGAACCTGGAGCCTGCTTCAGATTCTGCGTCTCCCTCTCTCTCTGGCCCTTCCCTGCTTGCACTCTGTCTCTCTCTCTCTTCCTCCAAAATAAACAAACATTTAAAAAAGCTAAAAAAAAGAAATAACATCATTAGAACCCAAGTTGAGAAAAAAACAATTCCTGTACAAGATGGAAGATGACAGAGTAAAGATGCTGTCAAAGAAAATAGGTGCAATTTCCTTTAATAGCTCCCCCTATTGTTTTCTCTTCCCACCCCCTGCCACTGCCATCGCGTCTGCATTTCCAGAACTTAGTAGAGTCCCTGGCATGTGCAAGATGTTGAGTCAGCATTGAACTGACCTGAAGTGACCTGCCTTCATCCGAATTCTGCCATTTCCTATTCGCATGACTTCATCACTAAAGTGGGAGATGAAAATCCGGCTTCGTCTCGGGGCCTCGGCTTCCTCGTTCATGCAGTGGGAAGGGAGGTTTGCACTAGAGGGTGTCCAGAGTCCCTCCTGGCTCTGGCACCTCATGATCCCTTGTGGCATTTAGGTTCCCGTGGCCGGTGGTGTGCCAGAACACGTTATGAGGGAACATTCACATGAAGGCGAGGTATAGTTTTACACAAGTTTTTTTACACAAATTTTTTGCTGGCGGTGGTTTTTTTTTTAATCCTGGAAAGTGAGTTAGGCAGAAATCTGTTTAGGAAGTTCCTCTTATAACTGATGTATAAATTCCTCATTGCGTTTTGTACCTTTAGGCCTTTAGAAATTGGTAGGAGTATATCTAAATATGTATGACCGTGTGTATACACCCGTGTATACTTTTGCATCTGTTTATAATTTACAGGTAGATGGGAACAATTTTTTTTCTGTCAGATCCAAGAAGGTTAAATAACAATTAACTTGTATTTGACCTAGTAATTCACTTTTAGGAATTTGCTTTAGAGAAATGGCCTAGAATGTAGATAATTTATGGGCAAACTTTTTTTTTTTAATATTTTTTTAACATTTATTTATTTTTGACAGACATAGAGACAGAGTATGAGCAGGGGAAGGGCAGAGAGAGGGAGATACAGAATCTGAAGCAGGCTCCAGGCTCTGAGCCGTCAGCACAGAGCCCAACGTGGGGCTCGAACCCACAGACCGTGAGATCATGACCTGAGCTGAAGTCGGCCGCTTAACCAACTGAGCCACCCAGGCGCCCCTGGGCAAACTTTTTAATAACAATCTGACAGTACTGAATCTAGTACTGAAAAACTAGATGCAAACTAGATGTTCAGTAGTAGGTGAATGATTATATAAATTTGGCATTTATTTATATATGTATATACATATATTTAGCATATATTAGGAAGCATTATGCAAAGATATTTTGTTCAATGTATACAAAAGGAAAGGAAATAACCTCAAATGATAATAATGATGATTTCCGAATGGTGGGATTATGAAATCTTTTTATCCTTTTATTAATTTGATGTTTCCGAGACATAGAAACCCTATCTAAATACAGAACTTCGTGTACATATCTAAATATTTAGATATTTATGTATTCGATTATTTATATATTTGGATAAATCTTACCTAAATATAGAGGAACCTTCCCTAAAACATGGATATTCCTGTAGAGAACATGAAAAACCCTGGTGCGATTTCTTTGCTGTGTGGCAAATGTCATGCCAGAAGGAGAGTGAGAGGAACTGCCTGATCCCACCACCCCCCCCCCCTTTACTGTACACACCCACCGGTTTTGTCCTTAGCAACAGGACTTTCTCTGAAAGGCCCTGACTGTGGCATCTGACAGGCTGCCTGGCTGGGACCCTTGTCCATCGCCCTGTGGTCGCAGGTGGAACGAGAAGGTCGCCCTGTACGTGGTTCTGCCGATGACCACGGCGGCACAGCCCGTGTAGATCTGAGTCTGTAGGCATTCACTTACTTCAGAGTTCAGGGTTTCCAGAAGGCGGCGCAGACCCAGGAAATAATAAAATGATTGAATAATTTCCCATTAAGTGTTTTATGAGGAGACTATGAAACAGACCCTCCCTTGGAATCCTAGGATTACAAAGCAATCAGAGAACTTTCCATATGACTTTACTCCAAATCCTGAATCCTTCTCTCAGTTCGTAGGGGAAAGAAATTCTGCGCAGAGTCCTCCAGACTACTGTGGCTGTGCCACTTTCTGGTTGTGTGACCTTAGACAATTTGCTCATTCACTCAAGAAATGGTCACGGAGCTGCCGCTTTGCGCCAGGCTCTATGCCAGGTGCTGGGAATAAAATAATCAACAAGTGAAGGACCTGCCCTCACAAAGTTTAATGCCCTCAGGGGGAGGGGAAGGGGAGATACGGACACATTATTTCACTTATTTGACAACCCCTGTTTTTACCTTTCAGCTAAATCCTGCTCTCTCTCATGGTTTGGTCCCACCCCGGTTTTGTCTCTATTTCGTACTCTTAGTTGAGAGTTTCATCCTTTCCTGATGCCCCAGGGATTATCTACTGAGAGATGGCATCCAATCAGTATGTCCAGTATGGGGGCTTTTCTGAGCTACAGACTCCTGGAGCCAATTGTTAGTTGTCCTCGAGAGCCTAAAGACCATCAAAAACCAGCTTATCCAAAACTGAGTTTGGCCTCATCTCCCTGCCTCCCCACCCAAACTGGCTTCTCCCCTGTTTCCTGTCTCCGTGAATAGCTCTGTTGTCCATCCAGTGTACAAACCAGAAATCAATCTCTGGTCTTCCATTTTCTTTTCTGCCATCCACATCTAATGACCCATCTAGCAGATTCCCTCTCCTGTGGAGATATTGTTCATTTCATTCCCCTTCTCTCTAGCCTACGAACTTCTGCTTCTTTTCTTCAGGCTCCTTTCTTTCCAGTCCAAACAATTAGTCTTTCTTGATGTAACTCTGATTACATCATTCCTACATGTAGCACCCTTTACTGGCTCCCCAGTGTCCTCAGAGTAATATCTAGTCTCGTCGGCATGGTCTTGTTGAGTTTTCCAGTCTCATGGCCTACCCCCCAACCCACTTTTCCTTAAATCTTAAAGCTTCAGCCTCTCCTTTCCTCACATCTGGACCTCTCCGTTTCATGCTGTAGATCTTGGGTCAGATGTTATTTACTCCAGGAAATCTTGCTCACATTCCCAAGTCCGGGAATTGGCATTACTGTCACGGCACTGGTTGGTCCGTTTCTCTCACCGGAAGACCATGCACTCTGTGGGGTCAAGGACATTACATTTTGTGTTTCTAGAATCCAGTCCAATGACAGGTAATTAATTACTTATTAGCAGGTGATAAAAATAAATACTGATTAAAAATAAATAATTCTTTATTTCTCCTGACCATATCAATCTGAGCATAAGGACAAGGTCAAAATAATAATTACGAAACAATTGTTTTGTTCTCTTGGTCCTTCCTTGACCCAAACCCTTGATGTACCTCTTTCTTCCCTTAGAAGATGGTCCAGTCTCTCTGGCAAAGCGACCTCGAGTGGTACACTCCACTGATCTCATAGACCGTGACTGGACGTGACACTTAAAACTAGAATAAAATCAACCATACATGGAGCTGCTGTGTAAGGTTCTGATCAGAAAGAGGGGAATACCGAAAAAGAATAATAGCTAGCAAATATTAATAATTTGCTGAGAGCTTCTTATATGCCAAACACCATTTTAACTGCTTTATATGAATTTGTTTGATCCTCCTAACAATTCTAGGAACTAAGTAGGATTATTCCAGTGGTGCAGGTGAAAAAACTGAGGTCCAGTAACCCGTCTTAGGGCACAGAGCAGGAAGCGGTGGAACCAAGTCTGGCAGTCTGGTTCCAGGGCCACAGAATTAACCAGCACACTTACTGTGTCTCTAGCTGAGCTCTAAAGCTCTGATCTATGTTTCTCTGGTTCTTATGAGCAAAAGCTGGGTCTGTGGACAATAAGGTATTCACTGTTATGGGTCTTCCTCTTCCTCAAACACTATCCTTGTTAGCTAGAAGGACCTAGCTAATCAAGACAGAGTTGGTCCTTCTCTCAAAGCCTCTGTGTTCCCGTCCTTACCTGGGGCACAGAGGTGCATCTTCTTCATGAGAGGCAGAGTAACATCATGGTTAAAAAGTGGACTTTGGGGGCGCCTGGGTGGCTCAGTCGGTTAAGCGTCCGACTTCGGCTCAGGTCATGATCTCACAGTTCATGAGTTCGAGCCCCGCGTCGGGCTCAGTGCTGACAGCTCAGAGCCTGGAGCCTGTTTCAGGTTCTGTGTCTCCCTCTCTGTCTGTGCCCCTCCCTGCTCATGCTCTGTCTCTCTCTCTCAAAAATAAACATTAAAAAAAAAGTAAAAAAAAGTAAAAAAAAAGAAAAGTGGACTTTGATGTGAGACGACCTGGGGTCAGACCAACCACAGCTCTGTCACTTACTAGATTTATGACCTTGGGCAAATTCTTTACCCTCCCTATGCCTCACTTTCCTTACCTATACCATTAAGATATTAATATTATGGAGCCCATAGGCTGTTGTAAGGATTATGGGAATTAATGTATGTTACACGTGTAGAACAAGGCTTGGCACATAAGAAGCACTAAGTGTGTGCCTTAGTGTTTTCATAATTTACCATAACCTTGTTAATATTTACTTGAACTTGTATTAGGATACTTTGATTCTTAAGCACCAGGGTAATTCTACTACTGTTCGAGATGTAGGAAGAAATCTACCTATTCTTTCATTTCATTATGGGCTTTAAATATATATATTTTATCCAGAAAGATAAAAATAAATCATCTGCAAAACCCCACATGAAAGGTTTTCATAAATCTTGTGAAAGTTGGGCCAAGTTTAAAGATAGATGCTTAGATTGATTTAAAGCCCTTTATTGTGAACATTCTAATGGGGGTCCTTCTAGAGGGAGGATCCGACATGGTCTGGCTAGCAGTATGTGGGGGGAGGGTATCACTGGAACCATGGTCTTTTATTTACCTGATGGATGTGAGTTAGAGGAGTTAGCTTAGGCTTAAGGAGAACCTATAGATGATAGAGCCCTTGTCTTGCTCGCACCAAGAGGGCAGTATACCATATGACATCCGGTTCTGGGTCCTTAGCCTGGCGTTCATGGGCCATACTCCCTGTCTTGGTCAAACCCGCCTTGCTACCCTGCGCCCTTCCACTCCTACTCTGTCTTCTGCCTGGAATTTTCTCACTCATATCCCAATAAAACCTGAGCCTGCGTACATCTTAAGGCCCAGATTAAAACCCATTTTCTTTCTGAAGCTTTTTTTGAGCCTGCTGACCTCCCCTTCGTTCTTTGCACTATGCCTCCCTCTCTTGTGCATATTTTCGCTTTCTAAGTTTGCTGTGCTTCCAGGGAATTTCCCGCTAGTCTGAGCTCTCAGATACATTTCTTTCCTTTAACCCTTAAGACAACTTTGTGAGGAGTTATAACCCTTACTTTGCTGCTAAGGAAGCCAAGGCTCAGAAAGGTTAAGAGATTTGCCTAAAGACACAAAGCTAAATCAGACTCCGACTCCGGTATTCTTTTTTTCTGCCCCAGACTCCTTCTCTGAAGTCACGTGCCTGTCTTGCTCAATCTTATATCTCCCTGAAATGTTTAGTACAGCTTCAGGTTCAATAAATTTCTTTATTCACTCAACTCATGTTTATTGAACCTCTGAGGTGTTGCTTAGGTCCTGGGCCCTGGCATTAAAAATTTTAGATGTTTGTGGAAGTAAAGAAGAAATGCCATTAACATAGCATTTTACTTAGTAAAATGGATTTCATAGGGTTCACAAACTCAGATGTCAACAGGACAGGCGGGTGGTTGAGTTAAGAAGGTTGGTTGTAATCCATCGTAAAGCAGTGTGGACTCATGCTAACTGGACATCGGTACTCTCTCTAATGGAGGTAACCGCTACTGAACTCCAGCCCGTTGTCGCCACATTGGAATGTGGGCCTAATGTTAGGAGATTTTCAGTTGTTTCAGAAAAACCGGAAGTTCAGACTTTTAAAATATCCTTATATTCAATATTAGCAGATCATTTAATTTTTAAAAAGGACTAAAGAGCTAAACAACACATGACCGGTGGTTACAGCTCAGCACTTGAAATGTTGCATATTGAGCTGACATTGTAGCTCCCAGTGCCTGCGCTCCGGAGGCAGGAGCCAGTGCTGAAGAAGGACCCGGTCCCTCTCTTCCTCCCCGTTCTCAGTAGCTTGGTTGCAGGTCTTGCTCACCTGCAGGTCTGCCTGGATTCACAGCAGTCACACCATCTCCTTGCCCTTCCCCACTTGGCCTGTCGAGGAGTGATGACTGTCCTGTCTCTTCCGAAGAGATCACTGACACTAGATCTTGCTCCCTCATTTAGCTCCCTGTCTTCCTTGTGATGAATGAGGCGGAGCAGATGACAAGCAGGGATCACTGGGCAGAAGATCAAAAGCTCCCCCTGGGCTGCCTGGGGCATATTTATGACTTTGGCTCTTTGGGATGTTCCACCCATGAAAATGTGGGAGCTGTGGGGAGTTAACTTCTCCCCGCTGGATACTTCTACTCAGACCCAGTGAGAAAAGAGAGATTTGTGCCAGGAGGACCAGTACTAAGGAGGACCTCTGACAACAGAATCGGGGACAACCTGTTAGGAATTTTCTGTGGCTGATGACTTTGTAAAATAGGGTACAAACTATTTTGTACACAGGGACCTGTGGAGTCACTTCAGCTTTGTGATTTGGTAACTATAAATTAATATCAATACTTGTTTGTATTTTTTAAAAAATACTTGTTTAAAGTATTAACGGAGGTGGTTATTCTAAGGGACTCAGTCTCAGTAAATCATATAGTCCCAGTATCCTGGCGCAGGGTTGCTTAAAACATGATTTGAGGGGCATTAGCAACCGGCATGCTGGAGGTTTGTTAAAAGTGTTAATTCCTGGACTTCATCCCAGATCTAGGAATGGGGTCTGGGAATTTGCATTTAACAAGTATCTCGAGATTCTCATGTATGCAAAGATTAAGAAGCTTTGGCTAATGATAGCAATGATAATGATGAAAACAGAGCCCTAAGTGTTTTAAGTGCTATATATTTATTCCTTACAGCATGCCCGCGAGGTACCTCTTTCCCAAAGTGTGAAATAGATATCACTGTTCGCAATTGAAATTTTGGATGACACAAAAACATTTCTTTTAATTTTTAAAGTTTTATGTTTACCTTTTGTATAAAACACATGTATTTAATTAACCTACTAAACTCATAACTTTGTGGATATTAAATTTTAAGTGAAGGCTAAATTCATTTGAGGAAAAATAATGAGTCACTTTAAAGGGAAATGTTAAGTAAATTATAGTTCCAGTAACAAAAACCGTGAAGGTAGGAAGTGAATAATTGAAATTTATAAAGCACTAAGATGAATAAAAAAGCTCTGTAGTGAGCCAGAGACTTGGATTTAAATCTGAGTTAAATCCTTGCTTGCTGTGTGCCCTTGACTATATCTCTTTCCCTCTCTGAGCCTTAGCTTTATTCTCAGCAAAACGGAAATATTAAAACCAATGTTACTGATCTGTGCTGAAGAATAATATGCAAAAACTTAAGTAAAAGAACATATAATAGGTGTCAAGAAATAATATTGACTATTACTTGAGTTGTCCTAAAATATAAAATGAATATGAGTCTTTAATGTAGACATTACTGGAATCTTCTTAAGAATACATTAGACATAGAAACTCCTATTTTCTCATGTCTTTTTTTTAGCTGTGACTTCACCACACTTCCTGAATAGTTTAAGAGGAGAGAGCCCTGGACTGGGAATCTGAAGGCTTGGGTTCTACTTCCAGCTTTGTCTCAGGCTATCTCTGTGACCTCTAACGTGACAATTTGCCTCATTGTACCTCAGTTTTATAATCTATGGAGCGGGTTTGCCCTGGAAGGCTTCCAAGGTTTTTCCCAGCCCCAACATTCCGTTTGCATCAGATCTATTTCTTGATTACCCGAAATAAATGGAGAACAGTTAGCATAGATTCCATACCGTTTTCGCCCAGTAGGTGATTTGCCAGACTGCTTGACTTCCTGGTTTCATTGTCTTGTGTTTCTTTGGAGGTGCTGAAGAATAGGAAAACCAAATGGCTGGCAGAAGGAAGAGGGAAAAAGAAGACCCTGGAATAAGGAACCTGGATTCCCCACAAGTTAGAAAGAGCTCCCAAATGAATAAAAGTTGATTATGTGTTCACGATACTGCACTTTGACAATGCTGCATATCCTGTTAATGGAATCACGAAGCATTGGGCTAGAGAGTGATTCATAAATTGTGTCTCTGCATTTCTTCTGCCTGTGAAATAGCAATTCTTAAAGTGGAAGATCTTTAGTCTTTAAGAAAGTGAATTAATAATTATGATGGCATAATTAGCTGCCTGAGTGAGTTCTCTGAAATGAAGTTTTTTGGGGTCAACTTTTTTTTTTTTTTTTTTTGTCTACCAGTTAAGCAGTTAGGCAGAGTTCTTTCTATTTCATGCCCGGAAGTATCAAACAGAAAAATCATGGGATGCTGAAATTGCTGAACACACACGAAGCGGTGCCACAGTGTCCTCACCCTGTGCCAAAGCAAATTTCTGAGCATTATGTAATTTCTCCCTGGCTTTGAGATCCCACGATCCTGTCTGAGGCCGATGCTGTATAATCGGCTGGGGCAGTATTCCATCAGGCATTTCCTCAGTGGGTAGATATCTTGTCAGTGTTGAGGACCTGTGAATGGGAAGCCCAGAGGCTTCCATCATTTCAGCCCACATCTGGCGTCTTGCTGTGTTCCCGAGTTCATGCTGAGGATCGCTACAAAAGATAGCACTTAATTGACTAAAACATAAATCATGACTTGCAAGGGTACATTCATTCATTTGGAAAGTATTTTTGATCATCCACTGAGCTAATAGTGTTGTGGAATTAAAAAAAAGTTATTTTATATGGTTTCAAAAACGAGTATATGGTAGAGCTTTTGTCCTCAAGGAAATAACAGTCCTTCGGAGAGCCAAGGCTTGCCTTCCCAAGTTAAATAGCAACAAATAGGAAAATCGAGGTCCCCCTACCGTGCTCCAGTGGTGGACGCAAGGCACTGTCACAGAGTGTGGGTGCCGCTTGGGTGCCCTTGTCTTATTCTCTCACAATACCAATGAGGAAACCAAAGCACAGGGAATCTAAAAAGATGCCAGGAAAGGACGGAATTGGGGCTTGAATGCAGACATCCTAATGCCCTTTGACTCTGTTTTCTGCTGTTCTAAGACTGTTTAAGCACGAGATTAATGATTTTGGAAAAGCGATAGGTGTTTAGACGGGAAAAAGTGGCCCACTTTAAAACCAGAATTCCAGCATTACTTCTGGAAACTCTCTCTGCAGAGAGACACAATTTTAAAAGATTATAATTTTTTTAGTCCCAGTATGATTAACCTACAGTGTTATATTAGTTTCGTTGTACATTATAGTGATTCAACAATCCTATACTTCACCCAGTGCTCATCATGGTAAGTGCATTCTTAGTCTCTGTCATCTGTTTCACTCATCTCCTCACCCACCTCCCCTCTGGGAACCATCAGTTCGTTCTCTCCAGGAGACACAACTTGACGTGATAAATACAACATACACAACTCTCTAGTCCAGTGGCAACGTGATGCCATTAGCTAGATATACATTATTGTCAAACTCTGGTACTGTAAAACCATCACCAACTTCTCATCATGATGGAGAAATTTCTAGCATGAGGAGAATCTACGTTCCTGGTTTCTCAGTGTTTTCTTTTTCTTTCTCTCTTCCTTTTGTCAGCCATTTGGTTTTATTGTCCATGAGCACCTTCAAAGGGGCGCAAGAAAATGAAGCCACTACATTGGCTGCCATTCAGCAACTCTGGAAAATTGCCTGTCTTCCCTGAATTTCCTCATCAGTAAAGTGGAAATGGTAATTAGTACTGACCTTGTAGAATTGTTCTAAAAGTGAAATGAATTTGTATGGCTTAGAACAGCGCCAAACACATGGCAAACACTATGGAATTCTTCACTGTCTTCATCATCTCGACCATTATCACTGTGTGGTTCTGTCTTGCTTGTCCCTGCCTCTGACTCACAGTCTTCTCAGGCCGTACACCTGTGGTACACACACCGTCCCTAAATTTTCATCTCCTTTGTAGAAGAAAAGTATTTATATCTCCTTTTCCATATCTTAGATCTTAAATTTTTTTTAGCGTTTTTATTTTATTTTTGAGAGACATAGAGACAGAGCGTGAGCAAGGGAAGGGCAGAGAGAGAGGGAGATACAGAATCTGAAGCAGGCTCCAGGCTCTGAGCCATCAGCACAGAGCCTGACGTGGGGCTTGAACTCACAGACTGTGAGATCATGACCTGAGCCGAAGTCGGCCGCTTAACCGACTGAGCCACCCAGGCACCCCTCTTAGATCTTAATAAAAGTACTTTAAGTTCAGCCTCCTGAGAAACTGCCAATTTTGTTGCTGATGACTGACCTGAACAGATTTTCATATCAGTTAGCATTGGGAGTGCCTTAGGGATCATAACAATAGCCCCCTCATTGAAAGGTGAGACTACTGAGACCTAGAGAAGTTACTTACCCATCTGTGATGGATGTACATCAGAGGTTATGGTTAGAACTTGGGAATCTTGACTTTAATCCCAAGCTACTTCTATTCATGTCTATATTGAGGGAGAGGAAGAAGAAATGTAAGACATAGTGCCTAGAGATAGTCAATGCTGGCTTCCTAGAAGTACCACTGTGATGACCTGTCAAAAGGGCAGAGCTGTGTTTTTTACTGTGATAAGGGAGATCGGCACCTTGAAAGAGGAGAAACGGGGCTATGTTGTGATATTTATGAAGTCTGGGGATTTGTATTAAGGTGGATATTTGGGGTACCTGGGTGGCTCATTCGGTGAAGCCTCCAATTTCGGCTCAGGTCACGATCTCACCGTTTATGAGTTCAAGCCCATGTCTGGAGCTGACAGCTTGGAGCCTGGAGCCTGCTTCGGATTCGATGTCTCTCTCTCTCTCTACCCCTCCCCCACTCGTGTTCTGTCTCTCGCTCAAAAGTAAGTAAACATTAAAAAAAAGAACCTAAAAAAAAAACAAAAAAAAAGAGATGGATCTTTGAATGCTAGAACTTGATTAAAGTACATAAGTATCAAGCTATGATAGTTCGGAATTAGTGAACACAACCATGTATGAGAATGACAGAGAGGAAACAGTCATGACATGCTCTCTACTAAAAAATTGATCAGTTTGATGTTTTTGCGATGGATTTTTCAGAAGTTTATCTGCAACCTTTATCTTCCTGGCTGAGATTTTTCTGGAATGTGAAGTCATGATGAAGAAAGTGATTTACTGGAATAGTAAAGTCATAGGAATGTGGACAGTAAGCTGTGTGGTGTAGATAATTCTGGACTCAACAATAATTATACATTTCTTAGGCACCAACTCTGTGTCAGATTATTTACACACCTGTTTTGCTGAAAGTTCAGTATAGGCAGGGATCACATTTATTTTGTAGATTGTTCTGTCTCTAGTTCCCACATATTGAGACTGGCACATGGTAAGCAATCTAAATAATTGTAAAATGTGTTAATTTTGTTATGATACGATGCAGTTGGTATCATTCTATGACCCTGAAATTTCACCTCTGGGTATGTAAACCAAAGAAATTCTCATAAGTTCCTTAAGGGAACATATACCAGAATGTTCATCATAGCATTGTTGGTGGTAGCTGGGAATTGGCAACAATATGGATGCCCATTTGTGTGAGTATTCTCCAGAGAAACAGAACCAATAGGATATGTGTATTTCTCTCTCTAACTCTGTGTATGTGTGTCTGGATGGATGGATGATGGCTAGATAGATAGATATAGATTTCTTGATTATGGAGGCTGGCCAGTCCAAACTCTGCAGAGTAGACTGGCAGCCTGGAGACCAGGGAAGAGCCAATGCTACAGTTCAATTTGGAAGCCTCTCTGCTGGCAGAATTCCCTCTCTCTTGGAGAAAGTCAGCCTTTTGTTCCATTCAGACCTTCAGCTGATTGGATGAGGCCCACCCACATTACAAAAGGCAATCTTTACTCAAAGTCCACCAATGTTAATTTCACTTAAAAACACAGAAACATCTGGGCACTGTGGGCCATCCAAGTCAACACATAAAATTCACTATCACACCATTCCTGTGAGATTAGATACGTAAATTTAATGGATGCAGACCCCAGGATACTGTATCAGTAAGTGTCCCAACAGGAAAGAGAAGGCCAGTTCAAGAGAGTTCAACTGAAAAGAGTTTAGCAAAGATACTGCTTATGATGGTAGACAAAGTTAAGGGATCAACAGGGACATTAAGTCACCCAGGGACTATCAAGTAGGATAAACCCTTGTCACCCCTACGCCCAAAGAATAAGGGGAGAGAATGATGTACTTGGAGCTTAATGAGACCAGAGCCATGGAGGGGAGGTGACCCAGCAGAAGCTGGCTGTCACCTTAAAGGAGCAGACCTACTGCTCAATTCTCAGTAAGACAGGGAGAGAGAGGAGACAGGGAGAGAGCACATGAGAGCTTGAAGGGTGGCAGCCAATTGACCTGACCTCTCTTTCTTCCTTCCCTGGGTCTTCTCTTGGTGCCTCCCGTTGGTCAAACACAACCAGAAAGAAGCCAGTAGGCCCAGGCTCTGGCTGGTGTGTCTGTAAAGATCAGTCTTGGGGCACAGAACGAGGCAAGGAATGACCCAATGGCACAGAAAGGGCCAACGACAAAAGGCCAGCACAAACAGTTTGCAGCAGTTAGAAGTCATGAGGTAGATAAGCTGATAATGACATGGATGAATCTGAAAGTATAGTGTGAGGCAAGAAAAAGTAAGAAACAGAAAGAGATCGAAAACACAATTCCAGTTACAAAAATTAAAATACATACACGTAAACCAACAATGCACCTTTGCCAGAGTGTTTGGGAACACAGGCATATGCATCAAACACTGTGGGACGGCTGCCTATGGGAGAGGAGAGCAATGTGGATTAAAGCGATTAGCCAGAGACATAAATAAGAAAGGGATGAGTGTCGATAATGTGCTGTGAATGAGGAAAGGAATTAACCTGCATCACAGGTCCAACACTTTCACAAAAACTGAAAATGGGGGCGCCTGGGTAGCTCAGTAGGTTAAGCAGCCAACTTCAGCTCAGGTCATGATCTCATGATCTGTGGGTTCGAGCCCCGTGTCGGGCTCTGTGCTGACAGCTCAGAGCCTGGAGCCTGCTTCGGATTCTGTGCCTCCCTCTCTCTCTCTGCCCCTTCCCAGCTCGTGCTCTGCCTCTTTCTCTCGAAAGTAAAATAAAACGTTGACGAAATATTAAAAAACAAAAAACAAAAACAAAAACAAAAAAACCTGAAAATGTATTTGGAGTTAATTTTTCTGTGATAAGAATGAGGCAGCAAAGGCCTTGAGGAGTTTGAGGAGCCCACCTGAGGTTATGAATGTAGTCGGAGATCCCTTGAGGAAATGAGAGGCCAGAGATATCCTTGGTGCAGACCCTTCATTCACATTGCCATGGCCCCATCTCTGTGAGACGTGTGCTCCACACAACGCAGCAATGTAAGACCCGCTTCACCCACGTCACTGCTGTTCATTTTTGTGCTCCTGCCTGGCGACCAGCGAGGACCTTTCTGAGTTTGAGGACTTACCTCAGGAAAGTACCAGTGTCAACATTATACCTATCATTAGCCAAGGCTTCTGTAAATGGCGTCATTTCGGGGGAGGTAATTGTCAGGTTGGGCCTGAGCAGACACACAACTCAGCGGTTATCTGCAAGGTCGCTTTCAATCTCTTGCCCTTTTCCATCTGTCAACAGGCGTCTCACTTGGTTTATGTTAAGCTTAGAAAATGAGGTTTGGTTTTAGCCAGAGGGTAGATGGCCTCAGCTGCCTGGCTCTGGAAAGGAAGGCTGTGGGGATGGTCTTAGCCACTCTGGGGCTCTGTGTAAGGGGGCCCAAGGAGCACTTGCTTGTCTCCGGGATGCTTGTCTCTGGGGCCACAGGGTTGTCTGCCCACAAATGTAATCCTTTTCTCTGGAGAGCTCCCTGGGCTAGGTTTCCAGAACAGGACAATTACAGGAACGGCCCCACCAAAGCTCTAGTGATCCCATCAGCAGATTGCGAGAGGAAGGCAGACGACACTTTTGATTGTGGGAAAAATGAGAAGAAGAAATACACACTCATGTGGAACACTCATGGTGCCACATCAGAGAAACCTGATTCCGTTTAGGGCAATGAATGACGACGATAGTAGCGAGCGTGATTATAAAGCCTACTACCATCATTTGGTCATCTATTCTATAAGAGGCACAGTGCTCAAGGTTGACGTCTGTGTTCTCATTCCCTCCTCATGACCGTCTTGCATTTTCCTGATGGGGAAACCAAAGTCAAACAGGTGAAGCAGCTGGCTGAGCCCAGAACAGAGCCAGAAGATGACTAAGGTCCCACAGCACCCCTGCCTCTCTGCTCCTTCCTCACGGAGGTTCTGCCCCAGCTCCATGAGGAAGGAGCAGTCTATGCTGGGACGGGACGACGCGGGGCTGGAAGCCCGGAGAAGGTTGAAGCTTCCCAAGTAGAACTAAGCGGAACCTTCCCAGAGTCGAGATTGATGCTTATCTTAAAGGCAGGGGTTTCTTTTGGGGTTGTTGTCTCCTCTCCTTGCCTGGAGAGTGCTCCTGTGCTACCTTCTGAAATGAGAAGGGAGTTCATGCAATCACACAGTCGGACTGGGCTGACTGGCTGATGCAGGATTCTCTCAGCAACCGGTGCCTGGATGTGAATATGCCCCACTTCTGCCCATTTGTTTTCAGAACTTTGCTCTTGCTACCTTGCCTTTGGTTTCCTCTTTTAATGATGTTTTGTCCTAGTAGCAAAAGACACTAAAAATAAAAAATAAAATAATCCCAATCAGGGACAGACACCGTTCTAGTCAATTTAGGATCCTCCTTGTAACCTTTCATGTTATTATGCCCGATTGGCAGATGAAGAAACCGAAGCCTGAACAGTTTAAGAAACTAGTTCAGGATTGTACAGCTAGAATATCGAGAAGCAGAGAACAGAACCCTCTGCTGTTTTCCTTCAAAGCCCAGGATACTTTCTGCTGGGCCACATCGCCTATAAAGTGGGGATGGTAATAATAGTTGTCCTGCTCGCTTTGCAAGCCTGTGGTGAGAATCAAATGAGGCAGTAATTAGGAAAGCACTTGGAAAATTGCAAAGCACTATATAAATATATGGTATTATTCTAATGTATCTCTAGCCTACAAAAACACTGCTTCAACATTTCATTTAGGAGAAGACGCACCAGACCATTATTCAATAAGATAACACCGCATGTGATCCTTTTATCATTCGAAGAATGTTTACGAAATCTACAAAACCAGAACCATTAGGAAGGTTTTGTTTTCTGGGTAGGCTCAGTAAACTTGGAGTCAGCTCAAGAAGTCTTTAAATAGCCAGGAAGTTAAGCCGAAGAGACTGCATTAGGCTTCAGAGAATTGAATGTCCTTTCACAGACTCTGGGAGTTTAAAATATATACTTTTGATAAATTAGAATGTTCCTAGGAGTTGCTCTCAAGGAGTTGAATGGGAATCCCTTTGGGACTGAAGGACGCTGTAATAGTAATACAAAATAATAACAGTAATTACAACCAGTGGGGCAGTGGGCTGTGCGGTAACTATCTAATCAGACTTCCTGGTCAACTAGATACATAATAAATTGTTTAATCTGTGCCTTAGTGTTCTTCCTGGTGAAAATGGGAATGATAATACTACCTATTTGTAAGGCGGTTGTGATAATTAAATAAGTAATTGAAACAGTGCCTGGCATGTGATAACACTCGGTAGAAGTTACCTCATGCTGTTATTATGATTTATTAAGCACACAAAACACGAACAACACAAGATGAGAATATTGAAGATACAGGATTTAACTGTAATGATTGAGAGCTTCCAATGTGCCAGGTATTATACTCCACACTTTATAAATATTATCTCTTTACTCATCGTAACCACACCACAAAGAGATTGCATCACCCCACATTTCACAGATGTGGAAACTGAGGTCCCGAGTGTAATAGTGTGAATTGCTTCTAACAGTTATTTATTTTTTACTACTTCTCCAAACTACCAAAGCCTGGCAGCTGGTGGCTAAGTCCTCTGGCCTTGGATCTGACTGACGCTGGAGGATGGGGAGAAGTACTGTCCAGTGTCCTAAGTGCTGCCACCGCTGCTGAACACGGGCAGCCAGGGGGAGGACGAGCCGACTAGAAACAATGGCTAAAAAAGTTGAGGTTGGCCTTTCCACACCTTTTCAGAGTTCCAGGCTAACCCGTGATTATGCTCTCCGCTTAGGGCTATTCTTGAAGCTGCTTTGAACCAGATTTTAAGTTTTAGAAGTATTCAGTTAGACAGGAGTCTGGGGCTGCTACCTTGCACTAGCTCAGGATGTCCAGCTGGCTTGATAACAGGATGATATTGCATCAGACCGCAGCTTTAAAACTTCCTTTAGCTCCTCGTTGTCTAAAAGGAAAATGTTCTGATTCTTCATTATCGTGGTAGAGTGGAGTAAGTATGACCTTCAAGGCCCAAGAGGCCCAGGTCTGAATCTTGGCTCTGTCATCAAGTAGCTGCATGAATTTTGAGCTGAGATTAATTTTCACGTGATGAGCCGCAGTTTGCTCCTCTACTATATAATGCTTCCTTGCCAGGTTATTGTAAAAATCAAATAAGACGCAAAGGGATGCCAAGTACCCCATCCCACGGGACTCACTGAACTATGGTTTAGTGGTTATCTTCTCTTAGCAAGGCACATATAATCCTTCCCAAACAGGCCTCAGTCTATTCGTTAATAAACTCTCTCTCTGTGTGCCCTATGGTTGATGAAGACCAAGTTGAGACTTGCCATTCCCAAACTTACCACAGAAATGAGATCATTTATGTGGAATTGCCTAGCTTCATGCCTGGAAAAAATTGGGCTATAAGTAAGGTGGAATGCATGAGGGTGGTCAAAAGGTAGGAGATAGGATACTGAGAATGTTGTTTCCCAAGGGGTCTGCATACTGCCCGGGAGCCCCAAACTCCGGGAAGCCAAAGGGGACAGGGTGGAAGGAAGGGATCCGATTAATGAGAAATCGTCTTTGGGGCCTGTGTACTGTTCCCTCTTACCCCTAAGTGTTTACCCGCCTCGGCCATCCCCAAGCAAGACCACCGCCAATCACGTTTAAAGTTTGTCATTTGTCAGGGCACCTGGGTGGCTCGGTTAGTTAAGCGTCAGACTCTTGATCTCAACTCAGGTCATGATCTTATGGTTCGGGAGATCCAGCCCCACATCAGCTCCACGCTGACAGCACGGAGCCTGCATGGGTCTCTCTCTCTCTCTCTTCTCTCTCTCTCTCTCTCTCTCTCTCTGCCCCTCCCCAGCTGGCACTGTCATGCACTTTCTCTCTCTCAAAAAATAATTAAACTTAAAATAAAAGGTCATTTATCATCCTTGAAAGAGTACCGTATGGAAGAGGATGAAATTCAGTGTGTAGAGGTTACTTTGTAGTACAGATGGAGAATTATCTCTGGCTAGTTGCACATTGGGTATAGCCTTGTAAATGTCATTAGGGTCTCAGATCTAGCTGCTCCTGCTGACTTCATGGTGACTTTCTTTTTATCGAACATATGTTCCCAAAAGAGTTCCTTGCAGAGAGCCATGTAAGGGCTCAGGCAGCCTCCCAAAGTTGATTTAGGGATGCATGGGAATGCAGCCTCTCCTGCCATTGCATTCAGCATCCTGGCTTAATGTGTATTTTAATACCGATGTTTCTTTTGGTCCTTTTCCATGTATTGGATAGCTGCAAATAGACAGATACACAAGATGAAGTCTCCTTGGTTTCTGTAGGAACACATTTTATATCTGGCCTTGTCAGCTCATTAACTGTTCCACCTAAGTGAATTTTCCCACCGATCGAAGTATTGCCCATTAAATGCCAAACGGTTTGCTGTTTAATGGAAATATTCCTTAATGGTTTGCCCACACACCTCTGTCTTCTAAAAAAGAGTTACCTTTTCACAATAGTGTGTGGTCATCATTATGAATTATTGGATGGCACTGCCATAGAGTACATACCCAGGGTCTGCTGAAATTTGGACTAATTGCCCCCAAGCTGTTAAGCTTTTTGAGTACTCAGGTCTCCTTTCTTTCTCCTTAGCATACTTTCTAGTTTATCTGCCTACATCTCCTTTCCTACTCTCAATTTGTTATGTCTAGTCAATGCTGGACTGGGAAATCTGATAACTCAGCTTGTGAAAAGTGCATATAAATAGCTTCTGGGTGAAGATCTTTCTAACCTTTTAAGGAATAAACCTTTAGTTCATAAATCTAGGTTGTTCACCAAAACAGAAAGAGTCCTTACTTGGACAATATTTTTGTCAGATATTTATTTACCTAGTCTGCCAAATTTGAGTCACAGGAACCCACGCCAAGTGTTGCCTGGGACCTCCAAGTTACTGCTACCTAAGGTGGTTCCTTTATTTAAGTGAGATTTATATGACCTTCAAAAGATTCATTCAATCATTTCTTGTTTACTGCCAGGCACTGAGCTAAGCTTTTACTGTCTAGACAGACGCGGTTGCCTACCCTTGGGATTCCGAGAGTCTAGGTGAAAACAAAATATAGAAATAGATGAACTTGAAAATGAATAAAGGGGTTTATGACTGGGTTCCATACAGCTCAGAGAAGGGTATGGTGTCTGCTTAGTAACGATGAAAGACAAGAGGAGAAAATAGACGCCCTCACTACCTCCCTGCTTTGTTTCATTTATGTCTTTCTGTCTTTCTCTCATTCTTACATTCCATAAATGCTTATTCAGCGCCAGTTTTATTCCTTGCACTGAGATTGCAGTAGTGCATAAAACAAACACGATCCATTTTCTAATTCGAATAACAGAGAATGAATGGGGAGGAGGGGCAGAGGGAAGAAATGGGCAGCCCAGTAAAGAGAGTCAACGAATGGAATGGCAGAGTGTGTTTGGGCTGGTGAGCTGTAATTTAGCACAGAGTAAATGGGAGACAAGATTATAAATGACTTTGCATGCTCTGCGGAGGGCTTTGAACTTATCTCATATACAATAGATGCCCAGTGAAGGTTCTAACCAGGGGGTTCTTATAAAATTGTGACTCTATGGTGGTAAACGTTGACTTGGAAGATGGGTGGAAGCATGGAACCAAGCCCATGCCCTCTGAAAAATTATACATAATTTTCAACTTTACCTTTAGGTTTAAATTCTGGGTTTTCAGCCTCGGATACCCAGAATTCATCAACAGCTTTTTTTGTTATTTCTGCCGTTGCTCTTCCCTCTTGCTCCCTCCCTTGAATGCTGTTATGTAGATCTAAGTAATCAGAACCTGTAGGGGGTAGGAGAGGCTGCCTGACTCTGGGAATGGGCTAGTACATGAGTCAGCCAGGGTTTTGCCGCGGAATGATTCCAGTGGAATTTATTAATGACCGAATTACATCCCGTGTTATCCTGGTTCTTAAGCCACATCTTGAGGATTAGATGAGATAATGAGTGTGAAATTCTTTTGCCTGACCTATAAACAGTAAACAAACAGCAGTTGTTTTTAGCCATGCTTACTCCACTTTGTCATGCTGCCTGCCAATTTAACATGCTTGCCTTTTTTTTTTTAAGGTATGTGAGCTCTCAGTTTATCCCCAATATTCTGTTAGCCCTTCAACTTTGGGGACTGGGAATGTTAATTAATCTTTGTATCATGACTTTTCACTTAGATTATTTAATATGTCATGTCCTGATCAGTAATGCAGAGACACACACAGGCTTTCAGAGAGCAGCAAAAATTCGGTTTAAATTTATCATTGCATTTCAACTGGAGGAAAATTTGAGGTTAGGGTTCCTGGAGGTTTTAACGAGAACAACATTCTCTCTGCATTATCAATGTTCCTCAGTCCTCACTTGGCTAGAGCAACTACCTCTGGCTTCAGTTAGCTATTTACATTCCTCTATTTTTATATAAATTGTGCTATATTAGCATATATTTCACACTGTGACCTAGTGTTTCCCAGACCCTTTAAGCCAGGCTATTTGTACATTAGTCAACGTCAACGGAAGTAAAGTTGCAAATTGAGTACAGACTATAGCCCTGCTACGTTGCCCACTCTGTCATGCTGAAATGGATCCCTTGTTCTAAGAAGATTTGCTGGGAAATACAGTCTATTTACATTAAGAAGACCTCTGTATATTTAAGGCTTAATTGTTTCAGGGCCTTCATTAATTCTTGAACTGCAAGACCTGAGTTTTCTCTTCTTGTATCTCTTCTAACGATGGTAGTCAGAGGTTTCAAAAAAAATAATAAATAATAATAATAACAAATCGGTCCTCATTAAAATGGAGCTGGGAATGGTTTTCTGGTAATAGGCTTTACAAACAATGAGAGAATCTGATTGTAAATTAACTCCAGGACCCAGCCATTTCAGGGTCCAGGCTGGGAAGCTCCAAGAGAAAAGGTAGTCTGTATTTTTATGGAAAAATAAAACAATTTTTTGCTTCTGTAATTGATGAAGTGCTTATCTTGCCATAGAATTTTAGAGTTGGAAGGGGTCTCAAAGTTTATTTAATCCAGCTCCTTCCTGGAATAATAATCCCTTCCTCAGTATCTCTGACATATGGACATCTAGTCTCTGCTTGAACGCTTCCAGTCATGGACAGCTCACTCCTTTAAAAAAATATATCGTGGTTAAATAATGCATAATATATAAGTAGCCACTTTATTTTTTATTTTTTAAAAATGTTTATTGAGGGGCGCCTGGGTGGCTCAGTCGGTTAAGCGGCCGACTTCAGCTCGGGTCATGATCTCGCGGTCTGTGGGTTCGAGCCCCATGTCGGGCTCTGTGCTGACGGCTCAGAGCCTGGAGCCTGCTTCAGATTCTGTATCTCCCTCTCTCTCTGCCCTTCTCCTGCTTACGCTCTGTCTCTATGTCTCAAAAATAAATAAACGTTAAAAAAAATTAAAAAAAAAATGTTTATTGATTTTTGAGAGGGTGAGAGAGCATAAGCAGTAGAGGGACACAGAGAGACACACACACAGAATCCGAAGCAGGCTCCAGTCTCTGAGCTGTCAGCACAGAGCTCAATGCGGGGCTCGAACTCACGAGCTGCAAGATCATGACCTGAGCTGAAGTTGGATGCTTAACTGACTGAGCCACCCAGGCGCCCCTCCTTCATTGTTTCTTAAGTGATGTGGTTTCTAGATCTCTCATCATGTTTCTCAACTGATGCTGGACCGCAGTTCGTCTCCTGGAATAGAGTGACTGGAAATTTCATCATCTTTTCCATTTTTTTGTCTTTGCTTCCTAAGAGCGATGTCCATATGGAAGAATGGACGTGTGGATATTGGCAAATCAACAGAATCAGCTGCCCCTCATTTCTTTCCAGTGTTTCTCCCTCATTGCTCAGAATGCCTCATGTCTTGCACTTGCTTTCTTTTCAGTTTGCGATCAGTCTCGCATCATTTTAAATTGTCTCCATTTCTTTGTTCTTTCCTAGCTATCAGCTCCTTAACAGGAAACAGGAAGTCCCTACGCCCATATACCTTCTTCATGGTCCCACCAGCAAACAGAGGGCACAAGGGCTGTGTCTTTGAAAACAAAGTGAGGTGCGCTCTTAGATATGGAGTCGTGTATTCTGACATAGTCACAGGATCCTTTGAGAGCACGGGCTGGAATGTAGGTCTTTTCCATTGTTGAAGTGAATACCTGAAGGCTTGCCCAGGAAGAGAAGGCTGGGGTGGGAGGGTACTTTGGCTGAAACTCCAAGGAGCCCTTTGAACTTGGGTCATCAGACATAAAAGTCTAGGGAGGGCTTGCTTCATCCCACCCCACCCCACCCCACCCCACCCTGTCCTGTAATTCATTGACTCTCCAATGCCAAGCTAAATTGCCAGTTTCCAAATTTGCCCTTGGGAGGACGAGCAAAGTGAAGTAACGGTGCCGTTTTTGAAAGGACCTGAGCGGTTGAAAGTATCCCGCGTATTTCTGATTTACATGCCTAACTCATCGCAATGTCTTCTCTTTAAGAGCGCTTTAACATCCAAGGAGACTTCTCTATTTCATCATGAACGGTTTTACCCTGAAAAACAAAATCCCAAACCTCTTTTCCAGAGAAAGGAAGTTGTATTTTTGTCAAGGATAAAATATTCGAATGGTACTCTTTTCCAGCAATTCAACTGTATGTTTGAAAACCTAGTTCCTCATGTATCATGTCATATGTTTACATTTAAAAAAAAAAGGTAAAAGCCAGATTTTCTTCCTGTCTTTAAAAAAAAGAAAAAAAGAAGTGACAGGGAAGGGGGAATAACTCACTTTTTTGGCATTTTAATAGAGTACCCAGAATCCTCCTAACATAAGGCACTATTATAGTTGAAAGACATGTTAAAAGAATGTGTAAGCGGAAAACCCCATCTTTAGGAAAGGACTAGTAGATTCACTTACAATTGACATACATGAGCTTCATGGCATGGGTTTTGGGACTTGTATTTTACCCACTCAGAACATTGAAAAATATGGAACATTTTTCAAATGTTTGGGGTTACCAAATTGCTGACATACAGCTAAATAAGGTCTCATTTTGCACAGTCAATGCAATAAGGGCCCTTCTTAGTTTGCCTGTTTGCCATATATGCCTTTGGAACGATGCCATGCACGCCTGATGATGAGCACAACCATTCTGCACCTGGTGGTGTAGACAACTAGCCAATCACCAGTGAATGATTGGCTGAGAGAGGCCGCCTGTGGTCACCATTGTCTCCCATGTGTAATTTAGGCTCTGGTTGGTTTAACTGTGATTTCACTTTTGTTGCGTTGTGATTTAGTTGCTATACCCCTTGAGATCTGCCTTCTGGGGAAGTTTGAAGACATCAGGAATTAACGCTTTTGAGTTTAAGGTAAAGAAAGGAAGACCTGGGGGTGTCTACACAAAAAGAATACCCTAATAGGGGATTATTAATAGCTGTTAACGTCTAAGCATGTTAGGGAAGCCAGACTACCCTCACCAGCATCATCGTCATGAAATCGGATGACCCTTCTATCCTCTGTATCACGTTTCTTGGCACATTTCACATTTCAGTGTGGAGAACATGATGTGATCATGTGAATGAACAGAGATCACGCTATGTGTCCGGTGACCTGACCTTATATTTTAGCATTGCACTTTGGGGGAGAATTTCTTTTGATGTATTTTTTTTTGTTTCATTTTGTGAACTTAAAAAAAAATAAACACAACTCTTGTTGATGTTAGAATTTAAAATGTAAGTCCTAAGTGATACCTATAATGCCCGGATAATGGAGGGAAAAAATCCCTGTATTGATTAATTATGTATTGTGTGTATTTCTGCTCAGAGTATTTTGTGTTTAAAGTGATGGCATATATACACACATCCTAGTAAATTGGTGATGATTTGAATAGAAGCCACTATAGAGTAGGGGACAGAGCCATGGGCTTGTGTCTTAATGGGCCCCTTTTTTAGCAATGACTTTGGGTGTATCACTCTCTAATTGTGTTGGCTGAAGTCCTCCTCTCTCACTGCCTCTTCCTCCTGCTCATTCCCGTCACTGTTCCCCTATATTACTGTGCGAACCATTAAGGCAGGTCCTGCACCTCTTGACTCGTGTCATCTTCTGCCTGCCATTCAATGAGATTCAGCAAATATCAGATCCCTACTAAGTGCCTGGCCCCGGAAGGTAGGAAGATGAGTTCTCAAAAGAAGCAAAAGCGAATCTGCAGCAATATATATATAGTGAACTGTTTGTAGTTCCCCAAATTTGCTCAGCTCCCTGGGACAAAAGAGCCTTTTGTCTGCCTCGCTAATGTCTACTTGTCCTTGAAGACTCAGCGCCAGAGTCAACATCCCTTGACAACCTTTGCTGATCATTTCTGTTACTCTCCCATCCCCTCTGATGAGGTGCTCTTCCTCTGGGGCACCATAACATGCGGGGCACACCTTGAGAGAAACGCTCACCACACGAAGTTGCAATCATTGAGCATTCTTTTTTTTTTTATTTATTGCACTCTCATTTTGCACGTGCTGTAAAAGTTTTCAAGCACAAAAGGATATACAGTAAAAAGTTAGTCTCCTCATCTCTGACCTGCAGCCTCCACCTTTCTCCTCAAATGTTGACATGTCCCTACTTTCGTAGCTATCCTTTTACAGCTTTTAATGTATTTTATATAAATACGTATATTTTTATGGATTTTAAATACATATCTAAATAAGAGTGTATATTTGTACATCTAAGAATATGTATATACACACAGCCTGTGAATGCGTATGCTATATAATGTACAATGCATGTGCAATATAATGTAAGCTCACAAATATAAGAAGACACAGCAGTTTGTTTTTTCTTTTCACACTAGCGAGCGGTATTTTTCTCTTCATATGGTCAGTATTTTGCTGCACTTTGTAACTTAAGGATACATTTTGGTGATTTTTTTTTTCCAAATCAGTACATACAGAGTTTCCTTATTCTTTTTAAGAGTTGCATGGATTTCCACTATAGATTTTGGATAGACTGTAATTTATTTAACCAGTCCCCCCCACCCTGTTGCTGGACAAGTAGGTGATTTCCAGTATTTTTCTGTTATAAACAATATTACATTGAAAATATTATGTAAATATCATTTCATACATGCTCGAGGACATCTGTAAGGTACATCCCTAGTTGTAGAATTGCTGTTCACAGGGCATTTGCATTTAAAATTTCATCGATCGCCAAGTTGGACCCACTTCTACTCCTGCCAATATTAGGGTTCCAATTTCCCCGTGTCCCTGTCAGTATGGCGAGTTATCCGTCTCTTTTAAAATTTCTAATCTGATCGGGAGGAAATGACATCTCATTGACGTTTTAATTTACATTTCTTATGTCGTCAGTGAATTTAGCATTTTTCCACATACGCAGGTGAAATGATACAGTGCACGCTGGTGCATTTCAAAACCACATGCATTTCCTTACCTGTAAATTGTCTATTCATTTCCTCTTATCTATTGCTTTCTTAGGGTTTTTTGTTTGTTTGTGGGTTTTTTGTTTTTGTTTTTGTTTTTGCTTATTTGTAGAATGTTTGCTTACTATATTACAGCAGCCAGCCCTTTGCCTTTTGAGCTGCAATAATTTTTTCTTCCCACTTTCTCCTTTTTTTTTTATATTATTTTTGCTTTTTTCCTTGTAGAACATTTTTAATGCAATCAAATTCATCATCTTTCTTTTTATGGCTTTTAAATCTCGTGTTAAACGTTGAAAAGCCCATTTCGCTCCCAAGATTGTTGCGTACATATTTCCCATGTGCTGTGGATAAACTTACTTAATGGGGACCTTGAGGTGGCAGGTCAGGATAAATGAGGGCAGAAGAGCAGGCTTGTGAGGAAGACCTTTTAGTAGATGATGTCACAGCATGGGACCTCGACCGTGAACTCCAGGGAGAGGCAGCATGACAGTACCGATCAGATTGCTTCTCTTTCCCAAACGGTTCCACCAGCCGCAACAAATTGCCCCAAATACCTTGGTCATCCCTGACTGGAAATGGATGACCGCATTCCATATGGGGAAGACATACACCGTCTCTGAGCAAAGCAGCTATTAAGAACATTCTCTTATCAGCCAGAGATCAAGTAACCCATCTTGGAAGGTGACACACATGAGCAAACAGGCCGCCTCATCCATCATGTGCACAGTAGCATTGGCCGTTCTTGTTCACTGCAATTGACTAGAAAGGGCCCCTGAAATGCAGCTGTTTGACAGTTCTGGGAGGAGAGAAAGCCATCCCTTCTCACATAAGAGGAGCTGTTTAGCAAATCCAAAGCATGGTCCCACGTTGCGGTGAAAAGTTCCCATGCCCGCAGCCACAAATGCCAACACAGCTTAAAGGCTGCAGGTGAAACTACATTTCAAGCCCTGGGAACCAGCTCAAACTGTTTTCATCAGGTCTGAAAACCAGAGCAGCCTTGGCGGCTTGATAGGGGATGTGAACAGTCACAAAATTAACTACATGCAAAGTTATTTTTCTTTCTGATAAGAGAAATGAATAAAACAGTATGTTGCGCGTGAGAACGACCAAATCTCCAACTCTGGATACCAGTTGCTGTAAGCTGAGCTCTGTGTGGATGTTGGAAGATCAGTCTCTGCAGACCGTTGTGTGAACCCTTACTTCTACAGCTCTTTGGTCTGATCGGGTGAGCCGCTGACACACGGCTCTGTCTAACGAGGGTAGCTGGCTTCCACGCTGGCTTCTTCACCATGGTTCCCGGCATTGGAAGGAAGCTCCTCCCCCATTTGTCTCTTATTTCTGAATGCACAGGAGTATTTGAAGTTTGGTCAATTTATTCAGTGGAAAGACTGGGGTTTGGAATCTGGAAGTGGGGTTTCAGGAAGACTGGATTCAAATCCCAGCTTTTTCACTCCCTGGCTTTAGGCTGGTTCATAATTTCACTGGGCCTTCATGTTCTTTTCTTTAAATGGGTATCTGTTACCCACACATAATCCTATAGAAGCATCCCAACACTTTGTGACCACATGAGCACTTATGTGTCTCATGAGTCAGCATGTTGGTTTGTAGTTCTTTCACGTGGATGGGGCCAAGGTCTTGGCACATTCTGTTAGCCAAAGGCCAGCCCAGATTCAGGTTAGGGAAGCAGACTCCGTCTCTTTGTAGGAAGAGCTACACAAAGATGTGGAGACAAGGAGGAATGAACTTCGGCCATTTCATCCTACCACACTACCTTATGCCAATAAATGTAATAATAAACAGAGAGTGCAGCTATTATATCACCTATACATTCAGAAGACATTTGTCGCGTGCCCACTATGTGTGCAACACAAGAGTTGATGCTATGTGTAGAGATAAGTAAGACTCCATCCCTAGCCATAGGAAACATGCATTTTATTTTTATTTTTATTTTAAATGTTTATTATTTATTTTCATAGTTTTATTTATTTATTTTTATAGAGATAGCACTAGTGGCAGAGGAGCAGAGAGACAGAGAATCCCAAGCAGGCTCCACGCTGTCAGCACAGAGCCTGGTATGGGGTTCGAACTCACAAACCGTGAGATCATGACCTGGACCCAAATCAAGAGTCAGACACTTAACCGACTGAGCCACCCAGATGCCCCGGGAAACATGTGATTTTAGCAGAGAAGCATGCTAAAGCAGTTGTCGGTTACCTTACACACTGCGAAGTGTCCTAAGGGAGGAGCCAAGAGAAAACTATGGGGCCTCAGAAGAGGGAGAGATTGAACTAAGAGGCTCTGGGAAAGGATTCTTGTTTCAACTTAGGCTCTGCGTCACGTTTCCCTCTATTTAATTTTAATTATTGATCTCCTTACGCTATCAACAGTGACATGGTACCAGAAACCCAGTCCCGATGGGCGAGAGCATTTTAAACTGGAGTAATTTGAGGCAAATGGAGTTTTTGAAAATTGCCAGCCATCTAGATCCTACACGCCCAGGCTAATATGGCTGGAGCAAAACCATCTTACTATCTTGTAGGATAATAGTAATCCTCCTAAATTTACCTCTCTGATTAAAACAATTTCCACCAACCCAAGAGTCCCTCAATCCCATTAACTTAAACACTTGGTTTCCAGGGCCATCCAGAAGGTACAAATTATACTTTCATTAGATTTTGTTTCTGAAAATAGTTCTTGTTAAAAATTTTACTCCTCACTCCTTGGAACTTTGAAATGATTGAATTAGCAGTGCGCTGGAGGGTATTAGGGGGGGAAAAAACCACTATAACCTTAAACCTGGAGACGAGTCTCCACCAGCAGTATACTAGAGAGCCTGTGTGGAGCCGGGTTTGGGGGACGGAAGACCGTGGTTACCTTCTCCTGACTGTTGATGACATGCCAGGGGACCTTAGGCAAGTTCTCTGGCCGAGTCTGGGTTTCTTCAACTCCAACCAGGGTATGATTATCTTGAGCCTTGATCCTTCACACGTGGAGTCATGAGCTCATGTCTGTTCTGTGTACAGACTTTCTTGAAAGGAGGAGAGCTACCTAAATACAAGGTACTTGTATTGCTGTAAGGTGCTTGGAATCTTAATAGCCTTTTCAACTGCATCCAAAGTGGGCTTCTCTTTGTAAATGCTTTAAGTGGCTGAGAATCAAAGCTGAAAAGGGTTTTGTTTTTTTCTCCTTTTATGTCTAGGATAGGGTGACTGCATATGTTTAGAGTATGCCCAATTTGCCCGTTTGGTAGAGAGTCCCACAAACAGAATGGCCAGCCACTGAGGTCCTGTGTAACATAGGTACTGGCTGGGACAATACTGCCTCATTTTTTGCTTGATGAGAATTTTTCTCCTAAAAGTCTAATTGGCTGAATCATTGGTCAACCACTTAGGAGAACCTTCAAGTTAAAAATAAATACTTGACTTTGAAAGTCATTCGAGAGGTACCAATTTTGTTCTTGGTTAATATTCATTGAGCTGTCTCAATATGGAGGCTGCTGACCACTTTGGAATTCTACAGCAAATATGAGATAAGTTTGTCTGCCAAATTCCTTTCCCCTCTATTCTTAAATTACACTAAATTTATCTGTTCAGTTAAACCTTTTCGTGTTTTTCATTTGTTTGAAGGCATATCATTATTTGAGTTTCCTTAAACTGGTGATTTACAGAAGACTAGTGCTGGGGTGGTTATCTAAGGCTCACCTTGGGAGCTTTAGTAATTTAGGCATCGGGGTCCCAGAATCTGGATTTGTTTAATGTGCTCCCCAGCTGGGTTTGGGAATCGGTGCATTAAATAGCCTTCAAGCTGTACCTATGGTAACTAAAACAAAACAAAACAAAACAAAAAACAAGAAAACTAATAGTGATAGCTGCTACTTTGCTGAAGGTTTACCTTTTGCTGGACAACGAACTCATCTCCAAATATTTTCCTAGTTAATCCTCATCACGATCTTGCAACGCCATTACTGTCATGTCCATGTTTTGAATGAGGACCCGAGGTTTAGGGGTGTGAAGTACTTTCCCCAAGATCATAAGCTAGTATGTGACGGAGTCCGGATTTGAACATGTGTGACTCTCAGTCAACGTGATATCTTTTATCCCTCTGCTATGCTGTCTCCCATCTAGCCTGCTCAGGATTGTGTAGAAACCAGGTAGTGCACGAAGGAAGCATAAGACATAATCCTTGCCCTCAGGAAGTTTACTGAGTAATCAGAATGAAAGGAAGAACACTTACTCACTGATGGCCAAAGGACACATGGACCATAGAATTAAGTACAAAATATAAAGAAGAAAATTAGAGTAATTCCAGCTCTTTTTTTGTGGGGAGGGGTCTTATCAACAGAAAACTGAATATCACTGAATTAGCAGATTGATTTTGTTTTCCTGTTGAACTGCACGGTTGTTTTGCTGTGATTTAAACAGAGAAATATCCTATTTGAGGTTCAAACAAGAAAGATTTTATTAATGTCAGCATTACACTATTTCAAGGAGATGAAATTTGTGCATCAACCTTTCTGTCGTATGTATTCTATTTCCTCACTGGTCTGGCTGGAGCAGAAGTCATTTAACCTGTGCAAAGTACCATGTTAAATAGACTGTTAGTTCTCTTCAGAGAGACAGAGTGAGACACAGTGTGAGTGGAGGAGGAGCAGGGAGAGGAGACACAGAATCCGAAGCTGGCTCCAGGCTCTAAGCAGGTGTTCAGCACAGATCCAGATGCGGGGCTTGAACCCACGAACCGTGAGATCATGACCTGAGCCGAAGTCGGACACTAAACCAACTGAGCCACCCAGGCGCCCCAAGTTCTCTTTTAGAGCCAAGTGTAAATTAGAAAGTTCCTTATAGAACTGAAAATTTGGAACCTCTTAGACAGGTTAGACTAAGCCTCCATTCCCAGCAGAAATTTACATTGTGAAGATAAAAGCACAAAGGACCCTGTCCCTGTTAAGAATCAATTTAGGAAGTATACAGGGCTAAAGCCTAATCACCGATCTTGGGAGAGGCATTCCCTGCTTCTTTTAGTAGCCAAGTCCTGCAGGCAAGGGAAGTTACGTGACTGTGGCAGGTGGGACATACCCAGTGTAGAGTTCTCCACTCTTCGTTCCCTTTTTGAAACAAAAATCCTGCTTTAATCAGAGGATTATCCAGGGTCCTTGTGTCTATCTAAACATCTGGCTCTCCATAAACCAAAGGTTTTGGTCAGAGCAGGATCCCTCGAGACTGCTAGTTCCACTTACCCACTAACCCCACTTCCACCACACATACACAGCACTTATACTGTATTTTAACGCTTAGTTTACTTCTGTGTGTTCCTACCACACAGTTCCATGAAGTAAGAAACGGTCTTAATTTTGTTCATTATATCCTTAGCACCTAGTCAGCATTTAGCTGGTTGGAGACAGAGTCGGTGCTCGATAAATATTTATTGAATGCATAAATGGGTGAATCAATGAGCAAACAAATTTCATAACATTAAACTCCAGGTGAAAGTAAGGAGTTTTTAAAGACATCCTTTGTGGTCCTCGCTTTTTCCAAACCGTATGCTAATACACCGTGGTTTTCGGACCACCTGGCACAACTTAACTTTGCTCCTATTGTGTGTGGAACTTAACCAAGACTTCATTTGTTTTGCAAAAGTCAAGAGTTACGGAATTGTAGCTAGGAAGGCCTCTTTGTTGGGTTTCTTGTTTCTTCTGAGTGACAGAAGACCATGAATTGACCAGAGATAGTTACAAGGTAATAGACTTTTATTACAAAATCAATAATAGAATATGAAAGCGTGCCTGGGCTGTACAAAGGGGAAGATTAAACGGCAAACCCTTAGGACAAGTACAGGTGACACAGCAGGAAAGAAGGAAAAATTGCCAGGAGGCACTTTTGAGGGGAAAAGCCTGTAAGGAAGAGCAGTGAAGCGGAAATCAGAACAAAAGAGTGAAGTTTGTTGATGTCGTTGGGATTTCTGAGTTGTCGGTGCAGCACCTGAAAGAAAATGAAATGAAACCTACATAGGGAGAGAAGACCAAATTCTGAGCTAAGCATTTTTCCTCCTTTTCTTTGCTCCATCCTTGCCAACTTGTTCTGAAGCTAGAAATAAACCAGTTCTTTTGTTCCACTAAGCATCCGTTGAGTCTAGCGGCACTATGGGAGAATGAGGAAGTGCTAACTTTGGACCCATTCATTTGAGCTTCTTCTTGGCGAAAATCAGGGTTTGAGCCATTATGAAATTTCTCTTAGGACTTACATTGACCCTAAGAAGATCCTACCTCCCCAGTAATTAGCTGCGATGTTGCTTTTTTGTCTTTAAGAAAAAAAACAGAACTAGAAGCCCCTGGATTTTGAAATTATTGCTTGTGTACTTGTTGGAAAAAGTTGATACTGTGTAATTATGACCATTATTGCGTTCCATGCACTTCCACTAATGTCCCATAGTATTTCCAACCCCCAGACCTTCTGTCAGAGCGTAACGGTCCTTAACACCCCCTGATTCTTGGGCACCCCCTCCCTAAACTGGAGGAGGTACTCCTCTCCATGCTGACTTGGAACCCTCTGTTACCTCTATTGTACTTCAAAAAAATTTTTTAAATGTTTTAACGTTTCATTTTATTTTTTGAGAGACAGAGAGAGACAAGAGTATGACCAGGGGAAGGGCAGAGAGACAGGGAGACACAAGAATCCAAAGCAGGCTCCAGGCTCTGAGCTGTCAGCACAGAGCCCAATGTGGGGCTCGAACCCACAAACCACGAGATCATGACCTGAGCTGAAGTCGAATGCTTAACCGACTAAGCCACCCAGGCGCCCCTGTTGTACTTCTAATCCCATATTTATTTTTAGAATCAAGGCTTATTTAACATTTTCAACACATTTTCCAATTTATTTTCCTATTATTGCTTCTTGCGTACAACTCTTTCCTTCTAGATTCAGCTTCCTTCTTACTGAAATAAAGAATTTAGCACAGTTGCACATGGATTTATAACAGTTTTATTTTTAACAGCCAGAAAATGAAAACAACCAGATAAACGTCCTAGGTCAGTGGTGAAACAAAATGTGGTATATTCACACGACAGAATACTACTCAGCCATGAGAAAGAACAGACCACCGATACATGCGGCCAATTGGGTGGATCTCATGTGAATTGGAGGAGTCTGTTTACATATTGTTCACGAAACAACAAAATTACAGAGATGGGGAACAGATTAGCAAGGGCCAAGTGTTAGGAATGTTTGGGGATGGGTGTGACTATAAAGGGGTACATGAGGGAGATCTCGGTGGTAATCTACATGTAATAGAATGACATAGAACTTACATACACATGGTAACAATGTCGAATTCCTCATTTTGACGCTATAATGATTCTACAACCCGTAATCATGGAGAGAAACTGGGTGAAGGATTCCTTGGACTTCTCTGGTGTTTACATGCCCTTTTGTTTTCTTGTGGAGATGTGCCCTCCTCCCCCTTCCAATTCCTAGACCGCAAGGGTCTACCCGTTTCTCTAGGCCATTAGAGGAGGTGTTTTCAGCCCCTTCCCACAGATGGGGGTGTTCTCCCGGCTCTAGGAAAGGCTGGAAGCAAGAGCCCAGATCTCTCTCTGGCCACATCTTTCATTTTCAAATGAGCCTTGAACCTGAGGCCCCAGCTCAGAGGGTCTGTATTTATAAGGCACCTCCCACGTTAGCTTCCTCTTACTGTTCTCTTCCTTTTTGGCACCTGAGAATTTCTTTCCTCTCAGCCTCAGCTAAGCATTATATTTTTCTGTGTGATGTTTTATTCAGTACTCTTGGTGTTTTTTAGCCTGGTCGGAGCAGGATGGGAGGAATAGCTCATGAGGCTAGAAGGCCATTTCTGGCAGTTTCGTTGTTGCCCTAGTCCGGTGTTTATAACTGTGTTTCTGTATTTTCCTCCCACGAGACTGTGAGTTCTTGAAATGTCAGGGATGAGGATGAGCTTTTTCCTTATACATGGAAAGTGCTAATGCACATGTGTATTGAATGAATGAATGACTCTCTAGAGTTCGATGGAAGAGAGCCCAAATATAACAATTGTTTTAAGTTTATTTATTTATTTTGAGAGAGAGACAGACAGAGAGAGAGAGAGAGAGAGAGGGAGAGAGAGACGGGGCTCAGTTCCACAAACCGCGAGATCATGACCTGAGCCAAAATCAAGAGTCAGTCACTCAACCGACTGAGCCACCCAGGCACCCCAAACATAATAGTTTTTAAGCAAGATAGTTTTCAAGATTTTTTTTTAAAGTAGGCTCCACGCCCAACATGGGGCTTGAACACACGACTCTGAGATCCAGAGTCGAACGCTCCATTCACTGAGTCAGCCACGTGCCCCTCAAGATTATTTTTATTGACTTTGCAGAACATATGTGTCATTTTGGTGCTATGTGTAGCACAAGCCCTTTAAATATAAGAAGTGCATGTGATCCGTATATTAATTTAACAGACTTAAAGAAGGAAATAGTATGTACAAAGAAAAAAGGGTGAGTCAAGGAGTATTTCCTCCCCTTGCTTTGTGCCCCTTAGTATCCTTCTGGGTTTTAAAATTAGGAACCCAGGCATTGAGAGAGAGGAGGTGTGTGGTCTCAGATACAGGGTCTCAAACTGTCGTCTGCAATGCTTAGAGTTCACTTCTGGGGCTGAAGGGGGCTTAAGCCAGAGAGCCAGTGAGTACACCTTTTAGGATCCCCCCCTACCCCCCTGATTTTGGCACATTTGGAGACCCTCTGTTTCTGCTGTCAGAATGCCCTGCCAGGGGGATCAGAATGCCTACCCCTATCCCAACAAGCTGAGCAAGCAAGTCAGCGTCTTAATAACCTCGGGCTCTTCAATCTTACAATGGAGATAGTAATGGTGTCTAGCTATGGACTCATTGATGAGGTCTCTGAGCCCCTTACACATTAAGAAAACATGGACACCTTTTTTTTTCTTTCTTTTTTTTAATTTTTTCTTTTATAATTCCTTCTATATAAAAATATGAGTAATACCACAAAGATCGGTATACTTTAAATTTTTCTGCAACAAGTTAATGACTTCACCACCTGTACAGTAATCGTACTATGTATTGAGTCATCACAGGTTTTATTAAAAGGATATGATTTCGTAGTGCAGTGTAGGCGGTGCGGGTGGATCATTGAGCAGGGGGGTTAAGGTGGCCAGATTGTGCCCTCTTCTCTCTGTGTGACTGTACCGATACCTTCATTTAAAGATTACGTCAGAAAACTAATTTGAGGCCACTGAGGATTATAAGGTCCTTGTAGACACTGCATAGTAATTCTTGGGTCCTGACTATCCCACACGGGGTGAGAAAGGCTCTCGCTTCCCTCTCTCCGCAGTAAGTTCAATCCCCAGAGTGGAGGGACCCCTCATTCAGGATCCCAGATGTGGGGCGGTTGTGATCCCGGAGCCGCAGCAATGCCCTGGCTGACTGACCCCCTCGCGCTGCTAGAGAATGTAACCTGCCCGACTGTTCCTTTCCCAAATCGGTACTTCGGGTAAAGGAAACTGACCTGGCTCTGGGCTTCTCCTCCGCTGAGGCCCTGGAGTCAGGAAGGAACCACGGCTAAGAGGCTTCACCAGGCACCTCAAAGCCATCAGCGTGCCTGCCTCCTTCCCATCCTCCCCTGGTCCCCAGTGATCATAAGCAGAGAAGAAGGTGTGCCTGTTTAGTGGGACTGACCCTGGCTGTTTGAAAATGCCCTGCGCGTGTGTCTCTCCGAACTTAGCTTCTAAGGATACGTATCACGGCTTAAGGGCACAGATGGAAGAAAATGGAGCACAGAGAGAAGGCAGCATGCGTTTATTCTAAGCCACTTCTAAGGCCCGGCCCTACCGAGAACGTCTGTGATTGCTGCCAAGTCGCGTGACTACCGTGGGCCTCACTTTCTCCATCTGTAAAATGAGGAGGCCATACCCTAGTAGAGGCTTAATTTTATTTGTTTGCTTGCTTGCTTGTTTGGATCATTGGAGACTTTCCCACAATATCTGATATGTAAAACGGAGAAACAGAAAATTGTTTCTGTTCAAGAAGGGTCTAGAGCCCTGTCCCCATGTCTTCGCTCCCCATACATCCTGTAATGTCGCCCTATAAAAATACCCCCACAAAATCTTCTGGATGCAAAAAACAGAGTTATAGTTAAGGCACACCCAGATACATTCTGCGATTCAGGGCCTCTGGTCAAGAAGGGCCCTGGGGTAGACATTTGTTCCCTTATACTTGGCCTTTGTGACCACCGGGCTGGCCACTAGTCTCCGGAGTAGGCTGGTTTGTGTCTGTGTAACGTCACATGTCCCCGGATCAGGATACAGGATGTGGCATGGCTGGATGCTTCTTACGAGAGCTTCCACATCCTGTGAGCGTTGGGTCTCCACCTGCCAACTGCTGAGATGAACCAGTAATCCTTTCAGAGAGCACAGGCTTTTATCAATGAGGAGGATTCAAGGCTTATTTTTTTTTTCCTTTCCTCCAAATAACACTCCCACTGTTCAGGCTTAAATACCAAAACCTTATGGTTTGCAGAATCCGTGCCAAGAAGTCAATCATCAGTGAAACTGCAAAGATAATGGCCCCTATTGATCAAATCGGGAGGAGAATGCTTTGCCCTCCTGCAGGGGTCAGGGAAGATAAGGGCCGGAGTTTTCTAAAACACGCTTGATTTGCCTAAATTGGATGAAAATACATAAAAACACTTATGTTCTTAAGAGGACTGGTGACCAATTCGGGAAAACCTCACAAAAATGAAAAGATTGGCTTAGATTAGTAAGGCATGAGAAATACAGAGTCTTTTCTAAACGCATGGCAAATGCGTTATTTCAAACCTTGACAGTGAAGTAACAGCCAACAGGAGTATGTCCCCGTACAGGCTGGATATTATCTGCTTTACTGGACAGAGGGGAGGGCACCAAAGGTCTTCAGTGCCCACTCTATGCTGGACACTGTGCAGGACCCTTTGGGGCCATAATCTAATGTAATCCTTACCGCAGTCCCGTGAGGTGGCTTTCATTGTCCCCATTTTACGGATGAGAAAATAGAGGCCGAAAGATGTTCAATAACTTGCTCACGATCACAAAATTAGTAATTTAAATATTCAACTCTCTCCTAACTGGTCCGTATTAATCTGCTCTTACCTTAATAATCTTTCACAAAGAGATGTTGCCAGTCTCGTCTTAAATGCCCTCGGAAGTATCTCCTCCTTTTGCTATGAGGAGGAGGTGGGAAAGAAGCTGAATCCATTAGTGGAGATCCTACGTGGTCGTGTCTCTCTCTAAAGCTCCTACTGAACTTGGGCTCCATGGCGCCAAAGCTGAGACGCACTGAAATTTTTCTCACGTGGACGTCGGTCTTCCTTCTGGGGGAGGGGAAGCTTATTCAACACTGTTTTCTTTGTGAGGGAGAATTACTAACGTTAAACTTTTCAAATAAAATAATCACCCTTTCTTTTAAAATATATGGCCTTGGAAGATAATAGTTTTCAGGAAGGTTATTCATATTTCACAATATTTCATCTGTTTTTATTATCACCCTACCGAGAAGCCGAGCATGTGGTTATCTAAAGGAATAGATCTTGAGGCCGAGGACAAAATTCCTCAGAATCATCACAATCACGAAATGAGCTTGTGAATTGAGATTATCTTTGCCATAGTCTAAGAACCGAGGAGTAATTAGTGTCCAGGGACATATGGGGAACAATTTCACTGCTGGCAGTGCCAAGAATCTATTCATTTGTCATCGGTCCCAAATTATATTCAATCAGCAATTCAAACTCAGGTTAGAAAAACCAAGGGACCAACCAAGCTAACTTTCTATAAAATTAATACCGTAAAATGAAGCCTATATTTCTGGCAGCTTAACTGCGAGCCACCGTAAGATGAAGCTGTGAAAATATTGAATGTAAATGCTGTCAAGATCTGCCTTAATCCCACCACCTCCCCACCTTTTGCTTCTTTGCCTAAATTGTTGCCTCGGCGGCCATGCTTCTGTTCCCAAGCTCCCTAAAGTCCGGGTGTTGGAGTACTCGATGCGCCCTTTTAGAAGGTGAACCACAGTAGTCCATAATACCACAAACAAGGGGCCATTATTCAAAGAGCCAGAGTAGGTGGCAAGAGGAACAGGGTTAGAGTGGAACAGGGTTAGAGTGGTTGGAGTCCTTTGTGGAGGGCCCCCAGGTAAAGACAATTAGCTCTTCCTCATGAAATCACCTGCGTGAAATACCCATCCTAGGACAAGTGGTTCATACCAGAGTCCTGCCTTCTACTGTGGTTTTGTGTTAAGCATTTTTCCTACTTGGGATACTGTTTCTTTTTCTTTTCATACTTTGCAGTCTTATATGATTTAAAGTTCCTGACATACTGTGCATCTGACTTCAGGTCCGCTTGAAAGAATCTATGCTGTTTTTAGCTCAGGACATAAGAGGGGACTGGGGCCATTTGGATTGGGGAGGGTATGCGTGGTTTGTCTACTTTCTTTCCTACCTGCTGTTAGGACAGGGCAAGTCAAGGAGGTTTGTGCAAACCAAACAACCCTTTTGTCTCTGTTGTGGGTGGCAGGTTGATCAGAGACCCAGCAGACAAACTAGAAGTGGGCCTTTGCAAGGTCTCAGTGGATAAACATCCTGTTCTTGGCAAAGCTCACTGACTACGGTGTGTGACTTCAATGGCCAAGTGGCAGCCAAGCCCTATCAGTAAATAAGGAAATGGTAGAAAGTATGCTTATCTAGGTAAAAGGTGAAGCCAGAGAGGTAAGATGAAAAACAAATCAGGTTTCACAGACCTGAGTACCAGGTAGCATGAGCTACTGGGAGATATGTGGGCAGTAGAGACAGACCTGGATTTGAATCCCAATTCTTCCACTTACTACAAAGTTCACCTCGCATTTCAGATGCATTTTTAGTGGCTACCTAGAGTACTGTGTTTGAGAGACTGTAAGGCAGATCTCAGGTTTCATAGGCAAAAAGGGTCATAATTGATTAATGATGTCTGCACCAGATCGAAGGAAGGGGAATGGATTCGAATGGGTGACATATATCTAATGTTGTAGGCTCCGAGTTCTCCAAGATTCTGCTCAGTACTAAAGTTCTGAATGCACTAAAGTACATACCGTGTGTGTGTGTGTGTTTTTGTGTGTGTAGATATGGTCTACGGGGAGGTTAGCACAGCCCGATTTAAATATGCTAGTAATACGGCATCGTGACTTAAAATTTCAAAAACAACAACGAAAATATCATTTGTATATTACAGTCTGTTACTGCTGATGGAGTTTTTAAATCTTCATGGAGTCCTATGCCCTTTCTATTGTTGATTTGCATGTTTGCTTAATTTATGGTGGTTTTGAAAATTGTCTTTTGAGTTTAGTTACCTCAAGTGACTCTCGTATTCAAAAACTTAGCTTTCATTTGTCTCGACTCTCAGCGTCAATGTAGAGAAATAGATTTCTCCATTAATCGAAATGCTATCAATTCACAAACACGGCAAGTGAAATCAGCAGCAAGGGCAAACTTTGCTCTCGTTTTTCATGGGAAGACTATTGAGTATATTAGTCTAAGAGTGACCTTCCAACAGGAAAAGGAAGAGTTGATGTTTGATAACGTTAGGTCATTTCTGCAGTTTGGTTTGTTTTGTCGATGAAGTATTTGTATTTTAATTTTCAGGCCCATGTTTTAAGGGGGAAAAAAAACCCACCAGCCTCTTTGAATCTGGCCTCCAGATCGCTCATCTGGATAGACTCTGTAATGCAGGCGCCTCTGCCTGGCAAGCAGAGCGGCTGTTCGAGTTTAATAAGCTATGGGATTGCAGCGGTCTCTCTCAGAAGGCAGTGCCTTTGGAAATCTCGTGTAATGCTTCTAACAGCCCGTAAGTTACTTATATATTTAATATCACCCTTGTCTTTCTCCCCTCCCTTCTTTTTCTTTCCAGAAACAGAGTCGTCAGTCACTGCTGAGTTAGTGCCTACCTCATCATGGAACATTTCAAGTGAACTCGACAAAGGTACACGATGAGGATGCTCTGGGGAGGAGAAGCGGGGGGAGAGGCGTGAAACTCCATTTTTAATCCTGGCGTGGCCCTCTTTGAAATCAACTGCTTTTTAGATTGTTAGAAGGAGGTGGGGGCCAAAATAAATCCCTTGCTTACTTTGTGATTATTTAATATTTAATTACTTGGAATTCTATTCTGGAGAGGTTTTTTGTTGTTTTTTTTTTTCTCTTTCCTTTCCCTTCTTCCTCTAAAATGTTCCATATGGTAAAAACGCTTCAAGATGTGAAATAGGGTTGTTTCTGACCTTCCTGACACTGCATCTAGTGGATCTTATTTAGGGGATTTGATTCTGCCTGAGCCAGGATTGATCAGAGCTGTTTGCTGGGTGACCTTTTACAGTGAGTATTTGATGTGCTTGCAGGGTTCAGGGCAGGGTATTTGGAATGTTTGTAATTGCCTGTGCGTACAGATGGCAGCTTCCTGTGTGCACGTGGGGAGCAGGTTCCTGCCATGGAGTCGTCGTAGTATTAATTAAGCTCCGCCATATGCTAAGCACTGGTTGCTTGATAGAGGCCCTGTGTCCTGGAATGGTAAATCAGGACACATTCAAAGTCCCCACGGTGTGGCTCCTCCTACCTTTCCAGCCTTATTTCTCTTTAGCTCCCTTTATGTCCTTTGTTGCATCTCCAGCAAAATTTCTATTGCTTCTTATATACCCTGTGCTTTTCTGCCTCTCTGCTTTTGCCTAAGCTATTCTTTCCATTTGCATCACCCCTTTTTGTTCTTGGCCAGTGCCCGTTCCCTCCCTTCTGCACGCCACAAATTACTTATCCTTCAGGACCGAGAACAAATTCTCTATTATCCACAGTTTTATCTAATCCCTCAGCAGGAAGTGGGCTTTCCTTCTTTGGAACTCCCATACCTCTCTTCTCTGTTCTTCTCTTAGTATTTTCTGTGTTATATCATGGTGATTTATATACCTGCCTGTCTCGTTCTTATGCCTGAAAGTTCCTTGCAAGTAGGATTTCTATCTTATTCTGGTTCTTGTTCTTTTTTCTTTGTCTCCATCGCAAAATCTAACAGAGACCGTTGTTCGTAGGAAATCCTCAATAAATATGTGTGGAATAGTGAGTGATAACTTATCTCAGACCATATATGTGGATGGACACCTCTGTAGTATATGTGCAAAACATGCAACAAACTTATTCTGCTTTCGTTCAGGCACGATTCTAGGTTCTGGGATTATAGCGATAAAAGCTCAAAAATCATTGTCCTTTGTATCAGATACTGTTTATAATCAGCTCTCTTTTGTCTGCTCATGTGTTCACTTGGGAGTTGTATTTCCTCCCTGAGGAGAGAGAACCTTATAAAATAGTAATAGGCAAGGTTATTTTGATGGTTATACTTTATTAGGCATTTTAGGGTGGCGGGAGAAGCTGAAATATCTTTTCACTTTAAATGGAAGGATATTTAGAATAATTTTCTATTGTTAAATTTACTTTGGACATTCTCTTTCTAATTTAGGATTGGAACAGGGACTGTGTATTATTCCTCTCCATGTCCAGCACCAGGCATAATGCCTAGGAGGCAACAGATTTTCAACAAATATTTTTGAATTTTTTTTTAATGTGCAAGAAGACATAAAGCACACCAAATGTTAACTCAGTGCTCACTAGGTGATGAGCCCTGTGCAAGGTGCTTTCAAGAATGTGAACTTGGGGTGCCTGGCTGGCTCAGTCGGTAGAGCATCCAACTCTTGATCTCAGGGTCATGAGTTCAAACCCCACATTGGGTGTGGAGCCTACTTGAAAAAAATGTGACCTTAATTGGCAAGCTCTTTATGGCACCAACAGTAAAAATGATGTCATTGTACACTACATGTTGTTGACCAGGTTCTCATTATGGCTCTAAAAGGACATCAGTCTGTGCTACAAAGGCAGCAGAGCCACCAGTCAAGGATCTAGCCTGCCAGACTTTGAATTCTGACCAGACCAGCACTGTAATTAGCGGTGGTTGCCCTTCAAGAGAGAAGTAGTGTCAATAGTGGTGAACCTACTTGCTAAAAAGCTGGACTAAGGCAGGCTCCCAACTTTTTGTTTGTTCAGCATGGGCCCTCCAGAGGGCATGGATGGCTTTCCAGGGGTTCTTGGTGTCATATTTCTCTAGAAGATAATTAGTATATGGTCTTTCATTCCCATTAGAATGAGAGAGAACCGATTAATTCCTTTATTCATCGGCCAGATCTTTTTTCCTTCCTACTCTGGTCTGGGCACTGTCTGAAAAATTTATATTGAACGATGAGTGAGACAAAGGTCTCTGTCCTCTATGAACACAGAGTCGAGTGGAAAGGACTGATACCTAAATGTATAATCAAATGTATAATCAAAGCCTTCTGGTCAATTTGATAGATTGAGCTGTCAAGGGACATTCCCCCCCCCCCCATTACAGAGAGATGCTGGTGAAAATATACAATGTAAAAAAATCTTTGGCAGGCTGGCACACAAAAAAGGAGAAATCTCTAGATCCCAGAAGAGCAAACTCAAGGGTAGAGCAATGATCAGCAAGAAGGAGTTAAACAAAAGATTTTACAAAATATGGGAAACGAGTATGGTTCTTAGGGGCTAGAGTTTCAATACCCTTTGGGGATCAGAACTGAGGCCGTAGGAAGGAACCTCACTGCTTAAGCCGTCAGTGAGGAATGACTGGACCAAGTAGGCAAGAAGGAGAATTCGGCTGAGGATATGGTGTGGCAGTCTATGAACCACCCCAGGCTATTGGGATCAGCCACGGGAAATACAAGCCCCAACCTGTGCTGTGTGGGGGTTGGGGGTTGAAGTTCATTTTATGCAGTATACAAGCTACAAACCAAGAAGGCAATGTAAGAACGTGGTCTGGAATTGATTAAACTCTTGAGACCCTGACAGGGGACAACCTAAAACCACTTCACAAACTGTCTCACCATCACGGTGCATGTGATGCTGTCACCGAAGCTAAAATTTTCAAAATCAAAACCACTAAATAACACCAGCAAACTTCTACTGATGTTAAGTTTACTTTTAAAGATAATAATACATACAAGAGAGGAATAAAAGAAGCCCACCATTAACAAGAGTCAACAGACAAAATACATGGAAAAGCTCATACCTTGGACACTAAAGACAATAGACCGATTTGAGAGGGAATATATGTTTAAAATATTTCATGGGAGATTTTAAAAGTAGATTTTTTAAAAACTAAGTAGAAATTCTAGAATTGAAAGATAGAGTTCTAGAAATTAAAGGTTCATTAAGTGGGTTAAACCGTGGATGCATTCAACTGAAGAGGGAAATAGTGACCTGGAAGATAGATTTGAGATAACACAGCGGTTAAGAGAATGAACTCCGGGGCAGAGGTGATTAAATTTGAATCCTGTATCTGCTACCTACATTCTGTGTGACTCTGGGCAAGCCACTCAACCTGTCTGTGCTTTGGTCTTCTCGTTTGTAAGATGAGATGATAAAAGGTAATGACCTCATATGGTTGTTGTGAAAGTTGACCTGGCTAGCAAATCTGATAAACTAATTGGAGAGTAAGAAGTAACAGCTGGTTTTAGTTAATATAATTATTACTTTGGGCTTTATAGTAAAAAAAAAATCAGAGGTACTTTGGCAGGGTTGTAAGGAAAGCATATTTTAGAGATTTTAGATCTTGTTCAACCAGCCCACACCCGTCCTGGCCTTCCATATGTGAATGTTCACCCACAGCAGCACCACACTTCTTAGCTTGATAAGCAAGGTTCTCCGTGGTCTTACCTCTGCTAACTCCTCTCACCTCATCCCTACCCCGTACTTTAAAGACTTGTTTTTTTTAAGCTTTTTAGTATTTATTTTGAGAGAGAGCTAGGGGGAGGAGCAGAGAGAGAAGGAGAGAGAGAATCCCAAGCAGGTTCCACACCGTCAGCACGGAGCTCGATGTGGGGCTCAAACTCGTGAACTGTGAGATCATGCCCTGAGCTGAAATCAAGAGTTGAAGAGTCAGACGATCAATCAACTGAGCCACTCAGGTGCACCACCCCACCGAGTACTCTATACTCCATTTGTTTCAACAACCTGCCTCTAATTCCCTAAATATCTGGCCCTACTTCAGTCTCTGCACCTTTGTTCATGCAGGTTCTTCTGACTGGATTGCCTCTAACCTAATTCTCTTCCTGGCTAACTCCTTCTTTACTTAAGCAGTGCCTTAAGCATTCCCTCACTCCTTTTTCCCACAGTGCTCCTAATGGGCTAAGTGCTGAATAAGATAAGCTGTATCCCTACTTTGGTGGCCCTTGTATCCTAGAGAGAGAGAGAGAGAGAGACAATGAATGAATAGTTTCCTCAGTCCCATCCACCATGCCATCAACAGTGCCCCCGAATGCTTCATGTGTGGGCTACCACATCACCCCATGTCCATCTGGATCAGAATCCTCACCATGCTGTATTGAAATTATCTATTTTGTGCCTGCCATTTTTAAAGTCAGGGGCTCTCTTATCTTCTGGCGTGTTCTTATTGCCCAACACAATGTCTGGTGTGTACTAGGAAACATGATGCTAAACTGTTTGGGTTCATATCTCAGCTATGTCAATTCATAGCTGCTGCAGGTGAGTACCTACTATGTGTGAGGCACTTGCTAAGCATGTTGCATACACCATTTGAATTCATACCACCTCGTATGGTGGAACAGAAAGGCAACTGAGGCTCATCGGGCTGAAAGGAGTTGGCCGAAGGGCACCAGTGTTGAGTGGGAGTGCCAGGATTTCCACCAAAGCCCCCAGGACAAGTCCAGGGATCCATGTTCAACATGGCAGCTGGTCACACTGTCTCCTATGCGTTCATATCCCCCCCTCCTGTGGGGCAAGTTCCGTCACATGCAGGAGCAGTAAAATAAACCCCATCATTTGGTATTCTTTAATGTCTTTCTCTTCTCCCACTGCTCTGTTCCACCTATCAACTCCACCCTGGTTCCCCGGCCTCACTCAGGTCCTGTTTTTCTGTTAAATGAGTCCAGTCAGTGGCATTAAACAGTTACCTGTTTATCCTTTCCAACAGGAAATGAAATTTAAAAGAGACAAGGCCACCCGGGAAGAGCCGTTGAAAGCTACTATTGATGGAGCAGGGGGGTAATTTCTGAAACAAATGCTTTAGAACCAAGTACCTTCTAAAATAAATGGATCTACAGGGGCCCAACCTCAGCTTCCCAAGGGGGGGTTTAGGATGGGGTGTGATGAGGGCCTCTTTCCCCTTCTTCCATTTTCAGTCACATGAGGTCTCAGAGGTTCTCTGTAGAAAGCCAAATGTTTCTTTTGGAGAAAGGACTGGAAATTGCACCCGTAGGTAGCAGAAAGGGAGGGAGCCTCCTGCTTAAAAAAAATATGGAGGCCTCCTTCCAACCGTAAATAGTTTCTCTGTGCTGACAGACTAGATTTGGGGGTATTTTTGTCCTGGTTTGCTTTTTTAAATGGAGACCTGGCTTTCTCTACTACCTTAGAGCTTTACACGTAGTAGGGAAGTGTACAGTGTGGTTCTTAATGAGCATGAGCTCTGGAGTTACTAGAACTCTGAACTTCCTTTTGCTCACCTCTGGAATGGGGGCATTTGTATCCATCACCTAAGACTTTTCCTGGCCAAGAAACACACCTATGGGCCACACTTGTGTGTTGTGCCAAGGGCATCTGTTGCCATGGTCATAATAGACAGATGGATACATGTTGGCCTCAGTCCCTTAGCCCACCTCTTCCCCGAGAGCTTGACTGTCAAGATGTGACCAGGTTCTCTGGTTCGGGAGGGATTGCTTGGAGCTTAGTTCACAGCCAGCTCAAATGAGGGAGCTGCATACTTTTCTTGTGCTTCTGATTGTTTGGATTTGGAGCGGTGGCAGTGGGTGAAGGAACAATGTAAGAATGGACTGGATCAGGAGTGTTAGTACTTGGCTGGCTAAGGAACAGTCCTCCGAGGACTGGGATCTCTGAAAGCTTGTGTCCCATCTTCAAAATTGGCAGCCAGTTGGAAGAATTCCTGGTGGAATTTCTAGGGCGGCCCTGCAGTATTTAAGATGGCCCCAACTCAGTAGGTGTCAACTTTGTTGGGGAGGAAGACCTTCCTCTGCCCATCGAGGTCTTTCTAGCTGGACTTAGAATCAAATTAACACGAGACAGATTAACAGGGGAAAATCAAATGTAATAGGTGTAATCCACACAGACATGAGATTCTGAAGACAATGAGGCAACGTGAAGCTTAGAGGAGCTAAGGAGAGGGCCTGAGGATACAAACAGGAGGAAGGCCATCGTGCAGGAAGGTGAAAGGAGATGTTTGGAAAAACAAGGTTGCCCTGTTATGCAGGTAAGTTTCTTAGGTAAAGGGGAGTCTCTGTTAATAGCTCGTTTCCCGTTGCAGGCTGTCTTCTCCGGTGTAAATTTAGGCAGTTGAGGATCAGAAAGAGAGCTGCCCCCCCACTCCACCTCCCCCAGATCTGCTGGGTTTTGATTGCCTTTAACTCAAAATAATGTCCATGCCACAGTGGCCCATCTTGGGGCAGCCTGTTCTTGGCCCCTACAGCCTCAACCAACATCTTCCTAATACTGGTAGTAGCATTTTCTTCAAAGGACAGATATCGTCTTGCCACTATCAGTAACAGGAACACTTGGAGCCTCTGTAGCCTCATATGGAATATGGGAGAAGGGGCATCGACTCCAAAGATTCACTGTAAGAGTTTAAAAAGTATGAAGCCCCAGCCCCATTTCCAGTATAGATGGTTGCTTGTTTCTGGTAGTTCTTGTGCTTTCCACTCCTCCTTCCTATGTCCAAGGGGAGGGAAGTATAATCTGGGAAAGAGCGCTTGACAAGGAACCTAGAGTCTGGCCCCAGTTCAACTCTGGTCTGCCAGGTAAGCTCTGGACCTCAGTGTTCTCATCTGTAAAAAGGGAGGTATCGACCTTTGTTCTGCCTGCGTTACCCATTATTAGGCTCCAATGTTGCATGGTCTAGTACAGTAGCCACTAGACACCTGTGGCTAGTTGAGTACTTGAAATGTGACCAATCCAAAATGAGATAGATGTAGTATCAGCGGAAAACACTCACTGGATTTCAAAGGCTTGATATGATAAAAGAACTTAAAATATCTTATTAATAATTTTCATATTGACTATGCAGTTAAAATGATAATTTTTCATGTATTGAATTAAGGGAAATATATTATAAAATTAATTTTACCGAACCCTTTGTAATGTGGCTACTAGACAATTTAAAATTACACGTGATGCTTCCATGGGTAGCTTGTGTTATATTTCCATTCAGAGGCGCTGCTATAATGAAGCAAGAGCTGGCTGGAATCTTAGGATCTCTGAACCTGTGTTTCCTCCTTATACCATGGAGGAGATGTCCTCGTGTCCATTCCAGCTTTCAAATTCTTGGAACTGCTTTTTATGAAAAGAAATTTTTCTAAAATTTCTGCATATGCATATAATGCTTTAAAATATCTAAGTGTAAGGGATTATTGTTACCTGATTATAATCTGAACATTAACTCTCCAAAAAAGGTAATATTTTGAGTCAGATTCCTTTTGGGGAGGAAAATTTGCAAGTTAGAAGTCCGAAGCACAGGGACGCCTGGGTGGCTCCGTAGGTTAAGTGTCGGACTTCAGCTCAGGTCATGATCTCACAGTTCATAGGTTCAAGTCCCGCATTGGGCTCTGTACTGATGGCTCAGAGCCTGGAGCCTGCTTTGGATTCTGTGTCTCCCTCTCTCTCTGTCTCTCCCCCGCTCATGCTCTGTCTCTGTCTCTGTGTCCTTCTCTCTCAAAAATAAATAAACATTAAAAAAAAAAAGGAGTCTAAAGCACAAACGGATTGTAATTCGATAATGGTTACCTAAGGGCCAGCGGCAGGACCCCAGAGCAGCAGAGCAGCGCAGGGACTCGCGGCTCTGGGGCAGCAGTTGGGCACAGTCACACAGGGCCCTGACGATCCAGCGCTCCCTCTCTCTCTGTCTGACTCCATGCCCCACTCTGCACCAGATGCGCTCGCTTCCCTTAGGCTTCTCCGGCAAGCCAAGCTCTTTTCTTGACCAGGGGCAGTGGACATGCTGTTCCTTCTACCCAGAATCCTCTTTCCCTTCGGCAGATCTTGTACACGTTTGTCATCCCCTCAGATAAGCTCTTCCCGATCATCCAAAGTTAGTCTCCGCTGGGAGTTTCCTTTTCTGTAATAGCAGTTAATAATAATAATAAAAAAAATCTGTCCCAGGCCTGGAGGCAGTGAGAAGAATACTTTCGTATTGGAAAGCAGGGGGCTGCTTGCCAGCTGTGCTGGGCCAGCTTCGTCCCTTGCCAACTAACTACCCCTTGTTTGTTAGGTCCCTTCACCTAGAACCCAGGATGGAAGCATGTGCTCTGGAGATCAGTCCCCCTTCAACCAAGCCGTGCTCTCTAGGACTCTTGTTAATCCTTTTTACTTGATGTCTATTTTTTTTAGTGAAGAAACCCCCAAATGAGGCCTATGGAATTCTGTCATAAAATACAGGGAGAATGCGCCTTTATGGTCAATCTTGCTTCTTCAAAGCCGGCTCAAAGGGGAGGGGCTTGCCAGTGGGCACGGCCATGGGAGGAGAGGGGTAGCTTTAACACTCAGGGGTCTTTCCAGCTCCAGCTCTTGGCACCAGTTCCTCCCGTCAGCCCTCCCATTCCCTCCTCCCTGTGCTGCTGTCAGTAGGGCATTCAGCCTAGAGGGATGAGGCCCTAGGGTGTCCCACAAAAGGCCAGCTTGGCTGTGTGAGGAGCACGGAGCTCCCTGCTTCCAGCAACCACCGCCCAGTCGAGACAGGAGCAATCAAACAAGCTTGGAAATGTTTATGCTCTTGTTTTTACCATTTAGGATTGGGATAGAGATTTATCTACCTCCTATCGTGGGTCTCAGATTCCTTATTCCCTTGGTACCATTTTCAGTAGTTGCTGGCTAAGACCAGGCCCCATCTTGGATGCATAATAATCAGGAGGCAACAGAGAAAGAGTGTCTTGATTTGCTCAGGCCATCCTTTTCCTTGCCTGCTTGTCTATTAGTTTGGATTCAAACCTGCCTGCTGAGGGAACCTCCCTCTTCACCCATTTCAGAAATGGCTTTGGAGTTTGGTCTCAAGGTTCTTCTAAAAATTGGTGGACTGAGGTGCTGTTCGAAGAGATTGTAGGCCTTTCTTGTCCCGGGCCTGTGGCTTTGGTCAAGCTGTGCTCAAAGACCCATCGGGACTTTTGGACCCGAAGGCCTTCTGGCTAAGGGCAGGAGAAGGGTGATCATACAAAGTGCTTTGCCACCTGACTCCTGCCTCAGTCCCACAGATCCTGACCCTCTGCTTGTCGTGTTGTAGAACCAAACTAGCATTGTTTCCCACCTTGTCTCAAGCCCCTGTGAAAACTTTCATGCTTGCTATGATGAGAGTACCCTTCTCAACCTTTTGTCATCCCTGTAAACCCAGTTCAGATCTCACCTCTTCAAAGAAGCCTTTCCTGACACCATAGGTAACCATGCCTTACTCTGTGGGGGAGGTGGGGAAGTGGATGAGCCTCACCACATGCCACTGGGTGGTGCTTATTTTCATGTTTTTCCTCTCCTTCCCTACTTCCTCACGCAAGACATACTCATTAGGCATCTTCTTCATTTTAAGAAGAGGATCTTCTATTGGAAGGTCCTCATGGATCTTCCATTCTTAGCAGGAGGGCCAGCTAGGAGAAGCACTGTGGAGTGTGAAGGCAGCTTGCCAGGATGCTTGAGATCGGGAATTACGTCTTATTTATATATCCCTGTAGCTCCGACTCTAGTACAGGTGTTTGAATACATAGAGAAATAAACAACTGAGTAGTGGAAAACAGAACATCAAAGTTGAAAGGTACTTTAGAGCAGTTGTTTGCAAACTTTGGTGGCCATCAAAATCACCTGGAAAAGCCCAGGGTTCACTGAAGCCGAGGAGACCCTAATCCTCTGTATCTTCACCCGCTTCCTGGGTGATTCCGAGGCCCCCCGAAGCTTGAGAACCACCGATAGAGCAGTAGCTCTTAACCTCAGCTGTCTGTAATTGTAATTATCCGAGGAGTTTTAACAATTATTAATGTCACTGTCTGTCCCTCACCCTAATTCTGATTTCGTTGTTCTATAAAGGCTGTACCTGAAGGGTTTAAAAGTTCCCCAGGTGATTCTAACCTGCACCGTAGTCAGCTCCTTCCATAATGTTCTCTAACCGGCGATTTATCCAGACACAGAAGCTTGGAACTTTCTCCATTTCTGTCCTTAACTTTCCAAGGTGATATAGAGAAGAACAGGGTTTGGAGGAAGAAGTCCTTGGCGTGTATTTAAACTCTGTAACTAATTCAGGTTCTTGAAAATTGAGCTTTCGTTAAGTGGGGTTTAAATGGAGAGAATACCAGCCTTCCACTATTTTGAGTACTGGATGTAAAGACATGTCAAAGGGCTGAGCTCGGGTCCCTGCCCTGGTTAAATAAATAGAGAGAAAGGTAAATAGATAGATACTAATACTGAAAACATTTTTAAATGTCTGAATGAGTTGGCGTAACTCCATCACTTCTTCTATACGGGCTTCAGGAGTAATACCCCCCTGCCTCATGAACTATTAATAGCTACCATCTATTGAGGGCTTTTAATGTGCCATTAGTCCCATTAAGTGACTTACATGCATTGTCACACTTAATCCTCATAATAATTCTAAGAGATAGTGTGTCCGTTTTGCAGATGGAAAGAAAAGACAAGGCTTTGAGAAATGTCCTAGGCTAAAATGGTGGGCACCCCCCTCCAAAGATATGTCCATGCCCTAATTCCCAGAACCTGTGAATTTTACCTTATTTGGAAAAAGGGTGTTTGTTGGTGTAAATTAAGCATTTTGAAAAGAAATTATCTAGGCGGGCCCTGGATGCCTGCAAGTGTTTTCATAAGATAAAGGCAAAGGGAGATTTCATACAGACCCGCAGAGAAGAGGGTGATGGGAAGACCGAGGCAGACACTGGAGAGAGGCAGCCACAAGCCCGGGAATGCTGGGGGGCCCCTGGAAACTGGAAGAGGCAGGGAGTGGATTCCCCCCCAGAGCCCCTAGGGGGAGCTTGATCCTGCCCGATTTTGGACTTCTAGCCTCAGAATCGAGAGAGAATAAATTTCTGCTCTTGTAAGCCACGCAGTTTGTAGTAATTTGTTACAGCAACATCAGGAAACTGATAAAAAGCAATTTCAGCAGTTTGCCTAAAGTTCCAAAGCCAGGAAGCCAGAATTCAGACCCATGTCCTTGACCACTATATTGCCTCCAACTGAATTGAAATTTGTAATAAAATGCCTTAGATTCATTTACTCAACAAATGGCTCTTGGTGGACAAAGCCTATACTGGGGGCTGAAGATGTAGTGACGAACAAGACCGAAACAGTCTATCATTTAGTGGAAGAGAGACTTTAACAATGCATTTCACATATACTAAAAAGAATTTAATTTTAGCAGTGATGGGTGCTTTAAAGGGGAAATATGAAAACACACCTACATAAAAACAGCTTGTTACCCTGGAACAAAGGATTTTCACATCCTCCCTGGCTAGACCCTACGAATAGCCACCTGAGGTAGGGGTCAGCCCTTCATCTTCTCTGGCTTGTCTCCTGGGAACTTCCACGTCTATGTTTCCATTTGAGCCCTCCTGAGCTTCCGGGAGAAGTTAGTCCCCAAACAGGGCATGTCCCTCATTGGGCTAAGGACCCACAACAGGAGGAAGGCAGTGAGGCCTTCGGCAGGCAGTGAGCTCTGCAACCCATTACAGACATCATTATGAGGCAGTGGAGTGTGGGGAAACTGTTTTTAGACAAGGTTGGAAAATTTTGCATTCCTGTGCCAAGCAAGATTTCCTGTAGGGCCATGAGAAGCTCACTAATCATCTCTTTAGTTCCAAGCGATATTACTTCAGGGCAGTTCCTGTCAAGGCCCTATGCTTAAATATCTCTTTGCCTGGGTTTATTCCATCAAATGCTTCATTGGCTTTGAAAAAAGCTCCGAGACTTAGCTGGTCCAGCAGCTTAGGGAGTACAACTCACCACATGCCTTGGAGGGCTCCTCGCTCTGCCCCCAGTTGTTGCAACTAAGACGAACTTATTTTCTGACCGTTTTCTGCATACGATTCCATTTTATGTGGGCCTGAAGTCAGACCGGACCAACTGCAGCCACTGGAATATGCTTGTGCAGAATTCGAAATGACTTGCAAGAATTTTCCATCCATGGACGTACCTTGTCTTCTGAACTCAGCTGAGTTTTCCCAGAGATCCTGCCCAGAGCTCCAATGTCAAAATTTTCCCCAACATTTATTTTCACTCATTCACTCCACAGATGTTTATTGAGTGCCCGCTGTGTGCCAGGCACTGCTCTAAAGCTATAGTGGTAGAAACACAAAACTTCTTTCCCTATGAACTTCACATTATGGTAGAGTTAGCAAATCTCTGCGTGGGAAGCACTATCACAGCTAACACTTCCTAAATGCCTGTTCTGTCCTTCCTGCCATACTAGACACTTTAATCACAACATCATCCCGTTAAAATATTTTTTCAATGTTTCTTTATTTTTGAGAGACAGCAAGAGACAGTGCTAGCAGGGGAGGGACAGAGAGAGAGGGAGACACAGAATTCGAAGCAGGCTCCAGGCTCCGAGCTGTCAGCACAGAGTCCGACGCGGGGCTTGAACTCACGAACTGTGAGATCATGACCTGAGCCGAAGTCGGACGCTTAACTGACTAAGCCAACATCATCCCATTTAATGTGCCACAAAAACCTTGTGAGTTAGGTGCTATTGTGTCCATTTTATGGCTGGGAACACAAGCTTACAGAGGTGAAGTGATTCTGCACAATCCTGGCAGAGCCAGGATTCAAATCCAGGTTTTTTTGACCATAATGTCCATATTCTCAGTGACTACCAACTTCTAAAATAATAATCTGTGTTTATAGGGAGGAAAAATAGAATGGGGTTATAAGCTTTTTAGCTTATAGAATATCCTTTCTGGAAAAGGATATTCTTAATTTCCCTTAGGTGATTTTTTCAAATTTGTGTTTTCTCTTTACTTTCTACGTTTTCTTCAGTAAATATCCTACACTCCTGTAGTCAGATAAAATATAAGTAAAATACATAAGAAAATAAGAAAACTCGTATATACCCCCAAATAATTGAACACAAATACTCAAACAAATTCATGTACTGCATGTTCATAGAAGCACTATATATAATAATCAGGAGGCAGAAAGAGCCCAAAAGTCCATTGGTGGATGAATAGACAGACGCAGTGTGAGATATACATGGATGGAATATTATTCAGCCATAAAAAGGAGTGGCATATTGATACATGCTACAACATGGATGAACCTCAGAAATGTTACACTGAGTGAAGGAAGCCAGATACAAAAAGCCCCATGTCCCATTCATGTAAAAAAATATTCATAATAGTTCAGTGTACAGAGACAGAAAGTAGAGGTTGTGAGGGACTGGGGTAAGGGTTAACAGGGAGCAACTGCCTAATGGGTATAGGGTTTCCTTTTGGGGTGACAGACATGTTTTGAGGCTAGATAGAAGCGGCGGTTACATAATAGTGTCCTAAATGCCACTAAATTATTTATTCACTTTAAAATGGTTCGTGTTGTGTGAATTTTGCCTCAATAAAGCAAAAAAAACCCACCAAATCAATAAATTAGACACACTGATAAGCTTCGAGCATGCTATTCTTGTGTACTGCTGGTGCCATGAGGGCCACACAAGTGGCTTTGACATGTTCGTGCTGAAATTATTTTCACTAAGTGCCTTTGCCCCAACCCAAGTCAGAGCCTCGGCATGGCCGCTAACTGATAAAGTGACCTTGGGCCAGTCTCTTACCCTCTCTGAACTTCGGGGCTCTCGCTTGTCATGCAGGAGCAGTAATGTCCTCTGAGATCAATTTTACATCCTAACATGGTAACGTCGTGCTCTGGAAACTGTCAGTTTGATCTGCGTATGTTTTTCTGGTCTTTATTTTTCCATCGAGAACCACCAGGTGACCAGAAATCACTCCCGGCTGCTTACCAGCCATGTGTGTTACAAGAACTATGACAACTGGCAGTGGAATGTTAGCAGCGTGTGTTTTTAGAGACTGTACTTTTTGTTGCCGTCGATACTGTTGTCTTTTATTTGTGCATGTTTTGTTCTTGTTTCTTTACTTGATCATAAAGTTCGTTAGATGAGTAGGGATGTCTGGGCCGGGGAACTGGGAGGGGGATAGTACCAGCACATTGAAGACAAGAGCTCAGAGAAAGCCCGTCTACTGGGGATGGGTATCTCTCTGCTAACAGATCCCAATGGGAATCAGTTACAGGCTGATCGTTACAATCTCATCAAACCTTGAGCCTGGATCACAGGTAAATCATGGGCAGACCTTGAGGTGCTGGCCTTGAAATGAGTGCCTCTGTCTGATGACAGAGGGTCGTGGTCAAATCAGGATTGCCTGCTGTAGCCTATCTCTCTCGTGCCGCACACCTGCTAGGTGTGTCCTGTCAGCTCTCGGCTGCACTCATCTTGCTAAGAGAGAGACTTGGCGTTTTTATTTTATTTTTTGAGAGACATAGAGACAGAGTGTGAGCAAGGGAAAGGCAGAGAGAAAGGGGGACACAGAATCCAAAGCAGGCTCCAGGCTCTGAGCCATCAGCACAGAGCCCGACGCGGGGCTCGAACTCACAGACGGTAAGATCATGACCAGAACTGAAGTCGGCCACTCAACCGACTGAGCCACCCAGGCGCCCCTAAGAGAGAGACTTGGGAAAGACTTGGGGAAATCTTGAAAGACCACTTAAGAATTCACCTCAACAACCTGGGTCCTTTTCCCCAGGATCAGTGGAAGCAGCCTTATTGATTCTTATTTCAGGAAAACTAAGGTTTCCAGGAGCCTTCTGTTAGGAAATTGGGTTCAGCAGCTCAGATCTTTAAGGTGAGGTGGGCCTGGAGGGTCTTCTGTACTTATTTTTTTTTTAAGGTTTATTTATTTATTTATTTTGAGAGAGACAGTGCACATGTGAGTGTGGGGCGGGGAGGGAGTGTGGGCAGAGAGAGGGAGAGAGAGAGAATCCCAAGCAGGCTCCGCACTGTCAGCACAGAGCCTGATGCAGGGCTCGATCCCACAACCCTGGGACCACGACCTGAGCCGAAACCAAGAGTTGGACACTCAACTGACTGAGCCACCCAGGCGGCCCTCTTCTGAACTTTTTATTGTTATTTTCCTTAAATCATTTCCTTCCTTTAAAAAAGTCTAGATTTGAAAGTACTTATAAAAGCTCACTCAGTGTATTTGTTATAGAAAGCCTAGGAAATGAAGTTATGCCAAAATTATATAGCTGCTGCTAACACGTATTCTTTTAGCCATTTCTTATGCACATGTTTTTACATATATATTTACCAAAATGGAACCATATTGGGGCATTCTCTATTGTAAACAGGATTTGTCTTTTAACATCACAAACCTCTTTCTGTGTCATTAAATATTTTTAATGACATCGTTTTTATTGGCCTTATTAAACATGTTCCATTGTAGGGGCATTTCTTAATTTATTTAACCTATCCCCTGTGGTTGAAAAGTTAGAACTATTCCAGCTTTTTGGTGTTACAAACAATACTGTGATGAAAATTGCATTATAGGACCCAGGACAGACAGTATCTGGCCTCATGATGTTATCACAAATCTTTCTGCATAATTACAGTCCCTAGCAGTTCAGGAGAAGGTACCATTTTGCTTCCCTTCACCAACACTAGGTATTGTCATTTTCCTAATCATCGTCCATTGCATTTTTTTACATTTTTAAAAGTATTTATTTATTTATTTATTTATTTATTTTGAGAGAGAGAGAGCGAGCACGAGTTGGGAAGAGGCAGAGAGAGAGAGGTAGAGAGAGACTCCCAAGCAGTCTCTGTGCTGTCAGCACAGAGTCCAGCACCAGGCTCCATCCGATGAACTGTGAGGTCACGACCTGAGCCAAACTCAAGAGTCGGGCAGTCCACTGACTGAGCTACCCAGCCATCCCTCAAAATCCATCCAACTCTTGAATACGCAATTCAAATGCCACTTCCTATGAAGCTTCTTCTGGCTTCCAATCATATTTAGTTGCCCCTTCTCCATAAGAATAAGATTTTGTATTTTGATTTAGCCCCTATTTTACCCAAACTCCATTATAGGCTTCTTAAAAGCAAGGACGCTGCTTTAATATGCTCCCAACTGATCTGGCCCTAATTCCGTTGGTACTCTCTAAAGGTATGACTTGAGTGAGTCATTAGTTCTAAGGAATGGTGGAGGCAATTGGGTGGGTTTAGGCTGTAGAAGCGAAGGCTGCAGGAAACTCTGTGATTGTCTCCAAGAGTTGGACGTGTTGTCTTGTAGAAGAGAGAAAAAATAGTTCCATGTTGCCTGAGAGGTTTGAATTGAGACTACCAATTATGTTGCAAAGAAGCAGATTTCAGTCCAATAACAGGAAGACCTTTTTAATTAAAAACTTGGGAGGATAACACTCATTGATAACCAAGAGCTACACTCTTGCTCTCCATACATTATTTCTACTCCCCCATAGTCTTATAGAATAGTTCTCTCTGTTACAGATGAGAAAATCAAAGTCTCAAAAGGCTAAAGACCTAGTGTAATTTCACATAGTTAGTCCATCTCCTCTGCCCATTCCTTCATAAAGAAGCCATCTTCCTCTCCCTAAAGGTATCGAAGCAGACGCATGACCATTTTGCAGAAATTCTAGATCAGGAATGCTCTGGGGGTGTTGGTATAGTTACTATTTCAGTTTTCTTCCATCTCTCAAATCCTATGACTCAGAAATTCTGTCCCTGACATTGGTTTAATGGAAATATATCTATAAAAATCTGTCTTTTTTTTGGGGGGGGAGATATAAAACTCTTATTAAGATTATTAAAAAATATCATTACAGTATTAAATGTGTTATTGGTCCCATTAGTTTATATTTACAAAGATGTATGGAGAATAGAGCTTTGGAAATACTTATACTGATAAAATTGACTTGATCTTAGTCAGTAGGGGCTATATTTTTCAAACAAGGGCTACTCTGTCTAGGGAAAAAATAATATGCACAAGTCGTCACCTGACTCTAGAAGTCAGATGGATGAGGTACTTAGCTTTGCTATCATGATTGCATTCCATACTGAAGGTGGGTCCCTGTAGACTGAGCCCTCCCAGGATCAGCTTCTGGGGCAGGCAGCCAACGTTCTGAAGCAGCTGCCATTTTTCTTGGGTGATTCATGTGCGAAAGTGTCTCCTCCATAAGAATCTGGGTCATCTTGTTCTTCTTCCCAGAGCCAGGCTCTTATCAGACCAGAAGCGTCTCCTCATACAAATGCATCCAAGTTAGAAAGTTTATGAATGATAAGGATAGCTGTTCCCTCCAAATACATAACTCTTTTGGTCTATGACATCTCTTAGTTGGCTACGCTTTTTGTACTCAACAGAATTGGGCCTTAGAATCTTGGAGCTGGTATACATTTTGGTGTAACTTTAGAGACCCTTTAAAAATGATCATTATCTTTTAATTCAGATGGTTTATTTAACTCAGTATTTCTCTCTCCTGTTGTGAAGTCATAGCCTCGAATTTGAGCAATTCCTTCTGTTCCTGTGTGCATGTGTGTTTTAAATAACATTTCAGCATGGAACTCTTCTCTACCCTGTGCCCACTACCTCCACCCGTAACTCCTGGTCAGAGGAGAAATGACAACACAGAATGAGCTTCATGAACATCTAAAACCAGCTCAATTTTGTTGTCGTTGTTGTTTTGAGTTTCTTTGCACCTGCTTTGTTTTCTAGGAAAAATATCACATTTTTATTATAGAAAATACATTGTTCCTGGATGGAAGTGGAAACAGGGAGAGAATGATACTTTTGAGTATCTTACAAGGTAGAAATGCCATTGAAATGTTTGAATATGAAGTTGACATGACTTTGAGATCATCTAATCCAGTCAACCTTCAATTTAATAGACATGACTCAGAGAAGAGAACGAGTCACTTAATATCAAACAAAACTTTTGTGGTAGAGGTGAGACCAGACCCCATTCCCCTGTTCTCACTGCATCGCCTTAAAATATCACAGCTTCTAAGAAGTCGTCCAAAATTGCAGTGGAGACCAGACTGAGTAATCAGCCCCATTAGGGCTTGAGGATGCTACCAGGGCAGAGTGCTTTCTCTTCCTAAATGTCAGTCCTATGGCGAACATCAGGGATCTGGAACTCACAACATGAAATCCTCAATTAACTGCCTTTGTGGTCTATACTTACCTTTCAAAGGCAAAGATGGAAAAGGTAAGACAATAAATAAGGAATTTATTGAAAAAAGCAATATCCTGTACAATTCCCCTTATATGAGGTGCCTTGAATAGTCAAATTGGTAGAGACCGAAAAGAGAACGGTGGTTGTCAGGGGGTAGAGGGATGGGGGGCGTTGGAGAGTTATTGTTTAATGGGTACTGAGTCTTAGTTTGGGAATACAAAAAAAGCTTTTTGAATGGATAGTGGTGAGGATTGCACATAATGTGAGTATACTTAAAAATAATTAAAATGGTAAATTTTGTGTTGTGTATATTTTAACACATGCACACACACACACAGCAATGTTCTTGATGCAGTCTTGAACCTCTACGCCCTCGTGTATATGCATCCTCAGAAACAGACTATTATCATATCATAAGGAGCACTAGTGACAAATGTATGCTATTTTTTACTTGGCTTGCATTTTCTGTTTTCAAAGTAATGTCACACCCATGATTGCATTTGGTAGCCATCAACATTATCATGAGAAAGGCATGACAGGTATCCTTGTCCTTATTTTACAGATGAGTAAACTGAGGCCCAGAGGTACAGAGCTGACAGATAAAAGAGTTGGTACTGGAACCCAGGGTTTCTGATTTTTGTTCTTAGAACTATGCAAGATCCAGGGTAAAATGTTTCAATTTTTTTTAAATGTTTATTTATTTTTGAGAGACAGAGGGAGACAGAGCATGAGCAGGGGAGGAACAGAGAGGGAGGGGGACATAGAATCTGAAGCAGGCTCCAGGCTCTGAGCTGCCAGCACAGAGCCCGACGTGGGGCTTGAACCCACAAACCATGAGATCGTGACCTGAGCCAAAGTCAGACACTTAAGTGACTGAGCCACCCAGGTGCCCCAGTGTAAAAAGTTTTACATGGATATTAACATATTATACTTACTAACCCTGGAAACTAGACTCAAGTATTTTAGAAAGATTTTCAAACCCTTTGAACACTGAAGTGGTTTGGAGAGTTTTTAAAATGAAAATGAAGTAACTTAGTCACCGTATTGTCTAAACGTTCTGATTAACCAAGGTTTTAGTATACAGTAATAATACTGACAAACACTTTATAGGACTTTGCTATGTACCAAATGCTGTTCTAAGTACCTTAACTATCTATATTAACTCTTTTAGTAAAGTGTATTATTTATAATTTATAATAAAATTTATCAAGACTAGCATGTGCTAAATACCCTCTGAAGTGCTTTGTATACTTTATCTCATTTAATCCACAGACCAATCTGAGGTAGCAGGTATCACCAAATCCTGGAGATGTTAAATAATTTTCCAGAGAACACTCAGTAGCCAGTAACACAGCTAGGACTCGAACCCAGGTCCTCCTGCCTCTTTACCACCCAAACAGATGGGGGAGTGTGGGTCTTTCTAATCACTGCCATTTCCAAATATTAATTACGTCATTCAGGCGGCTGGGGTGGTGTCCAAGAATGGACGCTGGTTGGCTCGTAGTTTGCTGCTTGAGGGACTTCTAAGTTTCACCCTGAAATTCTGGCTGGAAATTTGATTCAGTTGCTGAAAGCGGAAGAAATACAGCTTTCATGTTCATGCGCAATTTGCTTTTTCATTTTCTTTTATTATCCTGAGACTTACTGTAAATCACACTTTCCCATCAGTCCTGGGGGTTCTGATTATGTTCTTGGGGTCCAGCTAAGAGCGAGGGCAGTAAATTACTGCCACTTTGTTTGAAAATTTTTTTAGCCACAGTACATTAGCTGCTTTTGTTTGCTTTTCCACTGGTAGCGTGCACGCTTTTATTTCAGAATTGGTGTTTCTTGAATGTCTCATTTGTGAATAATGTAGCTTGCAAAATGGAATGATTGGAAGAAAAGTATGCAAGAGTGTCCTGTTGGCATCTGTAATTTTTTAAAGCATTGATAGCTTAAATGAGTTATTGAATTCTTTCTTTTTTTCTCTGTCTTACACACACACACACACACACACACTCTCTTCTCTCTCTCTCTCTCTCTTTTTCTCACTCATTCACTCTCTACATTTTCCTATTCTCTTCATTCCCCTCTGTTCCACTTCCCAAAGATCAGTTGCATATGATCATGACCAATACAACAACTGTTATCAGGTAATTGCCTTCTTCCAGGCTTCTGCAAGTCTTTTTGTTTATTTGAAAGATTGATGGATCACAGGGTCAGAGGATGGGTTTTATTGTAAGTTTCCGTTCCAAATTTCCTGACGTTTTTAGTAAAGAAAAAAAAGAAGAAGGAGAAGAAGAAGACAACAAGAACAAGAAGAAAGAAAGAAAAAAGAAAAAATACCTTTTAAAAGGCAAAAATGGGGCTAATAAGAACGAGACCCTAAAGTGATTATCAAAATGTCAAAAATAACAACTTTTTCTTTATTCAGTAGGATTAATCTTGAGGCACCTATCTTTCAGTAAAATCTCCCTCATGGCTTCCCTTGATTCTCTTGCAGACCATCCACAAAGAGAGGGGCTTCCAAAGTGGTACCCAAATCCTCAATAGCTTTCAGCAGAGATATTTGTTTATGTTTTTCAAATCCTGTCTTTTGATAAAGCAGCAAGAAAGGAGGCTCCCTGGCACGGCCTGGTAACCTTGACTTTGGGATTTCCCCATGAGCCACGTTGTCATAATGTTCCCAGGAGCGTTCTAAAGATGCTAGAAAACAGTGATAATTGTGCCAGACCTGGTTGAGTTGTGAAAATTAACTCTTTTTCCTGAAATTTTTCAGTTTCTAGAGTGGCTTTGGAAAGGATTTTAGTGTGCCTGAAAAGGGAACTTAAGTTAGAAAATTGTCATTCTTCTCAAGAATCCGTACGGTGTCTTGGACTTGATAATAATCACCGTTGAGCAAGGCTGCTTGCTTTACAAGAACTCCCTGTGGTGTGATAACTGCTGCCAAGACCCATGGTGATGAGCCTTTAGCGACCATGTTTATGTTACGTAACTCTGCCCCTCTCTGGAGAGTTGATTGGACCAGGGGAAGGGCACTTGACCCCAGTCGGGACAATCAGAGTCCTTTCCTGGAACTTGGAATTGGGACTCAGAGACAAGTGAGTTGCTGGTGGTGCCATGAGATTAACTTGGAGTAGATAACATGAAATGGGGTAGATAAGTGAAAAATCCTCTGCTGTGTGTGTAGAAAAGTCAAGAGAGCTGGTTTACAAAGAGAGGAGATTTAAACAGATTCATAAAAAGAACCTAAGATAGAGGGTGGAGGGGGAAAGATAAAGGGTGGAGGGGGAATCTTGACCTGGTTCCCAGAAGCTTTTCCAGTCTTGGTCCCTGCTCCTCCTGAGGCCTGGCTGGACTCCTTGCCAGAGTTCCACAGAAACCCTAGCATTCTCTGGTAGATTCCGCATCCACGTCATCTGCTCCTTCTCACCCTTGTACTCCAGCTTGAGTTAGCTTCTGTTACATGCAATCAATCAGAGTCTTAACAAAGAACAAAAACAGGTTGACTCTTTCTCCAGTATGTACTTGTTTGATTACAGAGATGGCCAAGTCAACAAATAGATGAATGTTCATACTTCCTCTTTAGTACCCTAGAAGGTTTGATGTCTTAGTCCTATCCTCGCATCAGATAGATGAGGAAATTAAAGACCCTAGATGGGTAGTGATTTACCCAGGTTCCCACACAGCCAGGACTTGATCTCTGATCTCTTTCTAGGTTGGCTTCCTGGTGCCATCCATCTGTCTGTCCATCCATCCATCTATTCAACCAGTAAACATATAGTAAGCAAGCTCCTAATACATGGCAGTTTCTGGAATTCATGCTTTCTGCATTGAGCAAACTGGCTGTGTGATAGGGTTAAAATTCTTTATGCATAGTCTCACTTCATTCCATGGGGTTTCCATCTGAAAGGGCATTTTCCCACCTTTGCTAACCCATCATCAGAGCAAATTCATCTAGGAACCTCCCAGAATGTATTCCCATCACATATTCTCTGTGCCTTTCTTGTGGCACTCTTCTCTAAGATATTATGATAATCTGTGTTCATATCTTATTTCCTTTGAAAGCAGGGACTGTGTGTGAATCAGTACCTTCCCTTCCACGTACAGAGTCTGTCACAAGGTACATCTTCGGTAAATGTGTGCTATCCTGGAGAATTTATTTCACTCCTTAGTGTCTCAATGGGGACTGTGTATCAGTTATCTATTGCTAGGTAACAAACCACTCCAAACTTAGTGGCTTCCACAAACAATCATTTATTATCGTCTCTCATGTTTCTGGGAATTGACTGGGCTCAGCCAGATGGTTCTTGTTCAGAGTCTATCATATGGTTACAGTCAGATGGTGCCTGAGGCTAGGTTATCTTGAAGGCTTTCTCATGCACATGTCTGGTAGACATCTGGGCTATGAGAGTACTCAAACAGGGCTGCAACAGCTGCAGCTCTACGGGAATCTAGTGTGCTCTCTCTCTCTCTCTCTCCCCTCCCTCCCGTAGACTCTCCATATGGTGGCCTCTCCACATGGTGGCCTCAGTGTAATTGGATTCCTTACATGGTGGCTGAAGGCTCCCACAGAGACTGCCCCAAGAGAAACTACTAGAAGCTACATGGCTTTGCCTAACCTGGCCTCAGAAGTCACCGCAACAGGTGTCACTTCTACAACATTCTCTCCCTTAAAAGAGTCTCAGAGGCCCTGCCAAGTGTAACGAAAGGGGGCACTGACTCAACCTTTTGATGAGAGGAGTGTCCAAGAACTTTAAGACGTGTTTCTGCTTTATCCTTCTTCACATAGGGGGACGTGAAAGGATGAATACTTTATCTCTGGCCCCAAGAAGCTGACATTTGAGTTCGGAGCCATGGTTCTGGGGGCAACTGCCAGTTTCTGGCCCCACTGACAGCTACATCTTTTCTGAATACTTTGCCACTCCTAGCCATAAGCGATCACAGTGTTGTGACCTAGAGTTAGTATAGGCGAGTAGGTAGGGTCAGGGTCTCATTTTGTCATAAAATTCTTGTGTGCTGGATTTCGTAGCAGGCCCTCTGGAAGAATAGACAGAAGACTCGTATTTGGGCCTTGCCAGGAAGGGGTGAGAGACATTTCTAGAAGTGTAACTTAAGGAAATAATACAAAAGGGAAAAACTAAGCATAAAGATATATGCTAATGCATTGTTTTTAAGAGTAACTAAATAGGAGGGAGAACTAAACGTTCCCCAGTTGGGGAAATCCTTTCATTGCCATCTCTGGAAATCCATGGTCAGAGATCTGTGGCCGCTTTTCCTTGGATTTCTGCAGTCGCACGTACCTGGGGAGGAAGAACTAGAGATACGAAACCAGAACCCCTCCAGCCCCTCCCCTCCATCACACTTCTCACCAGCTCTCTCCTCCCTGCCCCGTGGGATCAGCTCGTATTTCTTGAAGCCCAGCTCTGGGCACGTGTTTTCTGGCTTACTACTGCGTAAAAGCTGCCCATTGCCGGCCAAGTGAGCTACAGAATGCTTCATCACTGTTTGTGGTCCTTTCTCATTCTTGGCCCCGCCTCTCTTTCTGGCCTTCTTGCCTACTACTCGTTCTTCCACAACCTTTCCAGAAGGCCAGTGGGGATGATTTCTTCTGTGTTGCTCTCACTCACTCTAGACACTCATGCCTTTGAGCTTCTACTCAAGCCATTCCTTCCCCCACAGAACGCCATCTCCTCCACTTCCACCTCCTCAGAGCAGTCCCCCCAGCTTAGCTTGTGGTGGGGGAGGTACAAGGGGAAGGAATACGTTCTCCCCCAAATGATGTCTTTCAAACAAATTTTAATGGTATTATGTTAACACGACGGTTATTAAGACCATGATGAAAAGACCCCTCGGGGTTCCTCGAGGTGGCTGGATATGTGGTGCTGTAGTTCATTGTCACAATGAGTTGGGGATGCAGTTGACATTTGTTGGGCAGAGGCCTAGGATATTAAACCCCTTGGCCTGGGCAGGGTGATCCTGCAGGAAGAACCTTCCTGCCTCAAACATCAGTCGTGCCCCACTGAGGAGCACAGTAGAGTGAGGAAGTTGTAGGGATGACACTGTGTCAGCAGATGCACGTGGGTCACGTCAGGAGGGCAATCAAGGCTGGCACCTTGCACCTTGCGTGTGCCCACTCTCCCCAGCAACTGCATAGCTCTTGCTCTCTGCCCTCACTCCCCCCGTCTCTCTCAGGCTTGCTCTCTCTGGTCTTAGAACCCAGCTCTCAAACTCTGCTCTCCATCAAGGCCCAGCTCAAGAATGGCCCTTGTTACTAACCAAGCTTCTCATGATTTCTACAGCTGGACACACTCACCCCTTCCTAAGTACAAAACAGCATTTTTTTTTCCCTTGTGTCTTCCCTTTTTCTGATTATTTTTATTGGTTTCTTTCCCATCAATATTTTGTGAAGAGAGATGGGACATTTACCTCCCCAGTGCCTACATAGGTATTTGATAAATATCTACTTATTTTTCTTCTGTTTCCCCTTCATTTCCTCCTCTCCCCTAAGTGCCTGTGCATTCCAGCAAGAGGACAGGAAGTCTGAGGTTTCTCTCCCCCTCCACTCTGCTCTGGGTCTTGCCTACTACACCTAATAAAATACAGGGGACAGCCTGGCCCCTCCGCCACTGTGGCATGGCAGTGTTGGCCTGCCCATTTTGGTCTCACCGCCCTCTCGCTCCATCTCCTTCCGCCATCAGCATCTTGACCATACACTTAGCTTTATTCTCACTCTGACCCATACTTTCAGGTTAAATCCCTGGGATGTCTCCTCCTCTTCCCTTCAAGATCTTAAGCAGAACCTGAAGGGCAGAGGCCATATATCTCCTTTTTAAACATCCTACAGCTTGCTAGGTGTCACCTCTGGCCCAGAAAGCAGGTTGGGCTTCCCTTTTCCAGGGTCCTCTATCACCCTGAACACACTCAGATCACACTCCAGTAGGATTGTTTCTTTGTCTGATTCTATAGCCAGGATGAGAGATCTTCGAACACTTCAACCCATTGGTTCTTTTATTCATTAAACATTTTCCGCATCTACTCCTAGCAAACCTGTACAGAGATGAAGGTGCTGTACCACGGAAAAGGGCATGCACGGATCCCCAGTGTTCCCTGCCTCGTCTGCTTCATTGACTCTTGCCTCTTGCTCCTGAGAAAATAGCACCGGTTTTCATCTCCAGATTGCTTAGTACTTTTCTGTTTTGTTGAAGAAGCAGTAGAGCAGATGCTGCCTCATTTTTGAGAAATCGGTTCAAAGTTTGAGAGCAAAACCACCCCATTCCTAACAGAACCTTCAGGTGACAGTGACCTCTCCAGGACACTGCTAACAGGAGATCTGCGATGGGGCCCAGTCAGCAGATTCCTTCGAATTTTGAAATATGAACCTTGCACAATGAATGGAGAAGAGAGGAGAGAATGGTTTGTGTGCCCTTTCGTGTCCCCCGATGTTTATATTCTGGGAAAACCTGAAACTGGAATGTTGGCCTCAGTGGAATCGTGTTGGAATGCTGACCGGCACACAAAGGGGTTTGGGGTCTGTTTCTTCAAGATGTGACTAGAAAACGGAGATGGTCCCTATAGGAATAGAAATTCCTTGGCCGGAATGGCAAACTTTTATTTTGAAAGCCACCTGGGCATCCCTTAGAGCCATCGAATGCTTGAGAATTTATTATGACTGGACGAGCCGCTGCCTCACAGAGTCAGGCCAGGATAGTGAAAATACACAATGAGTTCATCTTCGAGGGCCCTGAATGTGGCTTGGTTCTTCCTCAAAAAGGGCTCCCTATTAGGGCTGAAAGCAAACTGTTGCCTTTGCATGATGCGGAAGCATCCACAGGCTTCCGTCGCGAGGCTCCTGCGTCGTGCTGACGCTGCGGCAGCTCCCATCCATGGTATTGAAATCGCAGAGATGACTTACGATGTGCTCTGTTTGCATTGGCCCACGGCCCAAACCAGAAACCTATCTCAGGCTCGGCCTTCTAGATACTATCTCCGGTCATTTAAAAGTTCGTTATGCAGGCCCACTCATCCTGTCCTGCTACAGTTAAGGTCTGTCAGCATTTTACAAAGGCTTATAACCCACCCATAAAGGGGGAAGAATGCAGTCTTTAGATTGCAGGAGGGCATGCAGGGCCTGCTCCCGAGAGTCAAAAACTTTCTCTTTTTTGTGTTGTTTTCAAGTTAGAACTTTTCTAAGTTCTGGGGTAGCAAGGTAATAGCTGATGGTTTTGCTGGTATTATTTAGTTTGGTTCTGCAGGGCTGTGAAAAGCTTCTAGGGATGGCTTGGAATGTAGATGGACCTTATGTTGGAAGAATTCTCAAGCCCATGAATGTACTTACCATCCTAGCGTTCAGCAGAGGATGGGAATTTAATTAAAATAATTACTACTTTATAATTAGGATCGATGAAGACCAAGAGGGTCAGAAATAAGGCTGGGAATATTTCTCTAAGATGCAGGGACCAGTTCTCAAGCCAGAATCTCGTGTCCTTGTGAATTGCGGCCGGATGGGGTTGGTAATACCAAAGTCAAGTCACTGTTCTAATGGGTAAGTGTGTTTCTGCTCATCATTTTAGAGTATTCTTATGATTTCTAATTTTAAATGAAACATGCACGTGACAAATATGAATAAAGTGATAACCCCCAAATTATAAATAATAATAATAATATAATATAAATAATAATCACAATAACCCCCACATTATGAAAATTATTGGAAACTGCAGTACAATAAATTGGATACTTAAATAAGTCACAGAAGTCCAAAAAAGTTTAAAACTAGCAAAAAAAGTCACTAGCGTAACCTTGTCGGCAGTTGCCAGTGATCCCATCCCTGCTCCTGGAGAAAAAATAAGGGTAAGTAGAGATCATGGCGTCTTGGGTATGAAAACGAGATGTCATCCGGATGGATTCAGGTGAGTTGATAACAGAAGAGGTTCTAAATGACAGGAGGTTACAACATAGCAGATGGAGAGGGCGCAAGCTGGGAGTCGGGGCAGGAGAAGGCGTCAGATAGAACTGGATTCATCCGGCCATGCCAGACGTAGCAACACTAAAACCTCTATTAGCCTTGGTATCTTCCTTCAAATCGGGTAACAAAAACATATATACATCACAGGCTTCTGGAAAGGATAAAATGGAATGATATATATAAATGTATATAAAGTGCCTGATCGGATCCGCGTTCAACACCTCTGTTCCTTTCTCCCTCCACCTTTATTAATTATAGTTGGGACAGAAAGCAGTCTAAAGGCTGGAGCCCAGCCATTCTCATTCTATGTAGATCTTAACTACTTAAGAGGGAAAAGTAGTTTCTCTGGGCTTGTAAGTGGCCATTTACATACAATTGGCCTACTTGTAAAAATGACCTATTCATTAAATCCAGCCTCTAGGTAGCAAAGTTTTCATAAACTCCTTTGAGTTGCTGCGTATTTACTGTGCTTTCTAAAGAAAGACCTATAAAGGCAGCTGCTTTTCCCCCATTAGCCCAGATTTATAGGGGTTTTTGCTCCAAGTGCACATTTGCAGAACCATTTCTGATGTGTATGCATTTGCTCCCCAGAAAGGAGCTGTGTATTTGGCTCTTTGTCGTCTTTGGTCTTCCGGACACTCTTTCAACCTCTCTTGTTCCTCAGAGGTCGGTAAGCCCAAGCTCAGTTTGATGCCTTAGTACTTGAGCTCTCAAGAAAATGTGAGTGATAGTGGGCCCAGCCCCAGCCCAGCTTTTTTTTTTTCTTTTTGACTTTTAAGGGTCTCATGTCCTGCTCTGTAGCAGCTTTGTTCGGCCAGAAAATATTTATCTTCGTTGAGGTGTCTTCTATACAGTAACGTCTCTGTGTTGGTTTCTTCGGAATGACAGGAATTGTAGTGGAGAATCCTCCTGGAGATTTTGGAGCCGTAAAAACTGAGAAGCCAGGCGAAAATCCGTGGTCAGATAATGGGGGTTGGAATTACTGCAGCCAAGTGTTCTGTTGAGTGTTTGGGAGGATCTTTCAGAGGCATCTTAAAAAAAATGCTTATACTTGGACTCCACCCAGGATCAATTAAATTAGAATCTAACGATGAGACCTAGGTATCCGTGTTGGTTTTGTTTGTTTGTTAGTGCCCAGGTGATAGTGATGTTCAGGAGGGTTGAGACTCTCTGGCCCTAGCTAATGATAGCTCCTTATAGTGAATGCTTTGGATGTGCCAGAAATTGATGATCTCCTTTGACCCCCACGAGAACATTAGTGGGGGAGTACAATTATTGGCCCCATTGTACAGTTGAAGAAACTGAGGGACGGCGTTAAGTACCAGCAGGTGAGAGGTGGGACTCCGATATGAAGCCAAGCATGGAACTCCAGAATCGTGTTCTTAATTACCGTGCCGCAGTCCATTATTGTAAATAGTGCCTCCAGTGGGAACTAAGTTCCAGCGAGTGGGGTCATCCAGTGGTCTCGGGCTCTCTCCATACCTTCAACTTACCGACCTCCTGCTCCCCGTGTGTTCGAGACTTCCCAGCAGCCCCACGTCAGATAACGAACTGCGGTTATTCAGAAGTCCCCTGCTATTTCCACTGATTTTTATTAAATGCAGCTTGTGGCTCCAACTCAAGAATGTGCAAGCCGATTTAGATTATGTTGTGCATTGAGTTTATTAAGATAAAAAATATTTCCCGAGATAGTGAGTCAGAAGTATTTATGGTGAAGTGTGCTGAAAGTGAATGCAGGTTGATAGCGTGAACAGAATGTTCTCTCAAAGTCAAATGCGATGACCTAACTGTGTTTGGCAGCCTTCCTTTATGTTTAGCTAAGCATTTTATTTCATGTCGGGGAGCCTCCTCCCTCTTCTGAGAGGGATTGGTCCTGTAGGAGACCGGGATTTTGGCATGTGCCTCTTTGATACCAAGACCTAGGCCCTGAGCCTAATTGTGACTGGCTCCCCGGCTGACTGGCTGGGTTGCCATGGCAAAAGACCATTAAACTCTTTATATCTCAGTTTCCCTCACCTGTCAAAATGAGACTATAACTCTTGGCCCCACCTCCCTCCCTGAGGAGAGTGGGAGGGCACTTTGAAAATTAAGTAATAAATGTTGGGAGGGATTTGTGGATGTGACGTCTTGTCAAACGGGTAAGTAATAAATGGGGTGTCTCCAAAGCTCATTTGCCCGAAATACACTTGAGCCTTCCCTTTACTTAATCAACTAGCCTTTATTAAATGCCTACGAAGTTCACAATAACACATGGAGTGCTAAGGGGAATACAAAAAGGAAAAAAGGAGGAAATAGGGTCTCAATTCCCAGAAAGCTCATAAACTAACTTCTTTTTTCTCACAGTTCACTTTTTAGGTTGATTAAGCGTCAGCGTGAACGATGCCTGTACTGTATTTTAAAAAGCTCATTCTCAGTGGTGACTTCCAGTTACGTCATATGTAACTAGTAGTTATTTAGTTGTTCTCGGTACCGGTGGGTATTGTCACATGCTGGATAGACTCATAAAAAGGGCAAGAATATTCTGTAGTCCCTGTTAAGGGAAGTGGGGGACCACGAAAGACCACAGCCTGGGTTTATTGGGAATGGTGCATTGGCTAATAGATGGTCTCTTGTGTCCAGAGGTCTGGGTCTGGGTCCTGGCTCTGTCACTTTCTAGCTGTGTGACTTCAGGCAAATACTTAACCTCTCTGCGTCTCATTTCCTTATCTCTAAAATGAGGGTAATAATAGGGTCTGATTCATGGGATCGTATTCAAGATTAAGAAGTTAATGTGTACAATGTACTTAGAATGATGTCTGGCACTTTATAAATGCTCAAAAAGCGTTAGCTACAATGATCACTTTCTACAGGTAATGGAGGAAACGGTGGCACTAAAAGAATAGTAGCATTTCGTTTTCCTATCTTATAAAAAATATCAAATCCCTTCTTTTATTTAGAGTCCCCAAATTTGCCCAGGTCTTTGCCCAGATCTCTGTGGCCAGCACCACAATCACTTAGAGTTGCCCCCAAATCCCAAGCTGCTTATTCAGAAAGGGGAAGCAGGTCATACAGAGACAGGTCTCTGGCTTATGGTGCACAGGGTCTAAGCTAAACTAGTTTGTTCTGAGAGCTTCACACCAGTCCGGGGCCCAGATGGGTGGTGAAGGACCGCTGTCGAGTGTGACAGAAAGAGCACTGCGCTTGGAGTCCAGATCTTGGCTTTGCCTTTTGTTGGCTGGGATAGGTCTTTAAGTCCTCTGAACTGCAGTTAACCCATCTTAATTACACAAAAGCAACGGTTTGGCAGGGGCGCCCAGGTGACTCAGTTGGTTAAGTGTCAGTCTTAGGCTCAGGTCATGATCTCATGGTTCGTAAGTTCAAGCCCCGCATCAGGGTGCTGTGCTGACCCCTTGGAGCCTGGAGCCTGCTTCGAATTCTGTGTCTCCTTTTCTCTGCCCCTCCCCCACTCTCAATCTGTCTCTCTCTCTCTCAAAAATAAATAAACATTTAAAAATTAAAAAAAAAAAAAAAGAATGTCTTTGATGAAGGGGTGCCTGGGTGGCTCAGTCAGTTGAGCGTCAGTCTTCAGCTCAGGTTATGATCTCACGGTTCATGAGTTTGCTCTTCACATCAGGCTCTGTGCTGACAGCTCAGGCCTGGAGCCTGCTTTAAATCCTGTGTCTCCTCCTCTCTCTACCCCTCCTCCACTTGTTCTCTCATTTTCTCTCTCTCTCCCTCAAAAATTAATGAACATTAAATTTTTTTTAAAAAAGAATGTCTTTGATGAAACAGTAATAATAATTAACTTAATTAAATCTTGACCCTTGAGTACCTATCTTTAATATACCATATGGCAAAGTGTGAAATTCCCACACGTGCTAACTGCTGAAATACTATGGTTGTCGCAAAGAAAAGCATTTGAGTTGTGAACTGAACTGGCCACGTTTTCACTTAAAAAAATGACAGACTGAGAAAGACAAATACCGTATGATTTCACTCATATGCGGAATCTTATAAAACAAATAAACAGAAAGCAGAGTCAGACCTATAAATACAAAGAGTGGACTGATGGTTGGGGGGGTGGGGTGCAAAACAGGTGAAGGGAAGAGGGAGATACAGGCTTCCACTTATGGAATGAATAAGTCACAGGAATAAAAGGTACAGGGTAGGGAATAGAGTCAGTGGTCCTGACTGTTACCTGTATGGTAACAGATGGTAGCTGTACTTGTGAGCATAGTATAACGTAGAGAGAAGTTGAATCACTATGTTGTACACCTGAAGCTAATATAACATCGTGTGTCAACTATACTAAGAAAAATGATTGACAGTCAAACTATCGTTATTGTTGAGTATTCTTGAAAATGAACGAAATGAGCCTGCCACTTCAAGTAAATAGGAGATGGTCTTAGCCAGTAAGAAAATCTGAACTTCGAAGTAAAAATTAAAATTTTGGAAAACCCGTAGTCACCACCATGAGCTTGACAGTTTTCCAGTCTTTACTGATGAGATTGGTGGTGATTTTAACAAAAATGATTTTTCTCTACTATGTAACTAAGGGTGTTCACATTTGGAAAATCTATGTGACTCGTTGAACCCGTGTTTCCTAAATGGGCAATTCATGTGTCACAAAACCGTATGTGGATAAAAGATCTTTAAAGTGCAAGATAAGCCAATCCATTTTAATGTAACAGATTATGAAAACTTCACTGATGGGGCTTCAGATTCACATCGCAACTACCCTTTAGGAAACTACCACTTGTTTAATTTCGGTGTAGTATCACAGAAGAACATTCTAAATGATCTGAAAAGGCTATTAAAATACGCCCCCCCTTACCTGCTGTGTAATGCACTGTATTTTCTTCATGTACTTTGACCAAAACAATCTATTTCAGCAGATTGAATGCCGAAAGAAGAGAATCCAATTGTCTGCTCTTAAGCCAAATAGATTCACAGCAATAGAAGACAATGCCATCCTTTTCACTGTTTATGTGTGTGTATAAAACATAGTTATTTTTCACTGAAATATATTATTCATATTAATAAGTAATGGGATTTTTTTTTATTTTTCAATAAATTAGTAAACGAATGTTTTTAAATTTTCTCTTTGGGGTCCTCGATATTTTAGAGTATTTAGGGGTCTCGAAACAACAAGGTTTGAGAACTTGTGTCCTAGAACAAAAAATTAGAGCATCTAATTTTTTTAAAGACTATTTTTTTTAGAGGAGTTTTAGGTTCACAGCAAAGTTAAGACTAAGATACAGAGATTTGCTGTCTACCCCCTGCTGCCACGCATGCATAGCCCTCTCCCCGTATCACCAATCCCATGCCAGAGGGGTACATCTTAAAATTGAAGAACACATCATAACCACCCAAGGCCCATAGTTTATATTACAGTTCACTCTTGGTGATGTCCATTCTACTGCTCATAATGACATGTAACCACCATCCCAGAGTGCCCTGCGAATCCTCTATGTTCCGCTTATTCATTCATCCCCTGCCTGTCCCCCCAACCGCCTGGCAGCCGCTGATCTTTTTACTATCTCCATGGTTTTACCTTTTCCAGAGTGTCATATAGTTGCAATTATACAACATGTAGCTTTTTCAGATTGGCTTTTTTCACTTAATAATAAGCAGTTAAGGTTCCTTCGCGTCTTTTCATGGCTTGATAGTTCATTTTCTTTTAGTGCTGAATAATATTCCATTGTCTAGATGTACTACAGTTTATCCATTCACCCACTGAAGGATCTCTTAGTTTCTTCAAGGTTTTGGCAGTTACGAATAAATCTACAAACATCCGTGTGCAGGGTTTTGTGTGAACATTAAGTTTTCATCACCTTGGGATAAATACCAAGGAGCAAGGTTGCTGGATCATATGGTGAGAATATGTTTAGTTTGGTAAGAAACTCCCAAACTGTCTTCCAGAGTGGTTATACCGTTCTGCATTCCCTCCAGCAATGAATGAGAGTTCCTGTTGCTTCACATCTTCACCAACATTTGGTGTTGTCAGTGTTCTGGATTTGGGCCATTCTAATAGGTATATATTGGTATCTTGTTTTAATTTGCATTTGCCTGATAACATCTGATGTGGAGTAAGTCTTGGACTGTTTTTTAATCAAGTATTTGCTTTCTCATTGAGTTTTAAGAATTCTTGGGGCGCCTGGATGGCTCAGTCAGTTAAGTGTCCAACTTCAGCTCAGGTCATGATCTCACGGTTCATGAGTCTGAGACCCGCATCAGGCTCTGTGCCAACAGCTCAGAGCCTGGAGCATGCTTTGGATTCTCTGTCTCCCTTTCTCTTGGCCCCTCCCCTGAAGAGAGCATTTTTAAGTTTCTTGTCCTAAGTGACAGCCCTGCATTAGTTTAAAGCCAGTTCTCTTTTCTGCTAAACATAGAGGGGTACTGTGTTAGAGATAGTGTGCCCCAGACTTCTGCTGACTGTGAACCTTGTTAAGGGTTATGATTGCTGAGAATTCTGTTTTGATTGCTGTTTGCTGTGAACACTGTGAAACTTTTCTTGGGGTGCTGTGAGGCCTGTTTAGTTTGCTATGTATTAGACTAAGTTGCTATGTGCTAAATCTTATTAGGTATTAGATTTCGAGACTTAGGAATGCACTAGACTCCTGACCCGTTTGCTGTGATTGCTGTGAACCCTGTTTGCTGTGTTAGAGAATTGCCATATTGTGAAAGTATAGTGCTGTTAGGGCTAATGCCACTCCATTTTGGTTTAAGTTCCATCTTAGAGTAGTTCTGGGCCCTGAGTTCCAGGAAAACAAGTCACCCTGGACTCTGCCCCGGGTTCCAGTAAACAGAGTAGCCAAGAGGCCGGGCCCAGATTAGCAGACCCTGTCACCACCCCACCCCGGGTGGGACTGGACCCTGATTAGCAGACCCTGCCTCCACCTTGAGTTCCAGGGAAACCACAGGAGGTCAGATTCCTAGAATAGTCCCCTTGCAAAACTAATCAGTGTTCAGCCCACGCGCGCTGACCATTTGAATCTGCGTGGGACCCCCAAGCTAAGCCAATCCATAGCTAGCCCTCGCCCGCCAAATATGAAATGCTCAATCAGAAACTAGCCCGCGAAAATGCCAATCAATCAATTCAAAGGATCCCTATTCCCACCCATACTCGAACTCTGATAAAAAGCCTGTGTAAACCTGGCTCAGGGCTCTTGCCACTGCCCCGCTGCGTCAGGAGGTGCAAGAGTCCGAGCTCGAGCTTCGAATGAAGACCCTTTGCGTCTGCATCAGTCCCAGCTCCCCAGTGGTCTTCTTGGGATCCAGAATTTGGGCACAACACCCCACTCCTGCTCTCTCTCTTGCTCTCTCTCAAAAATGAAGATTAAAAAAAAAATTTCTTTTAAGTATATTTTGGACAACATTCCTTTATCGGATGTTTCTTTTGCAAATTTTTCGCCCATATTGTAGCTTGTCTTCTCATTATGTTGATATTGTCTTCTGCAGAGCACAGTTTTTTACCTTTAATGAAGTCCAGCTGATCAATTACTCCTTTCGTGGATCGTATCTTCCTGGTAGTATCTAAAAAGTCATTATGGTACTCAAGATCATCTAGATTTTCTCCTAAGTTATCTTCCAGGAGTTTTATAATTTAGCATTTCGCATCTGAGTCTGTGATCCATTTTGAGTTAATTTTTGTGGAAGGTATAAGATCTGTGTCTAGATTCCTTTTTTTTTTTTTTTTTTTTTGCCCCTGTGGATGTACAGTTGTCCTAGCATTGTTTGTAGAAAAGATTCTCTTTTTTCCTTTGTATTGCCTTCACTTTGTTGTCAAAGATCAAGTGACTCTATTTGTGGGTGTCTATTTCTGGACCCTCTGTTCTGTTTCATTGATCTATTTGTCCATTCTTTCACACCGTCTTGATTACTGTTGCTGTATATCAAGACTTGAACTTGGGTATGTCAGTCCAATTTTGATCTTCTCCCTCAGTATTATTTTGGCTATCCTTGATCTTTTGCCTCTCCATGTAAATTTTAGAGCCAGTTTGTCCATATCCATAAAATATCTTGCTGAGATTTTGATCGTAATTGCATTGAATCAATTATTTGATTCACTTCTACTTAGTGTCTGTGGAATCTCGGACAACTTTCTTACCCTCTCTGTGCCTTAAGTTTCTGATGTGTGAGATGAGAATAACAATAATAGTTTGTAACAACACATGTCATAATAGTAAATACCCTTTAGGTCTTAACTAGTATCACTATCACTATTGTAGCATCATTGTTGATGTTTTTATCATTATCATCATTACTACCAGTACCACCGCTGGGAGACACAGTAACACAGAGCTAGAAGGTGGAGTCAGCAGAATCGGAATAGTTTTCTCTCTCAAGCCAGAGAATACCCCACCTGCTACTGGCCAATGTGCCAACATTTGTGGCCTGAGAAAGAAGGGAAAGAAGGAGGACGTGGCTCACGCACACATTGTCAGAGGAAGCCACCGAAAGAAGTATGAATAGCCAGGTATAAATGTAGAAGTCCGATTACTTTGTCTGGCATCAGGCCCAGTTAGTACCTGCTGTCTGCCATCCAGTGCTTCTGCGCTCCTTCGTATGGAAACATAAACTGCTCAGGAGGAGCAGCCCACAAAGGCCCATGAATACATCATGAAGCCAAAGTCTGGGGAGGTGAAGTAACTGCCAGACACAGGCAGCTTTACAGGTGTCCTCTGTACCAGGCTTCTTCATGGAGATACCCAGGTGTTGTCTGAAAGGAATGATTGGGTCAGAGCCTACAGTGGCCACATCATGCTTTGAGAGTAGAGAAGAGAGTGGATCCCCTAGTGTGGTCCATGAAGCCGCTACAGAAGGATCCAGCTGGTTCTGGAAAGAGAGTGGATGGTAGCCAGGGGCTTGTTAACAACAAGACTGATAGTAATGATACAGACATGCGTTTTTATTTTATTTTATTCCAGTCACAAAATGCTTTCATGTTGTTTAGGCCAAATGTTGTTCTGATGCTTCTAGTCTTTGCCAAACTGAGGAGCAGACCATTTGCTTGTTCTAAGTGAGCAGCTACAGATGGCAAACAAATTCAAACATTATTCTTTATCAGTAAAAAGTTAAAACCAAATTCCCTGTTTGTGGCAAGTCTCCTTTGTTCCGTAAACACAAAGATTTGTTTACATTTTCTTTGTTCTCTCTAGATGTATGCTGCTTGGGCCAGCTACTACACTGATTTCAAGATGCCCTGTATTCCTCCTTTTTGTTTTTAAGTAGATATTTTATAGAGCTTCATGGACAAATTAACCACCCTTCCCTATTAGTTATTAGTTAAGTGGTCTCAGGCAGGTGACTCCACCCTTCAGGCGTCCTTTGCTGTAAAACCTGCTAGACTTGGCCAGGCACCAATCAGTTGGATGAATAATCACCCCCTACTTTTAGGAATAGGATACTTGTAAGAAAAGAAAAGAAAAATATAGCTAATAAAATAACAGAAACTCACATACTGCTTGTTCTGGGCCAGACTCTAGTCAAAGCATTTGGTATGTATTAATTCATAGTCCTTGAAACAGCCCTATGAGGAAGATACAACTCTTATACTAATTTCACAGATACCAAAACTGAGACACAGAGAGGTTAAATAATTTGCCCAAGGTCACACAGCTGATAAGTAGCAGAACCAGGACATGAATTCAGGCATTCTCTCTCCAGAGCCTCTGATGGTTGGCTTTGTGCGTTAGATCAGCTCCCACGAATTTGTTTTCAATAAATTTAAGTACACCTTCACAGGGTAATTGAAAAACTATCTTCCTTTATGGAACTCTCTGGTTCTTGCTTAAACCAGAAGAAAACACTCAAAGCTCTGTGTGCCTGTGCTTATGGTATCGTGTAAAGTAATTGGAGTTTGGAGCCAAAGACATAGTTTAAAGTGCCAGCCCACCTTTTTATATAATATGTTATGTGGGCTTGGCCCCAAAGCTTGCTGGGCTTTAGCTACAACCCCTTGTCTGGGAAAATGAAAGAGAAGAAGTGACTTTGGTTTTTGACTAAAACTCAGCAGGTAATGTTAACCCCTGAGGCATGCACCCAGCTGCTGTCACCCTGGCCTCTGGGAGTGTGGCTTGGCGTTGGGTAGCTTCAGTATTGAAAGAAGGTAGAAATCTGGGAGGAGAGAGGCAGGCTGTGGGAGTAGCTAGATGATGACACCTCTCTTCACTCTGGAGCCGCCTCCAACTCAAAGCAGACCCTCCCTATTGGAAGGACAGGAAACAGGCCCTCAGGGAGAAAGGCTTGCCAGGGAATAGGCAGGGGAACCTGATACCAGGTCAGGTGAGTTACCTGACCTCAGGAGGGAAACCAGAACAATGGCTAACGCTTAGACCCATTAGCTAGACAATCCTGGCAGTACGTAAGGGCATGGGGGTGTGGGCGTGTGTCACCCTGCTTGCTTTATTTTAGGACAGAAATTCAACTTCTGTCCCACGCCCCAGTGGGGCTCGAACTGCCAAAGCAGTCTGGTGGAATGGAAAGACCTATGTTTTGGAACCAGAGAGATCCGGATTAGACCTCAGTTCAGCCATGTGACCTTGAGCAAATCACTTAACCTCTCTGATCCTAGGTCTCTCTGTAGCAAAGCAATGGTAACAAGTCCTCCCACTAGAGCTATTGAGCCGGTGAATACCGAAGCGAAGCCCCTGGCCTACTGTAGGATTCGAAATAGTCTGTCTGTGCTCACTACTGCTTTGGCCTGCTGGCTCAGGCTAAGTGCTTGGCTGAGCCTAAGACTCGAAGGCCATTAGTGCTGGAGGCTCTGGGGATGATGCGCAGCTCACTGTAAGACCATGGGGCCGGTCCGTGCATCTCTGAGATGTGATTTCCTCATTATGATAATTAATGCTTCTTTCCTACTTTGCCAAATTGGTAGAAGAGAACACGAGATGAAGTAACCTGAAAAGCATTATACAAAAATGGTTATTATTAAAAGAATCGCAAAAACAGTGATTAACATTTGAGGGCTTACTTTTTTGCCCAATACTAGTGTAAGTGCTTCCATGTGTCATCCAATTTAATTTTAATGCTCTAACAATTTTGCCTGATTTATTATTCTTATTTTTTCAGTTAAACTGAGGTACCCAGAGGTTAAGTAACTTGCCTAAGTTCACTCAGATAACTGGGGGCAGACCCAGAATTCAAACCCAGTCAATTAAATTTCAGAACCTGCCCAATGGAGGATTAGTCACTATGCTTATATTGGCATTGCTATTTTTTTAATAGTTTATTTTCCAATTGGTTTACATATAACACCCAGTGTTCATCCCAACACGTGCCCTCTTTAATGCCCGTCACCCCCTCTCCCCCCTCCCTCACCCCCCTCACCCTTGGTTTGTTCTTAGTCTTTGAGAGTCTCTTGTGTTTTATCTCCCTCACTCTCTGTGTCTTTTTTTTCCTTTCCCCTCTTCCCCTCCCCCTGCTTTTTGCTTAGTCTCTCAAAACCCACCTATGCGTGGAAACATAGGTATCTGTCTTTTTCTGACTGACTTATTTCACTTAACATAATACCCTCCAGTTCCATCCATGTTGCTACGCATGGCCAGATTTCACTTTTTCTCACTGCCTCTTAGTAGTCCATTGTATATATGTACCACATCTTCTTTATCCATTCGTCAGTTGATGGGCACTTGGTCTCTTTCCATGATTTGGCTATTATCGAAAGTGCTGCTATGAACATTGGGGTACATGTGCCCCTATGCATCAGCATTCCTGTGTCTCTTGGGTAGATTCCTAGCAGTGCTATTGCTGGGTCATAGGGTAGCATTATTTTCATTTTTTTGAGGAACCTCCACACCATTTTCTAGAGCGGCTACACTAGTTTGCATTCCCACTAACAGTGTAAGAGGGTGCCTGCTTCTCCACATCCCTGCCAGCATCTATACTTTCCTGATTTATTCATTTTAGCCACTCGAACCGGTGTAAGGTAGTATCTCAGTGTGGTTTTGATTTGTGTTTCCCTGATGATGAGTGACTTTGAGTATCGTTTCATGTGTCTGCTGGCCATCTGAATGTCCTCTTTGGAGAAGTGTCTATTCATATCTTCTGCCCATTTCTTCACTGGATTATTTGTTTTTCGGGTGTGGAGAATCCACCGAAAGCCTACTAGAACTGATCCATGAATTTGGCAAAGTTGCAGGATACAAAATCAACTTACAGAAATCGGTTGCTTTCCTTTACACCAACAGTGAAGCAATAGAAAGAGAAATAAAGAAGCTAATCCCTTTCACAATTGCACCAAAACCCATCAAATACCTAGGAATAAACCTAACCAAAGATGTAAAAGACCTTTATGTGGAAAACTATAAAAACTTAAGAAGGAAATTGAGGAAGACACAAGGAAATGGAAAAACATCCCATGCTCATGGATCGGAAGAATAAATATTGTTAAAATGGCAATACTACCCAAAGCAATCTACACATTCAATGCAATCTCAATCAAAATTGCACCAGCATTCTTCTCAAAGCTAGAGCAAACAATCCTAAAATTTGTATGGAACCACAAAAGACCCTGAATAGCCAAAGTAATACTGAAGAATAAAACCAAAGCGGGAGGCATCATAATCCCAGATTTTAACCTCTACTACAAAGCGGTAGTCATCAAGACAGCATGGTATTGGCACAAGAACAGACACATAGACCAATGGAATAGAATAGAGAACCCAGAAATGGACCCACAAGCATATGGCCAACTAATCTTTGACAAAGCAGGAAAGAGTATCCAATGGAAAAAAGACAGCCTCTTTAACAAATGGTGCTGGAAGAACTGGACAGCAACATGCAGAAGAATGAAACTAGACCACTTTCTTACACCACTCACAAAAATAAACTCTAAATGGATGAAGGATCTGAACGTGAGACAGGAAACCATCAAAATCCTAGAGAAGAAAGTAGGAAAAAACCTCTTTGACCTGAGCCGCAGCAATTTCCTATGCGACACATCTCCAAAGGCGAGGGAATTTAAAGCAAAAATGAACTATTGGGACCTCATCAAGATAAAAAGCTTCTACACGGCAAAGGAAACAACCAACAAAACTAATAGACAACCGATGGAATGGGAAAGGATAATAGCAAATGACATATCAGATAAAGGACTAGTATCTAAAATCTATAAAGAACTTGGCATTGCTACTTCTATGTTTTTTTCTACAGACGGTGCATAGTTAACTATTCTCTAGGTAGGAGATGGGACTGTGAAGCCATGATGACAGCACCATAAAGCCATCTGTTAATTAGTCTCCCTACTCTCTGGTCATAGCTCAAACATCCTAGGAACGAACACATGTTATACCTATGAGCAAAAACATTCACGGATTGAGTACATATGTATATAGATTATAGAAACAATTTCAGAGATAAAGATCAGAGTATAAATATAAAGAAGCAAGACATTAGCAAAATAATTTATGGGTTCACGATTCTGTTGTGAAGGATAATTATTCATTGGTTTGAGTGGGATGAAAAATGTCATTATGGTAACACAGTGAGCGATAGTCGTGCTTAATCTGTTTTCTACCACTCACTTATGATAAATGTCATTCACACGTGTGACATACTGCCGTGGGGCTGCCTAGACTTTGACATCTCTCCCCAATCTTTTTGTGGAAAATTAAGGCAAAGAGCAAGTCATTTATTTTGGGCATTTATGAAAGCACCTTATAGGAATTTGGGTACTTAAATTAGCCCCTTAGATCTCTCCAAAGAAGGTTATTTTTCAACAGAGTTCCATTAAATTCAACAAATCTACTCTGCTCTGCCAGTGCTGTCCCATAAGGTAGCTATTAGCCAGAGGTGGCCATTCAAATTTAATTTAAAAATTCTGTTCCTCATTTGTGCGGGTTAATATCATGTACTCAACAGCTCACCTGTAGCTGGTGGCTACCATTTAGACAGTGTAGATTACAGAGCATTTCCAGCATTACAGAAGTAATGGACAATGCTGCTAGACCATCGGATACACTGAAGATGCGGTGATGTGTGACCAAAACATTCTAGATGCCTGCCCTTATGGGCTTATAATTCTGCAGGGGGGACAACCACTTACCAAGCCATCCCAGGTTGGGGTTCAGAGAAGGCCAGGGGACAATGGGAGGGTATGGCAGGGGAGACCTACCCCAGAATGGGTGGTCAGGGAAAATGAAGTCAAAGAAAAGTCTTTATTTATGAGTAAGAGACCAATTTAGAAATATATATATATTGAAATTAATTTTTAAATAACAAATTATTTTCTCTGCAACTGGATTCTGAAACTAATATCAATATGAGGTTTAAAATATAGTATTGAGGAATAAGCTTAAATAACATTTATTTCATTATTAAAATGTCTCACATAATAAATCTCTAAAAGAGTCAAACACGAAGTGTACATACAGTATGATTCTATTTGTATGAAATTCCAGAACAGACAAAATTATGATGATAGAAATCAGAACTGCAGTTGCCTAGAATGGAAGCAGCGGTGCAGGTGGAAGCAAGGATTGACTACGAAGGATCTTAGGGGTACGTTCTGGGATGTTCAGGGTGCTCTCTCTTGGTAAGGGTATTGGTGACATGGATATATGCATTCGTCAATACTTACGGAAATGTGTAACTTTAGATTGGTACACTTCCTAAAATGTAAATTATGTCTCAATTAGAAGCTGAATCTATAGAATTACCTATTGTAACATGTTAATGGTCGATATGAGTAACATTATGGAAATATTCATTGCCTCATTACTTTGTCTGCCAGTGACCTGGCTGGCCTTCAGAACCCTTATATCATCACTGGCAGGAAGATTCAGCATCCTTCCTGATCTTGTGCCCTGCGGATATAAATTTGTGCTCCTACTTTTCCAGTCTTTCATGCTTTCTTATCCAAAGTAGACAAATGGAAAGAATCTTTGCCAGAATGTGAAGAATGATGTTATTTGGGTGTGGAGAGATTTGAGGGGAATTTTGCTGCTTTTCCTCTTCACTGTACTGTTTGAGTCTGTAACAAGGCACACGTATATTTCTATACTTTGAAACACAAAATCTCATTTTGCCTTGGCTTAGAGAGTACATTAACTTATCCATGAGTTACTCTACAGTCATTTGAAAACTTTGGGTTTTAAACAATGGTTAGTATCAAATTTCCTTGTAAGCAGCGGACTCCGAGGGTGATTGTTTTGTAGTAGTGGGGTCTCAGTAAACGTAAAATTTCATGCCTTGTCTGTCTCCACCATGCCTCTCCTGTTCAGTTTCTCTGGGGTCCTGGGGCACACCGGAGTGGATTTGAGTTGCCCGGAGATGCTCATTAGCTGTCTGCCCTTCTCAACTGCCTCCTTCTCCCTGTGCTCACAGATTCTTACCTGACCCTCGATGAACCGATGAATAACATCACCACGTCCCTGGGGCAGACAGCCGAACTGCACTGCAAAGTCTCTGGGAATCCACCTCCCACCATCCGCTGGTTCAAAAATGATGCACCTGTGGTCCAGGAGCCCCGGAGGATCTCCTTTCGGGCAACCAACTATGGCTCTAGGCTGCGGATTAGAAACCTTGACACCACAGATACAGGCTACTTCCAGTGCGTGGCAACAAATGGCAAGAAGGTGGTTTCTACCACTGGAGTCTTGTTCGTCAAGTTTGGTAAGCCACCTCCTGCTGGGGATGGCCTTTGGCCCTCAGCCTCCTGGGGGTGAGGAGGGAGGGAACGGGTGCACACTGAGAACGCCCTATGTGCCTGGCAACGTGAAAGCTGGTACAGATGCATCCATTTTACAAGTAAGTAGACCAAGGCCCAGTAGTTCAGTACCATGTGCGTGATTGCCGAGCAGAGCAGAGCAGGAGTGGAGTCCGATCTGTCTGACTCCACAGCCTTGCTCTAAACCAAGGCACCAGTGGGAGAGAAGATGGGAAAGTCTACACATATATGCCCCTTCTCTGTCCAGCTGCCATCAGAGACCCCTGCTGTCCCAATCTGTGTGATCCTGTAACCACTCAGCCTCCCGCTGCAGACTCCCTGGGCAGCGTGAGGACGCCTACTCTAGTGACTCATTTGTTAGCACTTGTCTTAGCATTTTCCAGGCCCTGAGCTGTGTGGGGTATAGACAGGTTCTCACTGGTATGTTTTTTTTTTTTTTTTTTTTTGTCGAGGTGGTTGTGGGGAACTGAAACAAAATAATAAATCCCAGAAAAATAAATATCACCTCAGGGTGGTTGAGAACTTTAATCTGGAATGGTTTCACTGTACCCGCGCTCACCCTCCAGTAACCCAGACTGACTGTTTCTTTTGCTTTCCTTTCCTTTCTCCAGGCCCCCCTCCCACCGCAAGTCCGGGATCCTCGTAAGTACATTTATCTCCCTTCTCGTCACTTCGAGGTGTTTCTCCAGTTTTTAGGGCAAAGGCAATGTTGTCCTCGGCTTGGCCCAAAACACTGTTCCAGATTTCATTCCATTTTGCCTTACCCTCATTCCTCTTTGTTTTTTCTCTGATATGAAGATTCACAAGAGACCAACACCGGTAGTAACCTCAAGTGTGGTCACGTTGATTCTGAACATGGTGATGAAAGCAAAATTCTACTTACACTTTCTATTTTAAAATTAATCTAATGTTTAGTTACAACAGTGGATTTGGTCAAATCAAACAAGAAATGATACCATGCTGGCCTAGGCCTTTAGCCTTCTTCCGTGTTTCTGGTAGTGTTGCATTCCTGATGCTCTAGTTATCCAACAGGCCAACAGTCAGGCGATCACCTTGTTTTTATTCCCTTGAAAGAACCCAGAGGCAGTAGTTCTGACTCACGTAGGGGAAGAAAGCCCTGTGCCAGGATTGAGAGTTACATGAAAGTGGGATTCATTTTGAGTCCTTCGTGACTGGAATCTAAAGATCTCATTTCTTAAACTGATGCTTTTCTTGATGCCCTTGACCTTTTCTCTGGCTATGGTGTTCTTTTCTTTCCCTGTAGGAGCTTCCACTTGGGGCATTTTTCTTTATATTTTTATTTGGTGGGGAAGAGCCACTTATTAAAACCCTCGCTCTGTAAGAAAATAGCCTCCATATTTTGTACACTTTCGAAGTAAAATTTACCGGGGCTCTACCACGGAGAGCATCAGAATGTCTGACCTAGACTACACCCACAGCAAATATAACAGCCACTTAATTTGCTCTAATCCCCTCTGTGCCACTTAATTACAGTGTGGGATATTTTAATATATTTGTGTGTGCCTAGAGGCCCCGTGGCCCACAATCCCATTAATAAAACAGGTAATGGGTAAAAATAAACATTGGCCTTCAGCCACACTGTTCTGCTATTTCTCCAGCCAATTAAAGGCAACTGAAAAAGAGCCTTTAAAATCACCCAAGTGCTAATTGCATTCTACTCGCCTAGGTAGAAAATACTGATTGATCTTAAAACAGGTCAGAAATTTGGTCGCACTGCTTTGCATCCTTGAAGTTTATCTTTTTTATTTTTTTTTAATGATCTCACTATTGGTTGATATGTGGAATCCTTTTGAAGTCTTATTTAAACAAAGATTAAAACTTTTGTTACTTACTGTAAAAATCTTCCCACCCGGGTGCCTTATTTGTTCCTGTTCATCTGTGTTTCAAATGTGGCAGCTAATCTGCATCCGAGTTTGATGAATGCGGTTCACTAACCGGCCTTTACTGTGAAGCACTGAGCCCTCCATGTTCTACCTGTTGTGTTTGCAGCAGAGAATTACTTTTTTTATTATCAAAATTATTTTTAAACACGTATATGTCCTTACTGCTTGAAGCTTTCATTCTTCCTTTGTTACCATTTTTCTGAGGAGCCCAGTCTGAGGCTCTCATGGTTTTAAATTTTATACGAAGATAGTGTACCGCTTTCATGAGCTGATGTCTATGGAGAGGATATTGATGTCCTTAAAGATGCTCAGCCACAGCTAAAGGTATCCTTTGATGTCAGGCCCCTCTGTTTCATGTTAGCTGTCTGATTATCCATCAGATTAGTCAGCAAGAGCATGAAATCTACAGTTGCCATGTTAGCTTGGAGGGAGCTACAGTAAAATACAATTGAAGCTGGAAATTCCACGGGACCTTTTGTAGGACAGTCTGCATCCTTGTTTTGACATTGCCGGTTGGCATTTTGATGGACTTTTTTCTCTTTCCCTTAGAAACCGGTGACACATCCTACGGTTTTCACCGCTGCCACCACTGCACACGATTTCTAACAGTTCTTCTCTAACCGACACTAATGCCCAGATAGAATGCTAGCTTTCTTCCCTATCCTCATAGCCCCCAACAAGCAGGCAAATCTCACTGCAAGAGGTCAGATAGAACGTAACAAAATGATAGTTGCAGTGACTATCACAGCATTGAGGGTTGCTCTGAAAGCCTTTTGTCAAACTGCACAATACTTTTTCCAAGGTAGGAGTGAAGTGTAGCTGAAACATTGCTCTGTTTACTTGAAGGTGGCCCAGCAGAGTGACCACAAAGTACAATGTAAGTCCACGACATAGTATATGAAACCTAGTGAGAGCCAACTGCCATTTGAGACCATAGAGCTACACAAGCCCCAACTGAGGACTCGGAGGGTCCTTGAGATAATGGCCCAAGAAGGCAAAGGTGGTGAGACACTTGTCACCCCTTCTAGGGACTACATCAGGTTTCCACGTGAAGTTTACGGAATGGCATTTTAGTATGTAGTAGAAGCAAGCCTGAGATGTTAGCTTAGCTTCTGTTTTAGCTTCAGGCTTTATTTCTTCTGTCATTGCTGGGTCCCGGCCCACCCTAGCAATTATAGGGCCTGGGGCATGAGTACAAGTGGAGGCCTACATACCGCACGTCTAAATATTTAGAAGTTATAAATCAAGCTAGCAAACTGTTAAATGAAATATATTCTGTCCTCCCACATTGACAAATATACCTTCATAATGACAAAATCAGAAAATACTTATAAAGTTATGGTTTGTGTATGACTGCAAGCCAAGAACTATCAAGAATGACTACTTTGATCGTTACTATGTTTGTCTGGGTGTTCTGTTCACGGCCAGAGATATTATATATGATTCGTAGATTGTTATATACTAGTTCTGTTAACTTTTTTTTATTGCCTTCATTTCAGCAAAATGACAGCCTCTGTCGTTTTACACAGATTTTTACATGAGATTTTAGCTTGCGTTCTTTGAAAACAATGCCAAGTTAGACAAACTTTCTTGAGTTATTGTAATTTTTACTTTTTAAAACTAATTTTCATTTGAAGAAACTGTACTCCCGAGCCAGTAGCAGCTATAATTATCAGTGAAATTCCTAAATAAGCAATGGTTCACTTTGCTAAGAATTATAGGAAATGAACTAAGAACTTTATATATCATATTCTAACAAAGTAATGGGACCATATGATAAATAACCACACAATATTGCAAAATATATTATGAAACATTATAATAATATAATGTAATAATTAAGCTATTATATGTTATATATTACTGTATATTATATATGGGTCATATGATAAGTAATTACATGATATTACACAATATATTACAAAATATTATAATATTATATCATATTATTATAAGATATATAATATTTCATCTCTAAATCAGCATCATGCTTCACATTTTATCCTACGTATGCACAAATCTAAGAACAATATGAGTTGCTTGATGTATTAGTTTTCTACAGCTGCTATAACAAATACTGAATTGGCTTAACGACAGAAATTTATTGTCTCACAGTTGTAGAGTTTCGAAGTTGTAGATCAAGATGTTGGCAAGGTTGATTTGTTCTGAAGGCTGTGAAGAAGGATTTCTCTCTTCTTCTGGTGACCTGCCGTAATTCTTTGTCTTGTCAATGCATCATCTCCATTTCTGCCATGATATTTACATGACCTTCTCCCTCTGTGTGCATGTCTCCAAATCCCTCCCCGCTTTTTTAAAGATTTTATTTTTAAGTAATCTCTATCCCCAAGGCTTGAACTGACAATCCCAAGGTCCAGAGTCACATGTTCTGCTGACTGAGCCAGCCAGACGCCCCCAAGTTTCCCCTTTTTATAATGACACCATTTATGACCCACTCCAATGACCTCATTTTAACTTAATTACCCCTGTAAAGACCCTATTTCCAAATAAGGTCACATTTTAAGGTCCTGGGGGTTAGGACTTCAACATATGAATTTTGAGGGAACACAGTTCAACTTGTAACAATATTGCAAAATTATTTCTCGGCCATGAGAATATAATTTTGCAAATATTATCCTAATTTGTAAGAACTTCTAGAATATAAAGAAAAACAAGAAAATGGATGCTTGGTAATATTGGGAATGATAGTTTGTTGTGCAAGAATACACTGAGGAAGAATTTGACATGTTGATTAATTTATCTTTTCTCTTCCTGAAGTATTTTTGCCACCGCAGTCCATCCTGTGCTCCAGGCAGTGCCCATCTCCTCCACTGGTAGTGACTCAACACACAGACCTTCACAGTATACAATCACGGTTGCCTTCTGACAGAGAGAGACAGAGCCCAAGCAGGGAAGGAGCGGAGAGAGAGGGAGACACAGAATCCAAAGCAGGCTCTAGGCTCCTAGCTGTCAGCACGTAGCCTGACGTGGAGCTCAAACCCACGACTTTGAGATCATGACCTGAGTCAATGTCAGACACTTAACCAACTGAGCCACCCAGACGCCCCAAGTTGTGTAATGTTTTTATTGTGAAAGCATGTTCGATTTTGCCAGATGCTTTTTCTGTCTATTGAGATGATCATCTTTTTTAAACTTTATTGTATTAATGTGACCCATTACACTGATTTTTATCTTATTTTATTTTATTAATGTTTATTTTTGAGAGAAAAAGAGAGACAGAGCATGAGTGGGGGAGGGGCAGAGAGAGAGAGAGAGAGAGAAACACAGAATATATATGTACCACCTTTTCCTTATCCATTTGTCTATTGATGAACACTTAGGTTGCTTCCATATCTTGATTATTGTAAATAATGCTCTAATAAGCATAAAGGTGCATATATTAGAATTAATGTTTTTGTTTTCTTTGGGTAAATACCCAGTAGTGGAATTACTGGATCATATGGTACTTATATATTTAAGTTTTTGAAAAACCTCTGTACCATTTTCTACAGTGGCTACACCAACTGAGCGTTCTCACCAGCAGCGTACAAGGGTTCCTTTTTCTCCATATCCTCACCACCACTTGTTATTTCTTGTCCTTTTTATTTTAGCCATTTTAATGGGTGTGAGGTGATATCCCCCTGTGGTTTTGATTTGCATTTCCCTGATGATTAGCAATGTTAAGCATCTTTTCGTTTGTCCGTTGGTCATGTTTGTCTTCTTTAGAAAAAAGGCCTCTTTCTCATTTTTAAAAAATTCTTATTTACTTTGAGATAGAGAATGTGAGTTGGGGAGGGGCAGAGGCAGGAGAGAGAGAATCCCAAGCAGGCTCTGTGCTGTCATTGTGAAGCCCAACTCCAGGCTCCATCTCATGACCCTGAAATCATGACCAGAGCCAAAATCAAGAGTTGGACTCTTAACTGACTGAGCCCCCCAAGTGACCCCTCCCCACCCAATTTTTAAAAATTAGACTATTTGTGGGGTTTTTGTGTGTGTGCGTTGAGTTGCTTAAGTTCTTTATATATTTTGGATATTAACCCCTTATAGGATATGTTATTTACATATATCTTCTCCCATTCAATAGGTTGTCTTTTTGTTTTGTTGAACATAACTTTGCTATGCAAAAGCTTTTTATTTTGATGTAGTCCCGATAGTTTATCTTTGCTTTTGTTTCCCTTGCCTGAGGAGGCATATCTAGAAAAATGTTACTGTAGCCAATGTCAGAGAAATTACTGCCCGTATTCTCTTCTAGAATTTTTATGGTTTCAGGTCTCATATTTAGGTCTTTAATCCGTTTTGAGTTTATTTTTGTGTATGGTGTCAGGTAGGGTCTGGTTTCATTCTTTTACACGTAGCTGTTTAATTTTTCAGGCACCATTCCAGCACCATTGAAGAGACTCTCTTTTCCCTATTATATATTCTTGCCTCCTTTGTCACAGATGAATTGACCATATAAATGTAGGTTTACTTTTGGGTTCTCTGTTCTGTTCTGTTGTTCTGCGTGTCTACTTTTGTGCCAGTACCATACTGTTTGTAGTAGATTTTGAAATCCAGAGTTGTGGCACCTCCAGTTTTGTTTTTCTTCATCAAGATTACTTTGGCTTTTGGGCTCTTTTATGTGAAAACTGGACATTTAAATAATGTAAGATGGCAACTCAAATTAGATCGCCCCTCCTCTGCTGGTGTGTGCTGTTGTTGCTATTGTTTGTTTAGTGACTTTCCTGGAATAATCCTATATAGTCTATCTTCCCTATCACCTATGGCTACTGAAGTCTTTGTTCAATTAGCTTCCTGATCAGCTAAAGGTAGGACAGAGATTTCCTTAAACCAGTAACTCTCCCACCCTTTGCCAAGGGGCTCCTGGTGTGTTTGAGGACATGCCTTCAGCACTCTGGTAGTTTTTAGCACTGCCTTTGCTTCCATTTCCTGCCAGAGGTAAGAGATTAGGGCTTCCTTAGGTCTTTCCTAGGCACGCACATAGCCCCTCCCATGAACACATCCTTCTATCTCCCCAGAAATATGTCAGAGATTTTCAGAGCCCCCTACGAACATCTTATTCCTTAAATCTCCCCTTTGAGTGTTTGAGCGTTTTGGCGAGAATCTTGTTTTTCCCAATTTGTGTTGCTACCCCAGGCAACTGTGAGTCTTTTTCAACAAATGTCCTGAGGCTAGGGCTTTTCCTACTGAGAAGTTCTAAATCTCGTCCAATAAAGACAAGCCCTGTCAATAGGACTTTTTCAGCATGCTGCTAGACAGGTCAAATAGTGCCAGTTCTCTGGAGATGGGTTTTTGAGGCATTCCAACCCTCTCTGCCTCCTCCAGCGACCACTAGGCTGTTGGTTTTCACAGCTGCTGTGGTGGTGGAGCCGCTGGTTTTCAAGGTTACCACAGAACTCAGGAGGGGGAGGTGAGAAGAGCATGTTAAAAATCCACAGAACTCGGTTCTTACCAAATTTTAGCCTTCTTCCCCTTGTTGCAAGCCTTTGGCTACTTTTCAGAGTTCTCAAAATGTTGATTTTCACAATGTTTTGCTGGTGTTCTCATTGCTTTTGAGAACCATATCATGTTGCCTACTTGTCTCTCATGGACGTCTAAGGACGGTACTGGATGGTTCGAGGCCCAAGGGCACTGCTCCACACGACTGCCTCCCTTTGCTGACCGTTTTCCTCAAAACAAGGCAATGCCTTGGGATTCTTTACAACATTACCTCTCTGTTCCAAAACAGCTCTCCAGGGAAGATGTTTTCATCCCCATATTATCAAAAATGCTTCAGAAATACTAAATGGCGTTAATTGGACCTAGTTCATATCTGATTTCTTCAGTTTTCTTATTATAGGCTCATTAAATGGAGTGAGGCCTGGGGAATGCCAATATTATATTATTTTATATTGTTCGTGGTTGCTTTAGGTCTTCTCCTGGTACATAACTTGAGCTTTTTGATAGGCAGAGGGATCCAATGCCGCAAACACTAAGCATTGATTCAGTTTAACGATTATTTATTAATTACCCATAAAATGCCAGGCTCTCAGCCAACCTCTGTGGAAACTACAAAGACTGCACGTTGCCCTCAAACTACTGCCGGGGCCAAAAAATGAGCCTTCCACCGCATCAGCAAGTGCTTTGGACGAACCGCTCACTCTTCTACCTCCGTCTCCCCTACCACACCCTCCTCTAAGCCATCACCATATCTTATTTGAAATTCTGTAAGAACCTTAGTACAAGTTTACCTCTTTCCACCTCTGCTTCCTACAAGCTATTTCTCATTACAGAAACTGGAGTGAGCTTTGAAAAATACCTTCTACCTTGTTAGACCCCCTCCCCTGCGACCCCCAGGACTTTTTATTTAGAATAGATTCCCAGTCCTTACCCTGGCTTGTAAGGCTCCCTGCCCACCTCTATGGCTGCCCCTTGTTCTCTTCCTATCTTGATCATTCAACTCCAGGGATCCCAAAATACTCCAGGCTCGTTCTGCAGGCCTGAGGATTTCTGTCCAAGCCGTTCTCTCTGCCTGGAGGGCTTTGTTCTGAGGTCTTTGCACTGACTTGATCTCTCTTGCCATTCAGTTCTCACCCCAGAAATAACCCTGAATCTGCAGTAGCTCCCAGTCACTTTCTATCATCTAACCCTGCTTCGTCTATATCAGAGTAGATATCACCACGAGGCTGCTTTTAGGCAACAGCCTGGCACAATGGAAATCTGAGTAAGGTAGAAGGGCCCACAGTGATCACTGGATTAAATGCAAACAGGCTTATTAGGTGACCTGCCTGAAAATATCCATAAGCTCTAGCTGACCAGTGGGCTACTTACAACCAGGCACAGGTACCAAAAAAGGAAAATCCCATACGTTCCTATACCTCCTCACTTCCCTCCCTTAACTACAGGTCCCACCACTGTTTCCAGACAGTCTCTCCTTTGCTGTCCTGCCTGCTGCTCCCTTGCAGTGTATTCAATAAACTTCTGTCTCGTTTGTTCTGCCTTGGGTGAATTCTTCACCACCCTCTTTGCCATCCTCTATCTGATCAGGGTGTCCCACAATTACCTAACATCGCTTTTTTTTTTTTTTAAATTCATTTGTTTATGTTTTTGCAAAATAAGCTTCATGAGTTCGGGACCTTGTCTGCTTCATATGCCACTTTATCCCTAGTCCTAGAACATAGCTAGCATTTAGTAAACCTTCCTAAGAATGAGACAGAAGAGAAAAGAAAAGAAAAGGAAAGAAAAAAAAGGGAGAAGGAAGGGAAGAAGGAAAGAAAGAAGGAAGAGAAAGGAGAGGAAGGAAAGGAGGGGGTTAGAGGTAGAGGAAGGAAGGAAGGAAGGAAGGAAGGAAGGAAGGAAGGAAGGAAGGAAGGAAGGAAGGAAGGAAGGAAGGATGAAAGGAAGGAAGGAAGGAAGGAAGGAGGGAGGGAGGAAAGACGTCTAATTGTCCTCTTCGGTGACATGGTGGTCCACGGTATCCATCTCATAATTTGTCGTTAGCTGTACTGAGCGATGAATGCAGAGCACATGACGCCTAGTAGACTTCAGTCAGTATTCCTCGGGCGAATGTGATAATACTTATTGACTGACTGACTCCACCGTCTCGCATATCTTATGACACATGAAAAATCTGAGCATGGGGCCTAGTATATAAAGGTCAGTGAATTTAAGTTCGACTTCTTTCTTTGCTTTCATCCTCTGAAACATCCTGAAGGATCAGCCTATAAAAGGGGCGTGGTGAGGGGGCGCCTGGGCGGCTCAGTCAGTTAAGCGTCCTACTCTCGATTTCAGCTCAGGTCCTGATCTCACAGATCTGTAAGACTGATCCCAGCATCGGGGTCTGTGCTGACAGCATGGAGCCTACTTGGGATTCTCTCCCACTCTCCTATTCCTGTGCTCTCTCTCTCTCAATAAATAAATATTTTTTAAAAAGGGGGGCATGATAAAAAAGGTATCCATCTCATAGGGTTGCTGCAGAGAATAAATGAAATAATAAGATAATGCATGTAAATTGATAGCCGGCACTGTGCCTGGCACATATTAGGAGCTTAATAATATATATTGACCGACATCATCATCCTTATTGTTGCTGTTTTTCTAATTGAAGTATAATTGACTCATCATTGCTATTTGAGCTAAGAAGCTATGCCTTCTTTCCAGCCAGAGCCCTCCTAGACAACATTCCCTGCTGTGAACCCCAACAAGAGACCTCGAAGCCTTTATTTCCTTTTCTCTTATTGACCTTTGGCTAAAGTCCCTTTTCGCAGAAAGACAAAGTGACCAGCTTTTGATGAATTCTTTCCTTCTCTTATCTGCTTCCAAGTCTCAGCCACAGTGAAGAAGTGTTACTGGGCACTGGCCCAGCCCAGGAAGCGATAATGTAATTTTCAACTCAAGATAAACTCAAGGATGACTTTCAACACAGCTACTCAGGCAGTCCAAGGGCGGAGGTGCCTTGTGGAGAGGAAACCAGGAAGCCACTCAGCAGCTGGCCCAGCACACGGGGGGCCATCCCTTCAGTGGAGTAACTGACCTCCGTCTCTTCCTCACACTGCCTGAGACTCAGCGCTGTGCAGAGAAGGGACAGATGGAGGGAATGTGGAGAGATTAGATAAGAAGGATTTCCGAATCCCAGTGGGGGATAGATCCAAAAGTATAGACGGTTGAGAAGCCAAACTCTCGTATCCCAATCCACCCCCATCACTCAACGATTTCCACTGTATGAATGGGGTGTGGAAAGCTTCCAGTTAAAACGATACTTGTGAATATTGGCAAAGTGTATCTTTGTGTGCAAGGGCACATTCAGAGAGAGAAGAGGAAAGATAAGTCCTTGCTTTCTAGGAATACACATTCTGTGTCCACCAAGCCACGAACCTTCTCAGTCTACACGTTAGTCATGAATGCATCTCCACACCCGCCCAGCACCTAGCACATAGTGGATGCTCAGCAAACTGTTAAATTGGACACTGAGAGTCTGTGTCCTAAAATCTTTTATTTATTTATTTATTTATTTATTTATTTATTTATTTATTTATTTTAATAATTTATTGTCAAATTGGTTTCTAAACAACACCCAGTGTTCAAGCCAACAAGTGCCCTCCTCTGTGCCCATCACCCATTCTCCCCCCTCCCATAACCCCCCTCTCCCCTCAGTTTGTTCTTAGTCTTTCAGAGTCTCTTATGTCATGTCTTCCTTCCTCTCTGTGGCTTTTTTTTTCCCTTGCTTCCCCTCTTCCCCTCCCCCCTGGTTTTCTGCTAGGTCTCCCAAAGCCTACCTATGCGTGGGAACATATGGCATCTGTCTTTCTCTGCCTGACTTATTTCACTCAGCATAATATCCTCCAGTTCCATCCATGTTGCCACACATGGCCAGATTTCATTATTTCTCATTGCTGCGTAGTATTCCATTGTATATATATACCACATCTTCTTTATCCATTCATCTGTTGATGGACACATAGTCTCTTTCTATGATTTGGCTATTGTTGACAGTGCTGCTATGAACATCGGGGTACACGTGCCCCTATGCATCAGCAGTCCTGTGTCTCTTGGGTAGATTCCTAACAGTGCTATTGCCGGGTCATAGGGTAAGTCTATTTTCATTTTTTTGAGGAACCTCCATACAGTTCTCCAGAGTGGTTGCACCAGTTTGCATTCCCACCAACAGTGCAAGAGGGTGCCTGTTTCTCCACATCCCCTCCAGTTCCCTATCTATAGTTTCCTGATTTGTTCATTTTAGCCACTCTGACTGGTGTGAGGTGGTATCTCAGTGTGGTTTTGATTTGTATTTCCCTGATGATGAGTGATTTTGAGCATCGTTTTATGTGTCTGTTTGCCATCTGGATGTCTTCTTTGGAGAAGTGTCTGTTCATATCTTCCGCCCATTTCTTGTGTCCTAAAATCTTTTGTCTACATATGACAAGGTTTTATTCATTTACTCAACTCATTTTTTTTTACTGTTTATTTATTTTGAGTGAGAGAATCCCAATCAGGGCTTGGGGTTCAAACCCATGAACCCACAAACTGTGAGATCATGACCTGAGCCAAAAACAAGAGTTGAACGCTTAACCAACTGAGCCACGGGTGCCCCTTACTCAACACGTTTTTATCAAGTGCCTTCTGTGTTCTAGGTCTCTGGTTTTTTAGAGGCTTTTTTCAAATCACGTAAGTGAGTACCAGGCAGCAAAACCAATCTCAAAGTCCTCATTCTATATCACTTACCTTTTCCCTTCCTGTGTTTATGAGTTATAATATCAGCTTCTGCTATAAGTTACAGAGCAAGTACTTTTCAAGAAGTGGAGAAAAATCTCTACCTCAACTCTGGCTGTGGGTGAACAGAAAGCCCCAGAGGAATCAGAGTGTGATTCATTTCTCTTAGAAAGCTTTTGATTAAGTATACAAATCAGTAATGAACTTGTATTCATGAATCACACACATAAACAAGTTGTCCCTATTTTCCCATCAGCCTCCAGGGCCTGCCAGTCAGAATTAAATTACAATGTGCATGTAAGTCACATGGGAATGTTGTTAAAATGCAGATTCTAAAGGTATAGATCTGGGGTGAGGCCTGGCATTCTGCATTTCTAAGCACTTTCCCAGTAGGTGCTGGTTCTGCTGGTCTACTTACGTTGAGAAACTAGGGTCTAGAGAAAAGGTACCTATCTGGGTTCTAGTCGTTTCTGCATCATTCACTAGCCAGTGACTCTGGACATACTGCTTAGCTTTTGGGGGCCTCAGTTTTTTTTCTTTGCAAACTGAAGAGCTTGAGTTCAATGTCATCTAAGAGTCCTTCTAACCCTAAACTTCATGACTCATTGTCACTCAGTTTGCTCATTCCTTTATTATAGTTAAGATCTCTTAATTCTGAATTTCATGCAATTAACCCTTGGGTTTTCTTTCTCTGCTCCAAGGTGTTAATAGTCCTCTATTATCTGTTGTTGTGCTTGCATGTTGCCCATTCTAAGCAGGACATTGTACAGTGGGATCAATCAGCGAGAATGATTTTACAGAGAATTCTCACGTAGGAACCACCTCTCGCCGGCACCAAATTATGAACTGGTGTGGTATCTGCCCTCCTGGGTGAAGGGGAAGTAGCTGCCTGTGAGCAGAGTGCCTTTGTTTGAAGTTAAGCAGTGGGATCGCAGCAGGAGGTGTTGTGATGTGGTGATGGAGACAGCCCTCTGATGTCTTCACGTGGGTGTTTTGAAAGCACTGATCAGATGACATCGATGCCTGACTGGCAGACTCTGAAAGCTGATGGGAAAATCAGGACACTGGTGTGCATGTGTGACTTATGAAAACAGGTTCATTTGTACACTCCTAGGGCTTTCTAAAAGGGACGAACAGATCATACAACCAACACAATAAATGACACATTTTGAATAATCTCGACTATGCTAAAAGTTGGTGATGCTTCTCAAAAGATCGGCAGCAGGCAGAAGCCACACCCATGCCTAGACTCGAGGGACCAGAGCCCCAGAGTAGGGTCATCTGTGGAGGTTGGCATGGTGGCAAGCCCATTTTGTGGGCACAGGAGCCATGAGAAGCTCTTCCTACTAATCACCCTAGGCAGAAAGCAGGTGAGGGGAAATACCTTCCTTTCTCTCTTTCTCTCCACTTCCAAAACACCAGCCAATGCCTTCCATTGGGGGAACTCTACACGAAGCTACCTGACACGGAAAGCCTGAGAATTGAGCCTCCAGAAGTCATCTCTTGTGGATCCTGAGCCAAACACGGGAGTGCTGGCAAAAGAATCGAGGGTAAACAGGCCCAGCACTAGCGTGAGTACCCCAGACTGATTTCTATGCCACCGGCGAGCTGGGGTGGAGCAGGCTAGGAGGATACTGTTAGTCTTCAGGCAGAGCCATCCAGTGGACAATTCCGGTTGTGGAACTGACCCCTAGGACAGAGGTCAGGACTAAAGGAGTAGACACGATGGTCATTTTGCCTAGGCGAATGGGCAGAGCTTTGAAGATGGTGAAATTCCCAAGAGAGGTTATAAAAAGGGACAAGAATAAGATCTCTTACATTTGTATGACTGTTTATAATTTTCAGAACTGTTTTCAGCGTTTTTTGGTCTTACGGCATCCAATAATTTTGACAAGGTAGCCTGGTGTTTTACTTGCCTGTCTAGAGACATGGAAAAAATGATAAATGATTATCCCTGTGCTCTTTCTTACCATTACGAGTCCTTTTTAATTGTAGAGAGGGGTGCTCTGAGTCTAGGCCCTATTTATGTACTCCTAGAGGCTAAAAGCAAGGACAGAAAGCTCGTAGCAAGCTGCTTCCTGGAACTCTAAAGACAGAATTTGTTAAGTGGCTCAGTCGGTTGGGTATCCGACTCTTGATTTTGGCTCAGGTCATGGTTTGTGAGATCGAGCCCCACTCTGGGTTCTGAGCTGACAGTGCAGTCTCTCCCTCCCTTTCAAAATAAATTAATCAAATAAATAAATAAACAAACATGTTTTTTTTTTTAAAGAATTTTTTAAGTGGTAAACACGAAGTGCTATTCTGTGCCGGACATCTTTACACAACTTTGCCAGGATCAACTCCCTGAATCCTTTGAGGCGGGCACTACTAATTTCCCATGGTGCAGATTAAGTCAGTCAACTGTCATCGTCTGGGCTGCGGTAACAAAGTACCATAGACTGGATGGCATATCAACCACAGAAATCTATTTCCCACGGTTCTGGAGGCTAGAAGTTTGTGACCTGGGTGCCAGCATTTTTACGTTGTAGGCCATCTTCCTGCTGTATGCTTACATTAGCCCAAGAAGGGAGCTCTCTGCGTCCCTTTTATAAGGGCATTAATCCCACTTCTGAGGGCTTTGCCCTCATGGCCTAATTACCTCTCGTAGACCCCACCTTCTAATACTTTCACCTTGGGAGTTAGTTTTCAATGTAAATAGTCGGTCAATGCACTCACTTAAGGAGACTCATCTAGCAGAGAATGAAACCTCAGTCTGGGTCCAGGCGGGTAGACTCCAGGAGTCAGGCTTTAGCCTCACTTGGGGAGGCAATCAATTGATGCACGCTTACACGAATTACACACGAGCTGCATTATGTGTTTGATTGCTGCAAGGACTCCCGGAATTCAAACAGTTTATCCTCTGGGAGCAGTTCTGTTACAGGCAAGGAATACAGCACAGCCACAGTAAGAGGTAGATCTGCAATGCAGGGGATCCAGGGAGCTCAGGCGCAAGCTTTGTCCTCCTACAACTGGGTTGCACAGGACACCCTGTGTCTGCAGGTCTGGAACCTCCGCTGGCATGCATGTGAATGAAGCACCTGGTACCAAGAAGTCTAGTCAGGTTGTAGTGGAGGTCTCACAGTGAGCTGGCCACACAGGCACATTTTACCAAGTGACAAGTCTCAACCGTCGAAACCCCAAGACTCTACTGAACCTAGGCGCAAATCATAAATCCCACTATTATTACTAAACAATGCTAACAAGCTGATACATCCTGACCTAAGTCATGAACTCATAGAACATCATTTATCTTTAGTAAATACATTCCATAGTGATTGCCAATGGTTGGTGGCTCTGCAGATTAGTCTGGGGTCAATTTAGGTGAGCTTTTCAACCCCTTTGCCCTTGCTTAGCTTGTAAGTCAGGAACCTACTCCTAGAACTTGGACAATGAAGTAACCCAAATGCAAATATGGTTGCCATTGGGATGTGAAGTGTTCTATACATCATGGAAAAGCTATCATGGATCTGTCATTACAAACATCTGTTAGATGGCCTAGTATTTTTGTGGTTGACTTCTAATGTCCTAACCTCTGCTAATTATTCCAAGACTGGGCTGGGTAGATGCTCTGCGTGCTCACATGAAACCCTAACTTTCTCTGAAAGTCATTAGAATATAATATGGTGGGGCACCTTCGTGGCTCAGTTGGTTAAGCCTCCGACTCTTGATTTCGGCTCAGGTCATGATCTCACAGCTCATGGGATCAAGCCCTATGTTGGGCTTTGTGCTGACAGCTTGGAGCCTGCTCAGGATTCTGTCTCTCCCTCTGCCCCTCCCCTGCTTGTGCTCTTTCTCTCTCTTTCACTCTCTCAAAATAAACCTGTGTCTATAAGACAATATTGCCAATTAGAAACAATGCAAGTCATATAAAAAATTTTAAACTTATTAGTAGCCACATTAAAAAAATTACTATATGTTGACTAACTGGAATTTAAATAAAAACTTGAAATACTACAAAAAAGTAAAATAAAAGTGAAATTAATTTTAATACATATTTTTTGACTCAACTACATCCAAAATACTGTAATTTCAACATGAAATCAGTATAAAAGTATAAAAGATATTAATGAGCTAGATTCTTTTTTTTTTAAAGTCTGCAAAATCTAGTATGTATGTTGTGTTTATAGCACGTCTTAATTTGGATAATAAATTTTCATTGGAAATACTTGATCTATACTTGGGTTTTATAAAACGAACAGTTAAGAACATAGATTCACATTCCCAAATTGTTCCAAATATACTCAAAGTTTTGCAGTAACCAAACCGAATACCAAAAAAATTATTTTTAATATTCACATCCATATTCCAAAACTGGTTCATTTTTTTCAGAAGAATCGATTTGACTTGGCGCAACAAGAATATCAGTTTTTAAACTATATTTACTCACTTTAGGTAAATTTACTAAATCTTATATTAACTCAGTGATTATTCATATTGAATTCAAAGGTCCATGGCATGAATTGAAAAGAGGCACTATATTTATCAATAACGACAAAGCATTCTTCACATTTTTCCTGCAGTTTTTGAAGTTTACAAAACTCTTCCAGTTACAGTTAAAATCTCCTGCCTATTGATTCGTGCTAAGTGTGCAAAAAGCTTTGATTGTTGGTTCGTATTATGAAACGTCTCAGTTACAACATACATTCTCATACCTGTCTAGTTGGGTTACAGTAAGCTTTTCCTTTTCTTGGAGCTGCACGTTTAGCTTGTTTATACCCAGGGTGGTATCAGTGGGAAAATGTAAATCATGTTGCCATTTTTTGTCTTTGATTATTGAGTAGTTGGCAAGCGTCCCTTCAGTTTCAAAGAAAATCTTGAATTGGAGTTAGCAGCAAAGTAAATCTTTGTAAAACTCTTCCACAATTTAATCAACAAGTACTGGCAAAGAACACAAGAGCATTAAGTTCATTGTCTTTGATTCCTTTCAGCCTTTCTATAAATTGGCAATGATTCCATTTGCATGCATATATGAAACAATTTTGACGACTGTATCCATGACGTTTTTCATAGAGTCAGCTTCAGGAAACTGAGCTGACAAAGTATATTTTCAGTATATCATACCGTAGAAAAAAGCAAGAAGGAAACCATCAGTCTCGTTTTAAGATTACCACTAAGTCTAAATTTTTTTTAAATAATTTATTTTCCAATTGGTTTCCATATAACACCCAGTGTTCATCCCAACAAGTGCCCTCTTCAGTGCCCATCACCCACTCTCCCCCCTCACCATTAGTTTGTTCTTAGTCTTTGAGAGTCTCTTATGTTTTGTCTCCCTCCCTCTCTGTGTCTTTTTTTCTTTTCCCCTCTTCCCCTCCCCCATGGTTTTTGCTAAGTCTCTCAAAATCCACCTATGCGTGGAAACATATGGTATCTGTCTTTTTCTGACTGTAAGTCTAGATTTTTGATGTAATAGCTGAAGTACCATCATGATAGAAACTATTTTTTTATATCTAACTGAAATTCTTTGACAGCTATGAAAGATTAAAACAAACAAAACAAACCAAAAAGAAAAAAACACCCACTTTAGGAGTTCAATTTTGTAGGCTGCAAATTGACATTTCCTTGTGAATTTAGAAGTCATTTAAGGTGAAAGGTACCTGAAGTATTAATTGACCAGTTTCTCTTTTATCTCTTGACTCATCTAAATGAAAAGAAAGAAGTTTTCAAATTGTGAGTCAATTGATCTTTGATTTTATTAGAAAGGTTTTACATTCTCTAGGCTATCCATAAGTAAAATAATAATTTTTTCCCCATCGTTACATCTAAAAGCGGTTTTATACCTGGCCAAAGTTACAAGCTCAGATTCTGCTAAAATTGTGTAAGGGGCACTTGGGTGGCTCAGTGGGGTAAGCATCCGACTTCAGCTCAGGTCATGATCTTGTGGTTTGTGAGTTTGAGCCCTACATCAGACTCTGTGCTGACAGCTCAGAGCCTGGAGCTTGCTTCAGATTCTATGACTGCCTCTCCCCTGTTCACACTCTCTCTTTCTGTATCGCCGTCTCTCTCTAAAATAATTAAACATTTAAAAATTTTTTAAATTATGTAAAAAACTGTTAGGGCCTTTCTGATTTTAGATGGCTCATATCATTGATTCTTTTTCTTTTTCTTTCTTTTTTTAATTTTTAATGTTTATTTATTTTTAGAGGGAGAGACAGAGTGTGAGCAGGGGAGGGGCAGAGAGAGAGGGAGACACAGAATCTGAAGCAGGCTCCAGGCTCTGAGCTGTCAGCATGGAGCCCGATGTGAGGCTCGAACTCACGAACCGTGAGGTCATGACCTGAGCTGAAGTCGGCCACTTAACCGACTGAGCCACCCAGGCGCCCCCTTTGATTCTTTTTCAACTGTTGAAAGAGACCTTTTTAAAACTCAAAATAGCTATATATTATTTGCTGAAAATGCCACCTTAATGTTGTATACTTTATTATGTTTAATTTTCTTTTAATACGAGAAATAGCTTTATTTGGCTGTACTCAGTTGACATTCATTTTGTGAACTTTGCAGCATATCTCCTTCCAATCTCTTGTTCCCACTACTGTTCTGGTCACAGTCCAGCCCGACCTCCAACTCTCCACTCAGTTCTGAATCAGTAATACTACTTTCTTGAAGTAATGATGCTTTCATTTTAAACTTAAAGTTTTTCCATACTTTTTTTAAACTAGAAAAATGAATTGACTATATTATACTGAAAATAATAGTATTTCAATTTGATTAGTGACTATCACTTACATAGGTTTTACTATAACTTATACTGTCTGCCTAAAACATTCAGATTAGCATATTACAATGTTACAGGGTATATAGAAAAAAAATCATTTGAACTGCATCAGTCTGTTTACACCTTCTAGATTTGTGCTATATTAATATGTAATTTTGGAAACAGTGCATTCACTTAATAAAAGTATTAGATGCAGTATCATAAAAGAATAAAATCTTAGGTGATGCAGCAATTCAAGTAAAATGAGGTCATACAGCTTCAGTTTTCAATTTCAATTTCAACTAATTAGAATTGAGTAAAATTAAAGTGTCCTTTTCTCAATTACACTAGCTGCATTTCAGCTTTTCCACCGTCACACCTGCTTAGTGGCTACCGCATAGGACAGCACAGCTCCAGAATCTCGACAGATCATAAAGCAGCAGCCACGTGTGCATCTTGTCCACTCTTTGTTCCCAGTGCATAGCGGAGCACAGTAGGAGTTGAAGAACAATTTGTTCCATTAAAGTTGAAGTCATGGGTTTAGCCCAGTGACTGGCATCTGGTAGGCATTTGTGGAAGTACCGATAGAATGAACGATGTGCCGTTCGCTCATTCATTTCTCAGGAACTCGGTCTTCAGGCAGCCATGGCCCCTTGGGGAGCCCACTGGCCCTGACCAGAGAGTGGTGAAGGGCAGTGCACGTGTGGCTCTGTGGCTTCGTTCGAAACGCTCCTGACAGCTCCATACTCCTAGGGTTTTTCAGGTTATGTCCCTGAATTCAGGGAAAAAAAGATCAAGAAGTCAGGATTCCTAACCCTAGAAAAGCACTCCGAGGGTGAGAGCCCAGGGAGATTTGATGTTTGGGGGCAAAAGGAGAAGCATTCTGTTAAAATGGATGAGGTTCTGGCAGGGGGATTGGGAGGAGGGGTGAGCGCCTCTTCCAGGAAAGGGCTCCATCCTGATCCCCACCACGGCCCCTCTCCCTTCTGGTTCAGAGACACTCTCCCTGACAAGAACACTACAGAACTCAGACTTCTCCAGAACAGTATTCGTTTGAATCATTTTTCTGCTTAGGGCTAAAAATAGAAATTCGAAAAGCAGGAGCGGTTAGTTGGATGGGATTTCAAAGCTGCATTCGGCAGGCTGCATTTCCTCTGGGATTAAAAATAGAGATATGCGTGTGTGATTGTTTGGGGGGAGTCATCCTGATTAAAGAGAAGGGGTAAACTGCAAAGAGAGACACCACCAAGATGCAAAGTGAAATGTTATTCTTTTAGATTAGGGTTAATTTTGAAATAGTCCACCATGCAGGTAGGCAGACCCTGCAGAGGAGCAGACAATGGGAGGAGGCAGTGCGGGGCCCCCCCCCCCCGTGTGTGCCGGGGCACCGCAGAGGGGCCAGGAGTCCATGGCTTCGAGAGGCTGCCCGCCTCAGCGTCCAAATGGCTGTGGGTGCCTGCCTTGCCTGGGAAATCTTCCTTGCTTTGTTGTTGTTGTTGCTATTACTGTGGTAAAAATAGACATAACATGAAACTTACCATTCAAATGGTTTTAAAGTATTCGATTCAGTGGCACTTAATACATTCACAGGGCTGCGCAACCGTCACCACAATGCAGGTGAACATCTTCATCATTCCCAAAGGAAACCCTGTACCCAGCAAGCACTCACTCCTCATCTCTCCCCGCCCCTCTGCCCTTGGCAGCCACTAATCCTCCTTCTGTCTCTATGGATTTGGCTCTTCTGGACATTTTATGTAAATGGAACCATGCAGTATGTGGCCTTTTGTGTCTGCCTTCTTTCACTTGGCATAATGTTTTCAAGGTTCATCTGTGTTGCAGTATGCATCTTTCTTGTGTTTCGATGAACTCGAGTTGCTTTCTGGCATAGGAAGAAGAAGTCTGGCATAGGAGCCTTGCAGACCCGGGTCGGAACCCTGGCCCTGCCTTTGAGCTTCAGTTTCTTGAGCTACACAATGAGAATGTCCCGAGATGGATACCTCAGGAGTCCTTGAGAAGGTTCACTTGCTAACACTGAACCATTATTTATTTGCTAATTCAAGAAATACAAATTGAGTAATCACTGTGTACCAGGCCAAGGCTTCAGGGTTGCATTGGTGAACACCACCGGGCACGTTCTTGGTCTAGTAGAACTTGGTTCTAGTGCAAGAAGTGCACAATAAACGTGCAAACAAATAGGAACATTGGATGAGGTGTAATTGGGTGTAAGGAAGGGACTGCTTTCACAACTTGGTGAGCGAAGGTTTTCCCCCCCAAAGAGCTGACATTTGAGCTGATATCTGGGGAATGAAATGAGCCAGCCCTGTTCAGAGCTAAGGGAAGACTATTCTAGGCAAAAGAACAGCAAGAGCAAAATCCCTGGAGCAGGAAAAGCTTTGGCACAATCGTGGAATGGAGAGGAGGCCAGTGTGGATGAGAATGGGTGATGAGGGGTGGGAGGTGTGACGTGAGGTTGGAAAGGTGAGCAGGAGCCAAATCCTGCAGTGCTGTGCGGACTTCATTCCAAGAGCGACAGAAGCCATGGATTTTAGCTAAAGGAGTGACGTGTTCTAACTTACAGTCATAAGAGCACTCTGGCAGCTGTGTGGGGGGTGGAGCAGGTGTAGAGGCTGGAGGACTAGTGGAAGGAGGCTCTTGTACTCATCCAGACATAGAAAAAGGTGGTTTGGTGTCTTGGGCTAGGGCGGACTAGGAGAGTTATAAAGAAGTGAGAAGTTTCGGGATGGCCTGGAGAGGAGGCAAATGTGAAGATTATGTTAAATAAATCGAATTAAACAGAATGAATGAATCAAATGAGAAAGTACACGCAAAATGCCTAACCGAGCCTAAGACAGAGCTAATATTTAAGTCACATCCCGGTCCCCGCCCCCCCTGCGCACCCCCATGCACACACTCCCAAACCTTTGAGGCTCTTCGAGGGAGCCTATTATGCGTTCCCCTCTTCATCCGGACTGCTCCAGCCTCAGGGATGAGTGGGAACTACAGAAAGAGGGATATGGGTATGTCTCTGATTTTCATGGGTTAAGGGGAGAATAAATCTACCGCTCCCTAGTCACCCGGGATGGTTGGCCCCTTAGGGCAGCCTTGGCCTTCAGCAGGTAATGGAGAAGTGGATTTCTGTGGGATGAAGCCATGGGCCATGTTCTAAGAGAAGAGAGAATAGCCAATAAGGAAAAGTTCTCTCCCTTTTTAGCTGCCAGAGCCTCCCCGAAGGGAATTTCCTTCCTCTGCTCTTTTGACACATTTGTGCCCTATTTCACACTCCTTTGTGGCCTGTGGTTTAACAATGTGAGCGGAACCACTCACCTTTGTGTCCTCTCCCCTGGCACGAAGAGAGCACTTGGTTAATATCCAAATATTCAATGAGGAGGTAACGGAACACGCTATTGCTGCCTGGTTTAGAGCCGAGAAGCTTCTGGGGTTGCAGAAAAACCGGTGAAGTTTTCTCTTCTGCAAAAATGTGGGCAATAATAGCATCTACTCAGAAGACTGTGACGATGAAGTGTGATCGTGTGTGTGTACTCCATTTAGCACAGTGCCTGGCACAGCACAAGCCCTCGATGGAAGTTCGCTGTCATTCCTCTCATTAGGAGTCTGCTTTCGGTGGCCTCTTCCTGCAGAGACCCCTTTTGGAGCCCTGGATTAAGAGGGATACGTGGGCCAATGTCTAAGAAAGAAGGGTGCTGGTGCAGGGACCTGAATAAGCCCCCCAATCCCCAGTTTTCACTGCCACTGGGAACTTCAAAGTGGAATTAATAAAGTCCCTTAGGTTTACCACCAGTTCCTTTACAGCCTGATTTCCTGCATGTTGGGTACTCGATGAGACATAAGGGATTGCAAATGCAAATGGAAAGTGGGATGTTGTGAGCTGGGGCCAACATAAATATGTTTGTGGGGGAGGACAGAACAAAGGCCTAAAGCCTGATGTTGACAGAAACCATGTTATTGTTTAATATATGACTTCATCCTAGTAAACATGATGGTTCCCCCGGGCCTGCCAGGGAATGGGAGAGATGTGTTATCTGTGCCTACACATGCCAGCAACCTGGGGAGGGGGGCAGCCTGCATGTGACTGTGACCCAGCCCCCACCCAGTACCCTCCTGGCGTGTCTGAGGGAGGGGCTTAGCAAATGGCGTCCACCGTGGAGTCAGAAATCGGGATCCCGGCTGGCTCCGCCTGGCACCAGCTGCAGCAGAGGCGGGCCTCAGCTGGGAGCCTCAGCTTTCCCTAATGCACACTCAGAAAACAACTAAACCCCCATAGAGTAGTTGTGATGAAGAAACAAGACAGATAGGCCAAGCGAGGTTTTAAAGAAATGCTCAATTAAAGAGACCCTTTGGGATTTGCACTAACCTTGCCTGCTTGTGCTTGCTTCTCCCGCCGACCCCAGAAGGACTGCAGTTCATGGCTCCACCTCCCGCCTCTCCCAGTCCTCCCAGCCCACCCATACCCCCACTTTGATGAGCTTACCTTCTCTATGTAAACTTGTTTTATTTCATTAGACCCTTTGCAAGGTGTTGCTTAGCTAAGAGAGTGGAAGAGCCAGGGAAACCTCTAAGAATATATTGTCTGCTTGGGGTTCTTATTCTTGCCCAGCCCATCAGAAGCACCCAGCTACTCCTCTGCCTGCCCCTTCTGTTCCATGTACCCCTTTATTTTACCCATTACGTCCATCACAGATGGAACCATGAGTCTTTGATGGCACAGGGGGAGCCTCCACAAGCACCCAGCGGAAATTCCTAGTCAGTAGGTTGAGGCGTTTCTTCAGTTGTAAGAGCACTGGGACCCAAGAACTAGAGCTGCTGAGGCTTCCCAGTCTGCCGCCTTCCATTTCCTTCCCCCGAAAGTTTCCACTGGAAATTCCCCAGCTTTGGCCTGAGCGCCGGGCTCTGTAATCTTGGAGACATTCAGCATACACCCCACAATTAAGACTTTGCAACTCCACGCAGTGTTTCTTAAGAGAAAGTTAGATGCAATTAGATCATTTGAAGATGGATTAGCCTGCCGTCTGCACAATATTAAGAAAAATCACGTTGGCCATTGACGGGGCCTCTTTGAAGGGCTCCGAAGGAAAGCCACTAATGAGCTCTGCACTGGGTTGCCCCTCTGTTCCCGAAGGGTTAACACAATTTGTGGGAAAGGAAAAAAAATCCCCTGTGGTATTAAAATGCTGTGTCAGAGATTTGTAAGCTCCCCTTTGTAGCTCTGCCCCCAGGCCTGGCTCCCTTCAGTTGAGATCAGGTTAATAAGAGCTGTTGCTGCCTGGCAGTTCCTAATGGGGTTACAGTCTGGTGCCTGACCAGTGAAGGACAGTTAGTAGTAAGTAGTAGGAGTTGCTGAGGAATTTGATTCAGTAAAGTAAGGGACATCTGTCGTTCTTGCCTATCCAGTGTCCATTCATCCTTCTTTGACAAGAGCAGCTTGCTTTGGGGGAAACTACCTCATGTCCACACTCAGTGTGGGTGGGGCTGACCCAACAACCACTTCAGGGTGACCATATGACCAATCCAGCTCCACTGGTGTATTTGAGAATCCAGCCATGACCCAAGCCCCCAGACTTGTCAATGACATGAGCCTATAAACACCTATTCCGCCTACCCCCAGCCCCTGCTTTTGTGTTGTTTTTAGTTTCTGGCAGGTAGATTTAGGTTTTCTGTCATTTGCAACTAGGAATCCTCATGAATACAATTATTAGAGGAACTTGTGCTATACTAGGCACTCTGAAGAGGTTAGAAAAGAAACCTATAAAAAAATTGTCTTGCTCTGAGAAACCAAACAAGCTCAGAGTATCAAGTCTTAGAGACATTAACTATTTAAAAGATTAAACGACATGGCATATCATTAAACGACATAGAGAATATGTTCTGTGGGAAGTCAAGACAGGAGGAGACGGATGTGGTTGGGTGGGCTTGAGAAAGGCTGGACTTGATCTGGGTTCTAAAGGGTAGAGAGGACTAGGTGAGACCAAGGGAATGCAGTGCTCTTTGGGAGGCACTGGGGGAGCCCAGGGAAAAGGAAGATCCTGTGCAGATAAGAAATGGAAAGTGGGTTTTGACATCTCTATAATCAGGGAAGATGCCAAAGGACTTGGATTCCCAAAGGGAAAAGCTTGAACTTACCTGGAGAGTTCACTAGTGTGGGCTCACGTAAGGCGAGGGAAATCCACACCAGATTGTGCCGCCATATATGTTTCACCTGTGTTGGGGAGAGACTGGTACAGGGAATGAAAAGGCCGCTGAACTTGGCTCTACCATTTTTTAACTGAGTGACAGCAGGTGAGCTACGTAATCTCTCTGAATCTCCATCTTCTCATCTGCAAACTAGAGATGAGCACTACAGATTGGGTGGGTTTGTGGGGAGCCCTCAGGTAGCACCTAGCCCACAGCACTAATAGTAGATGACATCTGTTGAGTGCTTACTAGTGTCCCCCAGGCACTAAGCACCTGATATGCCTTATCTCACCTAATGGTCCAAATAGCCAGGGCCCCCCAAAAATCTGCTGAATCTGATTCGGGGTAACATTTTCATTCCTGTGCTTAATGAAACAATAAACCTTATCAGAGCTCAAATTTACCGTCCAATGAGACCTGTATATTATCTGAACATTCGTAAAGCTTACAAATTCTAATTCCTTAATACACATCTTAAAATGTGTTAAATTTAATATAATCCCACTACAGAACATTTGAAGACTAGATTAAAAGAAAAGAATGTACACGTAACTCTGCTACCTACAGCACAACCATGATTTCCTAATAGGTTAAATTCTGCTCCTAGTCCTGCCAGTTAGCCGCAGTGTGATCTTAGCTCAGTTACCTTAACTTCTCTCAACCTCAGTTTTCTCATCCGTCCTTGTGGGATAGAATATCCTCACAGAGTGGTGTTGTTGTTGTTGTTGCTGCTGTTTTGAGATAAATGAGATTAAATGAGATAATTCATGTTTTATAGAGTACCTGGCTCATCAGACACACTCAAATATTATCAATCTTTGATAATCTTCCATCATCTTCCCCCTACCTTTTCCATATGATTGCAGTAACCATGTAAATACAATTGCTTCCATTTTCTATTTCCACTTAATATTGTACCTTAGATATTTTTATATAGCAACATAATCTCTCTCTCTCATAATCTCAATACTAATGTCTGTGTTCTCCTGACTGAAATCACTATCACTTATCACCTCGTTTCCCCCTTTTCTAAACATTTATAAATAATGCTGCAGTTCACACCTTTGTACATATGGTTCTTCGTAAAAGTTTGAGTCTCGGTACCCTGTCTCTTTGAGCTCGGCTTGTGATTCTGCCCACAGCTTTTCAGAAGGTGATATCCAAGTTAGTAAAGACCTTTGACAAACTGCTGGTTCGATGGACTACAATTGGAAGATATCGTTGCTGTGATTTTTCCAACCAGTGAATTCCTTCTGGTGTGATATTCTGTGCCTCATCTTTCAGGTGGTTTTATTGTGGCTCCGATTGTCAGCTTCGTCTCCCTACCCTTCTTGCTGACAGAGCAAGAGGAATCCTTTTAGCCGAAGGTTATTCCCTATTCTTTCTGAATCTTGTTTCTTGGAGTAGGAAGACTCCACAGAACAATTTCGGGATGTCTTTCTGTTGCAAATCAAAGCCTCAAGCCCTTGTTTGGGTCCCAGAGTACTTTGAAATTGGACACCCCCTGCATACACCTGGAGTCACCAGTAAGCCCAGCCCCCAAATCTCTCACACAAAACTAAGGGCAAAGGTGAGATTTTCATTTCTTCCCCAGCTCTTGAAATTCCTTTGAAATCTTTATGATCTGTACCTTCAGGGATCATGCAAACAGCTTGAGGAAATCCTTAAATTGTGTTTTCTCCAGATAAGCATTCAGGTCAAAGGAAAGACCTTTGCGTGCCTTCCTGATGAACAGAATCTTGCCTAAGTTTAGAAAAAGCCAACCAAGAACAAAAATGGCATTCGGCATTTATTCAGTATGTTGAGAAATGGTTTTCAAAGGGTGAACAGCAAAGCCTAGTACCATGGAGCAGTGGGCCATTCTGGAAGTCTCAGACCCCATAGATACTTGGAGTGAGTAATAGAAGTCCACAAACTATTTATGAAATTTCAAAAGTCCTAGTGGCAACTGTCTATTACTATTATTTTTTTCAAACAGCACAGGACAACTAGAGCCGCAAACTTACTTGTCTTGAGTTAGATTAAGTGAAAACACATTTGTATTCGCATGCTGATTGAAGGCTCTGACTGACAGTATTTTGACAAACTCGTATGTAAAGTTTGGTTAACTATTTTTATACTTATTGTTTTAATAACCACAAGGGGGAAATGACTCTTTTACTTAATTAGCTGTTACTTAATTGAGGTCACTTGAAAAGCTGTATGACCTTGGACAGGCTGGTTAACTACTCATATGGTCATTTATAAGATGTGTGGTCCTGAACAAGTTACATTAACTACCTGAGCCTCACTCAGTTTCCTTGTTTATTAAAAAGAAATAATATCCTACAAGGAATAAAAGACAATATGCAAAGCACACGGTACAGAGGCAAAGTACCTGACACCCAGTAAAGGTTCAGTATATAAATATTTTTCCCATAAAAACTGCAAGTTTATATATTAGACAAAAATATTTAAAGCATGGGTCCCTGAGGGCAGAGCGGTGTAAAATTTAAAAAGGATTCTCTGGTGGTGAAAACGTGGGAGCACAGCTCCTCGGCTCTGACTAGCGTTGGTTACTAACACCATCAGAATGAAACCTCCACTAAGCTCATCTCCATTTCGTAGCTACCAGGCAACATTCTTTTGAGCTCTTTCACACCTGGTATAACATACCTTTTCCTCCCGTACCTCCATAGCTGACATTACTCCCGCTCCTGAAGGCAGAGGTGGAGCCGAGCACTGTGTCTGGGAAGGGAGAAACTGACAGCCTGCTTTGCTGTGATCCTTGCCCAAGGGCCTGCCTTGTGAGTGGTGGCATCAATGCTGCTTTTGTTCCACCTTCAGTGGCTGGCCCACCGTTGAACTCAGAGGGGCTGGCTGTTCAGGGCAACCTGGGCCCACCAAGGACAGACAGCACCAACCAGAGCCAAGAGTTCACTCAGCTCCCACGATCTGGCACGGGAGTTCTCCCCACTGGGGAACCAGTCTCAGGCCACATTGAGTCCCCTTTTGGCATCCTAATTCATTCCAGATTTCAGGAAGGTAAGTTGGAGGTTTGAAAGGTGATATCGCTGCTGAAAAGGGCAGAACCATCAGCATAGAACCAATATACCCTTGCTGATTATAAGACCCAATAATTGCCTTGTACTCATGCAAGTGAATTGTCCTTCCCTCATTCGTCAGGTATTAATTGAGTTCCTACTAAGTATTCTGCTTAATGTTAGGGACATGTAGATGAAAAAATGGCAACCCTGTCCTTAGAATCTGGTAGACTGCTGGAAATATTGTCACCTGCTGAGGCACATACAGCATAATCTTCACTGACAGTGCAAAGCCTGCTTTGGATACTCTGTCTTTGTCTCTCTCTCTCTCTCTGTCCCTCCCCTACTCATGTTTTCTCTCTCTCTCTCTCTCTCTCTCTCAAAAATAAATAAACATTTAACTTTTTAAATGTTTATTTATTTTTGAGAGACATAGAGACAGAGCGTGAGCAGGGGAAGGGCAGAGAGAGAGAGAGAGAGATACAGAATCTGAAGCAGGCTCCAGGCTCTGATGAGCTGTCAGCACAGAGCCCGATGTGGGGCTTCAACTCACAGACTGTGAGATCACAACCTGAGCTGAAGTCGGCCGCTTAACTGACTGAGCCACCCAGGTGCCCCTAAATAAACACTTAAAAGAATTAATAGACACCTAGAGAAAAGGAAATAGAGCCTGAATAAGGGGCTAATAATTTATCAAGGGGCTAATAATTTATCAAGCATTTATTCTGTGCCATTCACTGTGCTAAGCCCTTGGCATAGATCACCTCATTAAAACACAACTTTATGTAAAACTATTCTGATGGTCTGATTATCTTCCTGCCTCTCCAGGGAAGGCCATGCAAAGGACATGGCATCTGAGGGTCTTAAAACAAGAATAGGGGTTTCCCACCTGCACAAGGTGAGTCGATCATTCCAGGTAGAGAAAACAAAATGGTCTGTTGGGAGGCCTGCAGATTACCCGGTACATGTGATATAGAGAGGGTATGCTGGGTGAGGATACTGACTGCAGTAAAGTGAGAAATAAATGAGATAAGCCTTCAAGTATGGATGACTCTTAGCAGAGCTAAGATGTGGAGGAAGGAGACTCAGTACTGTAGTGCTGTGGGTAGAAAGAGGGATGACAATGAAGGTTGACTGCCTTTTGAGATGGAAAGCTGACACAGGGAGGCTTGAGACGGGGCACAGAGATGGAAAAACTAGAAACACAGACCAGAAAGAATAATTGATGGAGACAGGTCTTCACCATCCCCAGCTTGGAAGAAAGATGAAAAGAGACCTAAAGATGTAAGTTCGTAAGAATAGATGTTGCAAGAATAGGGGACCCACGTAGGAAGAGGCAGAAGGAAAAGATGAGATCTTGAGAGTTATACCAGTCTGATGCCCATTCTGTCTTTGAGATCAAAGACAAGTCTTCTGGGAGCTGCCTGGGTGGCTCAATCAGTGAAGCGTCCAACTTCAGCTCAAGTCATAAGCTCACGCTTTGTGGGTTCGAGCCCCACATCAAGCTCTGTGCTGACGGCCCAGAGACTGGACCCTACTTTAGATTCTGTGTCCCCCTCTCTCTCTGCCCCTCCCCCACTTGTTCTCTGTCTCTCAAAAATAAATAAATGTTAAAAAATAATTAAAAATGGACAGGTCTTCTGAGGAGAGTGAAAGGTGAAGAAATATTTTAGGACCTTGACAAAAGGGGTGAAGGTTTGGAATCACTATTGAGGGCAATTGTGAGGTGCTGATGATGTCCCTTTGGATCCTGGGGAGAGAGTGTTCAAAAGAGGGAGAAGAGAGTAAAAGCGAGGGCATGTGAGAAACAGGGCATGTGGGAATGGTTGATAGGAATGGAGAGAAGACTTGCCAGGTGGCTTCAGGGTCTACCTTTAGAATTCTTCAACCAGGGAGTGGACTTATTCCATGATGCTTCAGGGCACTGCACCAGGTCCAACAAGTGGTCATTACTGGGAGGCAGGTTCTAACCCCCAACATAGACACATACAAGCAACGCTAGCCAACAAGGGGATAATCTGCCTTGCGAAAGGTTTCAAAGATGTCGTGCAGGCAGTTTAGTGAGCTAAACTTACGAAAGCTCATTACGGGTCTGAAGAAGACCTTTAGCTAGGGTGACTAGGGAAGACCTTTGGTTCTTATCTACTTCGGGGTCCTTTCACAAAGTGTTTAGTGCATCTTCCATGTCAAATCACCTTCCTTTCATTTGCTGCCTGCATGGGGAATGGCTGCTTTCTTCTTGGGGATCTATTGGTCCGTCTCAGTGGTTCTCCACCAGGAGTGATTCTGGCCCTCGGAGGGCATTCGACAATGTCCAGAGACATTTTTGATTGTCATGACTAGCGAGGGGGGGCTGCTGGCGTCTGGTGGGTAGAGGGCAGGGATGCTGCTCAACCACTACAATGCTCAGGACAGCCCCCACGCCAAAGGATTTTCCAGCTCAAAATGTCAGTAATGCTGCAGTTGAGGAATCCTGGTCTGTCTTTAAGTGTTTCTTCTAAATCAGCTGCTATCAACACATTCTGTAAAACCCATGATGTCTACCTCAATTTTCCGATTTGAGATTGTAGCATGGTTGAGTGCCTGCCGATGTTAACTACACGCCTCACCCATCCTTTCCTTCATGCCATAGCAGTAAGAAGGGCATTTTTGACTCTCTTTGGCAGGAAAAGTCCCTTCTTGGTCGGGGTCCAAACAGAACCACATCTCTCCCAAGATAAAGACAGGGATGCCATGACTTTCAAAGTCGCAGCATCAGAGATCTCCCAACTGCAGCAGCTCTAGCCCAAAGTCCTCCCAACAGATGGAGGACGAGTTACAAATACAACTATGTGGTGCCATTTGTTTGATTTTGAGTAAGAGCTCGTGGCATCTTTGAAAGACTGGGTGTGAGAGCTCAGCCATGAAGGTCCCCTGCAGCCTTTTCAAGCCAGCACAAAATCAAGACAGTGGTACTAGTGCCCATGTGACTTCAGCACCGACGCACACTGAGAAAATAGCACCCGACTAGGTTATGGCCAATCTTCTGACCCTCCGAGAGATCCCACACAACTCATGCTAAATGTCCTTGTACCTCTGAATCCCAGATCAGGCTGAGGTTTTCAGGGAATTAGATCATAAGTTACCCCTTGGTGGTTTCCAGATCTTCTACCCCCTGAAGAATCCTAGGACATTATCCTTTAAGGACCCACTCTGGGTAACCTGCCGCAATAGAAATAACCCAGGGCTGAGATTTCTGTTTTCATCCCTTACATTTTACAGGCTAAGTGGCCTCAGGAAAATCATTCAAAATCCTAGAAAGTAGATTTTTTTCATCTCTAAAATGAAGACATCTACATTCCCATTTCTGGAAATAACTGAGAAAATACTCCTAAAAATCTTCAGACCAGATTTTATGTACAAAGTTATTATTGCTTCATTATTTAACATGAGATATCATTATAAAACATTCATTATGACATATCCACAGAATAACATGTTATGTACCCATGAAAAAATAATGTTCATAGAGTTTTATTGACTAAGAAAATGTTTGTTCTCTGATTTCAAGAAGCAGCAAGATACACACACACACACACACACACACACACACACCTATATCCATTTAATAGTATCTCAGTTATATAAAACATATGTAGAAAAGAGTCTAGGAGGAAACCAAAGTATTAACAAAAGTTTATACTTAGGTTTGTGTTAGGATATACATAATATTTTATTTATTTTTTTCAGATGTCTATCTATTTTGAGAGAAGAGAGCATGCATGCACACATGAGCTGGGGAGTGACAGAAAGACAGAGAGAGAGAGAGAGAAAGAGAGAGAGAGAGAGGGAAAATTCCAAGCAGTCACCGTGCTATCAGTGCAGAGCCTAAGGTGGGGCTCAATCTCACGAACCACGAGATCATGACCCAAGCCAAAATCAAAAGTCAAACACTTTACCAACTGAGCCACCCAGGTGCCCCCACATGTAACGTTTTAAATGAAATAATTTAACACTAGAATATACAACAGATTTTCCCCCTTTAAACAAGGAGCATACAACACTAAAGTTTGAGAAACATTGGTTTAGAGCTCTGAACAGAACTGGGGCTGGAGATGAAAAATTTTGGAGTCATGGGTATTTCAGTGGAGGTCACTTCATGAATAAGATCATCTAGGATGAGTCTGTAGCTTAAGAAACAAGAGTCAAGGACTGAATCCTGGGAAACCACAACAGGTATGGAATGAACGAGGAAACCAAGCCAGAGAAGGGACTAAGCTTATGACAGTAACCAATATGAGATAATAATAATCTAGTTGGATTAAAACCATGGCATTGAGAAGAGAGGAGGACTGATAAAACTGAAAATTCAGAATTTAATAGTCTCACATTGTATGTAAGAGATAAGAGTATTAGGAAAGCCAATGATTACTTGTAGATATCTAGCTTGGAAGATGGAAGAACGCTGATATCAAAGGCAGAGGATGAGATAATTTGAAAGGAAAGCATAGATGGTAGACGAGGAGGCGTCCTGTATGGATTGTGTTTGAGATTTCCTTTTAAGAGACCCTCTAGCTGCAGCACCTGGGGAATCTGCCACAGCACACAAGCCGGCATCACACTTCCCAGGCAGCTCAAACCAGTGACTAAGCACAGAAGGAGTAATAGAAGCAAGCCTTTCTGTCCTGTGTTGCCTCTTCTGATAGGTAGTCATTGCTCCGAGGCTCCCCTCTCGGCTGGCCAGACTCTCAGAGCGGCACTGCGGTCTGATGCTTCTCCTTCTCAATCCTCCTCCCCACCCCACCCCCCTTATCTCAGATGCCAGGCCTGCATCACAGTCTGAAACCTCTCCCTGCCTGCTTCAGCCTTTCCCTTTTTTTATCCAGCGACATTACCCACAATAAATCTCTTGTACTTTTCACTCCTATCATAGCATCTGCTCCCTGAGGACTGGAACTGATACAGGTGGCGTGTCAACATACCCAGATGGAATTATGTGGGAGGGAAAATTGTGTGGGTCTTGAAGACAATCAGGATTGAGGGATAACTGAATAACAAGGGCCTCCCCAACGACATACTCCAGGAAGAATGGAGGACCAAGGTTTGAGCCTTATGTGACGCTCATAATTGGGAGAGGTACAGGTGAAAGAGAACTCAGTATAGGAGGGGAAATAGTATTGAAAAATAGAAGGAAAACCAGGAAAGTACAAGATCAAAGAAACCATGAAGGAAACGAGGAAGCAGGGAAATTGGGATAATGAAAAGTAAGAGTGTGTGTGTTTGTGTGTCTTTAGGAACATCTGACTACTTCTGGAAGAGCTCTTTAAAGATGCTAAAGAGAAAAAACAACCACTCTGGGGATTAAAATCCTGGAGGCAGTGGGAAGAAAAAAGCTAATAAGCCCAGGTCAAGGGGTTAGGTAGGTTTCAATAGGAAGGGAGAAATCTCTTCTCCAGAACTTGGAGGGAAGAAAGAGAACATGGCTGGAATGACAGAGATGGATGAGAATAATGGGTGAGGATGAGGAATTGCATCCTTGGTGTGTCTTACAATTATGACAATGACAAGAACAAGCTCTGAGATTAAAGGAACGAGTTGGGGAAAATGTTTAAAGAGAAGGGACGAGACCAGGAATCACTGGTGTTCACACTAAGTGGTCCCTTAAGAAATGTAATGGGGTGAAGGAAATTCTTGCCTTAAATGCGTGAAGTTGGATCTCTGTAAAAGCACTCGTCTAAAGGACTGTGAGTCTGATTGGCAAGAAAGGACAGTTGAATACTGACATTTCTCTTACAGTCTGAATTTTCCCAGCTCAGACATAACCCGAGTGTTCAGAGAATTTAGACTGGCATGCAGTCTACTGTTGTAATCATCAATACTCAGAAAAAGAGCAGGTGCGTAGCTAGTTCCCTATTTGCTTTGTTTGGGTGTCACAACAATGGATGATAGAGATGATAAGAATGACTGACCATCACCATGCTCAATGGTAGAGCTGCTATGATGAGAGAAAAAAGTGTTGGTGCTCTTGAGCAAAAACTCTGTATTACCAAAGTCTGGATTTGGACAGTATTTAAGCTTTATAGCTCTATCCTGTACCCCCCCAATTATTATAGCTATAAAGGAAAACTTTATTATTGACATTCCTACAGGAAAAAAATAAATCCCTATTACTAAATATGAAAGCACCTGGCTCTCAAGTATTTTTCCTAACAGAATAATTATTTCAATAACTGAGAACTATTATTTCAGTAACTGAGAATAGCTGTTCAATAATAATGTCTGCAAACTGGTGGTATCTTAGGAACATGACTGTACATTTAGACCAGAGTGCAGTGCAGTAGACTGAAATCACCTGAAAGGCAGAATCCACGGCAACTGTCATTGGTATTGGCCACACGTGGCTCCAGGATTCAGTTCACGGAAGGCCCTTCCACTCACTGGTCTTACGAAGAGAAAACCATCAGGAAGCAAAGAAATGAGCCAGGCCTGTCAGTTTCTCTGGTGTGCACAGGTGATACGTATGTGTGACTTCTGCTTGCTAATCGCCTCCAAAGTTCTGCAACAAGAGAAAGTGCTTTATTCTTCTGACTTTGAAGCACAACTTGGAGACACCTCGATAAGGTCTACTGATAGGCCAGCTTTTGCCTCATAGTGAGCTACGCAGGTGCTGCCTGTTGGCTTCCAAGCCTGTTTTATTCCAAGGCTGGCAAAGTTTGCAGGCCTGTCATGTGAAGAGATTTATGATACCTTCTGATTTCACCCAGCTCCAAATCACTATATGAATAATCTTTCTCATAGCGTGCTAGTAATTCTATGAGCAGTCTTAGCCAAAGTCAACGGAATGAGCAAGCTTGAGGAAATAATTTTTTTCCTTTTTAAGAAATCATTTTGCTGACGTTTTACAAACCTCATAAAAATTAAGGGTTCGTTTGAATTTGGGAGAAAGACTCATTTTATCAAAACTCATTTGCCAAAAATATTTAAATGAGCACATGCTGGATGTAAAAGCGCCAACAAAATGGTATCAATTATACATTCTCAACCTTCCAGACTCTCCAGAGCCCTTAAAATGCAGCGTTTTTCTACAGGTGTTAATGGGATCCCGCAAAGAGGAAGGCGATTTCAGGTAGGGTTGTGACAGAGTGGCTTGCGGGGTGGGTGCTGTGTAACCCTCAGAGGACTCCTGACCACAGGCCCATTCAGAGCCAACAATGGCGCTCGTTGTTATAAGCAAGTGTCAGTCACGAAAAGAGCTGCTCTTACGCGGCGGAGCCCAGGTTTCCATATTCCCAACATGGCCAGAGGTTTCATTCCTCGAGAATGTGTTTATTCAGCCTAGTAAAAACATTAAAAAGGGGAATAAATCTCTGCCGACCCCAAAATGCTTTTCGCCACAGCTGTAAACCATAAAACATTTAGAAAGGTAAGCAGGACTGAAGATAATATGGCTCCCCCAAGCAGCATGGACCTGGAGGTGGCCCTTGCAAAGATAGCTGCAGCGCACAGAGCTTCCCCGCAAAATCATTAAGAGAGGGACAGGTTCTAGAAGGTGTTAAATTATTGGTAGTAGGGTTGTTGGGTTTTTTTTTCAGGTTGGGGGAGGGGGGAGGCAATAATAAAAACCATGTGCTCAGCAGCCTGCTTGGCCATATAAAATAGAGAGGCCTGTGACTTTAAGTGTTGTAAAAGGGGTTAATTGTCGATTTCTGAATGTGGCAAGTTTATTGATCTTGTTAACAGCAATGGAGCATGTGCCGTTGGTTACCATGGCGGGAAAGAAAAACAGCCTTCTATCCTGTTATTCCATGGACACCCTTCCTGGTCTTGGAGCCCAAGTGAAGGAGCATATGGCCAAGTGCAGCATGAAAATGGCTTCTTTCCCCTTGTCCAAATCCGTAGCCATCCTTGAGGTTCTAGGTCCTCATTACAGCTACCTTTTACTACATTATATTTACCTTTCACACAAAATATATTATTTATCTGTATGACAACCCCACACAGTGGCGAGGGATTATATAGTCATTTTACAGATAAGGCAACAGAAGTTCAGAGAGGTTAAGAAAGTTATTCAGTGTCACAGAGCTATTAAGCAAGGACCCAAACCTAGGTCTTCATATTCCAAGTCTAGTGCTTTTCCACTAGTTATCCACATAGTTTGTTCATGTATTAATTCAGTTGGAATTTCTTGAGTACCCCCTGAGTGCCAGGCACTGGTCTAGGTGCTGGGGACAGAGCAATGGATGAAAGTGACAGCATCTCCACCATTGCAGGGTCTGTGTCTTAGAGGGCATTACCCTAGTTTCACCTACTCTCTTCTTAACTATTTTCACATGCAAAGACTGCATCCGCAATTTGGTATTTTATTTTGCTCTTGAGTATTGTCCTGTTGTTATGTCATGCATATGTTTTCCCTTTGGCTCCCCGGACTAGACAATAAGCCGCATGAAGGCAGGGCTGCTTTCCAATGCTTCTCTTCTTTACACTCCATCCAGCCCAACCTATTAGGTAAAATGCACCAGACTTTTTCTCTGCTGCGGAAACTCCTTGTTACTCATCTTAAGATCATTTAGGACTTTATTTAGAGCTTGACTCTTGCAGCTTTAATTATTAAGTGCTATGCTAAATGTTATACTTACACTGTCTCAGTAATGCTGAAACTACCCAACTAGAAGTCCCATTTTACAGTTGAGGAAGATGTGGCTTATGGCAGTTAAGAAACTTGCTCAGGTTCTCATAGTCAATAAAAAGCAGAGCTGGGATTCAGACATGGTCTGACTCAAAAGTCCCATTTCTTTCCACCAGGTACTTGGAACTGAGGAGTAAGGGAATCTGCCCCCCTGAAACACATACAGAATATCAAAAGTCCCTGTTATCTTATATGCAGGATAAATGGGGTGAATTTAACAACTTGGGTCTCTTTAAGTCTACTAGCCATTCTAACAATGATTTCATCCAATCATTTAGACCTTCATTGCAAAGATCATTGTGTATCGTGGCTCCCTGCTCCACCCTCCTTTTTATTATCCTTTTAATTTTTTTTAATGTTAATTTTTTTTGAGAGAGAGACAGAGCATGAGCAGGGGAGGGGAAGAATGAGAGGGAGACACAGAATCTGAAGCAGGTTGCAGGCTCTGAGCTGTCAGCACAGAGTCCAACATGGGCTCGAACTCATGAACTGTGAGATCATGACCTGAGCTGAAGTTAGATGCTTAACCAACTGAGCCACCCAGGTGCCCCTTGTGATCCTTTTAAAATGGCATCTGTCTTAGTTCAAGTGCTATGACATAATGTTATAGAGTGGGTGACTTAGACCACAGAAGTTTATTTCTTATGGTCTAGAGGCTGAAAGTCTAAGATCAGGGTCAGGCTCTGGGTAAGGGCCCTCTTCCTGGTTATACCTTCATGTGGCCTTTTTGGTATGTGCACACAAAGAGGGATATCTCTTGTCTCCTCCTCTTTGTGCAAGGGTGCTACCCTGCCCTACCTCATGACCTAATCTAGCCTTAATTACCTATGCAAAGCACTACCTTTTAATACCATCCCATTGGGGGTTAGGATTGCAACATATGAATTTTGGGTGGATCCAAACGTGCAGTCCATAACAGCATGGTTTTTTGTGTCTTTTTTTTTTTTTTTCAATAAAGCAAGTTGCAAAGGAATCCCTACGTTCTTAGAAAAATCATAAATCAGAGACCGGCTTACGTCAGGAGGCAGATGGGAGGTTCATACCTGCTTGTGATAACTGGCTTATTGAAAACATTAGTATTAGTGCAATGGATTTGGTCTAACCACTATACACAGTACATTAGCAGTTGGTATCCATTCTGAAAAATGATGGTGGGCCAGGGCCAGAGCGTGGGTCAACTGCTGAAAAACAGAACCCAGCTGGCGCCACAGGGGTCCTGGAAGCTAGGTAGAGGCTGAGCCTTCCTTTTCAGTTTTGATGGCATACTTTCCACTTTAAGTAATGTAGTCTAATCTTCATTTAGATTCTTCAATCTACACAGAAATGTATTTATTATTGTCCTGTGATAAGCTGTAATGGTGATGTTAAGCAGCGCTCAGTTTCAGAGTCTGGATGTAAAGACACAAAAATGTAGTGAGGAGAGCCCCGCAGCATGACAGAGTTTATTAGAATGAAAAAGAGAAGGGAAGGGAAGGGAAGAAAAGGAGAGGAGGAGGGAGGGAGGAAAGAAGGAAGGAAGAAAAGAAAAAGAAAGGAAGGAAGGAAGAGATGGACAGAGGGAGGAGGAAGGAAGGAAGGAAAGAAGGTAGGAAGGAAGGGAGGGAGGAAGGAAGGAAAGAAAGGAAGGAAGGAAAGAAAGAAAGGAAGGAAGGAAGGAAGAAGGAAGGAAGGAAGAAAGAGAAAGAAAGAAAGAAAGAAAGAAAGAAAGAAAGAAAGAAAGAAAGAAAGAAAGAAAGAAAGAAAGAAAGAAAGAAAGAAAAAGAAAGAAATTGAAAGAAAGCAATCGAGCCTACTCCTTTTGGAACCTTTATCAATCAGTGTGTCAACAAGCAACTGATAGTTGCTGATTGTGATGAATTGGATAACAAATGAGTTACATTTGTAATGAAATTTCGTTTGGTTTCTGCAAGTGGATAATGACTCAACTGGTGAGTCAAGTTAGAGAGTGGCAGGCTAGCACTGGGTCTCCTGTGAACACTTGTGATTACTGAAGGGAAGGCTACTGCTTTTACTGGGACTTGCTTGGAAGAGGGATACCTTGCTTGGAAGAGGGATACCTTGCATTTTTGAGAGTTGTGGTTTTGAGATTACATGATTTAAAATTTGTATGCCAGACTTAAAATCCATAATCTTTTTCATATAAGCACAAGTCAATTCTATCTCCTTAATCAAAAGAACGTGCCAGCAATTATCGCTTCCCAATATTGTTGAGCATGAGGCAATGTAAGGAATGATCCGGAAAGGAGTGCTCTGTTGGTATTACACATTCTCATAAAGGGATCATGGGCACATACTGTTTTGTATGTCCAGTGCACCTTCTCTTCCTTTGGAGGAGATACTTCTCTTCTTGCTAACTATGATGATTCTTATAGGAGTGCCCGGCAGAGTCCTTCACACTCAGACCACAGAGACCAGTCTAAGGATGAGCAGTGACACGAGCCAAGCTGGCCTTAAGCCGTCCACAAAACCTTTCTAATACGGAGTTGACAAAAGAGCTGTCTTGTGTTTCTAGATATGTAATTGCAGTATAAAAATCCAGAACTGCCTATGGCCATAAAACAAAAAAGCTGAGATGAGAGAAAGACAAGATTATCCGATTCTTTAGAGCCATTCTTCCCTGAGCTAACTCCACCCCCACTTTTCGCAGGCATTGGCTAGTGAGCCAATAAACGTTTCTTTATTGCCTAAGCTAGATCAAGTTGGGACTCTATCATTTGCAACCAAGAGTCCTGAGTGATACGAATGATCAGAAATCAGGTCCACAAAAATGTGATCCTTAGTTATCTGATAATTAGGAAAAGCATTCAAGCAAGTTTACATTAAAGAAAATAGGGAGGGGGCACCTAGGTGGCTCAGTCATTTGAGCTTCTGACTTTGGCTCAGGTCATGACCTTGCTGCTTGTAGGTTCAAGCTCCACGTCGGGCTCTGTGCTGACAGCTTGGAGCCTGGAGCCTGCGTCTCTGTCTCCTCTCTCTCCCTCCCCCAGTCACTCTCTCTCTCTCTCTCTCTCTTCTCTGTCTCTCTCTCAAAAATAAACATCGAATAATTTTTAATTAAAAGAAAATAAGGAGAATGTGTATGCCAAAGACAGTATGCTTCAAGACATTAAGGACTAGTTTGATATCTTTGCAAAGAAATACAGACTACAGAATACACATCTTATGAGAAAACCAATCTCTACAATGTTTTCTGCAGAAGTGAAAGAACAGGGCTTAAAAACGATAAATCTCCTTTGTTCTGAACATAGGTTTTCAAGAACATGTTTCACTATGTTTTGGGATATGTTTTCATTGTGACTAAAGGCTATTGTTGGTATTTTTGGGAAGATTACTCCAAAAGTGATTAAAATGATGGTACTCAAGATTATGGTACATTTAATCTTTGGTACACGATTTTGTTTCCCTATTTAGTGGTTACCATTTTAGCTAGCCTTGATAATATTAGCCAAATAAACAAACTAGTAGGTTCGGAAGGGTCAGTATGGACAAGCTCTATTGAGTGTCATTGATAGAGAATAAACAGGCTGGAATGTACACATCAAACCCATTTTCCATCTTCTTTGCAAGTGTCAACTATATCTGGGGTACATTTCTATGTCTCTATCTGTACTTTCCATAAACGAGGAAAGAATATGTGAAAATCTGGCCACAACTTATAATTTTTGAAGGCAGGAAAATATTTGATATTCCCAGTGGAACAAGGGAAATACAACAAGTCTTCTGTACATTAAAAAAAAATGCCTCTTGTGTTCTTAGTGTCCAGATCAATTGCATTTATTCTAAGTTGAGGGATGTCTCACAACTCCTTCAAGGAACACCCACAGTGGGTCATGACAGGCCTTGGGGAGAAACGTAATTGTGTTCGTAAGTGTCTATTAAAAAGCAGAGGATCTCAGAAGTCACATTTGGGTGAACTTTAGTTGATTCATTGAAACATTAATCATGTCAGATATCTCATGAACCCTAAGCCGCCTTAGTAAAAACTCTCTGATGCTCTGTTTGGTCAGTACCTAAGTACCTCTGATTGTTGTTGAATGTACATAGAGCAACAATTAACAATGAACAAGTAAACATGTCGGGATATGATATCATCAGAGTGCAAGGAAATGACCCAAAAGCTCAATGTTCTAGAATTAAGTGTTTTCCAAGAGGAAATCAGTTTCTACCCCATGTGGCCATTGTTACAGACTGGAATCTGGATTTTGTTTGCACTTGATTACACAGAGGAAGAAAGAAAAAAAATGTGTTGTTCTGGTGAGAAGCAAACGCTGAGATAGTTTACTTCAGTGAAAATCAATGTGAAGGCTTCCTCCCAGTCCTAGAAAAGGATGAGGAAGTAGGGGAAGGGATACTACTTAGCATCAATATCATTAAAGTTCCCTCTTTTTCCCTGGCAGACACCCTTTCTCCGGTTTTACAGCTTAGAGAGCTCAGCTCTATCCAAAGACTCTAACTTCACTTTTCACACTTAGATGGACCTATTGTAATAACGGCCTTTTGTATTAATTGAAATAATCTTCAGAGCAGTCCTAATAGTTTCATATATTTGTCACCATCCCTGTGTGAGACTCGGAAAAATTAAATATGTTGCCAGAGATCCTGTAGACGGTTAGAGGCAGCTAGGATTTGAATACCAGTCTGGCTGGGTCTAAAGCCCACATTTTAACCATTAAATCCATTGCAGCATGCAATTCACTGCCACATATGCAAATCTGCTGCTTCTGACCCATGCATGCTTTTTTTTTTTAAGCGATTAAAGACGAACTTCCTCCATACCCCAGGCAGTTATGCTGTAGCCTAGTGGTGTTCGTATGGGAAAGGTCTGTATACTCCTGTGTAGCACAGATTGGGCCCAGCCACAGAACGAAACCAGTGACTGTCTTTCTTTCCCATTTACATTAACACACCTAATTGGCTGACCAGAGACCATAATACTTAAGGTTGTGGACTACAGGCTAGGATTATACGATACTACAGTTATGACTATAAACCCTTTTTAATTTATCAAAACCCATCGTAGTAGTAATCACATTTTGTCGGTTGGGGTCACCGCTGTGGAGAAGAAGGAAATGGCACACTTTGGTCCCCTTATATCCTGGGATCCCAAAGATCATTCTGTCAGCCTGCTGGTTGTCAGTCCGTGTTTTAGTATTCCAGGACCCATTTCTCCGTCTGGGCCAGCAGGGCCATGGAAACACTCTCGTGTACCTCCTTTCCACACAAAACGCCTATGTGGTTTTCTTCCTTCTGACCTCCAGCCGCTGAGCACCATAATATTCTCTCCTCTCCTCCTCCCCCTTTCCCTGTCCTTGTCTCCCTCTCTCTCTCTTTTCATCATTCTATTCCCAGAATAAGGTGTAGCATTAAGGATGCCTTGTATCCTGGAATCAGTCACGCCCATATCCTCGCAGCAAGTGGTGTCTCTGAACAGAGACTACTGGTTGGAGGGAAGAGTCAGTGGCTAGATGCAGACTTGAACCATTTAGTCACTTCAAGGCTCATCAAAGTTATTGAATTTAGTAAACGAATAATCATTTTCATCTGTTTTTCTCCCCATTCACATTACTTACTCATACAGTTTTGAGTGCATTTCTATGGAGGATTGGATATTTAGCCATACTTTTAAGGTTGAAATTTAATTCTCTCTTCCCTCCCTTCCATCCTTCCTCCCTCCATCCCTCCCTCTCTTCTTAATTGCAGATATCCTTTAGACAAGCAAAAAAAAAAAACAAACAAGTGAACTTCACTGAGACTTGAAACAGTTCCTGTCTGAGTGGGTGACTCTCCACAGGTGAACTTCAGGTGGAGTCAAATGTGTTCTCAGAAGGGCTCCATGTTACCTGATGGCAGGAGCACCGGGCTGGGGGTCGGGAGCCCTGGCTTTAGCCCTGGGCTTCCCTTTCAGATTTCAGAATTCTGAGCAAATCGCTTGGCCTCTTTGAACCTAGTTTTGTCATCTATAAATAGGGAAATGGAGACTAGCGAGTGATTGTCAAAGTGTTCGTAGAAGCCCTCAAATACTCACAGAGGTGCCTCAGGGTCTGTCCCAAAAGAGGTGTTGTGGTAGAGAAGAGGAGGTTGTACAGAACAGGCAGGGCTCATCTCCCCATCCCTGCTTCAACCAGAATAAGTGTTCTTGTTAAATGATTTTTTTTAGTGTTTATTTATTTTTGAGAGAGAGCGAGACAGAGTGACAGTGGGGGAGGGGCGGAGAGAGAGGGAGACACAGACTCCGAAGCAGACTCCAGGCTCTGAGCTGTCAGCACAGAGCCCGACACGGGGCTCAAACTCAGGAGTGGTGAGATCATGACCTGAGCCGAAGTCAGACATTAACCAACTGAGCCACCCAGGCGCCCCAAATGATTTTTAACTCTACCACACTTTTGAGCTCCTGCTAGAAAATCTGTTCTAAAAGAGCACAAAAACGACTGGACTAGGTTATCTTCAAGGTGCTTTTGGCATGTCTGATTTCAACATATAAATTATCTGTCTATGACCTTCATTTACAGAAAGAATGGGGACTTTCTTTTTCTCATGTGCTTGTTGCTCTAAGAACAAATTTCTTGTCAAAAGGATAATCTCCTCTTCATCCTGCTTCCTACCTGGCTCAACACAGCACAGAACGCACAAGCTAGATCCGTTATCCCCTTGGGAGTATCTTCCATTTAAACACATCTGTCAATAGTGGGGCTTAAGAAAGGCATGATATGTTTTCACAGTTGCCACACAGGGCCAACTGTTTTGGTAAGGGTGACCACGTAGGACAGCTTTGTGCTCTTGAGCCGTCCTCTGTTAGATGAGAAGTCATAAGCCTTAATCAAAGCAAAGCCCAGGTTGTTCGTCCACTGTGAAAGAGGCATTTTTATAGTCCTGCTGACATTTCCTATATTATATTCATAATGCGATTTGAGAAGGTGAATTTGTGATGGACAAGTGGGATGAGTCTCTCTCTCTCTCTCTCTCTCTCTCTCTCTCTCTCTCTCTCTCTCTGTTTTAGCCACAGCCCTTTGTAGGGTTTGTTTTTCCTTCTGTCCCAAGACGTATGACCTAATGGGTTGCTCAAAATGTCCATGCTGCTTCTGGCTCTGGAGGTAGCTTGGCTCCAACAACAGAGGGCATTTAGCAGACTCTCGTGTTTTAGAGCAGAAAAGACTTGAGAAGGCATGTCATCTGGTGTTTTGCAAGATGCTTTTTAATTTTTTAAGCAGCATACTTTCCCCCTAAAACAGATGTGATGCAAAACCTGTTTATAAAATAGATAAAAGAAAAGGGGTAAATAGGAGATTTTTACCAAACTACATTTCCCTTGCCGTTCGCCCTCACACACACTCAGCAACATCTAAGCACTCGTGGGGAGCCCTTGAAGTCCTAGAGGTGATTATAACTCCACGGCATAGTCCCTGCCATGAACCCCTCTTTTTGTTAATCAGGAAATGGAGACACTGTGAGTTTAAGTGACTTGGCTAAGACCCCACAGCTAGCAATGTCAGTACCAGATTTCTGCTTCCAGTTTAACATCCCCCCTCCTATCTGCCCTCCATACCCACCCCGCCTCTAATTCACTGTGCCACCTCACCTTTTAACACTGGGAAAGAGCAGAATGAACAATTATGTACCAGGTGGTGTGGTTGATACTTTTCTCTCTGTCTTTAATTCTTAGAGCAACTTTACGAGGAGGGCAGTATTAATATTATCATTTTATAGATGGAGGACATGGACAAAGAGAGGTTAAGTAACTCGTCCAATGAAACTCAGCTAGAAGTGGCTGATCTTGACTGAAAGCTCGTTTTATCTGATTTTAAAACCTGTTCCTACTATACCACAGGATAAAGAATGCAAACTAATATCTGTCATGAATAAAGCCCTGTCTTAATATGACAGGCTCGGTTAATAAAGCCTGACTCATATTTCATGAGATACTTTGTAGCTCTTATTAAATAATTACTATAGAGTACCTTTCTCCAAAGTTTCTGTGTCTATTGTGAGGGTGTGTTCCCAAACTTCAACCAATAACACCGCTTCTTTAGGGACCAGTCCCTGTCACTCCTCCACTTCATGCCATCCAGAAACTGGGGCTTCTAGAGCTTCTTTATTTTTATTTTTTTAACATTTATTTATTTTTGAAAGACAGAGAGAGACAGAGTACTAGTGGGGGAAGGGCAGAGAGAGAGAGGGAGACACAGAATTTGAAACAGGCTCCAGGCTCTGAGCTGTCAGCAGAGCCCGATGTGGGGCTTGAACCCCTGAACTGCGAGGTCATCACCTGAGCCGAAGTCGGATGCTTAACCGACTGAGCCACCCAGGAGCCCCTAGAGCCATGGTTTTCATGTTTGATTCATCAGGTCTTGAGTGGGCCAAGGTAAGAATGAGGACCACAAGAGAATTGACATGTAAAACCAAGAGGCTTACTCATCACATGAATTGAACAATGAAAAGAGAACCAAATAGAAATGGAAGGGCATCCTGTGATGGCATCCATCTTGGTTCTATTTCTGCCCTTCGGCTCAATGAGACACCCTTGTAACTAGATAATACAGCCCACCTTTCCCTTCTGAAGCTTTGGTTTCTAGTACTTGCAGACAAAACAGTCCCACTGAATATATCATCAATCTAGGGATCTGAGTATTCTTCAGGTGAGTGACTACCTACCTGTTGCAGTCATGCTGATTGTTTGTACAAACCGTACAATGCTACCCTAATTAGAGGCGTCGGTAGTCAACTATTTCATTCTTCTGTTTACAAAGAAACAAGTAACTCTGTAAAGGCCCTTTTTCACACAGATGAGGTACAATATCCAGAGAAAGTTGATCTCCGTTGGCCCTATTGACTCTTTCTCTTAGACTTCTCTTCGCTGGACAGAAAATGTAAAATACATATGTTCAAAATAAATAAGCTAGGAATATAAAGCTCTATTAAGTATAATAAAATGCTTGATATTTCACAGATTAATTTGAGAAGCAAAATCTGTTACGAATAACAAAAAGTAATGAATAACTGCAACAGGTAACAACATGGATGAATCCACAAACGTATCGAAAGAAAGAAGCCAAGTGCAAAGGAGTACAAATTAATATAGTTCAGTAAGTTGCTATAAAGTTCAAAAAGATGAAAAACTAAAATAAGATGAGAGAAGTCCGAAGTCAGAATAATGGTTACCCTTGGGGAATAACCACGAGGACCGTAGGGGAAGTTTCTAGGTGCTATAATGTTCTAGATCTTTGTTTATGGTAGTTACATGGGTGTGTTTACTTTGTGAAAATTCACTGAGCTCCGTGTTTATAATCTGTACTCATTTCTGTATGTATATTATACTTCAATTTTAAAAGCTTCTCTCAAAAGAGTCTGAATTACTAGAAATTAGGCAGAAAGCCTAATTCCTTTAGGTCTTGGTCTCACATTAAGTAAGTATTTAAAATCAGCATTCTTCAAGCTAGAGGGAATCTAAGAAAGAGTATCGAGTTCAGTTGTCAGATGTTTTACAGAAAGAGAGACGAAGCCAAAGAAGCGAAGCGATATGCTATAAATTTTACAGCTTATAATTGGTAGAGCCAAGATTAGTGCTTAGATCTCTTTAGCTATGTTAACAAAGATATTCCAAATAAACCTCTAAACGAATAATATGTTAAAATCAATTCACTCTGAAGTATACTTTTGTCTTGGGAACAAAAGGTTTGCAAAATAAATAAATAAAGTGAACAATACTATCCATGTTGGCGTAGAAACAATATGATAGCATTTGTAAAGATAAAATCCCTCTGCGATCCACTCTGTGAGACGGCCATCTGGTTTGGTTTTTGAGAATTTTGGCAAAATCGTATATTGCTAGAGATCTCATTCCCAGGCTGTTATTTGAAAGAAAGCCTTGATGAGGATGATGAAGATGATGATGTCAGGGATGGTGACAGTATCGATGATCTCAAGGTCAACAGTGATGGCAATAGTACAGTCTTATACTTGGGTAAGACATTAGTTTTCCGATTAGTGAAATTAGCTTCCTAATTGTTGCTATAACAAATTACCACAAACTTGATGGCTTTCCCCAGCACACATTTATTATCTTAACAGTTTGAGAGGTCGGAAGTCCAAAAGGGGTCTCACTGGGCCAAAATCAAGATTCCTTCTAGCAACTCTAAGGGAGAATCCATTTCTTGGCCATTTCTAGCTTTTAGAGGCTGTCTGCCTTCCTTGGCCTGTAGTCCGTTGCATCTTCAAAGCCAGCAATGGCCAGTAGAACCTCTCTTAACACTGCATCACACTAACACTGATTTTTCTCCCTCCTTCTTTCATATTTAAAGAATGCTTGCGATTACACTGGGCCCAGTGAATCCAAGATAATCTCTTTATTTTAAGGTCGATTGATTATTGACTTTAATTCCATCTGCAACCTTAAATTCCCCTTTGCCATGTATCCTAATGTGTTCTGGGGATTGGGACGTGACCATCTTTGGGGACTGTTATTCTGTCTACCACAGGTAGGATTGTATTTATGCATTTTTCAAAATACTGTCATATTCATATATATATATATATATTTCATGTCTGAAAGCAGTGCTTTACCTAGAACAAAGTCATTCTGTTCTGGGTATGATTATTCTCATTTTGCCAAGGGAAAAGAAAATAAACAGAGAAGTGAAATAAATTGTCTACATTTCTGCAGCTGGTTGAGGCAGAGTCCAGTGCTGGAAGCCAGATTTCCAAACCTACTCTTGGCTTCTTCAAGCTCCGTAACCTCTTGGGGCTGAGCTGCGGTGAGCAGTTTGAAGCATGGGAGGTGGGGAGGACTGGAGTTGCTGCAGTCCTAACTGCTACTTGATGAACAAATTTTTGCGAAGGACGGCATTCTTAGTCTATACATAGTTACCACCCATCTATAAGGCTTAACATCTGCCTCATTCCCTCCTCTATCAACCCTCAGTCTGGGGCATGTGCTTGTCATAGAATACTGTTTCTCTAGCTCTAGGAGAACTTTAGCCCTTTCGAATTCATTCCAGGTAATGGGTGCTGGGGGTTAGGGCAGTTATGAAATTACATGAAAGCCACTATTGACAGGACCTAAGGACATGCACTGTGGGTGAGAAGTCCAGACAGACGTGGTCAGGGAGGAAGACCCTCATTGCAAGCATTTGGACTTTAAAATTTTTTTTTAATTTTTTCAATGATTATGTATTTTTGAGAGAGAGAGAGAGAGAGAGAGAGAGAGACAGAACATGAGCAGGGGATGGGCAGAGAGAGGGGGAGATACAGAATCTGAAGCAGGCTCCAGGCTCTGAGCCGTCAGCACAGAGCCCGATGCGGGGCTCGAACTCACAGACCGTGAGATCATGACCTGAGCGGAAGTCGGACGCTCAACCAACTGAGCCACCCAGGTGCCCCTGATGTTTATTTGAGAGAGAGAGAGAGACAGAGAGAGAGAGAGAGAGAGACAGAGAGAGAGAGAGAGAGACAGAGAGAGACAGAGCATGAGGCGGGGAGGCGAAGAGAGTGAAGGAGACACAGAATCTGAAGCAGCTCCAGCTTTGAGCTGTCAGCACAGAACCCAATGTGGGACTTGAATCCACAGACTGCGAGATCATGACCTAACCTGAAGTCCGACGCTTAACTGACTGAGTCACCCAAGTGCCCCGCATTTGGGCTTTTAGATGTGATGTGCCTTGTCCAGAGACAGGTCGCCCCTGCCAGTTCATTGCCCTCAATCATGGCGTCCTCCCAAACTCCGAAATGGCGGAAGAAGGGGATCAGACGGTACAACGCAAGCAGCACAAGTCTTGCGCTCTCTCAGAGATAAACAGAAGAGGGGGTGTTCCTGACTTCTCTTAGCCTGAGATTTGTTCGTGGAGGTTTCTCAGTCTCTCTGACAGAGACTCAGATGCCCCACTTGCAGTGTTCCTCCACAGGCCAGAATTCTCAGCCGAGCAAACTGTGGCGCCGGCTAAGCACACAGACCGGCACAGCCCAGAACTAACACTTAGCTTGGCGCAGACCTGGCGTCGTCTGTCACGATGCATCACTCTCCTGTTCAGGTTTCTTCACAGTGCTCGCCCCTCCCCCATGTGTAAGAGGATAACATATCTAAGATTTCAGGATCGTTCAGCACCATAGTCCTGCGTAGTCTGGCTAGAGGGGATTGCTGTTCACGAATCTGCCCCGTGCCTTGTTCTTTCATCCCAGCCGTATGGGGGGCACGGTAAGCTTTGAAATATTGTTGCAGAGCTAAAGCAGACCCTTTCCTACGTCAGGGTTCTGTCAGCCTGAAATAATTTTCCCCTAGTAATAAATAAATCATTTCCCCCACAACTCCGAGAAATAAATATTAGGGCTATGGGTGAAATAAACTGCAGAGGAGAATTAATGTTATAAATAAAAATAATGGAATCTTACATATTTCATCATTTGTCAAGCTCTTTCCCATATATTATCCACTTCACCCAGAAATGTTTACTGGTGGGCTCCAGCGCTATCGGTATGTCAGGAAGTGAGGCGCACACGCGTCTGGAATGATGTGGGGAGGTTGCTGAGGAGGAAACCTGTAATCTCGCGGATCAGAGGGTACCTCCACCGCCGAACTCGGGCCCGTTCACAGTGCGTGCAACGAGCAACCACTCTGAGGCAGGCAGGGTATTCTGCTGCCGTCTCAAAGCTGAGAAAACTGAAGGCCGGCCAGAGTGGGGCAGAGTCTTTCCAAAGCCCCACAGATTGACATGCTAGGTCTGCCTTACATCCCAGTGATCCTTGGTTTATCGTCAGGCACCGTGCTTGGCCCATAAGAAGCCCCCTCTATAAACATGAATAGCTTCTAAGTGCTCAGTTAGTGCCGCTTGCTGTTGTGATTGTTAATGGAGCGTGAGAAGGATGGCAAAACTCACATGAGCCTCTGAACCAATCAGAGCCCACCAAAGGAACATTCTGCTCTGCAACATTTGCATTCTGACAATTGTGCAAAAGCAAAAACAAAGTGTTTATATTTTCTAGTTGGTTGTAAAAAGAGAACTATCGATGACAACAGATTAGTTGTCTGGCCTTGTATTTTAAAGTTTGCATGCAGACAGATTCTTTTTCCCTGAAATAAATTCAGTTAATACTTATTCGTAACATTTCAAGAGACACGTGCTCTTTTCACTAAAATACGTTGGGGGGGGGGGGCTTTGTTGCAAACAAGTTTAAAAACTGGAAAAAACTTTTTTTTAAGTTTTAAAAGTGTTACCACAGTAGCTACTTAAGAATTATAGATTCCACTAATTGGATTAAATTAAGTCTTTTGATTTGGTGATTTTTTTTTATGTTTAGCCCTAATATCCCCAAGTATTAATATTGATACCTTGATTTACAGTAATTGATCTCCCGTGATTTCATATCAGCTCACTTAATTTCAATAAACGAATGCTCCCAACATTCATAGTCATAAAAATAAGTCATAAAAATGAGCTGGAAGAATCTCAAAACCCCTGCTAGTACATGCCCTTAACCAGTCAATCCTGTACATATGTGAGTCATAACAAATCTGTGTTAAGGACACAGTGAGCGCTCGTGATCCACCCTCCAGGAGAAAACATCTAACTCTCTGGAGTCCAGAGTGAGTCCCGATTCAAAGTCCAGACATTCAGGAGCCTGTAATTCACCCTAGGTGGGTGCCTTCTTTGTACCTGGACCGGGGAATAGATCACTCCAGAAGACTGCCACGTCTCAAGAGACAAGTCTTTCCAGGAGCACTTGACAATCGGGCCATGTTCTTTGGGAAAACTAGTCCTTGTGTTTATTTTTACAAGCCAGATGCCTACACGTTGTGAATTCTTTTGCAGAAATAAAAGGGGCTTGGAAAAAAAAGAAGGGTTCAGGATCACAGATGGAACCATGAAAGTATCTTACAGTTTTAGTGTAGAGAGGATAGGAAGTCTCCTTTATTTTTACCTTCTGTGATGGTTCTCCATGCAAAAAGTCAGCAGGGAAAGAGTTTTAACTTATGCCCAGAGTGTATAATAAAGTCCTTAAAACTGAGATTTCAAGGGACTCTGTACCTGAGAGCATAGAGAGGGTGATAGTGCCATGAGGCGGAGAACAGGGAATCTCTGCTCACCATGATTGTGTCTCATTCCTAAGGATTCTTCAGGAGCCGTTAGTTAGGCCATTTTGATAAACACTAAGTAATACCCAGATGTAACATGTGGCATAGATTAAGAGAGGAGGGATTAACTAGTATGGTCAATAACCTATGACATGCTAATGGCATGGGAAAAGGCAGCGGTGGTTATGGAATACGTTCCTGACCATGATTGGCCATGATACTCATGTGGGCCACAGACATTTATTGAGCACTTACTAAGAGCCAGCTACTATTTTAGGAACTAAGTATCTACAGTGAAAGAAATAGGCAAAAATTCTGCTGTGTCTCTTGTGGAGTTTGCATTTTTTTTTTTTAAAGTTTCTTTATTTTGAGAGAGAGAGTGCATGTGCATGGAAGCAGGTGCGGGGCAGAAAGACAGAGACAGGGAGAGGGGGACTCCTAAGCAGGCTCTATGCTCAGCACAGAGCCTGATGTGGCGCTCGACCTCACAAACGAGATCATGACCTGAGCCGAAATCAAGAGTCAGATGCTTAACGGACTGAGCCCGGGCTCCCTGAAGCTTACATTCTTGAGGGAAAACCCAACGATGCCAGGGAGGGAATGATTGAAGAAATAGAAAGTAGATGAAGAGGTAGTGAAGTGATGTGGTGGAAGGCAGCCAGCTTATTTAGGTTGGTTAAGGAAGGCATTTCTAATAAGGCGACATTTGGGCAAAGGCTTGAATGAAGTGAGAGAGTCTATCCAAGAGAAGTACAGTGCGGACAAAAGGGTCAGTCGGTGTGAAAGGTTCTTGATGGAAGCATGCTTGGCATAATCAAGGAATAGCAAAGAATCTTAGAAATTAACTGAGTATGGCTTTAAGAGCATCTGTGATCTCTTTATCGACTCGTTGGGATCTTTCATGTGCTTGATAATTATGGCCCACCCATTAAAAGCTGGTGCCCATTGATAAACATGGCACCTCCATGTCCAGGCAATGAGGAAAAGAAGGCCCTGTTCTCAAGAAGCACCGAACAGGGCTGGGGAGCGGTTTGGGGAGCATGGAAGACTGAGGCATAAACAGCTCACCTCCTACAAGTAGCTGAATCCTGACCTCCCCCTTTCTCCTGTTTGTTTTCACAGCTCCATTAGCAGCGCCACAAGAAGGCGTGTGAAAAGTGTGGAATCAGATCTGTTTGTTCAGTTTTTATGTTTCAGATGATTAAGTGAAATGTTAAATGGAACCAAATCTATATTCCTGTCAGTGTGAGGCAGAGAGGGAAAATAAACTCCAGCTTCCTGGTGGGGACAGGGAAGAGTGAGGCAAGCAAACCCTGCTCCTTCACACCCCCTCTCCCTTCTTGTCACAAAGAGCAGTCCTTCCGAGGCCCTCAGAACTTACAAGGGACATGTCCAGAGATGGAGGTCAAGGGAACTCCAGGAGCCCTAAATATTCAAGGACCCATTGTTGGATCCCAGAGCTGTGCATCTATTCAGCTGTCTTTTATTATACATCCACTGTGAGCCAGCATTGTGTTGGTATCATAAAATGCTATGTTGGGGGCAGGCACTAAGGTCTGTGGTGTCTCAGAGAGGGGCTTCTAAATGTCAGATTACAATGGCTTCCTGAAGAAGGCAATATGTATCTCAAAGCCACACAAGCAGGATTTAACTGACTTTTTTTTTTTTTAAGACAGTTTGCTCTTTGTTCATTCACTGAAATCATTCAGAGCCAAAGTCTAGAACAGGATTTGTCTACCTTGACACTGCTGACATTTGGAGCTGGATAATTCTTTGTTGTAGACGGCCGTCTTGTGCATTGTAGGATGTTTAACATCATCTCTGGCCTTTCTTCACTAGATGCCGGTCGCTCCTTAGCCCTCCATTGCAACAAAACCCAAAAATGTCTCCAGATTTTGCTAGACGTCCCCCACGGTACAAACTTGCCTCCAATTGAGAACCACTGGTCCAGAAGAGGGAGTCCCAGGCCAGGCCTGCTGCTACTTACACTCTCCAAGTAAACAAGAATGACGCTCTTCTAATAAACAGCGGGTCTCATTGTCCACTGAAGCTCAAAAAATGGAAAACAGGCTAAAAAGGCAGCAGGAAGATGTCAGGTTAGCCACATAAGAGAATTTCCTGCCTCAGAAGTTAATAAGAATGTAGAAAACCTCAGTGTGGCAGTTATAAAATATCCTCCACTTTAGACATGTGAGTGAAACCAAGCCTCATTAACCTGCTTAATTTTTAAAGATTTTATTATTTAAAAAGTTTTTAAATTTGTTTATTTTGAGACAGAGACAGAGAGAGAGAGAAGTGGATGGGCATAGAAAGAGGGAGAGAGAATCCCAAGTAGGCTCTGTATCATCGGCACAGAGCCCAATGTGGGGCTCAAGCCCACGGATTGTGAGATCATGTCCTGAGTTGAAACCAAGAGTGGGGTATCTAACCCAATGAGCCACTCAGGCACCCCAAAGATTGTAACTTTAATCTTTACACCCAATGTGGGACTCAAACTCACAAGCCCATGCTCAAGAGTCTCACACTCCACCAACTGAGCCAGCCAGCGCTTATTAAAGTGAAAGTTAGTGTTTCCGTTTTCTTTGGGTAAATACTCAGTGGTGGTATAACTGAATCAGGTGGTATTTCTATTTTTAATTTTTTTAGGGACTTCCATACTGTTTTCCACAGTGGGCGCACCAACTTACATTCCAACCAGCAGCATATAAGGCTTTCTTTTTTCTCCACATCCTCGCCAAAACTTGTTTTTCTTATCTTTTTGATTTTACCCATTTTAACAAGTGTGAGGTGATGTCTCATTATGGTTTTGATTTGAATTTCCCTGCTGATTAATGATGTTGAGCGTCTTTTTGTGTGTCTGTTGGCCATCTGTATGTTTTCTTTGGAGAAATGTCTGCTCATGTCTTCTGCCCATTTTTAAATTGAATTATTAGGAAGGTTTTTGGTGTTGAGTTGGGTAAGTTCTTTATATATTTAGATATTAATCCCTTATCAGATATGTTATTTGTAAATATCTCCTCCCATTTCAGTAGGTTGCCCTGTCACTTTTTTTTTTTAATATTTATTTCTTTTTGAGACAGAGACAGAGCATGAGTGGGAGAGGGGCAGAGAGAGAGGGAGACACAATCTGAAGCAGGCTCCAGGCTCTGAGCTGTCAGCACAGAGCCCGACGTGGGGCTCGAACTCACAGACCGCGAGATCATGACCTGAGCCGAAGTCGGCCGCTTAACCAACTGAGCCACCCAGGCACCCCCACTTTTTTGATGATACATAAAAGCTTTTTATTTTGGTGTCATCCCCGTAGTTTATTTTTGTTTTGGTTTCCCTTGCTTTAGCAGACATGTCTCGAAAGATGCTTCTGTAGCCAATGTCAGAGAAATTTTGCTTATGTTTTCTCCTAGGAGTTTTATGGTTTCAGGTCTCACATTAGGTCTTTAAATCTATTTTGAGTTTATTTTTGTGTATGGTTTAAGAGTGGTCCAGTTTCATTCAAATGCTAAATCAAAAAGGTATATGTACCCTTATGTTTAGAGCAGCATTATTTATAATCCCCAAGATATGGAAATAGCCCATGTCCATCAATAGATAAAAAGATAAAGAAGATGAGGTATATTTGTACAATGGAATATTACTCAGCCATAGAAAAGAATAAAATATGCTATTTGTGATGACATGAATACACCTAGTGGGTAAAATGCTATGTGAATGAGTCAGACAGAGAAAGACAAATACCATATGGAAGCATATGTTGACTTTGATAAAACAAATGGACAAAGCAAAAGAGACAAAAAAATAGACTCTTAAATATGGAGAACAAACTGATGGTTGCCAGGGAGGAAGCGGGTGCGGGGATGGGTGAGATAGATAAAGGGGATTAAGAGGTACAGACTTCCAGTCACAAAATAAGTAATTTGTGAAGATGTAAAGTACAGCCCAGGAAATATAGTCAATAAGGTGGTAATAATGTTGTTTGGTCACAGATGGTGACAACACCTATTAGTAGTGAACACTGAGTAATGTACAGAATTGTTGAATTATTATTTTATATACCTTACAGTAATCTAACACTGTATGTTAATTATACTTCAGGTTTAAAAGAAGTAATTTCTTTTTTTAAGGGAAAGTTAATCTGCATTAGATGACAAAGTCAGAAATAGCTGTTCCTTTTTTAATGTAACTGCCATTTCAATACCTTTAAGTGTAGCTATTGAGTTCATTTGCTCAAAAACGTTTGGCAGTAAATGTATCTTTCGAGGCTTCGATAAATGTTTAAGAACTAGCTTTATTACTATAGTAATTAAATGCAAATGACTTTCACATGGGTGTTTATAAATAGTATGTTTTCCTAAGTGAATCTTTGTCTTCTGGATTATTATGTACACTGCTAATTTTTCCTGTATTACTGAAAATATGGACCTCGATTCTGCCAATATTTGAACTAACACAGATTCCAAATTAGTTGGATCTTGCTTCACCAAAAAATGAAGTTTCATCAAAAAGAGGAAAAGAATTTACGTTTATTGAGTACCCATAACGTGCCCGGCACTGATTAGGAGAGCAGGTTCTCAACCAAGGTTGTCTTTGCCCCACAGGAGATATTTAACAATGTCTAGAGACATTTTTGGTAATGACAACTACAGGGCTACTGTGGGCATCTAGGAGGCAGAGCCCAGGGCTGCTGCTTGACATCCTGCGATCACAGTCCAGCCCCCCAGAACAAAAACTTAGCCAGCACAAAACATCTGTGCTGGGGCCCAGAGACTCTGAGCTAGGCTATTTATCGCCGTTGTCTCACAGAATCCTTATACCATCCCTTACTGACTTCTCAGTCTCATTAATCTCATATTGCAGACAAAGAAACTGAGAGAGGGTGGTGTAACTTGCTCAAGGTCCTACAGCTAGTACATGCAAGAGCCCGCGTTCCTTTCCACACCGTGGACCTTGTAGTTGGTCATCTTCACCACGGCCAGCTGTCTTCCGTGGGTAGTTTTCTATTTATTATTGTAATTATTTTTACCTAAAGCCACGTGTGGTAGGACTTTGCAAGAACTATGCTGAGGAGTCAAATAGGAAAATCATCAGTTTTTTGCCCAGTCCTCTGCTAAGCGATACGGCGTTAATTTCTATATGTCTTAGCCTCTCATAGAAAATAAATGCTTGGCACACAGGTACAGTCATTTGTTACACCTTGTTTTCTAAGTGTGCCATTTTTTTTTTCCTGCTTCACACCTTTGTGTATGTCCCAGAGGTCTGGAACGCTTCGTCCTCTGTCAGTCCATTCCACGCTCCCCTCCCCCCCCCCCCACCGCCCCCAGAGTCCCTGCCCTGCCACAAAGGAGGAACGTGCAGTTGACAAGTCATGGCTGCCTAATGCACTTCAGTTTCCTTGTCTGAAATGGAGACAATGATACTTTTCTCACATGGCTGTTGAGATGCTCATAAGAGAAAGATAGTAGGGTTGCCATTTATCACATGCGTGTTACGTTGAGCGCGTTATGTGTGTTATCTCATTTCACTTTTCAAATACCTTTACAAGTAGATGTTGTTCCCCTTTACCCCTGAGGAGAGTGAGGCCCGGAGCAGGTAGGTCATTGGCTTGGACACGCGTAGTCAGCAAGTAGCAGAGCTGGCATTTGATCGCAGGATGCCTGGTCATCGGGCTCTCTTAACCACAAAGACCCCTGTCAAGTGCTACACAAATGTGAGAAGTATTACAAGCCACACTAGCTAGTTGAGATGATTAGAAACCCTGTGTGTGTTCCAGAGAGTCTTCGCTGGGCAGTCATAACCCAGCACAGTCATCTTTGCGAGGTGCCTATTGTGTTTTGCTTTTGTGTTCTCTCAACGTTAAATAGGAACTGAGGGTTCTTTTTTTCCCTTTAGGTCTGCTTTTGTTAATAAATCTTCAGAACACACTTTAAAGTGCCAGCCAATTAAGTCCTTTTTATGATCTGTACAGATTTTTTTTTCACTGATTCATTTTTAAATTCCTATTTTAAGCCCTCCACTTAGAGCTGATTATAATAACCTATCTTTATAAATATAATTGCACTGGGCCTCACCTCTGAGGTATTTTCAAATTTGGTTGCCCTCGCTGTATCACTAAGTAAAATAATTATTCATCAGGTAGAGGCAGGGTAGAGAAAGAGCATGTTTCTGTGTTCCGAGAGAGCCAGCCGTAAATAGTCAGCAGCAGGGCTCAAAGTTGGCCCCTGTGCTAAATCGTCATCATTTTAAGGCAAGGAAATGGCATGTGTAATTATATTATAGAGTTATATAAATTTTTGTTCTGATTTGGGCATCATACTTTCACCATCTGCTGGTTTTGTTTGTGTTTTTACTTACTTATTAGCTGTAAGTGCTAGGTCACAAAACATGTGGTCCCTGTGGTCCAGCAACATCTCAAATAGTCAGAACTTTCAAATAACTTGGATGTATTCAGCACACCACTTCCAAGATAGAGGCGAGTGACATGAACAGAGACTGGCAATGGGAATGACCGTGGGACTCCTGAACCCTGAACAAGTCATGTCGAGTGAGCCTTCCCTCTACCCTGTACATACACACACTCTCCAATACGATGTTTTATATATTTTTTTTAATTTTATTTTTTTAAGGAGGCTTTACCCCCAGTGTGGAGCTCAACATGGGGCTTGAACTCACAACTCTGAGATCAAGACCCGAGCTGAGATCAAGAATCAGATGCTTCACTGACTGGCCGCCCAGGCACCCCACCAATACAGCATTTTAAAACAAGGAAGTGAATGGATATTGATTGCTAATGAGAGTGATTAATAATGAGAGAGAAGTGGGGCACCTGGGTGGCTTAGTTGGTTCAGTGTCTGTGTCTTGATTTCAGCTCAGGTCGTGATCTCACAGTTGGTGGGTTCGAGCCCTGCATCGGGCTCCGCTCTGCCAGCGCAGAGCCTGCTTGGGAATCTCTCTCCCTCTCTCGCTGCCCCTGCCCTGCTCCTACTCTTTCTCTCTCTCTCTCTTGCCCTCTCTCTCTCTCTCTCTCTCTCTCTCTCCCTCTCTCAAAATAAATAAATAAAATTTAAAAGAAATAATGAAAGAGAAAAATCAAGGAGAGGAGGTCCAAGGGACATCCTGTATCCTGGGGTTTTTGTGTACCGGGTGATAGGAAAAAACTGTTTAGTAACTAGTTTCAACAAGCTTCTGTTATATGGGATCACAAGCACAGCCCTGAGGGGGAGCTGACCCCACCCTAGTCCTACCAAATCCAAATGTCTAGAAGAACAGGAAGTGAATTTTGAAAAGGGCCTCAGGGATCTGGGATCCACCCTAGACCTGTTGAATCAGAATCTTTAGGGTTGAGGCCAGGATACAGAAATATTCAAGAAACTCCACAGATAATTAGAATATAAGCCCCTGCTTGAGAGGTAGCTCCCGGTCACTCTCACCCCTTAGTCTGTTTGGGAAGACGGTGCTGTCCTCCAGCCTAGCCCCGTGTTTCTCAAAGTCTGGCGGGCCTCCCACATGTAGCTTATTAAAAGTGTACGTTCTTGGACTCCACTCTGGACTTCTGAATCAGATCTCTGGGAGTGGTTCCTGGCAATCTGCATTGCTAGCCTACCCCCCTTAGGGTATCTAAGGTGCATACACTCTTAGGTATATCTCAGGGACACCCCAGTTTGAGCAGCATTGCGCCAAGGGTTATTCTGAGCTTTATCAGAACAGAGGCAGCCCAATCTCCTACACTTTGGTGGGGTGGGATGGGCGGGGAATACGTGGTCTTTTCTGGGCTTTTAACTGGCAAGGGTCTTACTTTGGCCTGCAGGCAGATATAACTGTGACCCTGTATATCGCTCGTGTACATACTTGAAACCAGTTTGCATCTGCTACCATCAAATAATATTTCTGAGTGACATTTAGTATATGGGCTGCAATTAGCAAATCATAAGTGCCTTTGATCTGGGCAGGCCCAAAGACTGAAAGGGATTTGTTAAATTTTAAGCACTGAAGGTAATCACTTGTAGTTCTGAGGCATACTGTATTGGGGAGCCCATCTCCCTCATGTTATTAGACCAAAGGATTGGCTCATAATCAATACAGTCCTCCCTTCTATAGGTTGCCCTTTGGTAAAGATAATCAAGCTAATTGCTGTGAGGTCTAGCTCACGTGATTCTACAAGCTGCAAAATGATGTATTGTAGAAAATCTTCCTGTGTTTCTCTTTTGCCCTCAGGATAAGTACAGACGCCTTTCCTGGATGCAGAAAGACATCCCTAATCCGCCCTGTCCTGCTTTGACCCTGCCGCCTCTTTCGCCCTCGTCTCCATCCCCCCCACCTCTCTACAGTCCAGAATCCTGAACAACTCTCCGTTGTTTCTTGCTCACCAGACTTCACCCAGGCCGTGCTTTCCATCTGAAACATTCTCACTGCTGCTGCTCCCCTCCAGCACTCGGTTTAGAAGTCACTTCCTCTGGGAAGCATTCATATCACTTGCCAGTTCAAGGTCGCATGCCCTCCTCCGTACTCCCCGGGTTCCCTTCTTGTCTCCTTTGCATGCGATTACCTGTTCCCTGTATTTTTCACATGGACAACAGACACAACCACATGCTTAGTTAAGTATTTATGGAGTGAATGAATGAATGAGCCACTGCAATTAGAATCAGTGTGTAAATATTTCTAATATCCAAAGCAAGAAAGGCAGCCAATTCTAAAAATCCAACTATTCCCTGCTTTTCCATATCGTCCATTTTAACCAGATTTTATTACGTAGATATATAGTAATGTGGGAAGAGAGAATACTAGAGATAAATACTACTTCCTCCTTTTGATCTTGAGGAACGTAAAAGCCAGAGATGGCAAATCACTTTCCCAAGGTCGCATAGCCTATCAGGTATGGAGCTGGAATTTGAATCCAGGTCGCTTGACTTCAAACCCCAAGGATAGGCAGCTGGGGAGTATCACAGCTGGGATTAGAACTCAGGTCTTCTAACTCCTATGTCCATGTTTCTTCCCCTTGCTTTCTACCTAGAAACCAGGATGAGAGTTGTTTTTGTTTTCAATCTGAAGATTAGTGCGAATGCAATTCAAGCGTCTCTTAAGAGAAAATCACGTAGTGTTCATTGGCCACGTATTCTTTCACACTCTTCGTGAGGGTTCAGTTTGGTCTCCTTCATTTTACCAGATAAGAAATGAAGGCAAGGATGTTTGAACACTCACATAAGCTCCTCAGGAGGCCCGTGTATCTTGGAAGCAGAATACAGGATAGTTCTGGAGGGGCCAAGAGTAGATAAGGATTAAGAGGATATGTTCAGTGAGTAAAGACTTTTAACTTCAAACGATTAAAAAAAAATACTTCCGGACCATATTTTTGTGAGCCCAGGTAATTTCAGGAAAAAGAAAGAAGGAAAGGAAAGGGAAGGGAAGGGAAGGGAAGGGAAGGGAAGGGAGGGGGAGGGGAGGGAAGGGAAGGGAAGGGAAGGAGGAATGGAGAAAGAAAGGAAGGGAAGGAGGAAAAAAGGGAGGAAGGAAGGAAGGAAGGAGGGATGAAGGAAGGATGATGTCACTCAGAAACTTGTTCCAAATCCTCTTGCTTCTATCAGAAATCTTCTGCCGTCCATCCTTGGCCTGGAGATTTCCTAAGAAAGAGCATTCTTGTGTTTTTACTAAACTCCTCCTATAAGAGAATGTTTTGCTTTTAGGAGCCAGATTTAAGAAAGCAAATCGGTGTAAAACTCCATTTGGTTGTAATTTCTGTCAGTGCTGCCCTCTGACAGGATTTGAGGATGCTTCCATTTCTGCCAGGATAATAGCTCTGTTATCTGCTGCGATCTGCAGGAGCTCAGCACAGGAAATCTGTGTCTCAGCCCCCTGCTCCAAATTTAGCTCATGCATCACCCTAAAATTGAGTTTACACAAGGAAAATTACTTCAGTGCTAATCCAGTTGACTTGTAAGTAAATTTAGCTTCCCCGGGTTCCTACTCCCTCCATCTAAACTGACTTCAAACGCACTTTAATAGTTTTGCCACACTTCCCAAAAACACTCAGGAGCACAGGTCCCCAACAAGCTGGCCGCAGGTTCCTAGGCCATCGGGAGGCCTTAGGGAGTTGTCCTTCATGTTGGTGATGCTCCCTGCCGTGGCACATGTCTACAGTCCCATAATTTCACACCGAAGGGCACGCCAGGGAGTGAGTTCTGAGAAGATAGATTTGGGCTAGTTATTTCACATTTCTGTGCCTCCGTCTATAAAATAATGGTGACGATCAAGGTGTCGCATTGAGGGAAAAAAGCTAATGAAATTCTTGGAACCCATTCACAGAAAGCCTGTGGATTAAAAACCTATGAATAAAAGTAACAAAATCTCCCTATGTTATTTTTCCCTTGTTACCATGTGTTAGATCTGGATTCGCTTTCCACAACACAGACTAGTCTAATGTGATGGTTTTTAAGACTTGTTTACAGTGGTTTACCCAACGCTCATCAATAAAAAGTCCTTATGTTTCCAAAACCTGGTCAGCTTTGTAGCAACAGCCCTAGAAAATGGTATGGCTCACATGACGTACCCTCCCAAGAATGCCAGCCCAGAGCCTTGGGTTCCATTATGAAGCTCGGGATGTCTCGCATGAGTGGGAGCCTGGCAAAGGATGAAGGGGTTGATCCGATCTTTGGGCCCTCAATTCAGAGGCCAAGAGCTTTGGAAAAACAGGCCTTTCTAGGTGGGTTGGACTGTATGTAACAGCTAACGGTTACTGAGTGCTTATCGTGTGTCAAGAATTGTCCTAAGGGCTATTGTGAGTAAGGGCTATTGTGTTTATTGAATCTTCTTAATAATCCATAGGGAACAAATAAAAGGATTTTCCCCAACTGAAGCACAGAAAGGAAGGTTAAGTTGTCCAACTCAGAGGGCTAATGAGTGACGGAACTGGGATTCAAATCCAGATGTGCCATCATGGTTACTAGTGGCCAAGAATCAGATAATTACGGCTCTGTGCTCATGTAAGGAGCACTGAAAACCTCCTGAGAAGTCTGATGCTCAGTGGCCAATGTACTACATCTTTGTAGGATGGAATGGTGTCTGGCTACGCTTCATTCGAGGTTTTTACTCTTTCTCTAACTCTCTGAGACTTTTTCACTTGCTGTGCCAATTCCGTTTTCTTTCAGTCCCATGTTTGTGGACACCCCACAATTTCTGTCCTTGCCGTTCCAGCCATTCCACCGTTGAGTCTCACCTGTATACCTGGGTGAGCACATCAGTTCCTATCGTTTCAACTGTCAGCTCTATAAAGATGGCTGCGATCTGCCAATCAACCCTGACTCTTCCTGAACTTGAGACCTGCATTTCCAATGTTCCATTGGACATTGCCCCATAGACAGCCTACCAGCATTTCCCACTCATGTCCACATTGGCCCAGTAATTTACATAGTAGCCAGCATATAATCGTGTGATAAATGTTTAACAGATGAATGAATGCAAAACTTAATGAGACAGTGACAAGTTTCATAGATTTTATCTTCTAGGTTACTCTTAACTATGCTGGCTTCTTCTATGTCCCTGAATCTCCATCACTTACCCTGCTCATGGGTTCCATAGCATCTTATGTTTCTTTTTGTTCTGATGCCTATATTTCCCCCTACATTATGTTATAGTTTTTCATGTAAATGTCTTTTGTCTTCAAAAATGTACATACTTTGCATTTTCCCCCTTGCTCTAAAAGAGCAGAGATTGCATTTTATTCATCAGAGTCTACCAGATAGTCTAACGCTGTGTTTTTCACAAAGAGACACTGTTAACGTCTATTGAAAGAATGTATCAGTTAATAAAAGGAGACCTGGCACTCAGCACGTTTTGAAGGGCTTTTCAGGGCACCTGGGTGGCTCAGTTGGTTAAGCATCTGACTCTTGACTTCAGCTCAGGTTATGATCTCACAGTTGTGTGATCGAGCCCCACATCGGGCTCCACGCTGAGCATGGAGCCTGCTTAAGATTCTCTCTCCCTCTCTCTCTGTCCCTCCCCCCACCGGTACTCTCTCTCTCTCTCTCTTTCAAAATAAATAAATAAACATTTATAAAAAATAAACCTTTTCTTCTTTTATTCCATAGTGTGCTAAGCAGGCAGGTGGTTGAGTCATTAGCCACTTTTTACAGATGAAGAAGCTGAAAGTTAATGTGGTAGTTAATGGTCCAGGATCTCACTGCTCGGAAGTCAGCAAGCCAGTGTTATGATTCTAAATTGGAGACAGTTTGACCCCATCATGACTTCCACCCATGTGTTGTCAAGAAAAACAGGGAACAAAGAGGAAGAGAAATTTGGGGGGAAACTCGCACAGAAACTATTACAAATGTGTCCGACTTGATGCGTCAGGTGTCACAACTTCTCCCTCAAGTTCCATAAGTCCGTCAAGAACCCTCATTTGAAACTCCTAAGATTAGCTCACTTTGGAGGAAACCCAGATACAAGCTAATCTGGGGGAGTTCCTGGTTTTAGTCTCAGATAATAAAAGCAGAAAGTTAAAAATAACCCAAGGATTTTTCTTTAGGAATCACACTGATCTGGGTTGGAGGTACAGCTGGAACATTTAACAGCCCCCTTCCCGCCTCCATCTATAAAATGAAGAAACCAACACTTTGACTCCTGGGGGACATGTGCAGATTACAAGGTGGAAAGTTTAAAGTGCTTGGTGTGACTCCTGACGTGGAGAGCACGATCCATTCTCCATGCCTCTGTGCCTTTGACTGGCTACCTGTGGGGCCATGATCAGTGCACTTGGGCCCAAGACGAGACCCACCTGCGGGGAGGAGCCAGAAGCCAAGACCCAGCTAGTGACTCAATCACAAGATGGTGCTGGCAGTCATCAGCTGCTTCTTGCACATTTGCCACCCATCTTAGCAACTCGAGGCCACCTGCAGCTTGCGACATGACCGATCTATAGCCGGGTCATTCAAGCCTGACCCGCAGAGTTCCTTAGCCGAATCTGCCACCTGCCAGACAGTTAACACCCATTTGATACTATGAAATGTCGAGAAGGGAAAGAGGAGTAGTTTCCGGAGGAGTGACTTCTGGGGGAGGGGCTCCGTGGTCGAGAGTGCAGAGGTGCTCTGGCTGGGTGTGAATGACAGAGCTGGCTTCCTCAGAAGGTTCCTCAGAAGGTTACTGCCGCACCTTTAAAGAAAGAGAGATGCTTAATCTTTTCTGCTCTACAGCCGGGGCCCAGGTATTGGAAGTGCTGACAGATCCCCTGAGAAGTGGTTTAGGATGGCATTAACAAAACTGGCACATGGCCTTGTCTGATTGACACGATTCAAATAGGCGTCACCTGCCTGTCAGCACCACTGAGAAGTGGTGAGTGATGAGGGGCTCCTAGAGCCTTCCGAGTCCGTTCCTGGCAGGGGCCATGAACCATCGTCAGCCTGTCCCACCTCCTCTGTTCACAGGTGAGAAAGCCAGGGCTCAGGACATCACCAGATGGGCAATAGATTTTCCATTAACTGGAATATTCAATTAACCAGAATCATTGGACTATTCTATTGTTAGAGTCCAATTTGCATAAAGTAGGGGCAAATGAGGCAAAAATAAGATGGTTGGGATTTTTTTTTTAGATGGCTGGGATTTTTTTTAAGAAAAGGAACTTTAATATGTACGGTTTCATATCTGGTAACTTGTTCCATTACTTGCCAACTAGGTGACCTTAAGTTTAAGTTCTTGTATATATGTCTCATTTTACTCATCTGTATAAGGGGATGAAAACTTACCTCTTAGGGGTGTAATGATAGCTAAAATGAGATAGAGTATGTTTATCACTTAAAAAGTATATATACTTGATAAATATTAGCTATTTTATTAATATTGCTTTTCTTATCTGCCTTTGTGCTCTCACTCGCGCTGTTCCTAGTACAAATCACGACTGAGCAGCTTTGGGGCACCTGGGTGGCTCAGTTGGTTAAGTGTCTGACTTCGGCTCAGGTCATGATCTCAGGGTTTGTGGGTTCAAGCCCCATGTCTGGCTTTGTGCTGACAGCTCAGAGCCTGGAGCCTGCTTCACATTCTGTGTCTCCCTCTCTCTCTGCTCCTCCCCCACCCATGCTCTCTCTCTCTCTCTCTCTCAAAAAATAAACATTAAATTTTTTTTTTTAAAAATTGAGCAGCTTTGTAAACAGAGGTTGAAATCATGGGTTTAGGCGTCTTGTGGACGCAAGAGTGAACTTGGGCAAATCATTTCTCTAAGCCTCAGTTTCCTGCCTGTTAAACAGGAGTGGTACTATCTGCCACTTGTGATTGTTGTGTGGTGCAAAGATCTTATTTCTAAAGTGCTTAGCATACACGTGCCAATAAATGGCCAATGTCATTGTGTTTATAATAAGGATTCTCAAAGCACTCGGAAGTACAAAATCATCAAAGAAAGCAGCTCTTCATTTATTCAACATTTATTTCTTGCATACTTACTCTGTGCCAGACACAGAATTCGGCATTGGGGACACAGATTTACAACGTGTGGAAACAAATGGGGAATTTCTTGTGAACTCTCAGTCGCCAAGGAAACAAGGCCATCCCCTTCCCCTGCACTTTCAAGTTAATCCATGATGTTCCAGCCAGGGAAGGGCTGTGTTTCATATCTCCTCAGATCAAAAAGTACTTCTATGAACAGTGATGTAGAACATTAAACTGGCTGTATCAGACATGAAAGGACGGTGTAGTGATTTTGTGTCCCAAGTTTTTTAAATGTTATGCCTGGCGAATCTGCACATGATAGATATAAAGGAGGTTTCAAAAGGGGCAGCTTTACTACTTGGGCTTTTAGATTGCCAGGCTGCATTTCTGGAAAAGCCACATGAAAGAATGCCTTTTCTTTTTTAATGAGCGTTACCTTGGGAAGTACAGCCCTTTTACAAAAGCCGTATGTCGTGCTGAGCACTGTCCGCAATTTTACTGATGTCGCGATGGTCATTTACATGAACCACTCTTAGGTAACATTCACAAATAACTGTATGCTTGGCAGGGCTTATGTTGAGCAACCAAATAACACGAGAGTGGTGTGTGTGTGTGTGTGTGTGTGTGTGTGTGTGTGTGTGTTTAGAGCCATTTTAAATGTGTAGTCTACTCTTCCCCTGGGCACCAATCCGAATACTTGGCTGGGACTCAGAACCTGGCCTCTGGTCTCTATTCTGCCATGATTTTGAGACAAAGCTTAAGTTCTACTTCCTCCAGGAAGTTTTCGCTGACCACCCCAGCCTCCTCTGTTTTCCTGTACTGAATCTATTACACTTAGATTCCATGCAGTATGATTCAACACACTGCCTCTCTAGTTGTTTTGACATTTTTATATCTTACCTGTCTAGAAAGACTACATGCTCCCTGAGGGCAGAGGCCAAATCTAATCTCTCTTTGAAACCCTCTGAGATCAAGGAGAATGCTGGAAAACAAATATACCCCTCAACGAACACTTGATTAACTAAAAAGACCGGTGATTGACGAATGATGTTAAATTTTACCCTGTAAGCATATTTTTTTCTTTGGCAGGAAGTACGTAGAGAAATGGGAGAATAGAGGCCCAGTTCTGAGGAAACTAAGAGAAGAAGAGGGGTGCCTGGGTGGCTCAGTCAGTAACGTGTCCGACTCTTGATTTTGGCTCAGATTATGATCTTGCGATCAGGAGATCGAGCCCCAGATTGAGCCCCACATCTTGAGATTCTCTCTCTTCCACTCTCTTTCTGCCTTTCTCTCTCTCTCTCTCTCTCTCTGAAAATAAATAAATAAACATTTAAAAAGAGAAGAAGGACATTAGACTTAACATCTGCAGACCTGGTTTGAGTCCCCCTTCTTGCCAACTGATAGCCAACGATCAAATAGAAGCACTCATCTCTTCAAGTTCATTTTCCTCATCTTTAAAATATCTGCCTCTTCGGGTGGTTTCGAGGATCAAATGAGATAATGTATGGAAAATGCTTTGTAAGCGGGAACCCGCTGTACAACACTATTTTTCTAATTCAACTCCAATTTGGTTTGGGTTTTTAAAACAAGGGTTATTTTCTTTCCTCAAACCAATGAGGAGGGAAGAAGTTATAAAAAATCACATTTTCCAAAATCACTGAGGCTTGTAGAAGAAGTCAGATCTCCTCCCGCGTGTCTTCCCTTCTCTCACATCAAGCCACCCATTGCGGCCACCAGTTAGGGTGGTAAATGCTTCGTGGGGGGTTTTATAGCTAACTAACGCATTTTCACACACACAGCCGTACAAAAATCCGGTGATACAGGCAGTGCAAAGGCAAGTCTTTCACTGATAAGCAGAGATCCAGAGGTTTAAAAAATGCCCCAGCATCACTCCAGCAAGTGTCCACCACACCATGTGGCTCTACAGTACACAGGCCCTTCCCACCGTCATTCTCAATCGCAAACACTGCGCACAGTCTGCTTCTTGTGAGGGAGATCAGTTCCCTAGCGTTTTGTCTGCACAAATAATTAAAATATTCAAAGTAAAAAAGTCCATCCTTAGAAGTTTAATATTTCATAATACATGTAAACATGGTGTACTTGACTTTTCTAGATTTTCTGCAGCATAACAAACCGTTCAAGGGAGCCGATTCTAACCCTTATTGTGGTACTCACCAGATCAGGGGAAAATTGAGAAGCCTCTTTGAGGCTCGGTGAATTAGGGTTAACTATAGCTAGCTGCCAGCGTTGCAGTAAGAGTGAAGTGGAATAATGCATATAAAGCCCTTACTCCCCTATGTGATTCATGGATGAAAGCCGTTGGTATGTCAACTGTTCCCAGCTATGTGAAGGAAGGTAAGATTTATGTCTGAGTAACATGTGAAGGTGCAGCACTTGGACCCGTAAATGTTGTCATGATTTGACAGTGTTAATGAAACACTTCATTGTGCATCAGCCAGCATCACCTTGACAGGCCTTCTCTGGCTGGCGTAGCCCGAGGGCCATTGTGAAAAGGACGTTTCACTGAGGATATACGAAGTTGCCCTGTTTTCCCTTCTTCTTGAGGCACCATTTCTATTAATTTTTTTCATTCCTAGTCCTGACCCCTTAGCCTCCAGGTAGAATGCTGTATGTGCATGACAGGAATTTTGACATTTATTGTGTGTACTTGATAGGAATGTGGTTCCCCTTTTACTGCCTTTCCCAGCCCACTCCTCACTGGCAGAATTTTTCCGTGAGGCAGTGGAAGCAAAGGTGATTCATGCCCCTGTAGTCAAATTTTTTTTTAATCCCGATTCCTGATTCTGAATAGCTTCTTAAGAGGGATGGCTGGGGGCCTGTGGGGTCTCTAGTCTGAAAGTTGGACTGTTTCCATGGCACGTGTGTTAGAGGTGGAACCATGGTGTAAGGTGTGGGTCATAGTTTCCTGGCTTTGGAGAAACGGAAGCCTAAAATGGCTAAGTAATTATTCAGGGCCGTATGGGTAGGGAGGGGCAGAACTAGAATGTGAACCCTGCTTTACATGACTCGGAAGCCCTTGCTCTTGAACACTGTGGCTTCGTTTTCCAAATGCCACTTTCTTTAACAAGGGCCTTCTAGAAACAAAAACATTAAACTTAAAGGCAAACCCTTCACGGGGGTAAGTTCACATATTGTGGTAGCCCAGTTAGGAAAGGGTGTTGTATTCTTTTGAGAGGCAAAGCCTTTTGGTGCATCTCAGCTGCTCTCCAAAGAGACGGCTGTGCCCTCTGGTCACAAATAGGGGCCTCTCTCTCCTTTGTCTTCGAAGGAGTCTAATGGATGATCATGATTATTCTTGATGAACCCTAATACCCAGAGAACAGGACCTCCGCACCCATGGAAAGGACTGTGGAAAGACTAGAACTGGGGGAAGGGGGTTTAGGGAGTCACTGACACCAATGGAAGCAGCAGCTTCGGGAAGAACATGGCAAGAATTGCTAAAGGGAGGTTACAGCAGCACCGGCCGGTAGAAACATCATGTGAGCCACAGATGCAAACATATGTCATTTTAAAGTTTCTAAGAGGCTCATTTAAAAGAGTAAAAACAGGTGAAATTAATTTTAACAATATATTTTATTTAACCTAATAGATCCAAAACTTTAGCATTTCAACATGTAATTAATATAAAAATATTAATGAGATATTATACATTCATGTTTTGGGTACTAAACCTTTGAAACCCGAAGTCTCTTTTATGCTTACCACACATCTCGGTTTGGGCTAACCACATTCAGGTGCTCAAAAACAGGCACATGTGGCTAGCAACTACTACATTGGGCCATGCAGGTCTAACGGCAACAGTGACATTGTAGCCTCCCACTCGCCAGCATTGTTCCTCACCCCTGCTTCACTTGTCTGCATACACTTATCATTGGAGAAACTTTATACTTCCTTTATTTGTTTATAGTCTGCTCTCAGTATTAGTTAGGAAATAGTCTAAGCTGATGTAATAAATGAATGACTAGATATACACATGGATGGATGGATGGATGGATGGATGGATGGATGGATGGATGGATGGAGGTAGGTATAGAAATAGCTTAAACAAGATAGAAATTGATTTATTTCCAGTCCAGAGGATGCTGCCCAAGAGCTCGAAGGGGAGCTCTGTTCCCCATGCCCATCCTGAGACCCAGGCTCAGTCTGGATTATTCTTCTACCGGCCTCAACCTATGGCATTTATCTTGTCCTTGTTGGCTTCTTCAGCATCTTTATGGCCACGTTCCCATCAGGAATGATCTTTTCTAAGAGAACAGCCCCTCTGTTTTTCCTTTCTCCCTTCCTCCCTCCCTCCCTTCCTTCCTTTCTCCACCCTCTCTCACTCTCTCCCCCCATCCATATCTCTCCTCTTTTTCCCTCCTGCCCTGCCCTTTCTTTCTTCCTTCTTTCCTTCCTCTCTCACTTTCTTTCTGCAAGGACCTGACTCAGAGGTGGTATACTTCACTTATGCTCGTATCTTTTAGGCCAGGACATAGCCACATGGCCACATGTAGCTGTGGTCTCTGGCCAGTCAGTATGGGCAGTTCTACTATTAAAGTTGGAAGAGAAGTGCCACCACCACACCTTCCCAGAATGTAAGCTCCATGGGGACCGGGGTTAGGGAATGTTGTGTTCGCTGCTGTAACACCCACAATGGCATACCAAGGGCAGGGCAGTGGGATCATCCACCCTGGTAGGAAGGAATATCTCAAATGACATTGTTTCAATTGGAGGCATATAATGGTAATAAAAGCAAGCTAACTTAATAGTTGTTTTTATTATTATTTTTTAATTCTCCAGAGATCTTGTAACCCAATGTTGGCTGCATTGGATTAGACTACTCCCCTGCCCAACCCTAGGTATATCTTTGAGCCCTGACACTTAGAATAGCAGTCGGCACATAGTAAACACTTAATACTACAGAATGAATGGCTAGAACTACCACTGTATCCTCTCCTGCCATTTCCTTCTCACCAATTAGTAGCCCTTAGAATGTTTCTCCATGATTAGTCCATACTCGCTCTTTAAACCATGAGCTAGCTCCTTGGGCACCAACGCCTGTACCAGCTGTTACAACTGGTATAGATCAGGCACTCAATTGATACCAGTTGAATCAAGGAACCAATAAACTTCATTGAAGGTGCCTCCCTTGCCCCCCACCACCTGCATTTAGACTCCAGACAGGAGTTTTTCAATTCAATTCTCTTCTTTGTACCCAAATAGCAGAGGCTAAGGCTGGAAAGATAGACACCCTCCAATCTGTAAGCGACCTTATACAGCAAGTTAAAGAACCTGCACTGTGTCATCACAGCGATGGGGGACGGCCAGTGCAGTTTAACCAGGTGGGGCTGTAGTTGGAGGTGTGATTTAGTGATGTGAGAATGGAGGAGAAGGAACTAATGGGCGTTTCCTCCTCAGACCTGGCTTAAGCTTTTCTATGCACTGACATTTCCTAGTTTTCTTCAGCCATTTCTGAGGACGCTATTAATTTGCCATCTGAATCCAAGTGCTCCCCCACTGTTTGGTATTTCACTCATTCACTTAGGTATCTACCCATTCTTAATGGCCAAGTACCAGATACCTTGAGAATGTGCACTCCTTTACGACAGGGGCTCTACTTTGTCCTCAAGTATGGGAATAGTGCCCGGCACTTGTGGGCTATCAGTAAATATGTTTTCTGACTGACCACCATATGCCAGGATACTGGAGATAGGGGATGAGGAGGAAACTTAAAGAGCACACCTGTCTAGCAGAGGACACAGAGTGTCCTTCAAGCATTTGAAGAACGTTCTCCTGCCCCCTCAAGTCTTCCTCCATTGGAAGGCTCTTGTGACATGATTTTAGTTCTCTTCACCAATCTAGTCTCTTTGCTTTCCATGAATGATGGTGTATGTATAGCTGTGGTTCCTAGAGTGGAGCCCGATGCTCCACTTGAAATTTGACCAGTATAGAGGAAGTCAGGATGGCTTCTCCCTCATTTCAGAATACATTCCTACTTGTGAGTGCCTTGAGCCTCAATCAACCTTTTTGGAAGCTACCTACCCTGTCTCACCAGTAGAATATGCCATCAACCAATATACCATCCCCACGTACCAAAAGAAGTCTTACCTTCCTCAGTATCTCTCCTCACATTATCCCTCTGCAGATTTACTTTAAGTCTGCCAATCTGGAAAGGAAACATTCAAATAAAACACATTATAATGTGCTTATTAGGCTCCTGCTATTCTTTGCAAATGTTATAAGCCCAGAGCTTGGTGACTATAATCAAGCACCAGAAAGATATCTGATATTCCTCATTACGGGGCATTGTACTTTGTTGTACTATTGTGAATTTTCTTGATTTTCTTTATTTTGGTGTTCAATGGATTTTGTTTTGCCATGTTAGACTTAGGAGATTATGATTATCCTTGTCATTTATAAAAGAACACTGTGGTTGGCATGACATGAAGCCAACTTAGAAAACCCAAATTTGTCACTAACTATGTGATCTTGGACAAATTAGTCAGTCTCTGAAAATCTGTTTCTTCATCTAGTAAGAATAATAATACCAACAGTAGGATGAACAGAAAATATGTACAAAATGTGCAAGGGATTTACATGGTAACTAATACCAATGTTTTACAAACATGTGAACATATGAAAAAGATGTTTAGCTTCACTAAGTATAAAAATGACATATGGTGGGGGCGTCTGGGTGGCTCAGTCAGTTGAGTGTCCAACTTCCACTCAGGTCATGATCTCACGGTTCATGAGTTCAAGCCCTCCATCAGGCTCTCTGCTGTTAGTGCAGAGCCTGCTTCAGATCCTCTGTCCTCCCACTCCTTCCCACTTCCCTGCTCACGTTCTCTCTCTCTCTCTCATAAATAAAAATAAACATTTTAAAAAATGAGATATGGTCTTAAATGTGATAATACCTAGTAGTTAGCAGGTACTTGTTAGCAATAAGTGCAGGAAAATAGACACTGTCCCATACTGATGGTAGAAATATAAACTATACATATTTTCTTAGAAAACTATTTAAAAATATATGTAAAAAGCCTTGAAGATGTGCATACCTTTGGCCTAGAAAATAATTCCACTCATTGTTCCTAGCCTAGGGAAGTAATCATGGATGTATGTAAAGATTCATACACAGCAATATTCATCTCAACATTTTTATACATAGCGAAAAGTTGGGAACAACCTAAATATTTAATTGCAGGCAAAAAATCATTTAGGATGTATTAGGAGAATATTGAATGATGGAGAAAATATATATGACACCAAAAAGAAGAAATAATGTCTAATATAATCCTAATTTGTAAAAATATATATATATATATCTGTATGTTTATATATATGCATAAAAATAAGTGCTATAGGTTAACGGCAATTATGTGGGGGTTCTGGGTGTGAGATGATTTTAATTGTCTTTGTGCTTCTGTTTTTCAAATTTTTTACAATAATCATTGTTTTTAAAGGGTAGATTAAGAATACCCTTACGTATCTTACAAGATAATCTAAATTTAAATTACAATAACTATGCGGAAATATTATGCAAATCTACTTCATTATTGTCAGATGTGATACTAGTCTCATATTTTGCTCTTCTTTAGTACTTCCTTCCTTCCGGCTCCCTCTCCTTCCCTTTCCTCCCGCTTCCTCCTCTCCATCAAGCCCTTTACTTTTCTTCATTTTCTGCTCTCACCCTTCTCTCTAGACTCCGGCTTACTCCTGCTCCTGTCCCTGGGAGCATTGCTCAGCCACTAGGAGTAAGAGTCAAACAGTTTGCTGACCCCGATCTGAATCTCACTTGACCCAAACTGAGCAAGAAGTGAATAAGTTTCTTGCGTTTCCTTCCAGACCTCTAGTAGCCTTGACACGCATCCTGGACTAATCAAGACTGTGTGAGATGCACGTCCATTGGTTCAGAGCTGGGCTCTTGTCACACAGGACTGAATTACCACCTTCTCAAGGACTGCTGGGCATGGGAGCATGTTCTTTTCTTCTCCATCCCCAATGTTGGATGCTTCTGCCTTCCAGCACTGCTCTAAAATAGCTTTGTCAAACAAAGCATGAACACTAGGAGTTTCCTGACATTTTCATAACTACGAGCATATGATTTGCAGTTCATATTGAATAACAATGTAAGAAATCTGCCAAGAAAGCTCCAAATACTATTTCCAGCGCTGGTTCCTAACCAGTTACAGCTGCCTCACCACAGAATGTGAGCACAATAGACTACCAGGTTCCGTGGCTCTCGTGCTTGCAAAGTTTTGTATTGAGTTACCGGGAGTCATTCTAATGGGGGAAGTCACTCTCCTGGAAAGCATTTAAGATGAATAAAGCTAAGGGTTTAATGTTCTAATGAAAAAATTTGTCAATATTTAAATCAAACGTGTGAACACTGAGTGTTCTTACATATGTTTGCTGCAGAGGTTTCGAGGCGGTCTTTGGCTTTCCAGACACGAATAAAGGAGATAGATGCACTGTTAAACTTTCGAACAATGACAAAGAAAAACATGGAGTAATTGCTTCACTCAAAGCCTGCCAGGAGATTAATTGCCTAAGAGATGTATTTTATGCAGTGTCCAAAAACGGCAGAATCTACAGGAGTGACTTGCTTTCACTAGGAGAAAACATATGTCACCTCTCACCAAAGATGTTTATGTCTTTTCACAAACCTGTCTTTTTTCAGCCTAAAGACATTCCAACTGGAAATGACTACAAAGCCAGGAGTTGATAGGTTAGGGGTGTTTAGTAATGCTTAAAATAATACCCTTGTGGAGTCCAGCACAATGCTGTACTGCGAGCCCCGTGGAACAGCAACCTGGACCCCAGGGCTGCAAGGCCTTTCTGTTTCTGGTTAGAGGAACTAGGGGGGAGCGGGTGGGAGGTGGTGAGCCTGCCTTTGACCTGCCAACTCTGAAACTAACAGATTTGGAGCTGTGGGGTTTTGGGGGAGTTAGCTAAGTGCTCTAAAGCAATAGGGATGGAACCTGCCTCAGTCCACCTTTGGGATCATGGTCAAACACGGGGTTGCTGAAGGCTGATGGTGTTGGAGTCTAGAGGAAGTCTCTGTAGCTATAACTGAGAAGTACAGAGTGCAGTTTCATAGACCCTTACTGGACGCCTTCTTCAAATGGTGTCACAGGTACTGGGCTCTGCTGGGAGTGATATTGGGGACGTGTTAAGACTACAAAGAAAAATAGGAATGGCTGTTGTGCTTCAGGAACATTCTGCCTGGTAGACGAACAGGCATATCAACATTAATCACAGTAGAATAAATTACACGTAGGATGCTTGAGAAAGCAAATCGGTTCATGGGCTAATCTGGGGAGTTTGGGGAAAGAATATTAAAGATGGTAAGACTGACCTGGAATGTGAGCCAGGTGAAGAAAGGTGAGAATGGGCTTCTTGGAAGGAGATAGCTAAGGCACAAATGTCTGTAACCATGTGGTATACTCAGAAACTTCGAGTCGGAACACCAGGGCCTGGAGTTCCAAAGAAGGCAGTGACAGGAGACGGAGCTGAAGAGGCAGATGGGTCAAGCCATTCGGGGCCTTCTGATCCCTGTTAGCTTGCTAGGACTGCTGCCAGTGGGGAGTCACTGCAGGTGTAAGCAAGAGATGATCTGATCTATCTATTAGGTAGCTCATTCTTTGGCAGCCTGAAAGTTCAATCTCCAGGGTCAAGAATGGAGGTAGCAACACTAGATAGGAAGAAACTTCAACCATCTTGGTGGAACATGATAAAAGCTTAAACTAGAGTAACCATAAACGGTTAGAACTAGAAAAAACATACCATATAGTTCAAATTGTATATTATACAAATGGAGTAACTGAGGGCAAAGAGGGCAAGTGACCTATCCAAGGTTATGTGGAAATAAAGTTTGTTGGCAGACAAATCAGGACAAAGGACCCTGGCCTTCTGATTTCCAGCCCAGTGACTTTTCCACTCAGCAATGCCAAGATCAGTCTCAGCATCTTGCCTGTTAGGTAATGCCCTAGAGAAACTTGAAACTTTACTTGGCTAGCGTTTTTCCTGTCAATATCTAAGAGGTGGGAACAGTCCTTGCTGGATAGAGAGGCCTTGTACCAAGCCAGACGGCTGGGAGGGATCTTTTTTGTTCATCTTCTATCTGTCTGGCTTTCTGTCTGGCTTTAAATATCTCCCTTACCTTTTCCACCCTCTTTCCCTCTTCCAGAAAACCTTCTCCAACTACTGCTTAAACAATTCTCTCCTTTCTGCTGACTCTAAGCAGCGCACGACACAAGTGAGCATCTTTCCTCAAGCTTGTTTTCTCAACATGTTAATCTAACTGCTTTATTGTTATTAAGCATTTGGGACAGTTCGGAGGACATGTGGTCCAATAAAATCAAGATCTACTATTTTTATATAAATCCCTTCCTTGTCTCTGTACATATAACCATTTTTTACAGCAGCATTGTCTGTACAGACGTGTTTCCACTAAATTGTACGTGTACCTATTCTCATATATATTTTTATTAGCTTTATAGTATTCCTCATAGTCGAAACAACAGGAAATTTGGAGTGAGTCCTAAGGCTTTGGGCAAGAGGTTATTCTTTAAAATCTACCTCAAAGCTGAGAATATCATTGAACACAGAGAAGGATCTTGATAACTTGTGAAGGCCGGTGGCAGAGATAAAGAAGAAAGGGAAAAAAAAACATTGTAACTTGAAAACTAGACTAGCTAAGAAGTTAGTTTGTGGCCTTCCCATCCTATATTCATCGAAGTGGACTATATCTATTATGTACCTGAGAATGGCAATGTGGTTTATGGAGAGTGTGGGCTGCAGAGATGGCACAGATTTCCATCTTACATGGCCCTTTGGCAGCCTCGTAGAGGGCGGATGGGAAAAGTAAAAACCTGGGGGCTGACCTCTCAGTCAGGGAACTGTGGGTGAGCCAGCTGAGGAGTGGTGGGCACCTGAGCCAGGAGCGAGGAGGGGGCTCAAATTCAAGAAGTGCCTTGGAAGCCAATTTAGTTTTCAAGTAAGAATGTTGCTGCTTTTAAAGTTTGCCCCTTTTCCCTTTTCTTCTCTTCTTTGTTCCTTCCATTCAGCAGAACTAAATTCTTGGAGAAGCTGAGTGGCCGGGCTGGGGAAGTGGAAAAACTGACTGCAAATTTCATGTTGCTAGATGAACTCAGGCTGTCTCTTTGCAGCCACCACCCAGAAGTTAAAATTTAAAGTGAGGGAGATTTAATTCACTCATTAAATACTTTTTAAAATTTGTCAACAACTTAACACTTTCTAGGCACAATGGGGACATACCAGTAACCAACCAAAGTTCCTGTCCTCATGAAGTTTGTATATGAACAATAAACGAAATTTATCGGTACAGCATATGTCTGATGCTACTAAGCGCAGTAGGTAATAATCAGGTAAGGGCAAGGGGGAAAGTGATAGGTAAGAGGTCAGGGGAATGGTGGGGGTAACAGAAGACTATGTAGGGATGTCGTAATACTCCAGTTTTTACTTAGTGTGAGAAGGGAAGCCATTGGAGGAGTTTAAGCGGAGGAAGGAAATGAATTGGCTTATGTCCTACAAGGATTCCCTGCACCTGCCATGTTGAGAATAGACTGTGAAGGGTGGCCAAGAATGGGAGTGGAAAGACTAGTCGTGAGACTGTTAGGAAAGGATCGTGTGGAGGTAATGGTGGCCTGAACCAGGGGGTAGCAGTAAAGGTGAGTTTGGGATAAATTTTGAAGGCAGCGAAAACATGAGTTGGTGGTCTGGATGGGGTTATGAGAGAAAGTGTAGAGTCAAGGAGAACTCAAAAGCTATTGCTGTGACCAATTGGAAGGAAGGAATTATTCTATACTGGGATGGAGGAAGAACTCAAGAATGGTCTTTGAGGAAAATAAAGAGCCCAATTTTAGACATGCAGAGTTTGAATCCCTTTTAGATACTCAAGTGGAGGCATGGAGGCTGAAGTTCAGAGAGTATTCTTAGCTAGAAATATGAATTCGGGGGTCAACAGCACAGAAATGGTTATTTAAAGATCAGGAAGATCAGATAGGGAGTGACAGTAAGAGGAAGAGGCCTGAGGACTGAGCCTAGGCTCTCAGTTGAATGGAATCTTGAGCTAGCAAAGGAGACTAAGAAGGCCCAGTTAGAGAAGAGGAAAACCAAGAGAGAACCTTGTCCTCGAAGCCAAGTGAAGGAAAGTGTTTCAAGAAGCGATGAGCTGTGTCAGTGCTGCTGCTAGGTCGACAAAGATAAACCCTGGAAGTTTACTATTGGATTTTAGTATTGTTGGGTCAACTATTGTTGACCTCGACAAGAGCTCTTTCAGTGGAATAGCAAGGCAAAGGGTAGGTCCAGGAGCAAATGGAAGAACTGGGGAAAACAGGTGTAGGTATCTCCACTGAGGGAAATATTATTATAAAAGGGAGCAGAAAAATGTGGAGGTAGCTGAACAGGACACAGTCTAAAAAGAATTTGCTTTAAAAAAGGGAGATATTATAGCACATGGGTGTGTTCGTGGGAATGGTCCAATAGGAATGGGGAGAAATGATGATAAACAGAGAACAGGAACAATTGCCAGAACCGTGCCCATGAGTGGGCGCGAGGGAGTGAGACCCACCTCCACAGGGCAATGGTTAGGACTTAGAATGGAGCTCAGAGGGTACATCCACTGTAACCAACCAGAGGCAGTTTAGGGAGCAAGTGAAGTACAGGTAAGAGTGGCAGTTTAATCACACTTCTCCTTCCTAAGTCTAGGCCACTTTTGACTTCATAAGCCATACTCACTTCTATCCCCAATGTGTCCACAGAATGCATAATTTTACACATAATTAATCCTTGGTACAATGCGAAGGAACTGAAAGATATAAATTATTAAAAGGAATGGGATAAAGAGCTTCCAGCTAGAAATCTAAGTCAATGTAAACATAACATGGGTAGGGATTTTTGTCTCCTTTCCTCTTTCCAGTGTCTAGAACACTGCCTGGCATATAGTAAGCAAATCAGTACATATTTCTAGAATAAGTAAAACAGAAAGGGACCTTATACTTCATTAGCAACTATCTATAAGCAAATACTTTGTATACATTACCTTATTTAATATGCCAGAGAGATTTCATACTTAGCCCCGGGCCACCTGCAGCTCGAAAGCAGCTGTTAGATTTAACCCAGTATTTTGTGAGCCTCCAAAGGCCTGCCCTTTCTGTTACACTGCACTCTGTCCGTCTGACTACTTGGTGAACTTGGTGAAGTCACACAGCCACTCACTCTTGGTTCCTTCAACTTTAGAAAGGGTCACCCAGAGGCCTGCAAAGTCCCATTCCAACTGAATGATTCCGTGAGACGATAAGCCCAACGGACAGCAACAGGCATGGCACCTGCCCTGAGTTCACAGTCCCATGTCATACCAACTCTGCCAGCAGTCTTGTACCATTTTCTGCCACCTCTGATGCAGGCTCAACTCTTTCCATCGAAATAGCTGGATGGTCTATACTTTGTGTCTTGGGTTAATTGAAGCCCTGTGAGAGGTTATGACTCCTGTCCTTTCAAGTTGAATCTACCGTCTTGGACCATAATCTGCAGCCTTAGATCTCCAGTCCCACCACTGCCACACTGTCATTAATCACATCACTTTGTGGTGTCCCTTTGTTTTCAAGGTAAAATCCAAGATTTGAGTGTACAGAGAAGGTAATGGAATGAGGCACCTCTTTACTTGCCCAGACTCTTAGATTAAGACCTGACCCTTAGACTTATCCTGCCTCCCACATCCCATTATTCCCATTTTGCTGTACTCTGCCTCTGACTCCACTTACCTTGGCTAGTCTACACAGTTGGCCCTTGAACAATGCAGGTTTGAACTGTGGGGCACTTCTTGGCATATTATTTTCAATAAATATAGTACACTACTATAAATATATTTTCTCTTCCTTATGATTTTCTTAATGATGTTTCTCCATCTTACTTTATTATAAGAATATAATATATAATACCTATAACATATAAAATAGGTGTTAATTAACTGTTTATGTGATCAGTGAGGCTTCTGGTCAACAGTAGGCTATTAGTAGTTAAGTTTTGGGGGAATTAAGTTATACACAGATTTTCAACTATACAGGGTTCAGCTCCCCAGCCCCTGTGTTGTCCAAGGGCCAATTGTATTTAATCCTTGATTTGTTGAGTTATTTGTCTCTTAAGCTGTCACCTCCAGAAGGTGGAGCCTTAATTGGATGCCCCTTCTTTGGTTCTCGACTCAGCACTCCAACAAACATGTCGGTTGAAAAGGAACAGGAACGGAAAGAGAACAGGAGGAAGAGAAGGAAAGGGGAACAGAGGTTGTATTTATCACACTTAAATTTCTCTTCCACTAGACTGTAGAATCCTAGTGAACAGGGATTATATTGTTGGTATCTAGAATACCAAAATTATGAGTGCCCTCCCCGACCAATCCACCCCTATCCCATATTCCTCCTTGAAGAACCTATTGGATTTCACAATTCTTTTTCAGGGACCTATAGTCTAACAGACACCACTTGTCTAATAACTATATTCCCATTTGGTGCATCATAAATCAATCCTTATTTTAACAAGAATTCTTTGTCTACTACAATATTTTTAATGTGTAAGTTCCTCAAGTTGACACGGGCACCTCCGTACTGCCTTATTTTGGATTGGAGATTGAGGGCAGCGTTAAACCCACTATTGTCTTTTATGGAGGCTGGTAGTCTTCCCTAAGTGCCGTCCTCAGAAGGGATGGGAAACACAGCTGAGCGGAAACAGAAAAGCAAGAATTAGGGATCGGGTTTCACCCCACTTCTGAGTAGCAATATGAAATTAAACCCTCCTAAGAAGTCCCTAAATTCCCTTTACCACTCTTTCCACGGACCTCTTCTTTTTTCAATCCATAGCCAAAGGCATAAAAGGAAAGTGAAAAACAAATCAAAGCAATCCTAAAAACATTTGTGGTAGAAAATCTGACCAGATTGGTATGTGTGAATTTCATATTATTCTAAACTCCTTTTATTCTCAATGGGCAGATTTAGGGGTTATTTGAGTGCCTGATATTTGGAGAACTGCCAAAGAACATCCAAAGAGTTTCTAATGAGAACTTGGCGGGGGGCAGATAGGGGCTGAACTGGGGGCTCCAATTCTCACCTATGCATTCCCGTCTCCTGCCTAAGGTTAGGGACAAAGTAGACCCTTCACGGGAGGAAAAGTGAAAACACCCCGGGGCTTCTTAGAAGGTACAAGGCTAACCTACCACAAAAACCTCAGTAAATAGGAGAGGGCAAAAATCACTCATTCTTTTTAATAGTGATCTTTACGTTCTTACAAATAGGTACTAGGGCAGTCCTATCATTTCAAATGTGTGTTTAAATAGGAATACAATATATTACATGCATAATTTTCCCTCAGATTACATTTGTGAGATATAAGCCTGGGTAATTCTGCTCCTTTTCCAAAGTGAAATGCAACCCTTGCGTTTCCAAACATCGCTATGAAGCAAAGCCAATACCTTCCCAATTCTAAGTTGGACACAAGTAACTATTATGTGCTGCTCTGGAAACTGTGACAGAACATTATTCATCTGTTTGTTTTAATGGTTCATGGCCAAGAAAAAAAAAAACTTTTAAAATTTAATTTTTTAAAGCCAAAAAGTGGTGTGAGAAAGGGCGAGGGACTCTTGGTGAGGAAATAAATGTTAACAATTTTCGGTGTCCAGGTGTGGGAACCAGCACAGGAGACCCTACACAGTTACCTGGGAGGTGTTCACAGAGGTGTTCCAGGGCGAGAAGAAGGGATGTGAAGAGTTAGGTGAGCTCTCAGCCTTCCAGATTGAGGTCTTCTCTGTGAGTCCTGGCCCCTCTGGGTTGACGGGCCTGGATTGGCTGGTTTACTTTGAAAGCTGACTTTAAAGGTCAGCTACGTTAATGCATTACCCTCTTTGATGTCTGCTTACAGATTGGTCTTTAGAGAACATAGTATCTAAGTTAAGTTTGGGATCGCATGTGTAACCTGTAATCTCAGTCACAGCCAGCCTGAGGCAGAGTCTACTCTTGGCGCTCCAGACAGCTCCCCTTCCAAGCCTCTCACTTTCCCTCCTTCATTCCCACCAGCTCTTTCCATGTCTCTACCTGCGTGTGTCCTGATGCCCCTTCTCTGAGGAGGGGTAGTTATAACTGATAAAAATTAAATTATTTTCCTTCCTCCTGCTTTGCGGTTAACCCAGGATGTTTCATGGCCCAGGCTTCTCAGAAAACAGAAGGAGGTATTTTTGAAGAGGTGATAACTTTTTAGATTAAATCAGATTCTAATTTGTCCTTAGAGGTCCCGTGTCTCTGATCATTTATCCGTATTGGCATCATTTTGCATTCTTTACTTGGATTCTTAACTGGATCATGTATCCTCCCCTTTTAAATAAATGACAGTGGGTTTTCACCTTTAAGAGATGTGACTATACCCCCCAAGGGAGTAGCCTATTTCTGAGACAGGAAGCTTTGCACCCAGACCCGAAGTTACTAGAACTGACCCTGGGGAACACAATGTGTGCGGATCTGCCATGGTTCTGCTTTAACTGAGTAGCTAGTATGTACCCTGATTTACAAATTTTATAAGGGATACATTCCAGCCACCTATGGCCTTGATGATATTTTGGGCAGGCACTGGTAAGTTATTTTTGCTTATCCAGAATAGATAACTTCAGAGAGACAGAAAGCAAATTGATGGTTACCAGGAGCTGGGGAGGGGGAGAAATTGGGGGTAACTACTAAATGAGTCGGCAGATTTATTTTTGTAGTGATGAAATGTTTTGATACTAGATAGATAGAGGAAAAAAGAAGAAATTAGTACCCAAACGAGAGAAAATAATGCACACTTTGCTAAATCACTCACTGGAGCACACCTAGGGATGCTATGACACACCCAGACTACTTGGAGCTGTGAGATAGCTTTTCTTCAAACCAAAATTCAGAGTTTTGAGGGCAGGCAGCTTGATGTGATTTCATCTTCGTGGCTCAAAATGGAGCTCATAAGAGGGACCGAGTGGGGTATATTCAAAAGTACTGGATTATTTCCTTCACCGCGATCTGTATACATGAGGCTATGGGCTTGCGCGCCACCCTCTTGGCATTCCAGTTGAAGAGCCACGAGAATCAGGAGCAAGAAACCTGCCGATGCTATGTAAATTGCCGACGCTTACAGCAGATTAGTCTGCTTGGAAGCGACCTGCAAAGCCATCTGCAAAACTTCTCCCCAGAACCCAAGCTGGAAATTCCAACCATTGGACCTCTCCCAAGGTCCCTCAACCTTGTCCCTGGTGTATATATAAATAATTTTTTTGATTGGGGTGTCATTCACATAGCATTAAAATTAACCTTTTTTTAATGTTTATTTATTTATTTTTGAGAGAGAGAGTGAGCGAGCATGAGCGGGGGGAGGGGCAGAGAGAGAGGGAGACACAGAATCCAAAGCAGGCTCCGGGCTCTGAGCTGTCAGCCCAGAGCCCAATGCAGGGCTTGAACCTACGAACTTAGGGATCATGACCTGAGCTGAAGTCGGACACTAAACTGACCAAGCCACCCAGGTGCCTCTAAAATTAACCATTTTAAAGTGAGCCCTTGTCTCCTTCATTAGCACCTTCACAATGTTGTGTAACTACTACCTCTTACCTAGTATCAAAATATTTTCATCATATTGGTATGCCTCAGTGGCTCAGTCGGTTGAGCCTCGGACTCTTGAATTCAGCTCAGGGTCATGATCCCAGGGTCAAGAGATCTAGTCCTGCATTGGACTCTGACGTGAATGTGGAGCCTGCTTGAGCTGCTTGAGACTCTCTCTCTCTCTCTCTCTCTCTCTCCCTCTCTCCCTCTGCCCCTCTCCCTCACTTGTTCCCTCTCTCTCTTTCTCTCTTAAAAATTAAAAAGAAATATTTTCCTCATAGCAAAGTAAAACTCCATGCCTATTGAGTAGTTATTCCCTATTGCTCCCTCCCCCCTGGGAACCACCATTCTGCTTTCTGTCCCTATGAATTTATCTATTCTGGACCTTTCATCTAAATGGGATCGTAAAATATGTGACCTTTCATGTCTGGCTTATCTCACTTAGCGTAGTGCTTTTAGGACTCTTCCATGTTGTAGCATGTTTCGGTTCTTCATCCCTTTTTTTCAAAGTTTTCTTTTAGTGTTTATTTATTATTGAGAGACAGAGACAGAGCTTGAGCAGGGGAGGGGCAGAGAGAGAGGGAGACACAGAAACTGAAGCAGGCTCCAGGCTCTGAGCTGTCAGCGCAGAGCCAGATGCGGGACTCAAACCCACAGACCACGAGATCATGACCTGAGCCAAAGTTGGACGCTTAACCGACTGAGCCTCCCAGGCGCCCCTTCATTCCTTTTTTATAGCTGAATGATATTCTGTTGCATGTACCTACTCACATTTTGCCTATCCCTTCACCTGCTGATGAGCGTTTGGGGTCATTTCTACTTTTTGGCTATGATGAATAGTGCTGCTATGAACATTTGTATACTGGTATTTGTTTGAATACCTGCTTACTATTTTTTTGTTTGAGTAAGATATTTTTTTTAATTTATTTATTTATTTTGAGAAAGAGAGAGTGTGAACGGGGAAGGGGCAGAGAGAGAGGAAGACAGAGAATCCCAAGCAGGCTCTGCACTGTTAGCACACACTCTGATGTAGGGCTCCAACACACGAACCATGAGATCATGACCTGAGCCAAAACCAAGAGTTGGATGCTTAACCAACTGAGCCATTCAGGTGCCACAAGTAGGATTTTATAGTTTGCAAAATGCCTTTATATCCATCCTCTTCCCATTAAGGAGAGATGTGCATTTTAACTGGTCTTATTACCCCAAAAGGGAACTTTTCAGCGCCTAACTCATCAATAAGTCCATTAGGCCTGCCCATGCTCCAGTGTAAAATCCGATAAGGAAGAAAGTGGCTCCCAGTTGGGAAGGTGCTTCCGGCATGTCAGTGGGCTAGCCTGGGACAGCCCCACACGTATTTCATCTGTTTCGGTGGTTGACAGTCAGGCAACAGGCCTTCTTTTCTACTTCTGAAGATCTGGAGGAGGACAGTTCTTGGCAGCACCCTTTCCCTCATTCAGCAAGTGTTTCCTGGGCTGTGCGCTATACCAGGGCCCTCGAGGAGGGAAGCCGAATCAGCCATGGTCTTTGCCTTAGAGTAGTGGACACTAAACAGACAGACATAATATGGAGTCAGAGGTGTGTGGGAGGGGTGTGATAAAGACACTGGCTGGGGAGGTGGGGGGTCAGTGACTATTCACAGGAGTACTTAGCATCTGGATCTTGAAGATAAGAGGGCATTCACGAGATGAAAAGAGGGTAGAAGGCATTCCAGGCCTCAGGAAGAGAATGAGCCAAGCCAGAGGAATAGCAAATTGCCTTCTTGGTTTTGAGACTAGAAAAGTCATTCATGCGGCGAGTATCATCAGGTTCATAGGCTTGACTAGCTGGAGCAAGACTGAAGAGTCCCACACCCTCCATCCCCAGCCTGTCTTCTCTGTCATGCTGACATGAGGCTGGGCCCGATCTAAGTGTAAAGTCAGGGAAGATGGCCTTCATCTTCCACACATAGACTTCTCATCGGTTGCCCCAGCCTTTCTTGCTGTACAACTTCCAAGACAGATGCAAGTGCCCGCAACAGCTAGCAAAAACCAATCTATGCTAAGGGCTTCCTGACCAAATAGGTCATCTCTCCTGGAAGCGCTGGAATTTAGAAGTAGGCCAAGCCTCAAACAAGTAAGTGAATTGTTAGTGTGGAATTCAGCCACCCAGGGATAGACCCGGAGGGCATGATGTAAGGTTAATATGAAGATTAAATGAGTTCATCCGATGGCCTTCCTAACCTCCTCACCCCACCACCTCTCCAGTTCTGTCTACACACAATAAGGTCCCGGCTCCTCCCCCGTCCTGTAAGATTTGGGTGTTTGGTTTTTTTTTACTATTTATTTCAGAATATTTTTATATTTAAGAAAAGTTGCAAAAATAGTACAGAGAGTTTCCATATGTCCTTCCTCTCATTCCCCCTAACGTTGATGTCTTGCGTAAACATAGGGCGATCATCAAAAGTAAGAAATTATTGTTGGTACGATACAAACTCATCTACGGTCTTCATTTGAATTTTGTCAGTTTTCCCCGTCGGATTTCAGGGTTTCTTTTTACATCATGGATGTAGGCAACCACTGAGTTTGTCCTCTTGGGTCCCTTAAATTGAGGTAGCCTTCGGAGAGCCTGAAGACTGTCCTCCCTAGAAGTTCCAAGGAGAGCAGTCACGAGCCTCTTATGGTCCAAAATTGGCACAACTCCATTTGGGCATCAGTTTGGGGTATTCCTGCATCTTTTCCGTCTCCCAACCCCATCTCCCCACCCATCCTCTCTCCCCCTTTCCTTCTCTCTGCTCCCCAAACTACAGATAGTCTCCACATGCCCCGTATCATACATGCCCCGTATCATACAACGTGCTTTTTCCATCTTTAGAGTTCTCTTGCTGTAGTCACTGGCCTAAGAAATTGGTCCAGGAATTTGTAAAGCCATAAAGCACCCTTGGGTTGTGACTTGCAGTGGCAGCAATTCCCTTTCATGGGTCTCCAGTGGGTCCTGGGTGGATACCTCTACCGCTGCCATGTTGGTCGTGGTCACTCTTAGCCCTGTGTGACCATCCCTTCGTAAGCCCCTTGGGGAGACCCTGGAGGTGGAAGGCAAACTACGTCTGTTCTTCCCTATCGCATGACAGTGAATCTCGAAGGTTATAGGAGTTGGCAATGTGGTAACTAAATTGCCTTTATGAGAAACACGAGTCCCCATCACAAAGCACCCCTGCATCTTGACATCATGGTGAGGTAGGCGGCGCATGTCGGTGCCAGCCATTGTGATAAATGTGCAAAATTCCATTTTCCCCATCACGATGCACTCTTCTTCTCTGTAGAAAGAACGCAGCCTCGGGCACGTAGATCGCAAGCGTCCTTGCACTTTTGCTGCCTTGTGGTCCGTGTTTTTAATTTGCTAAGCACGGAGGACATTAATGATGAAAGAAGTGTGAGCTGGAGAAAAGCAGAGAGCTGATGAAAAGCAGAGAGCTGATGAATGTTGGAGGAGTGTTGGTTCTCCTCTTTGGAATGCATGAAAGGTGACCGTGACTCCGTGTTCAAAAGAAAGCCTTTTTGCCACCTAGCAGACACCAAAACATCCTCCCAGCAGAAAGCCCCTGGAAGCAAAAACTTTCACGATCAAACCATTAGGAGGAAAGCTGTATACTATGGTTACAAGCCCTAGTTTGGGGCCAATCTAGCCCTTCTACTTGCTGTGTAAATTTAGACAAGCTCTTCACTCTTTCTGACCCTTGGTTTTCTCATCCGTGAAATGGGAATGACCACACCTTCACCTTTTTTATAAGATCGTGGTCAGGATCAAGTGACTTAATATCAACTCTATATGCAAGTGAAACGTAACAGTTTCTGGTACAGAATAAAGGCTCCTCTTAAAGCCTCTCATTTATAATTAAGCTGATCTGAGGAGAAGTAGTATCAAAAAGCAGTACATCACTCTAGATCTAACACCGTGGTGTAGTGGCTTAAGCGTGCTCTTTAAGTGTAAATCCTAGCTCCACCAATAACTGGGTTTGTGAACTTAAGCCAGTTACTCTCGCGAACCTGAGTCTCTCCCTCTGTACAGTAAGGATAATGATACCATGTAAGGGGCTGCGTGGAAGAAAGCACTTAGCATAGTACCCAGCACGAGAGTGGCAGACACTTAACAGAGGTTTGTTTTTCTAGTGCTGTGGTTCTCGACCACATTCAAATCGCCTGAGAGCTTTTTATAAAAGCATGCGTACTACACTGCAGCCGCGGAGACTACGATTTAATAAGTCTGAGGTGGGGCTTTAGGCATTGGTATTTTCAAAAGCTTTCTGAGGAGATTCTTCCGGGCAGCCAGAGCTGAGAACTCCTCCCCAGCGGATGACATTACGTAGCGGGGGTTTTGTTTGTTTGTTTGCTTTGTTTTGCTTTCTTAGGTCTGTTTCTAAGAGACTGGTCAGAATATCAGGAATTCTGGGCACAGTCAAACAGTCACTACACCTGCGGCTCTAAGCCCTCGATAAGAAATATGCAGCCAAGGAATTGCATTCCATTTTATTATGAAAAAAAAAAAAAGTATTCAAAGAGTCTTTTTAGAGTCTTGAACTGGAAAGGTGGTAAGAAGTTTAGCCTAAGCCTCACACATAAAATATGGGAACTCCCAGTAGGTCGGGGATTTATATCTGGGGGTAATTCCAGGGTTTTGTCCTCCCAAGAGATACAAATTGAGGCCTTGAGAGTTTAACGTGGGGGAGAAAGAAGTGTGCTCATAATGACACCTTACAAGTCCAGGGCTCTGCTAATGCCTGGGGATAGAAAAGCATCATCTGTAATAGCAGGGGGGTGGTGTGGAAGTGCATTCTGGTCTCAGAACTTTGGTTTCCAAGATCCAAGGCTAGGTCATCGAGAAACTTCTTTCTCCCCATAGGTTTATGGTATTAGTTACCCAATAAAAGTGGGGTTAATTTTACAACCCAAGTAAAATTTAAGCCAAAAAGGCTTCAACATTACTCTAGGATTTATGAAAGTAAACATGTGGCGTGCTTGCAAGATTTTGCAACATTAAAATTTCAGTGTCTTCCTGTCAGGTATATGATATATTCATTAGTATGTGTACTCGAAGGTGAAGTTTTTAAGGGCTTTGCAATACAAACTGTTTGGGGAACTAAAATGAAGACACTTCCCCCATCTCTACTTTCAAAACGGCCCTTAGAGTGACTAGCGAGTAGAGAGCCCCCTGGAAACTGGTCTTTGAATGATCGGCTTTATCAGATTTTTTTCACCTGGTTTCCTGTTGCAGCGAGCTTTCTAGACTCCCACGCTGAATCCCCAAGTGGTGAAGTCTAGCGCCGCAAGACTGACTACAGTCGATTTTACAATGTAGGAGCTTCGTAAATAATTGTCCTTTAAACAACTGTCTTCTTTGGTCATCATAAATACTTCAACAATAAGCATGCGTGACCTCCGAATAGCACTTCTTAAAAGCTTGTCCATCTGATAGGACCCTCGTGACTTTCACTTCTAGAGTAGAGGGGTCAATCATTATCTTCATCTTATAGATAAGAAAACCGTAGCTCAGAGGACTCAGAGAGACTGTCTAAGGACGTGCCACTGTTAAGCCCAGGAAGACAATTTCGTTCTCCTGACTTTGGGTCTACACAGTACTTTAACTTAGAAGAAGCCAAAGAGGAAAAATATTTTTATTCGGACAGTGTATTGATTCCAGCCGGGTTAGCCGAAGAGGAGCTTCCAGGGTAGAAGTCAGCCCAGAAGCGTGGCGGGTGGCCTTTTGTCTGGCTGTGGTCTGCTTGTGAGAAGAAGCTGGCTCTTCTGTTCTCTGGTGTCTTTATCACAGACCCTTGTAGGACAGTATGGCCTCCATCCTTCCAAGCTGAATCTGCCATCTTGGGTCCTGCTTTCTAGCCTTAGATCTCCAGCTGTTTGCCACACCGTCACTAACCACATTATCTCAGACTTTTGCTAACCACATTCCCCTTTGTCCCCAGGATAAAATCTACTCCGCCTACTTTTTTATTACTGTAATTTTGAGGCAACAGCATTTTTTTAAGATTGGGGCACCTGGGTGGCTCCGTTGGGTAAGCGTCCGACTCTTGGTTTAGACTCAGGTCATGACCTCCCGCTTTTTGGGTTTGAGCCCCGCATCGGGCTCTGTGCTGTGGGTGCGGAGCCTGCTTGGGATTCTCTCACTCCCTCTCTCCGCCCTTCCCCTACTCTCTCTCTCAAAATAAATAAACTTAAGAAATTTTTTAAAAATTTTAAGATTGTTTTAAAAGTTTTCAGGGATCATGAAAGCAAGATTTCCATTGCCATTTTCTCTAGATTTCCTGGGACTTAGTGACTCATTTGAACTTGTGCAGTCCACAGTCTGTCTGGACCTCTCTCTGCAGGGTAGAGATAATGAGTCTTAAGCAGTGAGGAGCCACATATCCGGACTGCCCCCTGGTTTCTTTCCAGCCGCACCCAGCTTCTCACCCCACGGAGCCTCCTAATTGACACATCGGTCGGAGTGGGTCTTGGGGATAATGCGCCCACGCCTTTGTAGCAAATGAAGCAGAAATAATCTGTGCTTAAAAAACAAAAAACTGTAGAACATGTGCCCAGATTTCCAACTCATTTCCTCTTTACTTTTATAACTACATCATCTTCCAGCCCACCACCAGCTGCGAAAATAAAAGTGCTCTCTCCCATATTCAAGGACGATTTTTGTGCTTAGAATGATTTTCTGGGGGTGAAGGAAACTTGACCAACGTGACCAGCAGATGTTTTAAGTGATGGATGGAACTGAGGACGAGCCTGACTCCTCGGCCCAGCCTTTGGGATAATGTGCCCAGCTTCTCCCCCTAGCGACTGTTTAGGGCATTGCACGATCGGAGCAAACTGAATGTGACTATATTGCACCAGTTAATGTCTGTGCTCTGTTTTTAGAGATGAGTACGAAGAAGACGGATTCTGTCAGCCATACAGAGGGATTGCGTGTGCGAGATTTATCGGCAACCGCACTGTCTATATGGAGTCTTTGCACATGCAAGGGGAAATAGAAAATCAGATCACAGGTAGGTAACACCAGTGACATTATATTGATACCTTGGATAACTATTTTTCTCACCAAAAGTTTTCTTGAGCTTTTCTCTTGACAAAGGATAAAGGGTAAGGGGTTGGGGGTTAGGAGCATAGGGGTTAGGAGCAGGGCGACAAAGAAGCCTGAGGTACGATCTCTGTGCCCTGGAATGTGCGTTAGAATACTTTATTGAAGGTTATCGCTCTCAGAGGAAGAGGATGCTCTGAAAAGTCTTGCGTTTATTCAGATGCTCAACAAATATTATTAGTGTTTTTGGTGTATCAGGAACTGGGCTGGGCCCTGGGGTAAATAAGCCAGGTTACATCCCTGCCCTCAAAGAGCTTACCATTTGGAAACATCATCGTGTGCACTGAAAGTCCTGTAAATACTAAATCGACTTAGAGTCTAGAACTCTGGATGCCATTACTGTGACTTTGGGGAAATCTCTTCTCCCTGAAAGTCCCTTCTTCGGTGAAGCAATAAGTGATAAGACGAGGTGATCATAGGTCTCTTCCTGCTCTAGCCTTCTCTATTTTACCCTATGTGTTTTTGAATTGGAAGTATCTTTTTAATCTAATCATGAAGCGCTTCCCAGCTCGCAGGAGTGAGGTAGGATAGGCCGCCTTGTACAGTTTCGCACACCTGGTTCTGGTGGTTACAGTGGCCTTGAACTTCCGCATTAGTGTAGTGATACCTCTGAGCCCCGTACCCCTGCGAGCCATTAAAATCGCCCTTACAGGAATCGAATAAGTCACCAGCGTTAGCAAATAAAAATACAGGACATCCAGTTACATTTTAATTTCAGATAAACAATGGATAATTTCTTAGTATAAGTATGTTCCAAATGTTTATATGAAATTCAAATGTAACTAAGTGCCTTGTAGTTTATCTGACAACACACCTGAGGCAAGCACACAGAACGGCAAAAAGGCTAGAAACTATGACCTATGAGGACTTAGGGGACTAAGAGGGGACCAGGGTAGCTCTTTAACCTGGAGAAGTACCCATAGAAAGGTGTAGTTGCCACTTGCTAAAGACCTCAGGCTTTCAGAAAGGGCTCTGAAATTCCAGAAAGCAGAAGCTGTTGAGGCACATCTTAACCTAACGTAAGAACATTTTAACATACTAACGTATTTCTTTCACAGAAATATATGGGAGTGCCAATGTAAATGTTTCATCACCCATTTATAATAATCCCCTCTTAAGACATTTTCGATGGACCTGCACTTGCTGGAAAATATGATTTATATATTACTTATTTGTTAAAATTTCATTTATTTATTAAGCCATTTAATTTTGTTTAACCCAGCCCTTCCAAAACTTGTTTGGCTGGCTATGAAACCCTAGATTCTCAAACTCTATGAATATTCTGCAGAATTAATGTTCTGAGGAACATGCTTTGGGAAACAGTGTACCAAGCACCTCAGAGGCTGCCTTAGCAAGTAGAAGCCCTTGTCGGTGGAGGTTTGCAAGGGGACGCTGGTACTGTTTTATACATGGAGGCCATACTGGATAAGAGGTTAGGCTAAGTGACCACTAATACACACACTGCAGCCACGGAGTTGTGCTTTTTTTTTTTTTTTGAGAACTTCCGAGAGAATTGCCTCATTTTCCGAAAATGGAATAGAAAGTATTCAAGCCACAAAGAAATTAGACAAGTTCCCCAAAGTCATCCAATTCAGAGGCAAGACACGGAACTAAGTCCTGTGATCAGCCTCAGCCACCGCATAAAGCAAGCTCTGCCCTGCAGCTGTCAAACGTTTTAGAAGCTGCACAAAACTAATAAAACGTACCGGATGAAACACAAAGTTCTTCGCTTTGTAGTAAAAATGAAAAATATATTGTGCTTTAACCTAATTAATTCTTTTTATTAGGAAATGGTACGTATGTAACCTAATCCTGTTTTTTTAACTTTGTAGTCAAAATGATTTTTTCAAGCCAGTGAAAGTAAGCTGCTTGGACATCTGAACTGAATCTCTTCTTGGCCTTGTCTGTTTGAGCCCGGCGGATTCCTTCCAGCGTGTGTTTGTATCTGATGTCTGTTGACTGGATAACCGAAGGAGATGAACCCTGGCCCCTGGGAGTTAATCGCTGTGTTTGTTTTCCAGCTGCCTTCACCATGATCGGCACCTCCAGCCACTTATCTGATAAGTGCTCTCAGTTCGCCATTCCTTCCCTGTGCCACTATGCCTTCCCATACTGCGACGAAACCTCCTCCATCCCTAAGCCCCGGGACTTGTGTCGCGATGAATGTGAAATCCTGGAGAACGTCCTGTGTCAAACAGAGTACATTTTCGCAAGGTCAAATCCCATGATCCTGATGAGGCTGAAACTACCGAACTGTGAAGATCTCCCCCAGCCGGAGAGCCCCGAAGCCGCGAACTGCATCCGGATTGGAATCCCCATGGCCGATCCCATAAATAAAAGTAGGTAACCCCTGATCTTCTGTGCTGCCGGGGGGCCAGCGACCCCATGGCACGGTGAAAACTGGACCTTGATCTGTAGTAATGATTCATATTGGTAGTCAGATTACCTACCAATGGGCTAAATACTGTGTAGGGGCTGAGCGTTCAGTGGTAGGTTAGATGCAGTGACTATCTTCAAGAAGATTCATGAAGAGAATACATTTTTATTTTTTTTTTTTTTAATATTTATTTTTGAGAAAGAGAAAGAGAACGCAAGCAGGAGTAGGACAGAGGGAGCAGGACGGAGAGAGAGGGACAGAGGATCTGGGGCACAGCAGCAAGCCCCAGGTGGGGCTTGAGCTCAGGAACCAGGAGATCACAACCCGGGCCAAAGTCAGAAACTCAACCCACTGAGCCACCCAGGCACACCAATAATGAATTTTTAATATAGTTGTTGGTTCCTCAGTGACTTAAGTAGAATTACCATGTGACCCAGCAATGCCACTCCTGGGTATACACTTAGAGAATTTAAAAGAGGTGTTCAAACAAAACCTTGTATCCAAGTGTTCATAGCAGCTCTATTCACAATGGCTAACAACCCAAATGTCCATCGGTGGATGAGTGGTTAAACAAATTGTGGTATGTCTATATAATGAAATATTATTCATCCTTAAAAAGGAATAAAATCCTGTTACATGCTACGGCATGGCTGAAAAGAAAACTATTATGTAAGTGGAAAAGGCCAGACGCCATTGTATGATTCCTTTTATAGGAAATTTCCAGAAAAGATAAATCTATAGAGACAGAAAACAGATTAGAGTTTGCCAGGGACCAGGGGAAGGGGGTATGGGGCGTGACGGCTAAAGGAGTATAGGGTTTTCCTTTGAGATACGAGTGTTCTGGAATGAGATAGTGCTGAAGGTTGCACAATGTTTCAAATGTTCTAAAGACACTGGTAAGTTTCATGATATGTGTATTGTACCAAAATTTTAAAAATATATACACGGGGCTTGCCTCTCTCCACTGTCTTCTCATCGCTGTTTCCTCTGTAATTTCCCATTTGCCTAGAGTTAAGCTTACTGGTAATTTTTTTAGTCTCCTTTTGGTATTTAATATTATTCTGTTAGTGAAATGAGTTAATGCATCTAAAATGCTTAGAACTATGCTTAGCACAAAATAATAGCGATATCTTAAGTATTATTATTATTACTATTATTTTACCATTACCCCTCCATATTTTAATTTCAACTTAATGGATTTTTAACAGTGCTTTCAAGGAAGTGCCATGGTGGTCACCTGGGGAGGGGATTTGCTTCTCAAGAATATCCAGTCCGTCAGCACACAGGGGCTTCAACTCCTGTTAGAAACCCGTGATTCACCGCTCCTAATGAAGTTTCTGGGAACTAGGTTCTTTATCACACAATTCGCGTGTAAAGACCTCAAGCAGAAATGGGAAGAGCAGTTCAGTTTGAACCTTTCCGGAACCATTCACTAGGAAATTACTCCCGTGCCCCCAGGTCCCGCCCCGGTTCTGATTTTTTTTTTCTGTGTTCAATATTAAAAATGCATGTGGAGGCCTGGTTTTATTCCTGAAGCATAAGCTTTAAATCCTCCCAGGAATGTAACTGCGAGGCAGGGCCTATGTCCCAGCCCAGCAAGCAGGGAGACGGCCCACGTGGCCCCTGCCCAGCAGGGAAGCCTTAGCCGTGAGGTTAATTGCACGTCCTCCCTCCAGAAACTGCAGGCTGGGAGTTCCAGCATCTCCTGTATCTTTCTCTCAGTTTGGGCCTTTCTCCTCTGTTTTCCAGATCACAAGTGCTATAACAGCACAGGTGTGGACTACCGGGGCACCGTCAGTGTGACCAAATCAGGGCGCCAGTGCCAGCCGTGGAATTCTCAGTACCCCCACACCCACACCTTCACCGCTCTCCGTTTCCCAGAACTGAATGGAGGCCATTCCTACTGCCGCAATCCAGGGAATCAGAAGGAGGCTCCCTGGTGCTTCACCTTGGATGAGAATTTCAAGTCTGACCTGTGTGACATCCCAGCATGTGGTAAATACCTTTGATGTATTTGGTCACCTTTCAAAGATTCCCTCTCCATCCCCCTGCCCTTAGGAGAGTCTATAAGGGGGCAACGGAGATGGATGGTGTTTGTTTGGTCTCCGACTGGGTTTCTAAGACAGATAAACCTTGCTGTTTCTGCATAAAACACCTAAGGTACCCTAAAGGTACCAATACACACTCTCAGGGAGGAAACTGCTTTGTTCCTGCAACCGTTGTGGTTAGTGGGGGAAATGGGGCACACGGGAGACAGCTTATCACAGTCATTTATGCAGTACCTGCAATGGTCCATGTCCAAGTGCACCCGGGTAGCACAACAGGTGTATTGGAAGCAGAAAGAGAACCAGTTTTACCCGTGTCATTAAGAACACCCACAAGGTAGGGTGAATGTATAGCCATTACTCAGGCATCCAGGGCAGAGTGTACATAAACTGTATCTTCCGTATCATCCTTTTATGCTGCAGAAGTGTGGAAAGAAAATGAAATTCCTGAATCAGTTTTTTTTTTTTTTCTAGAAAAAAATGTTTGGCGGGTAGGAGAAAGACAGTGACAGCGAGGGCGAAACCTGGAGTTTGGGGCTGTTTTGGAACTGACTCATCTTCCTGGTCCTACTTCTCATAGATGACGTCAACTGGGTTTCCCCAGCATAGAGGGAGAGTCTGACGTCACTGCAGGGAAAACCGTGACAATAACAGGGACAGAATAACGATATCCACCTGGGGGTTATGGGGAGGATGACTGAGTTGTTAACTGGAAAAATCTAGGAAGTCTGGAAGAGAGTAAATGCTTAACAAATACTATCTACTATAATTATTATCTAGGCGCTCTGTAAAGAGAAATCTACTATAATTAGTGTGCAGTCTACATAGAGGAATGTTTGCTCTGAGTTTAGCAAATATTATTTGAGAGCCCACTGGGGAGTAAGGGGTTTGAAAGAGAAATAAAACGTGATTCACGTTACAATCACAATGCAGCGTGTATGATGCAATAGAAGTTAGCACAAATGTTACGGAAGAAAGAAGAGGAAGCTAAAACATACTAAAGAGGGCCGTAGGAAGAAGTAATAAAAATGTTAAAAAGAAACTTTAGTGATGAAAATTTGGGAAACTATTATTTTATAATTTCATTCTCATGTGTTACCTGTTACCGTCTTGTCTTCTCTTGCAAAATGGTTTTATGGGTGCTTAAACAGGCCAAGTTTGAGAAGGAGGTGACCAGACCCTTTTTGTGTTCTGGACTTTAAACTGCCTTCATATGCAGCAGAAAGAACAAATTATGAAGTAAAACTCTTCCAGAGCCACCATTAGAAACTTCAAAGCAAATTATCCTGTACTTTTTAAATGGTTTGCCCTTAATAATTCATGGCTTTACCCACATGTTATATTCAACATTAATAGGAGAGGAATAAAAATAAAATGTAGATTTATGATCATTTACTTCGTTTCCACCCCTTCTCTTAAACCAGGTAAGGTACAAAGATCTGTAAGAGAGCCAAGGATAAAAGCAACACTCACTGGCACCTTCCATGTGTCAGACATGGTACTTGGGGCTTTCATAGGCTTTATTTATCCTTACCCTTACACCGTGACGGGTATTATCATTTATTTTAATTTTTAAAGTTTATCCATTTATTTTGAGAGAGACATAGAATGCAAGCAGGGGAGGGGCAGAGAGAGAGGGAAAGAGAGAGAATCTTAGCAGGCTCTGTGCTGCCAGCTGCAGAACCCAACACGGGGCTCAAACTCACAAACCATGAGATGGTGACCTGAGCTGAAACCCAGAGTCGGTCGCTTAACTGAGCCACCCAGGCATCCCTGTGACAGGCATTTTATTAAGCCTGGGTTGCTGCTGTTACACCCAGCTAGTAAGTGGCATGTCTGTCTGACTCAAAGCTCACCTTCTTGCTTCTCTACCTTGATAATTCAGAATACTGTTATGTGTCCTCGAGAAAACCAAATGAATTATTTTAAGGAAGAAACACATTGTTCACTGCACTCCGGGTAAATGCTGTTGTCCTTTAGGTGATTTCTGACCCTTAATTTCCAACAAATGCCCCACGGAAGTAGGGAGGTAATTTGTTCATAAACTGGAAAATTTGTTGATAAGCTGATTCGAGCTTTATTATAATTAGTTTAGCATATTCAAGACTCTAAATTCTATCTGAAAAGTACAATTTTCATTTAAATGACCTTGCTGAAGCAATCAGACCAAATGCACAAACCGAGGGCCGAAAGAAACCCTTGAACAGCCTTTCAGACTGTGGACAGGAGAGAAAGATCACCTACATCTGCAGAACGCTTACCAGGTGCCTGCGCAGTGCCCCATGCTGTACATATTTGTGTGCGTTTAAAACTCATCACCACGCTGTGGGGGTAGGTGTTGTTAATGCAGTCCACTGAGGGCCCGAAGGGCTAAAGGACTTGTCTGAAGCACACGAGTAGTGAGAGTGGACCCTGGACTCTCATCTATCTACATAGAGCTCTGACCAAACTCAAAGCTCCTGCTCTTTTCCCAGACACTCCGCTATCTCCCATTTAAAGGTTTTCAGAAATAAATAAAAGAATGACAATAGGCATCCCCTCTGGATTCCAGTGTGCAGATTCCCATAATATGAAGGACATCGGAAAGTGTTCCCTTGCTAATAAGGAAATCCATCGTGGATTAATCCTGTATTACTACAGTATTAATCAGTACAGTGACGTTAGAGACCCTCAGGGTATTTCGTGCTGAATATCAGTTGGCCGAGGACACAGTTAACATTCTGATAACTGGTTAGTTCTAGTCACGTGAGACAGAGATTTAGATGAATGTTAAGCCTAGAGATGACGAGGTAGTTTTCACCACTTACAATAATAATTTTTATTAAAAAGAACGTTTTCATTTCATTTTGAAAGAAAACAGTTCCTCTTGAACTCTTCAAGCCAAGCCACAAAGACATCCATTAAAGGCACGGGGAACACTTGACGTGTGATCTGGAAGCAGCTGCTGAGAGGCCAGTGGCTCCCCCCTGTGGGAATTAAGGAAGAAAGCAGGTTGGCCTCAGCCCTTGTTCCCAGGGAAGGCTTCTCGGAATTGCCCCCGGATAGAACACCTCTAGCAACTTAATCATAATAGCATCCTGCTGTTATAACACTTCTTTAGGGCATTTGATTGTTTTTCTCTTTTCACGCTTACACAATTATGAAAGATAAGGTAGGAATTTCCTGCCCTCTTTTACCGTATGAGTAAATCAAGGCCCAGGGGAGTGGTAAGACTTACCCAAGATCACCAATCAACTAGAAACTGGATCTGCTGTCTCTAGGACACTTACTGCCCTTTGTTCTCTACTAGTGCTTCCCAGTCGACAGAAGTTTTGTCTTCCGGGGAACATTTGGCAATGTCTTAAGATATTTTGGTCATCCCTCCTGGACGGGGTTGTGAGATGCTACCGGCTTCTCCCAGGTGGGGGCCAGAGATGCTGCTAAACACCCTTCGATGCACAGAATGATCCATGCCAAGAATATCCAGCCCAAAATGTCAATAGTGCCGGGGTTGAGGAACCCTGAGACTGGAGAGGAATTATACAATTTAGCCTATAGAATATAGTATGTTGTACATTGCATATATTGTATAAAATTAGGCAATTTAAACTATAGAATAACAATCACATTAAACAGGTGTGCCTGGGTGGCTCAGTTGGTTAAGCGTCCGACTTCAGCTTAGGTCATGATCTCATGGTTCATGAGTTCAAGCCCCACATCAGGCTCCCTGCTTTCAGCACGGAGTCCCCTTCAGATCCTCTGTCCCCTCTCCCTCTGCCACTCCCCTGCTAGTTCTCTCTCTCGAAATAAATAAATAAACTTAAAACAACAATAACATTAAACAGCAGTTGCCATTCAGTGAGTGCTTACAATGAGTCAAAGACCATACTAAGAGTTTTTCGATGCATTATCTCATGTATAATAGTTCTATAATTCTGTGAGTTGCATTTTATTCTACCCTAGAGGAGAAAACCGAGATTTTCTGAGGTTAAATGACTCTTCCAAGGCCACATGGTCAATAAGAAACAAACTCAGTTCTCAAACCTATAGCTGGTCTTGTATACTCTATGATTTATGTATGTGTGTGTCTTTACATACAGATAGGTAGGTAGGTAGATTGACAGATAGATCTGAGGATAACTGTTCACCTTACAATGAATTGAAATCTTGTAGGACAGATTTGAAATGAGTCCTTTCCCTTCTCCCTCTGAAAATGGGATGGAATCCCATGGGAACGTTCCCGCAGTCTTTGGTTAAGTCAAAGTTGAGGAGATTTCAAAATCTCCATGTGTTTTCTCATTTTCCTACTGATAACTTTTGTTTTCATTTCAACCAAGTAAGGCTACAGGGAGTTGAGGCCTAATTAAATGCAGAACGTGAGCATTTGTTGTACTTTCTAGAAGAAAGGCATCTGAGAACGGTCTGCCTAGGACCGTTTTATCTGCAAACTTTCGCTTTAAGACAGAACATCAAATGAAACACAACCAAACATGCCCGCTGTGCATTCTGGGAATGGCTCTGCTAGGACGCTGTGCCTGTGCCCAGGCAGCGCTTGGAGAAAGTGATAGGGCAAAAGATAGTTTGGGCAAGACCTGGCCTCCCATCCTCCCTGTCTTTTCCTTCCCATCCCAGGGATGTAACAACTCGAACAGTTAGTTATGTATTTAGTCACTCACTGAAACCAATATGTGTTGCGCTTCTACTATGCTTCAGACTTTGTGAACAGGGTAGATCAAAGCCTGCCCTCATGTAGCCTACAATCTAGTGGGAAAGGTATGAATCACATTAAGCACTGCCTTATAGCTCCAAACATTTATGTGTGCTGTTACGTGCTCGGCATTTTAATGATGACTGTGGTCTGTTGAATACTGTGCTAAGTTCCTTAACACCAGCATCTGGCCTGTGACTTAGCTGATGCTTCATAAAAGGTGTCGAATTAATGAATCCTCATGATAACCCTAGGATAAATGTATCCTCTCCGTTTTACCGATGGAGAAGCAGAGGCAGTGTTGTTCTTTCCAAAGCCAAGATTCAAACCGGTTCACAGGATTCTAGGTCCGGTCTTCTGTCCACCATAGCACAGTTACCTAAAGAACAAATTCTAGATTATTCAGAGCAATGAACATTGCTTTATCCTTTTCTTCCTTCCTTTGATCACTACGAACTGTCTAGGTCTTGGGGATGCTGCCCGTTGATTTTTTTATTTGCAGCTCCACACACGCAGGAGTAGGGCCCCCAGGCACAAAGTCATCTACTCTGAGAGACCCTACGTGCTCCACTCAGTCTCAGCCCTGACGAGGACTAGCTCACCCAGCAGCTCCACGCAGGCCTCGCAGTGTTTGCCCATTTCCCGTTAAATCCACCTCTCCTCCCTTCCCGGCAGCCCCACGTCCCCAGTCCTCAGAGCTGGCCATTTTCCCTGGGATCCTGCCTGCAAACCTTCATTCACTACGCCTTTACCTCTAGTCACTGTGGCCCCCTTCCAAGCCAAATACTGTGGGTTGGGTGGAAACTACGTCGAAAAAGAAACATTTGCCTATGTTCTTTCCAACTGGCACCTAGGCACACCTCCCAGGTTCACAGTTTCACTGGAGCCCTTATCATTGCTTTTCTAGGCAGCCCTGGGGGCAGATCTATGGAAAAGGCCTGTTTCTCTGGGGGCAGCTTTTGCCTGATCTGACCATTTGACTTTGGCTGTATTCTACCATAAGACTTAGGTTCTTTCTCTCTCCCCTGCTGAGATCTTCTGTTTGTTCCTCTCTCAAATCGTATGGGGAAGCCGAATCTTGATTGTAGTAGTGTTTTCCTATTCAAACCTCAGTCATTTATTTTACTCTAGATTAAGTCCAGAGGCCTCCACCAAACAACTAGAACTTCCAAGCAGTGGTATCGTTTTTACTCCTCAACCAGCTTCACCGTAGAGTGCCCAATGATAAAAAAAAAAATTAGTGGGCCATTTGGCTCCTCTTGCAGTTTTCATACCTGGCCTATTACTTTTGTATTTCCTTTTAAGTCCTCGGCTTGCAACAGTTTGCCAAAGGGCACGTTGCCCAGTTCTGTGCCTGAATAGCCCTGACTTGTCCCATAACCCTACAGACACCCGCCCTGGGTTCTGCTTTGTCACAAACCATTTTCTACAATGTGGTGGTTTACAGTCCGGGGCAAGGCAGATGTTTTCCAGATTGCGAACACTGCAGTTTTTAACTCACTCTGTCAGCAGCCTTCTCCCATATTTCATAGAAGACCTGTTGTAAGGCAATTTGTCTTTCAGCCATTTCTTCAAACCAAAATTGAACATTACAGTGAATTGGATGGTGGGGAGGGGGAATGGAGGGAGGAAGAGAACACCGCTTTGTACGGTTTGAAGTTTTCCGGAAGAGTTATTTTTATGCTACAGAGATTTTCAAGATGTACTTTATTCTCCAGTCTCTATACATTTTCGACAAAGTAAAGAACAATAGTTACCCAAAACTTATAACTAAGTCATGTTCCATAAACATTTTTAACCATAAAATAATTTTTTCTCCGAGATTTTTTTATTGTTCTCAAAATATATTGAGTCATTTACCCAGTGTGTCAGCTGCTCCAGCACTAAGCTCTGGGAAGCTTTTAACTCTTTTGGCCCACCACCATACCAATGGGAAGGGCTCCTTGTCACTTTAACCCTTTGGTGGCAGAATTCTGCTACAAGACCACAATGATCTTTTCTATTGGCTTTGTATCAGCCAAGATTCTGGCAGGAAACAAAAGGCACAAGCAGACACACTATGGAGAACTTCATAAAGAGACTGTTTACGAAGGTGTTGGCAGAATGAGGAGAAAACAGTAAGGTGAAGGACCCACGGATAGCAGAAGTGGGAGGCATTTTCCACGGCTTGAGGAGTCAAAGGGATGATTGGTTACCTTATCTTGTGGAACTCAGCTGAGGCTGAAGAGAGGGCTGTTCAAAGGCTCTGGCCTTTGTTAGAGGGAGGCAGTCAATCCTCTCCAACTCAGCAAGAAGGAAGCCTGAGAACTAACACGTGAACCATACTCTTCTTGCCCTGAGCAATTCTTGTCCCGTCAATGTCTCCCGTTGGCTGAACCTAACTAGAAGGCAGAGGACAAGTGTGCCCATCGAGACTGTCCACAGAAGTCAGCCTCAGCATAGAGCTGAGGACACTCGGGGAAAAAATATTCCTCAGTAGCTTTAAATCAGTTACTTCACAAGAAAGTCAGAAGTACAGTAGGGGTCTAAATAAGGTATGTCAACTCAGTTTATAAAATCAGAGAACTTTGGGAGGAACCATAGAAACCATCCAGCCTCTATCTGACCATTGCCAGAGACGTTCAGAGACAGGAACATCTCACCACCCCAGAGAGGTTATGGGATGGCTCCCACTGCTCAAAATCTGCATTTGTAAGTCTGAAATCAAAACTTCTATGTGCAATCTCCTCATTTTTAAAAGCTGTTGACCACTAATTCAAATTAGAAAAAAAACAAAAACAAACCCTCATAAGGAACAAGTTTCTGGTGTCACTTAGCATCCAAAGTCAATAGTACCTATTACATCCTTCACTTAACTTTTAATTTGGTCTAAAGAGCGTGTAGCTCTTCCAACCTTTCCTTACACATCTTCCTCTTCCTCTGAATGTTTCTTGCTTTTTTAAAGCCCTTCTTAAAAACATGGCTCTTATAATCGACTTTTTGGTGTTTTTAAATCAGCGAAGGTAGAAAGGACCATGATATTTTTGGTCATTACTCAGTATTGCCAATGAAGGGTATTGTTTTTTTTTGTTTTTGTTTTGTTTTTTTTGCTAAAAGTGCCATATATAAAACTTTCTGGAGCAATTTCATTGTGCTGTTACTGGGTCCAACTGAGCCTTCAAGTCTTCATTAAAATTTATTAGTCTTCCTTCTTCCTCTTTTTTTTCTTTTTGGTTTTGTTACATAAAAAAATATTTAGTAGATTGCTTAATCATGGACTTCTTGAAGCAAGAACTCTAACTGCAAGCTATAATGTTTATTTGTAAAATTTCAACTGTTGGTTTTGGGTCATTATTTTAGCCTGTAAATTTGATTTCTATAAATCTTATTTCTATAGTCAGGTATCTTTCCTAGATTTGGGTCCTTTTCAAGTTTGATAAATATATCCTCATCAAGTAGTTAATGATAATGTCACACAGTCAGGTTGGCACAAGCTTAGCTCTTTACAATTTGAGGTTGATTTAATGATTAACACTTTTAGGATCCAGGCACACGGTAAATTTCAAATTTATCTAATGATATTTTTATCTGGCCCTCCATCTTAGGTCCATAAGGATATCTTGGGTCTCTCGATCAAATGACTTGCTAAAGTTTAAATGTGCTTGGTCTACCACTCTAAAATAATCCTATCAAAAATGAAAGGGATTCGATTTTATAAAACTTACTGAATTTTGGCACTTAGAGAGTAGCCCAATTAAAAAGTGGGCAAAGGACTTAAACAGACATTTCTCCAAAGAAGATATACACAAATGGCCAACAATATATGAGAAGATACGCAGTATCATTTGTCACTAAAGAAATGCAAATCAAAACCACAATGAGACATCACCTCACATCCATTATTAGGACCCATTATTTTATAAGAAGAAAAGGAAGAAGGAGGAGGAGGAAGAGGAGAAAATAGCACATGTTAGCAAAGATGTGGAGAAATTAGAGCCATTGCTCACTATCAATGGGAAGGCAAAATGGTGCAGCCATTAAAGAAAACAGTATGGATGTTTCTTAAAAAACTAAAAATAGAATTACCATACGATCCAGATTGTATGCTGGATATACACCCAAAAGAACAGAATGCAGGATCTCAAAGCAATACTTGTACACCCATGTTCATCACAGCATTCTTCACAATAGCTAAGAGGTGGAAGCAAGCCCATCGATGGATGAATCCATAAAGAAAACGTGGTATTTACATACAGTGGAATATTATTCAGCCTAAAAAAGAAGGAACTTTGACACATGAAACAGGATAGATGAACCTTGAGGACATTTTACTGAGTGAAATAAGCCTGTCATAAAAAGACAAATACTGTATGATTCCACTTATGTGAGGGATCTAAAATAATCAAATTCGTAGAAACAGAAAGTAGACTGGTTGCTGTCAGGGGCTAGAGGGAGGGAGAAATGCAGAGTTATTGTTCAATGAGTATAGAATTTCAGGTTTGCAAGATGAAAAAGTCTTGGAGGTCTGTTGTACAACAACGTGTGTGCACTTAGCACTACTGAACTGTACACTTACAAATGGTTAAGATGGTAAATTTTGTTAATGTTTTGCCATAATTAAGCTTTTTTCAATTAAGGAGAAAAGACTAGCCCAACTCTTTGCTTTACAGGGGAGAAAACTGAGATCCTATAAATTTATAGACACTTCTAGTGAACACCTGTTCTAGTGACTAAGATTTTTCTCAAGTGCTCACAAATAGTTACTGCCCCTAATGTTTTGTGGTTAAAACATTTGCAGAAGAGAAAACAAAAGGTGGGGAGGACGCCTGAGTGGCTCAGTCGGTTATACGTCCGACTTCGGCTCAGGTCATGATCTCACGGTTTGTGGGTTCGAGCCCTGCATCGGGCTCTGTGCTGACAGCTCAGAGCCTGGAGTCTGCTTCGGATTCTGGGTCTCCTCTCTCTCTCTGCCCCTCTCCTGCTCGCATTCTGTCTCTCTCTCCCTCCCTCTCTCTCTCTCTCTCAAAAATAAATAAAACATTGAAAAAAATTTTGCTGAAGAGAAAAAATTTTAATCTCTATATATGGCCAATCATAGTGTTTTTAAGAATTAGTTTGAAAATATATAAAGCAATTGGCCATCTACTATTTTCATCATTAAATCGAGAGACCCAATGGTGGATCCAGCCTACCAATTAAGAGCCTCCTTACCCCCTTTTCTCCCATGGCTTCCAGGCATATGCTTAAATATATGCGTAAATATCACTGGTGCAGGCCCCTGTCTCCTACAGACCCACTTATTTTGTAGTTTTCAACTAATAAATGATAGCGATCCTGGTTTCTTTTCAATGTTTTTTTTTCAGACAAGATTATAATTTAACTTGTTTATTTTATTTTGTTTTATTTGGAATCCTAAGGTTCTGTAAGACTTCTTCCCACCCTTGCCATATTTAATATCTAAGAAACTGTTTTGTTTTAACTCAGAGTCATACCCCAGATGATGTTTCACTTTATAAAAGTACCTCTTGAATAAGAAGTCATGTTTACCTCAGGTTAAGCCTCAGGATAAGAAAGGAGTATTTTCGCCATTATATTTAATTACCAATCAAAGTATTGAATATCTTTGTAAAAATAAAATAGGAATGTCAGATATGAACTGTGATACCAAACTGTTGATTTTTAAAAGGAAATTAATCATGTGATCCAGACTAAATTGTTGGTTTCAAAAATCCCAAGTATTTAACTTGATGTAACTAATATGTGCATTTAACTTTTAAACAGTTATTTCAAAGTGTTAAAAATCATCACCATTCTGATTTTCAGCTAGTTTCCCTTGTATTGTACTGAAGGTGTCTATTACCCTGTGAAGTGAATAAGAAGAATAGCGTGCATTGTTCTAACGTGATCCGTGTTCTAGTGTGATTACCCACTAGATATTAGCCCTCATTAAAGGGAGCCTTGGAGTCTTCAGGAGAATAACGAAAAATAATTCCATATGGTATTTTTTAATTTTTATTAGTAATAGAATTTTGAAAGCATAAAAGCATGGAAGGCAGACAGTCTCGCATGCCAACCCACCACTTTCTAGCTGTGTCAAATTATGTGTTCTTTCTTAGCCTTCTTTTATCTCCCTGTAAAATCGAGAACACCAAGTACCTGATGAAAGTGACGAATACAAATGCTAGGCTGTGAAAAGAAGGTGAGCGAATGTTCATTTTCTAATTTTCCATGAGTAAGGTTAGTCGCTCTGTGGAAAGCTTTTATGTAAAGTTTTTTGAGCCAGACTGACTCCCTTCCGGCCAGATGCGGAGAGAGGTGTGTGTGGGAAAGTGAGTGTGCTGTATCACGGGTTTACAGCAGGTCTAAATTTGTTTTCTGTCACTTCCAACATGGCCGCGTATTGTTCTGCCCGATTATTTCACCTGGCAAGAGGACACTGCGGGCTCGTTTGCGTATCCTCGGTGTAATCAGAAGGAGCCAAGTTTGACTGTGTTTAAATATCCAGCTTCTTGAAGTTCGTTCTCCTACAGATTTGTCCCAGACCTCCCGTTTACAATCAAAGGCGTTCCGTGAATAATCTGATACGGAATAAGTATAGAATAGACTCCTTTGTTTGCTAGACAGGTGAGAGCCCTACTCTCTCTTGTTGCTAAAAATCTGGGCCAGAAAAATGACTGGCAGTACATGAGTACTAAATTAACCTCATTTCTTTTGTGATCATTACCCTTAATAATGATTTCACTGAAAATCCAAGAATAACAAGAGGGATTCTTACCCACCCCCCCGCCACACACACACACTGGGATACTGAGAAATTTGAAAGTGTTTTTGTAATGTTAATAGTCAGAGCATCCAACAACTGTGTGGCAGTTTTCATTTTTCTGAAGTCTTGTCACAAACATTATCTCTCACATGAACCAAGTAAGATTGGTAGAGTAAATTATCATTCCCCTTGAATAAATGAGGAGGTGAAGGTTGGAAATGTTTCCTGTTTAAGGTTATTTTGAACCCCCAAGTCAAAGTTTTTATCTCCGAATCCTTGTCTACTCTAAGGGTAAGGGATAAACAGTGAGTGACTGAGTTGTAACAGGTACTAGAGTAATACTTCCAGTGTTACTTCACTTACTGTTTACAACAGTTCTCTGAAATAGGTATTACTGGTCTCATTTCACAGATGAGTTCATGCAGAGAGGCTAAGTGCCTAATGAAGATTACGTAGATAATGAGAAAGTTGGTCTTCAGAGGTTTCTGACTCTAAGACATACACTTCCTTTATTCTGCCCCACTGTCTCTAAAGTGTCTATAGATAGACAGACAGACAGATCTTAGATAGACAATCTATTCTAGATCTATTATAGTCTTATTATAGAAGTCTATCTATCCGCTAGGCCCTGTGGTAAACACTTTTCCATGTGATTTCTTTTTTTTTTATGGTTATTTATTTTTGAGAGAGAGAGAATGCAAGTGGGGGAGGAGAAGAGAGAGGGGGACAGAGGATCTGAAGCAGGCTCTGCACTGACAGCAGAGAGCCCAGGGTGGGGCTCGAATCTCACCAACAGTGAGATCATGACCTGAGCAGAAGTCGGATGCTCAACCGACTGAGCTACCCAGATGCCCCTCCGTGTGATTTCTTTCTTTCTGTCCATCCATCCACAGACCTGCAGACACAATGTGTTACAAAAGCACCTGAGACCAAGTTCCTAAGACAAGAATGACTCCAATGGTCTCCAGAGGTGCCTGGCTTATACATTTACCGGCTACCATATATAACGCAGGGAGTGCAAAGGCAGCGCATCTAGCAAAGCTTCTGCGTCATTCCCCACCTCTCAGACCTCCCTCGTCCTTCCTACCTTTGTGAAACAAGAGCAATCCTAGCATAATAAAATGGGTGCCAAACCATAGCCATTGTCAAATTACTGGCAGTGCCGTAGTTTCTAGAGCAGGAGGTATTAAAGCAAGACCAACAGGGGAGGAGTCCCGGCTTTTGAATTACTAGCTGCATGTCCTTGGGCAAGTTGCTTAACCAGTCTGTGCCTCCACTTCCTCACCTGTAACAATAGCCGTAAGGATGGCACCTGCCTCATGGCGATGGTTGTGAGGATAACATTAATTAGTTCATGAAAAGTACTTACAACAGTACCTGGCCCATAGCTAACATGATTTTGTGCTAGAAAACACTCAGAAAATATTAAAGCTGTTATGTTTATTATTCTCAATAAGCATATTTTACTCCTCCCCAAATCCCTCTGAGAGTTAACCCACAGCACAGTCCCAACACCCGGGTTTTGGTGCCCCTCCCTAACTTCACGTGCTGAGTCTGTTTATGTAGGGAGAAGGCACTGTGATTTAGTTCCTGCTGTATCTCACCGAATAATAGGTTCCGAAGGCAGGTGTATGCAGGCAAGAATAATGTATAGTCTATTCTCTTTTGTCTGTATTTGAGAAGGTCACTGTTTAAAGAGACTTTCTGGGTTTCTTGACCACTCTAGTCATACTTCCTCTGTAGCATTCCTAACAGCATATTGTGATTATCTTTTCTCTGTTTTCCTTACCCAACCATGAGCTCCTTAAAGGCAAAGGACATATCGTATTTAATTTTATATCCCCTGTACCTAGAATAGTCCTTGGCAGTAGTGGCTTTTGTTTATTGACTTACCGAACAAGTGGGAAGATGAGTGAACGGATACGTGGTTAATTCTATGTTAAGTAAATAATCATCTTTGAATCTTGTGTCAATCTGAATTTTCATACCTTGGATTCTTCTTAAAGCAAGATAGCCAATGAGGTTATTGGCGATCAGGGCATGTATTAAGTAACCCCTCTAACTACTGTGCGTAATTCTTGTGTTTGTTTTTGTCAGTCAAATAATTTATTATCATATGCCCGAAGAATTTAAAGGTCAGACTCAAATCGATTTTTAAGAACGCTTCTTGTCTTTCTATACATGCCATGTTTTGCCAAGCAAAGGCAGAGTAGATATATAAGTAGATATATAAGATTTCAAAAATATACTTCAGAGTGTTAGCACTCATTTATTGGGTTCATATGAAATCATTTAAGAAGAATTCTTGGATTTCAAAAAAGCATCAAGTTATGCAGTGATGCTGTGCTTGAGGGAATTGTAGACACTTTCCAAAAGAGAGACTTCACTCTTGCAGACGAGTAGAAGTGAGGCCCAGACAGGTGAATGATTTGCTCAAGGTCACACAGCTCATCAGAGACCGAGTCAGGTCCCCGTATTCTCAGGCCAGCGGCTTTGTGGACACTGGGACCAGGATTCTTGAGCGATGCAGGAGTGGTCCTGTAAGTCCAAACCAGCCAGGACAATGGCATGGTTTCTGGAACACCACGTTGTGGTGGTTGATTCTGGGCTGACAGCCAGTTGAAGAAGAGCCTTGTGGTCCACGTCAATGCCCTTGGATGTATACAGTCCTTTCACATGACGTTTAACTTTAAAGGTGTTAAAGAAATGCAGGTGTGCTGCTACAGAGGGGCACTATCAGAGGGGGACCCACCCGCACGCAAAGGCCTTCTAATGTCCCTCTGCAATTTTTAACCACTTGAACTTTAAACTTTTAAACTTCAATAAATTACGCTGAAGGTTTGATAGCCACAAACTATAATAAGCAGTGGTTCCTTTTTTTCTCCGGCGAATGTGTGTTATGTATAGAAGAATAGGAGGTCGTTTTAAACTCTGCAATGTAATATTATACACGTTATTCGAACTAGTATGACTTTTGCTCTTTCTTATTTCTGTGCCCAGATTCGAAGGATTCCAAGGAGAAGAACAAAATGGAGATCTTGTACATACTGGTGCCAAGCGTCGCTATTCCTCTGGCCATCGCTTTGCTGTTCTTTTTCATCTGCGTCTGCCGCAATAACCAGAAGTCGTCGTCGCCGCCGGTCCAGAGGCAGCCGAAACACGTCAGAGGTCAAAACGTGGAGATGTCGATGCTGAATGCGTATAAACCCAAGGTAAAGTCGGCAGGCGGAGCTGCATCTATTCTGTAGGCTTCAGGTTAAAGCAAAACTTACCACCCTCCCCAGCTTAGAAATCAAATGATCTACAGTCAGAGTTTATAAGCTATAGAGCCCATTTTCAGCATAACTGTACATCTCTAACTGTATCCAAGGCAGCCGGAGGGGTCTTTCATCAGCGTGGGCGCGGCCATGTTGGGCCGGCCGCGTCACCGCCCTACCATCTGGGCCGGAAAGAATCCTTAGGACGTCATCTCTCCTAAGGCTTCAGAATGTGAGCTCTTTTTCAAAACTTCCAAGAAGGAAATATCATACTCTCCGAATCAAACTGAAAGAGATGAACAGAGGAAAAAAAAAAACAAACCAAACATGGTTTACTAACTTCACTGTCCAAAATCCTTTTATTGCACAGTGTACACAGACTATACACTTAAAAACGATAAGTTTTATGTGACGTGTCTTTTGCCACCGCAGCCAAACCTAAATCCTAACCCAGGAGTTAAGTTTGGTTAAATGCCTAACCTAAATCTGTTCCTCTCTGGTTTAAGTATATTTAAAGAGAAGTGCTGTCCTTCCCATAATCTTCGAATACTGTTTTATGAGAGCCTACCTTAGCCTTCTCGTCTCTGTGCTAAATCAATCCACTTCCTTTGTTTTCCCTCCTCGTCTTTCAGCATGTGGGCTGCTCCAGGTCCTGGCAAGGAAGCCAGGGTCACCAGCCCTTACCTTAAATGGAGCACACACACCACATCTTAAAGCTGAAATACAACAGAGGCTTTCTCTCCAGAAAGCCGGAACCTCAATCCCAGCCCGCGCAGCAAAGAGATTTCATTTAAATAACTTAGAAAACATCCAAAACGCCTGTGCCTGTCTTTTCTTCTTATTCCAACTCCATAGGACACTCATTCACTCATTCTACAAATATTTATCTTCTCCGTGGGTTAGTGGCCATACTGTTCGTTCGGCCTTCATAAAGAGGGGATGCGTCACTTTACTAAAAGTTTAGGGAAAAAATGGCTTCATGCTCACATTAACTAATTCCTGTAACTCATAAGGAGGACTGCATATTGGGACTGACACGCAGCTCTCATTTCATTGTAGTCTGCGGCGCAGTTGGATTTTTTAAATTTAAAAAGTCTTAAAATATTTCTTCTGTTGTAGTGCTATTTGTCGGTAAGGTTTTTGGATTTCTTAAATGTTAGGAATTCATTTTGAAGTATTCTGTCCCAAGCAAAACCACAGTTCTCTTAAGTGGGAGTTTTTAGCATTAAAAAAAAAAAATGAAGAAAACCTGAAGACCACGGTGTTTACTAAGTGGCTTGGGAGACAGGTAAAAGTGGAGGTTCAGCTGTTTGTGACATCCTAGCTGCCAGCTAGTCAGCTTACATACATTACGGCATGTGATATAATGTCATAGTTAATCCTTACAAGGTACTAGAAGAAAATAGAAGGGTTTAGATTGCATAGGGGTGAAGTAACGGCTAGTTACTAGTCTTGCATTTCCTAACCTCAAAGTTCCAGTGCAATAGCCTTTATTCTGTGAGAATCATACCCCATTATTTCTTTGTTTTTTTAATGTTTATTTATTTTTGAGAATAAAAATAAATAAACATTAAAGGGGGAGGGGCAGAGAGAGAGGGGGACAGGGGATCCGAAGCAGGCTCTGTGCTGACAACAGAGAGCCCGATGTGGGGCTCGAACTCACAAACCGCACAATCGTGACCTGAGCCGAAGTCGGACCCTCAGCCAACTGAGCCACCCAGGTGCCCCTCTCCGTCATTTCTGTTATTAAGTGTTGAGAAGCCTTAGAAATGCCAGAACTCTGGACGGGAGAGAGACCCGGATGGGTTTGGTTACAGCAGTCACTGTGCAAAAGCCACCATCCTGGAGGGGCAGTCTCCTCACTGCTGTGGCAGGAACCATGGGAAGAGTCATTTCCTTTTGGGAAAATTGTCAGTTTTGGAGGTCAGCCTCAATCTGCAACTCAATTCCATTTTTAGCGGAGGTTTGTTTTGCAAAAGCATGACGTTCAATAGGCATGATGTTTTGGATTTATGCAGTCTTTCAGATAAAGGTCTCAGAGAGCTTTCTGGCATAAACAGAGAACACTAATGTGGGCTGACTGATACAAATGGTCAAGAACTATACAAGGAACTTTTATAGTCACCATCTTATTTAATCCTCACAATGATTCTGTAAGGTAGGAGTTTATTATTCCTACTGTACAACCAGGATAAGTGAGACTCATACAGATTAAGTAACTTGTCCAAAATCAAAGAACTAGGAATTGGAAGAGATGAAATGTGAACATAGGATTTTTCATGACTAAATAAAGTCCTTGCTCTTGCCTGACCCCGTAATAACTTTTTCACGGAACAAATCGTGCTGGGAAGGGAGAGTGGGAGGGGGTCAGGCTAACAACTGAATATGATTCCATTTGGTCACTTTGGGCTGAACGCTAACCACAGGCATCACCCTGGCTTGTGATAAATCCTTAAGAGGCTTGTGTAACAGTCGCACGTCTGAATGATATAGCTCCAGTCCTGCCAAAGGCATGTGAAATTTGGCCAGAGAAGTAATAGTCCTCTACCCTTCGTGGTCGTAGAGACAAATGTAAAATATACTGGGACCAATTTTCCCAAAGACTTGGTGAAGTAAACGTTGTTTTCATCATTTCTGAAGTGTTCCTTGCAAAATCCGCCAGTGCCAAGATTTCTCCAACCCAGGGCTTAAAATTCAGCCTTAAACGGCTCTCAAGTAATTCTGAACCACGCTGGAAGTAGGAATGGCTCGAGTATATTTGACTGGGTTGAGGAGGGGGAAAGGAAACAACAAAAACAAATGCTAGCTCTTTTCTCTTACTCTCTTAAGAGATTTGGCTCCAATCAAATTTGAATTATTCTGTTGTTTGTTTTGGTTCTTACTGAGTGCCTTTCCTGGAAAAAGCACAAAGGACTTTGTAGACCTTAAAGAAAATTCCTAACTGTAAACAGTCAATCTCTAAATGTGCTTTGAAAGGTCACTGACACATAAATATTACATGTACCTATAAAATCTAGAAGGAAGGAACACACAGAAAGAAAGAAAGAAAGAAAGAAAGAAAGAAAGAAAGAAAGAAAGAAAGAAAGAAAGAAAGAGAAAGAAAGAAAGTCCTCAAAACAAATGCCCTACTAGAGAAAAATCAAAAGGATGTTTGGAGGCTGGAATGTAAAAGAATGAGGCATGGAGACTGGTCTGCCCAAGCCTGGGTTCTTATTTCTTCTTGGTCAAGTCAAAAGTCAGAGACTCCAGGTTTTTACTGATCCAAATGAATATGGCCTTCAGAGTTTAAATGGTTTCCATCTTTCTCCACTTGCTGAGCTGCTAAAATCCCGCCCTCCCCCCAAGTGTTTGGATTAAGAAGAAGCTCCTCAGGGAGACTAGAAACCCATACCCTCCACAATAGCAGTCAAGGACAGACTGGTTGACGGACCTGGCTTGGGTCTCCAGAGAGGTGGATGAGGGAGTTGGAAGTTAGACCCCAAGGAGGTTGGAGTTTCCTTCTGACCTGTGGGGAAAGCAAGCCAGTGGACCAGAGAGACACGTCCACTCTGAGCTGTGAGTAGTCAGGTGGTGGAGACACCCCTCTAGCTCTATCCCCAGCTGCCCCACAGCCCTGAGAAGCCACTTGGCCTGAGTTTCATTTCTCTCCGTTGTTCCAAGAATGAAGTAGATCTTGTTCATATAGATCTATAGTAGATCTTGTCTGTCTGTCTTCTTTTTATTTTGGTAAGCAGAAGATTTCAAGCTATTCAGTTGGATAAGATAACCTCCTATCTTTTCCATCTTTAAAATCCCCTGATGAGTCTTCTAGTGATGCATGAACTAAGTAGGATTTTTCTATATTGCATTACAAATTTTACGATTCGAGTGGGTGTTGTTTTAAAAGTACTATGGAAAATGAACCTTCTCCAAGAAGCCTGGGAAACCCTAACTTCCCTTCTCCTGGATTCTTTTCCTTTGCCTCTCCCACAACTCCCCAACTGTCATGAGTCTGAAAGACAGGGCAGTGTCAGTAAGGGGAAAAAGCTATGGAGCACTTTCCTTGGGGAGCGAGGAAGGTGGCCCAGCCTCGAGCATGGTGGCAGGAGTGTGGGGTACTGTCCTTCCACATGTGACTCACCTACGTGGGACTCTGGCGCACGGAGAGGTCGAGAGTGGAGGAGGTTGAGAATGGAGGACAAGGAACAGTGGGTTAGGCCTTGGGTCAGACTCCTGCAGCTCCCGGCTGGCTGCTATCAGGAACATTTGGAGGAAAGCAAGATTTGCCTAGCTTTCTAAAGCTGGTGGCTCTATTTTATTTCTCAGTTTACCCTCCTCTCTTGCCAGCTTCTCTCTTTCTTCGCTTCCAGGCAGTTCCTCTCTCCTTTTCCTTTCCAGCCAAAGTAGTTGCTGAATGTACTGACATTTGATTATATTCTCTGGGCCTGTCCCTTTTGCCAGCAACATACTTCCATCTAGAAAGCCCTGCTATGGCCTGGCTACCCCTTGTGAACCCCTCACCTTACCCAGTGTCACCACACTTGGTGCTAAAATGTCCTCAATAACTTTTCCACTCAGTCCTTAAAGCCTTTGTCTCCCCCAGACATCTGAGCTCATCATTCTATTGACAGGGCCTCTGCAGAATCACCAGTGATGTAATTCAACCCGATGGCCTTTTCCAAGTCTTTATCCTCTTTAATTTCCCTGAAGCATTGGACATTCTGAATGACCATCTTGAAATACTTTTTCTCTTGGCTTTCCTCCTATCCCCTCTGTTTCCTTCCCTGGTTCCTCCAGTTCCTCTTTTCCTCTCTCCCTCTTCCCCCTCCTCCCTCTCATGCTGATTTCATCCTTTGGCATTGCTTTAGTTCCCACTTGATAGACATCCCCTAATCTAGAAGGACACATCTCAAGCTATAAAATTCTTGCTCCCAGCACCTAAAGATCCATAATCTCTAGGCCTAACATACCTTTCCAGCCACATTTTTTTCTTAGTCTATTTCCGGGAGGTAGTTTGATATACTCCAAAGGGCAAGGACCGAGAGGAGAAAGATGATTACAAATCTTGGCTCCGTTGATTACTGGCCATGAGATCTTCAGCAAATTCTCTGAACCTCTGTTTTTTCACCTGTAAAACAAGGATACAAATAGGGGCACCCGGGTGGCTCCATTGGTTAAGCATCTGATCAAGGATCTAAGTCTTGATTTCGGCTCAGGTCATGGTCTCACGATTCATGAGTTCAAGCCCTGTGTCTGGCTCTGTGCTGACAGTGCAGAGTCTGCTTAGAATTCTCTCTCTCTTTTCTCTCTCTGCCCCTCTCCCCCTACACCTCTCTCTCTCTCTCTCTGAAAATAAAAAAAAAAAACTTCAAAATACAACAAAAACAAAAAAACTCAAGGATACAAATAGCACTTCGAGATTTTTCTTTTTCTTATTTGGAGGTTCTAGCCGGGGAGCACAGCTTCTTGTATACCCTTGACCCAAGAATGGTCCTTCTATTGGAGAAGGTCATTTTCTCCAGCCAAGCGTGCAGCTTCAGGAGGGATGTGCATGAGGTGGTGAGGGAGGAAAGGGACACCCCCTAGGCAGCCCGATCAGCCAGGTCAGCCCCGGCGATATTTCAGGCAGATCACACTCACATCTGATATTTTTGACAATGTGAGATAGTGTATCTGGTACTTCACAGGTACCTGATCGCTAGAAGTTACTATTATTTTTGTTACAGTGATGGATGAACAACCACAAATATTTTAATCAACTACCAAATGCCGTGCGCAGAATAGTGTGGGTTGGGAGGAAGCGATAGGACTCGGCAGCCCACAGCATTAACTGGGTGAGGAGAGACGGAGGGAAGGCACAGCAAGGATACTAGAGGTAGCTCTTTGGATGGCTCTGGTATTCCATTCCTATTCAGTTAGTATAAATCCCCTGCCCCTCACCCTACTGACACCCTGGATAAAATCCATCAGGGTGGAGAAGTTCTGATGGTTAAGGCTGGGAGGCTTCCAATACAGAGCCTCGGCTTCAAGCTACATCTGTAGAAACTTTACTTCCGGGGAGAATGAGTATTAGAAATGGATATATTATAAGTGGTATTACCAATTAGCTAAAGTGCATCACAGGTATTACCTCAATGGAATCTCTATTATGACCTTATGAAGTAGGTGCTAATTTGAGCCTGATTTGGGAGTAAGAAAACTGAGTCTTCACACCACTATTAACTGGCAGAGGCAAAACTCGAACCAGGGTCTGCCCAGGTCAGGAGCCCACATCCTTCCCCCTTTCACTTCCGTGCGGTAATTTTCAGGTGGACCAAAACACAGGAGCTCAAGTTATGAGCACTTGGTGGCTCAAGCTGACATTAAAATTACTGGCCTCCGTTCTGCCTGTTTCCAGGCAGGGTAGAGGCCCTCCCATTGACGTTGTCAAGTGGCCACCACAGAATCAACCCTGGTCACCACCAAACATTCAAACTAACCATCAGAAAGCTACACTGTAGAGGGGCCCCTGGGTGGCTCAGCTGGGTGAGCGTCCGACTTGTGACTTCCACTCAGGTCATGATCTCATGTCTCGTGGGTTCAGGCTCCTCATCGGGCTCTGTGCTGTCAGCTCAGAGCCTGGAGCCTGCTTCGGAGTTTGTGTCTTCCTTTCTCTCTGCCCCTCCCCTGCTAGCACTTTCTCTCACTCTCTCAAAAATAAATAAACATTAAAAATTAAAAAAAAAAAAGAAAGAAAAGAAAGTTACATTGTAGAGAAAAGAACTGCTTCTGAAGTTAAATCACTTCCAGAGACGTGCAGACGAAATCGGGGTCAATGTGGCACACTGTTGGTTGAAACTCCCTCCAGAATTTGGTGGCATAAGCTGGAAGGCACCTAGTTCGCCTGCAGTCTTTGAGAATGTCCATAACCTTCCAAAATGAATGCCTGTGGCCTTTAAGTTTTTAAAACATAATCATTTCCATTTAAGAGTAGAGTCCATTGCTTTATAATTCAAATACTGCTCACCTTGGAACCAGGAAAACGTACAAGAATAGAAAATAGGCTTTGGAATCAAGCAAGTTCCGTCAACGTCTAAGTGCAGATACTAAGAAATCTCTATTTTGTATTCTCCAGGGCCCTCGTGCCCAGCTCAGGCAAAGGCTGCTGTGGAAAGGTTTTCTTCACTAATGGCCCAGTCCGCTAATGGGGACAACAGAGAACCAGCTGGAGTAAGGTCTAGATCGGAGACCAAGAGCAACTGTACTTTGACATTCCACTTTTCTACCAGTGCACTTTATGCTTTTAAAATGGTGGAGCCTTTTAAGGATCAAAATGAAAATGGCCAGTTATTCCTGGAAGAATGCCCCAGGTTTGGAGTCAGACGGAGTTGAATTTGCATCTTGGCATCACTACTTAATAGGTGTGCTTTTTAAGCAGCCTCTTAATTTCTGGATCCATAAAATGGGAACATCGTGGGGCACCTGGGCGGCTCAGTCGATTAAGCATCTGACTTCAGCTCAGGTCATGATCTCACGGTTTGTGGGTTCGAGCCTCATGTCAGGCTCTGTGCTGACAGCTCAGAGCCTGGAGCCTGCTTCAGATTCTCTGTCTCCCTCTCTCTCTGCCCCTCCCCTGCTCACTCTCTGTCTCTTTCTCAAAAATGTATAAACATTTAAAAAAATGGGAACATCGTAGTATGAATCTCACAGAATAGTGATGAAGATTAAACAAACTGATGACCGAAGCCCTTAGAGAAGTCACTGGGAAGACAGACTCTGCCGTCCAACGTACAACCTACCAGCTACTTAACCACTGTTTCTCACCTTTTCCATCTGTCAGATGGGGGTAATAGGCATAGTGGCCAATTTCACGGGGTTGCTGTAAGGATGAAAGGGGTTAATACGTATAGAGTGCTTACAAGCTAACATGTCAGCACTCCAAACTCAACTTGTAGGCCTTATTGTGGTCTCAGTGCCTGGCACGGGACAAGTATTCAATCTATGGTAGCTATTATTAAACTCGAGATTACAGACATCTACGAGAGGAGCTGTGTCTTCACTCTTCATGCTTCTTGCATGGGTCCTCATATCCTACTCTCTGTGTATATTCCTTAGGTATATAGCATATACCGTATTAGTTGACTGACTGATACAACCAGCTATTAAAAAAAGAACCCACACCATAGGCTGCACATGAAAATAGAATAAACAGATGACATAGCCCAAGCTATAGAGTGATTTAATTTCAAAGCCTCGAATCTCACTAAGATAGTAGCAGAGTACAAACACAGTAGATTCCAGTCAATGGTTCTTATATTTTCTTTCTCTTTTTTTTAGTGTTTATTATTTTTGACAGAGAGAGAGAGAGAGACAGAGAGCAAGCAGGGGAGAGGCAGAGGGAGAGGGAGACACACAGCATCTGAAGCAGGCTCCAGGTTCTGAGCTGTCAGCACAGAGCCCGACGCGGGGCTCGAACTCACAGACCGCGAGATCATGACCTGAGCTGAAGTCGAGGCTTAACTGATTGAGCCACCCAGGCGCCCCTCTTATATTTTCTCTAGCTGGCATTTCCAAGGCATCTTCTGAAGCCAAGTATTATTTTCTCTGGCTCCTATAAGTCAAAATTGCTCAACCAGGTTCTACAGGCACGTTGTGGTCGTTCATCATGCGAGGAGCAGAGAGAGACCCGGAGCACTAGTGATTGTCTGACCCAGGAAGCCATATTCGTTTGTTCTGCTGGTTCTTAAAGTGAAGCCTCCAGTTCAGGAGCATCCTTACCACCTGAACTTGTCAGAAATGCAGGACCTCAGACCTACAGAATCAGAAACTCTGGAAGTGGGGCCCGGCAATCTGTTTTAACAAGCCTTCCAGCAGGTTCCAATGCCTGCTCTGAATTAGACTATGCTGATATAGTCTATATCAGAGATGACATCAGAGAGCAAGCAAGTCCCCAAGGAATATAGATCTCAGGGAGAATTGTGCTTCAAAACAAAACAAAAAAAACACAACGACAACAACAACAAAAAACAAAAACAAGGAGCTGGTAATGTCCTATTACCCCAAATCCCCCTCTAATTTTAATGAGGCTGAAGACAATGCCACTGTATTCAATCCATGGGAGCTCATCTCCTCAAGACACTTGGGTCTGGCTAGAGTCAGCTAGAATAGCAAATGAGATTTGTAAAAGGACGTGGGAAAGGAACCTGTGTAAGGAGGGCAGGGACTCCAGGGGATGGTTTGAGTCAATTATATGAATAGAACTTCAGTTCTTTTTCAGTGTCTACCATTGGAGCCACCTTCCTGTCCCGGAGAACCGCCCTGGGATTTGTTTCCTTCCCCCTCATGTCACTCAGCTTTTTACCTGCGTCCAACTTCAAGTTGGGCTCAAAAGTAGAGCATTCATACCCTGTTCAGGTGAGAAGCCAAAGGCACAAGACCATGGGTCCCTGCTGCACACAAATGTCGGCCATCATGGAACCCTCCCCTCGTTTCCTACTGCAATTGCTATGTAAAGAAAACGAGCAGGAAATGGCAGGTTAGTCATAAGCTTTTTCACCTGGAGGAATCATCTGTAATGTATTATCACCTAAGGTGTAACTTCTCAAAGGTGGGAAAAGATAAAGTCATTGAGTCAGTCCTCCTATCCATCCACCACCTACATAATTACAACATAAAAAAACTCTACTCCTGGTTCATTGCTTTCATATCCAAAGGTAATAGATCTAAAAGGATCACATGTCCCACTTAATAATATTGTCACTCAGGTGAAGGAAGCCACCAACAACAGCCTGGCCTCCACTGGCCATTTAGACCGAAATGCAAGACTCACATCTGACTCACGTCTAAATGACCGTCATCTAAAATGTTCTCCCTTCATTTTCCCCCTGTGAAGAGCTCAATTAAACCCTAACTCAGTTGCTCTTCACAAATTTCTAAGGGAAGAAGCAGAGTCGGATTTTAGAATACTTTTAATGATTCTATAACAATATCAACGTCTACATCAACTTTGATTCTTTTTTCTCCCCCTTCGAAATTACAGAATTTTTAAAACCTCAGTGAGGCAGATGTGTGTTTACTTTGAGAAGTAAAAATGTTAACATTTAAACCGAAAGCCTGGTTCAGTTTTAAGGTACTTAATTGCCTTACAGCATATAATAAACTGAGCCCATCTTGTCATTCAGCTAATGGAAGGAGTGATAAAGAGATAGGAGCCCGGGACCCTATTCATTTCAGTTTTCCTTTGTACTTAGTTTACTTTGGCACCGTGCCTCATGTGTATTTTACACTTCTTTACATTTGGTACATCCCTGTATGACAAATACTTGTCAAACAAAAACTAAACAGATTTATAACCCCTTAACTTGAAATGAGCCAAAATTGGGCTGCCAAAACTTTATGACTTCATTTTCTTTCATAGTTTTCCACGACATTGGGTTCAAACAGACAAACCCCACTTGAGGTCAAGCAGAGGTCATTTCACTTTCATTACTAAAATATAATTTACAATATGCCAGACCTAAACAAGTTTAGCCTAAAGGGTTTGTATAATGTAAACCATCTGTTCCTCAACAATACAGCTAATTTCCTGCCGTCACTGTAGGGTCTACTGACTGCTTCTTTAAGGGTTTTTATGATTTTTTAACTAGTTCAGGATTTATGTAAAATTTGAAAATGAGTCTGTAGTTAAGACACATTTGTACCAAGTAACCTGAGCATTTTAAAAATGCAAATCGCCGTGTAAATTGTTCCCCTGAAACTAAGCTCTGAGCAGTTTTTCTGGTAACTTCTAGGCCGGCTGCTGCACAGGTGTTCCCAAGAAAGGTTTTGTGAAATCTGCCGTTCTAGTTGCTTTCTGTGCTTCTTCCAAAGCAAATCCCCAAATTTGGCTATGACAAGCTATGGCGAACTGTTCCTTCCTTCTACAGGCTAGAGAGGAGCTGGGACTATGAGCTGTGTGGCCCACCGGGAGTGGGTGGGATCCGACAAGACACACTTGGGGTCAAAATGTAGTCTCATGTGTCTGAGCAGGGAAAAAGAACAATTATAAGTCCATAGAGACCACACACTGAAGGCTGGCCTCACAGCCCTGTGAGGTGTCAGGCCCCAGGCTCAGCCTCCAGAGACCTTCTGTGTCAAATCGGGCTTGGCCGCCGGCAGGCTTCTCTGGTTTCAGACAGAAACGGTGTGGCCCAAAACAGAAGGGCTTGCAGTGCGAGTGTGGTTCTTTTGGCTCTTCTAAAAATTCTTGATGCTTTTCAAGCCTCTTTCTCCATCTGTAAAATGGTAAGCGTAAGAGTTCTTTTTCCAAAGGCAAATAGCAGAGAACTAATTTGCTTACCTCAGTGGAGGGGAATGCAGCCAGGCTTAGCCATGAAGCCCCAGGGGCCATGTGTCAGGCCGGTGCCAAGGTCCTGTCCACCCGTCTTCTCCTTCAGTCCCCAGAAGCCTGGCCAGCTTGCTTCCTTGTCCCATCTGCCATCTACTCTTCCACGTGGGTTCTTGCTCCCTGGAGGAGGAGGCGACATGCCACTCAAATTGTACCCACCTTCGGGCTCCAAAACAAATTCTCTGTGTTGAGACTGAAGATTTTTAAGATTTTTAAGATGGTGGTTTTTACTAATAACTACAGGCAAATAGAGAAAGATTAATAGGAAATATAATGCATTTTTTAAAATATTTGTTTTAAGAGAGAGAGAGAGCATGTGAGCGGGGGAGATGGGCAGAGAAAGAGGAGAAAGAATCCCAAGCAGGCTCCACACTCAGTGTAGAGTATGGTGAGGCTTGATCCCACAACCTGAGATCATGACCTGAGCTGAGATCGAGTTGGATGCTCAACTGACTGAGCCATCCAGGCGCCCCAAATGCACTTAAAAAAAAAAAAACAACAAAAAAAAAAAACCATAAAAGGGAGTATAGAACACTGGCCAGAAGTTCTTAAGGCTATAAATGGATCTAAGTCATTTGCATTTACTCCACTTCCTGGATTACTTCCACAATAAGTATAAGATTGATTTAAAGATTACTTCCTAGGTGGAAATTACTTTCATACCTTGCTGCATTTAATCCCTACCGTAGCCGTGGAAGCTGCATATCATTTCATGGATATGGAAATAGAGGTTCAGAAAAGTTCAGACACTCACCCAACATCAACCAGCGAAGATATAGGACCCACCCCACAGGATCATCGTCTTCAATGAGTTAATATTTGTTAAGTGCTTAGAACAGTATCTGGCAGATAGTGAATGTTATACAAGTATTAACCAATATTAATAGAAAGCAACATGTCCAAGATGCAAATTCAGATTGGTATGATTCCAAAGGCCACACAGTTTGGATACTGCACTTCCTATGGGTTAGCTCCAGCAGGGGCAGGAAAAGGGAGTAGTCCTAACTCCTAATATTCCTTGGGTTTACTTACGAATTCCTATTTTCCCTCAAAAATGTTTATTACTCAGTCCCATACCCTTCTCTCTTAGCAAAGCCTGGAGATCCTGTTTAGGTCCAAAAGTAAGTGATACCTACTAGGCCATTCGGGGGACCTTCAAATAAATTGGATTCATTTAAATCGTTAGGAAAAATTGTGATAGAAATCCCATCCTTAACATCATGCAGGAGAAATTCATATTGGGTTAGTCTTCCCACAAAAGCAAAATCATCTCAGAGGAGCCTGGGTGGCTCAGCCTATTGAGCATGGAGCCTGCTTAAGATTCTCCGTCTCTCTCACTCTCTCTCTCTTTCCGCCTTTCTCCCCAGCTAGCACTCTCTCTCTCTCTCTCTCAAATAAATGTATATAAGCCAATTTGACAATAAATTATATTAAAAAAATAAATACAATGAAAAAAAAAACAAAAAGCAAAATCATCTGAATGTTACAAGACAAAAAAGTAGGTTTGGTTCGAATGGTTCCTTTTCGTATCACCCACCCGCTGCTCTCCCAGAGGGGACAATGCATCTCCCATAAGAATCCAACTCCTATAAGCAAAAGGAAAAATGGTGGACTGACCTATGATTACAAAAAATTTCCATATTCAGTCAGATGGAAAGATTGGTCATATGTTTTTACTTGTTTCTTGGTTCAAGAAATTTTAAAGTATATAAAAGCATGAAGTGAGAACTCTCTTAACTCTGTCCCCTTCTACCTGGTTCCCACCTCTGTACTCCCCCCAATAACCACAGTTTCCTGTGTATCCTTTCAGAATTTCTTGATAGATAAGCAAATAAACATGAATATATTCATTCTCCTTCACCTCTCTTTCACAAAAGCAGCATGCAGCATTAACTATTGTTTCGCTTTTTATGTACTTATTTTTTTAATGTTTATTTTTGAGAGAGAGAGAGACCGAGTACGAGTGGGGGAGGGGCAAAGAGACAGGGAGACTCAGAATCCGAAGCAGGCTCCAGGCTCTGAGCTGTCAGCACAGAGCCTGACATGGGGCTCGAACTCACAGACCATGAGATCATGACCTGAGCTGAAGTCTGGCCCTTAACAGACAGGACCCAGGCGCCCCACTTCTTATTTTTGACTTAAGAATAGGATTTTGGAGATCTTTCCATATCGGCACATAGAAAATGTCCTCATTCTTAAACTATATAATATTCTATTTATTAGCTCTACCGGAATTAGTATAACCAGTCTCCTCTAGGTAGACATTTAGGCTGTTTCTAATCTTTTGTTCCTACAAGACTACAATGAGTAGGACCAGATCAGTAAGCTTTAATTTACTGCGTGTTTAAAGCAATGTGTTACCATTACTTTCAGCAGAAGTAACTTTCCTGTAAGACATTTCCAAATACAAACCCCTTGAGGTCTGCTTTAAGGAATAAATGAGACATATTTATAATAGGAGATATTATTTGCATGGGCAAATTAATGTTTCAAAATTCTCAATTTTATTTCATCCTCTTGAGTATTTTGCTGCATGTTTATTTACGCTATATAATTGGGTTAATGGGCATTTTGCCCTGGAAATTCAGCCTCTAACAGAGCTAATCATCATGAATTTTAAATTAATGCAATTTGGATTGAGAAATACTTTTACTTAGTTTTCTAAACTGCTGTTTTAAACTCTTTACAGAGAGCTCTGAATTCCATATGTATTTGCCACATTGCTAGCTTTAATTGGAATACTCAGAGCAATAATCTTTTAAATTATTTATTTAAATTATTTAAATTATTGGATTATTAAATTATTGAAGTGCAGAAATTGTTTTTCAAATCGGTTTATGTACAAACCCATTGCTTTTAGGATCTTTTTCTTAATATATTCATCTAAAAGTCAGGCTAGATTCAAGGTGAATTTCAAAAATTACATCCTAGATCAAATGTCACAATTTAATACTTATTTTCATTGTGAGCAAGATGCTTTTTCCCAGTCTGTCTTAAGGTCAATTAGTAAACAGCCACTTGCGAAGCTGTAAGGCTATCACTTGGTAAGAAGGGCAAATGCCTCCCTTCAAAGAATTGAAATCTGATTGAAAGGACAAACTATTCATAAAAAGAACAGCAACAGCAAGGTAATAACTGAAAGTTCAATAGCCCTTACTATGTGCCGGACATCATGCTGAGTACTTTACACATGTTAATCTATTAGACATTCCCAAGAACCCTACAAGGTAAGTACAATTATTTTCAATTATTATTGTCCCATTTTACAGATGAGGGAATCGAGGCAGAGCATGGTTAAATACTGTACCTAGAGTCACACAGCTGGTAAGTGGGAAAGGCAGGACTCACACTCTAATTGTCTGACTGTGGAAGCCATGCCCATAACAAACGCCCACGCTGCCTCTTGTGTGTGGTGGCATTCAGACACTAACACAGAAGGACTCCAGAGGAGGCAAAGACCCTAGTGGTCAGGAAGAGTTTCAGAGGGAAAACTCTGATAAGCAGAGGGGAGCAGATGCCAAACCTCCCTACCTCTACCGTGAGCACCTCAGGAGGACAGCCTTTCATTGTGATTTCTCTGGCTTTTCCCACAGTTAAATATCCTAGGAATATTCCTAAGCAATGCAGGAACAGAGGTGTTAGGCATGAATGGCCATGGCGTTTAAGGGTGGACACGGAGAGACCGATTTAAGTTACGTGATGCTATCCTATAGAGAAGTAGCAAGAGTCGGCGAATTAGGACCAAATCACACACTCTACATACCAGGCTAAGAATTAAGGCTGTATCCTCTCCAGTGGCGCCTCTCATGCTATAATGTTCAATGAAATCACCTGGGATCTTTTGAAATGCACATTCTGATCCAGAAAGTCTGAGGTGGGCTCAAGAGCCCTCGTTTGTAATAAGCTTGAGCGAGGCTGATGTTGCTGGTCCCAGGACCACACTTTGAGTAGCAAGACAGTAGGCCCTGGTGGGAAACTGCCATTGCAGCAGGGGATGTGGATGGGGAGAGAGCAGAGTGCGAGAAAGTTACCTGTGGCACCTCCTCTCAGTTGTGGCTGACAGTTTTAAAGACTTTTAGACCTACAGTGTTTTATTCAACCTGATTTCTAAAACCTTTCTCTATGTGCCCCACCCCTCCTTTCAGAGGCCAAGATGTCTGCCTTAAGTGTTTTAAACTACGCTTTTCCTTTCTTCTGTACAGAGCAAGGCTAAAGAGCTGCCACTCTCTGCTGTACGTTTTATGGAAGAATTGGGTGAATGCGCCTTTGGAAAGATCTATAAGGGCCATCTCTATCTCCCAGGCATGGACCACGCTCAGTTGGTTGCCATAAAGACCTTGAAAGACTATAACAACCCCCAGCAATGGACAGAATTTCAACAGGAAGCCTCCCTGATGGCCGAACTCCACCACCCCAATATCGTCTGCCTCCTGGGTGCTGTCACTCAGGAACAGCCTGTGTGTATGCTTTTTGAGTACATGAATCAGGGGGACCTCCACGAGTTCCTTATCATGCGCTCCCCACATTCTGATGTTGGCTGCAGCAGTGACGAAGACGGGACCGTCAAATCCAGCCTGGATCATGGAGATTTTCTGCACATCGCCATTCAGATTGCAGCTGGCATGGAGTACCTGTCTAGTCACTTCTTTGTCCATAAGGACCTTGCAGCTCGCAATATTTTGATCGGAGAGCAACTTCATGTAAAGATTTCAGACCTGGGGCTTTCCAGAGAAATCTACTCTGCCGATTACTACAGAGTGCAGAGTAAGTCTTTGCTGCCCATTCGCTGGATGCCCCCGGAGGCCATCATGTATGGCAAATTCTCTTCCGATTCAGATATCTGGTCCTTTGGGGTCGTCTTGTGGGAGATTTTCAGTTTCGGACTGCAGCCGTATTATGGATTTAGTAACCAGGAAGTGATCGAAATGGTAAGGAAACGACAGCTGTTACCATGCTCCGAAGACTGCCCGCCCAGAATGTACAGCCTCATGACAGAGTGCTGGAATGAGATTCCTTCCAGGAGACCAAGATTTAAAGATATCCATGTCCGGCTTCGGTCCTGGGAGGGACTCTCAAGTCACACCAGCTCCACTACGCCTTCGGGAGGAAATGCTACCACGCAGACAACCTCCCTTAGCGCCAGCCCAGTGAGTAATCTCAGTAACCCCAGATATCCCAACTATATGTTCCCCGGCCAGGGTATTACACCACAGGGTCAGATTGCTGGTTTCATTGGCCCACCAATACCTCAGAACCAGCGATTCATCCCCATCAACGGATACCCGATACCTCCTGGCTACGCGGCGTTTCCAGCTGCCCACTATCAGCCGACAGGCCCTCCCCGAGTGATTCAGCATTGCCCGCCTCCCAAGAGTCGGTCCCCGAGCAGTGCCAGTGGGTCGACCAGCACTGGTCACGTGACCAGCTTGCCCTCTTCGGGATCTAATCAGGAAGCAAACATTCCCTTACTACCACACATGTCGATTCCAAATCATCCCGGTGGAATGGGTATCACCGTCTTTGGCAACAAATCTCAAAAACCCTACAAAATAGACTCGAAGCAACCGTCTTTGCTAGGAGACTCCAATATTCACGGACACACCGAATCTATGATTTCTGCAGAACTGTAAAATGCATGACTTTTGTAAATGTGGTAAACAGGAAAAACTAGAAGGCCGTAGAAAAGATTTAAATTCAAATGTTTTTATTAAAGTCAGGTTCTCACTTAGCAGACATTGCAACAAGTATCTTCTGTGAAGTTTAACTGTGTCTTACCAAGCAGGGCAGACACCAGCCAGAAAAAGAGAATATTGTGGGATTAACACTCCGTCAGGGGTACACAGCATGGCATTGGGATTGGTACATCTGGTTTCACGTACTAAAAACTGCACCCCAGCGAAGAAGAAAAGAGTCTCGTGATTAAATATCAAACCAAAAAGGAAAGTCAAATGGTGCTTTGCGTATTTGCCTCCGTTCGCCATGACTGGTCTCTCCCCCAAATGTATATACCGTAGCATTTGTCTACCTGCTGTCTTATCTTCAGGACAAATGTTCAGGAATTATGTTGGTTTGATTTAGACTCTGTGCATTCTTGTATGGAAATGATGTTCAGAAACAATGAGGAAACTTGAGGCAAAATCTGAAGTCCCAGATGGAAATGAGCCATAAGACAAGTGTAAGATTCCCCTGAGGCCATCTACACAGTGGGGCTTCTCTGGGAAGGTATAGGGTGTGCCTCTGTGAATCTCCTCTGCTGATCACAAAGGCCTTTTCCACACTATCCTTTTCCACGGTGTGTTTACACAAGCCCTTGAAATAATATAGGGCATCAGACCATAAGGCTAGACCTGGATGCTGGAATTGATTGTTGGCTGATAGGTCACTCCATTGCGTTAGGAATGAGGAACCAAAGGAAGCACAGTCAGGAAAATGCTCCCCTCCACGCCCCCGCCTAGATCAGCACCCATGGGAGAGGAACGAGGGTTGCCATGGGGTCACCCTCAAAGGAGCTCCCCTGGAACAATAAGATTGAAGAATAGAGGTGTGGCTGCAGACAGCACATTGGTGCTCACGACCTCCTGCATATGAGTTGTCCCAGGTGTAGGCGGCCCACCATCAATGGACTCTGGGGAAGTAGGAAACTCTAGGACACCAATACCTAGTTAAAGTCTCTCTCACCTTTTTTTTTTCTATGAAAATGTTCATAGATTCTATTCGGGCCCCAGGCGTTGTGACCATTTATTCATAGCATTAGTTGGAGTCCATAGACTATGAATTCTATTTTGTAAAATATTACAGTATTTTTTTAAAAAAACACGTACTGAATTCTCGTTTCAAAGATGACCATGAATTGAATTTTTGTAGCTGGTGAATAGAAGCAACAGAATCATTTTGGCCTCAGGAGGGAGGCATCAAATGTGCATTTCACGCCACTCACCTGCTAGCCATCTTTTGCCAAGTTTAGAATTCGTCTGGGTTTCAAGTTCTATATAGAGAGGAATGTTACGTTAGATTTGTCTCTTGTTAAAAAATAACTCCTTTATTCTAAGAACAATGTCTCAAGGTCTCATTTTTTTATTATTATTTTACAGCTAAAGAGACTTACAAAGAGACTCACAGGATATAAAATAATTCCTGGAAATGCTATTTGATGAGGAGAATGTGAAGCACATTGATGTTTCAGTTTTGTAAAAAGAAAAAAAGAAATGCAATTAGGACGAGAAATCAAGGAAATCTGTTTACCAAATGTGTTGCGGTTTTCCCAAACACTGAATCTTCAAACAGTGAACATGAACTTATCGGTACTGTGAACTCAAAAGAATTGGCTACATCCAGTTTTATTGAAAGATAAATTAAGAACTATTTTTGTGGCATAAGTACGCTGGTTCAAGAGTTACGTTTCTTAACTTTAGGTAGAGGAGAATATTTGGATCCTTTTGTTGCTATGCAACTGTTTAATGATGAAGATTCAAACCACAATTTTGTATATCATACGACAATCAATTGTTTTCCAAGAATATTTATTATTTTAAGTAAACACAATTGCAGTGAATCTGAGTTTCTCTAGGATTCCCTTAAAGGGAAATTAGCATTCCATGAGCCAGTAAAATACGTACTCTGGAAAAACATGACTACGGTTAAAAAATAAATTCAAGTTAGTTTTTTATAAGGAGCTGTAACATTTATTTTAAACATTTTATAATTACTGAAGTCATTAAGGTGAGCAAAGCAAATTTCAAAACCACTTGTAATAATGTATTTTGTGAGAGCACTGTGATACTACATAACACAGTCCCTTTTGTATTCAAATGGTATTTTTTTCACAAACTGAAAAATATCCTTCGCTTTGTTGACAATGTTTTGTAAGATGACTTTATTTTCAGATCTTTTTCTTTTTTTCTCTTCTTTTCTTTTTTTTTTTTTTTTGCACAAAACTATGTGTATGGTTTGTATCACAGAAGTGAAAATATATCTCTGCATTTTTATATCCGGTCTGTTTCTTTGTTTCCTTTGTTTGTTTCTTTTTAACTCGATATAGATTTTCTTCAAATATATCACGGCGATATTCAGATATCTTGCCCTCCCATATCTTCTCTTATTTTCACTGCATGCATTTAATCACTGTATTACTTAATGTTTGATCTGTTATGATGGGCATTTCAAGTAGACAAGCATGGATGTAATGACAAAAAGGCTATTTTATACCGAGGACATATGCGTTTGTATTTCACACACCAGCGATGATATTAAACACTGATTACTTTATGCTGCTGTTTATTAAAAATGTTTACCATTTAATATTATTTCCTGAATATTGCTATCATGGAGGTATTTGGGGATTTTAATATTATTTCTCCTAATTATTGACATTTCATAGAAAAAGGAATCATAATTCTTATTTACTATAATTCCTATTTCATTGAAATGAATTTTTTTTAAATAGGCTCTTAAAATAGATTTGGGCATTCTTTTGCCACTGACTACAGGTGGAAGGGAAAAAATTTCAATGATTTCATGGCCATATACTATCCAACTATATATGGCAAAATTTTAGTTTTTAAAATCAAAATAATATATTGAATAATTACTTTACAGCCAAATGGAATGTAAAAATTGGTTTTCAAAGTTGGATCCTTTTCTGCCTTGTTTCCGTGTGACTTAGACATCGAAAATCATGTCTTCGAACTCTGAAGAAGAGAAAGCTGTGTACATCTTATCATGTTCAACTTAGATTCCAACCATACTGATATAAAATAAAAAGAAATGTGGCCATTTAATTGTCACAGCTTATCTTTATGACCTTCTTTGCCCAAAAGAAAGAGTTCCCCATCTGGCAATTAGTACACACTGTCAAGGAAAATGAGTATCATTATGAAAGTTCAAAGAACTTGTCCATTCTGCTCTTTAATACAGAAGGGAATACAATAAAACCTTCAGGGCCTTATCCATCTGTTTTAGGTACGGTTCTTGTCACCACCTCAGCGATCAAACTCAATAAAGCAGTCACCTCTCATGGCAGTGAGGTGGACGTCAGGTCGGGTTTCTCCCTCATGTGAATTCCTCAGTCTGCCCTTCACTCCTATTTCCTCTGTCTCTCCAGGCTCTTCCCCTCCCACCATCCCCAACCCCTTCAACTCTGTGATTTGGGCCTTACCCTAATCACCAACATCTGCAAATTGGCAGTACCACTTCAGATAATGCCTTCTACAAACCACTAACTACTGATTAAACGGACCTCTATTATCTACCTATCCCAGTGGTTCCAAGACGATTCCTTATTCCAGTGGTTCACAGAGTGTGGTCCTCAGACCAGGCCACCTTGGAACTTGTCAGAAATGCAAATTCTCGGGCCCCGCTTTGAAGCCCCGAATCTGAAATTCTCAGGGTGGGACCCAGCAATTTGTGTTTTAACAAGCTGTTCTATCGTCTAAACACTGAGGCGGTGACTGGGGGTGGGGCGTATGGTCATTACATGCTTAGAAACGTATGTGTAAGCATTTAATAACACATTTGCCACTTTGGTTCCCCTTAGATTTAGAAAATGAAGTTTTACCTAGTGAAAACTTTAGCACTAAAATCCTTTTGCTTTAACCATTTGACAGTTCGTTCTATGTTTTGTAGTTGTTCTCTTGGATAGAAAACGAACAGCCCCAACCTTTGACTACCTTGTCTACTTCACTCGAGACCCTACTCCTGGGTGGTGATCAAAAGCTTTTTCCTTCATGTGGACAAGCTCCAAAGACTCGGTCTCTTAGTGTACTTTCTCTGACTCGTTGCAGTGTTGATTAACACAACTAAAAGCACTCTCCTCTGTGTTGCAACTTCACACTGTTCGGGTCGGGGATAGGTTGCTCTTTCCTGGGAGGAGGAAAGATCCAGCTCCCAGGAAGCATCAAGCGGAAGCAGCTGCCGAGAGAGGCTCTCCCCTCCCCTGAGCTTCCTGTGAGGGGCTGACCCAGTTGGCTGGACGCCGGTCACCTGTGGTGCATTCCAGTGTGTTCCTTTGCCAATTGCAGCCCGTCGGACCTCGCTGGCTGGCTCTGAGTGTTGCTCTGCTCAGTCTCTGCTCCCCACGGGATGTAGGAGACCGAAAGTTCTGGAGGAAGACAGTAAGGAGCCACGGGAGGTGCTAGAGGTGAGACCCATACTCTTCTTAATTTGTACAGCATTTTTTTAAACCCGTAGTTCGCATGCTAAAGAGGAAATGCTAGATTAGAAGAGAAGGAGCAAGGGATAACCCGCAGAAGAGGAACTTGTTTGCAGCCAAAATATGACCTCACCTGAAGTTTGTTACCATAAATGCCAAGAGTATTAAGGAGTCTGTTAACTCAGAGGAAGGAGAGACTTACAAGCCATCTGAATTCTCAAGGTCATTGTAATCCCCTAGGAAATTCGGCCGGGGAAGGCTTAAAACATAGAGACACACAGGGAGAACGTCTGCTGACATATTTATGACTAGCTGAATCGTATACGCCTATGAAATGAATATTTACCAACGAGTACTCTAACATTCGCCGACGAGGCCTGACGGTGCATAGCCTCACCGAAGGGACCAGGTTAGTAAATATTCTTAGCCAGGTACAGCGACGTTAGGAGAAAGTCCCCTCTGTAAAATTAGATAGGACATCCCTTACACTTTTAACAAGGCCAGGATCCTGACATGCTGAATACAGATACTTCAGGGAACGTTCCATTCGAAAGGAGCGGTTCTCAGCATCAGTCTTTTATGGGACCTGTGCTCTTGACTGAAATTCGTATCCCACGCAAAACAACAGAACTTGCTGCACACGGTCAGAGACTAGTGCGACAGCTCTCTCTGACTTTGAGGCACGTGGACTTCGCAGCAGAAATAGGGAGAGGTCAGGCTTCATCCTGCAGCAAGTGGTCCTGGCCAATGCAGTGCTTGGACAGGGAAACGGTCATTTCAGCTGTCATCTGGGCCCATTCTACCACAGTTCCCTGAAAGGTTTCTTCTGAGTCTACACCCATTAAGACCACTGGCAGGAGACTGAAATACCCCAATTGCATGATCTAGTTGTTAACTAAAAATCAACCTAGAAAGACTAAAACTAATAATCGGGCAAAATGACAGCTTGGGACTTATCTGTACTTCCAAAGTTCACTCTGGAAGCAGAGTGTATTTGCTGTATTGGTCAGCTTGGCTGCAGTGATACCACCAAAGTCTCGGTGACTCGCCTTATGTTTACTTCCCATTCCTATCAGTCAGCAGAGGTAGGTCTGGGGCTGCGGCCCTGCTCCCAGGTCTTGGAGGGACCAGCTGTTCTCATGGCACAGAAAAAACAGCAAGGGGCAGAACTGAAACACGGGCACTCGGAAACGTTCTGCTTGGACACACTCTATGTCACGTCCTTTTGTCATATTCTCTCGGTCAACACAAATTCTGCGGATGAACCTGACTGCAGGACGTGGAGGTACCTCAACCTGCTGAGAGGCAGTGCAGCCACGCCCTCGCTTGCAGGCAGGGATGTAGAATCTCCTTGCAGGGAAGGGGGCAAGTAGCTGGGGACAAGAACACATTCCCCTACCCAGCTGTAGCCCTGGGTGGATGGAACAGCAAACCCCAGCACCAGCACCCTTCTCCCCTGCATTCATGCCAGATCTCATTAATTGATGCTTTTCCAGCTGACTCAGAGTTAGCCTTAAAATTTTCACCATACTGCCCCGGATAACCTACTAATCAATCAGGAATAGCGCCAGAGATGAAACTTACAAGCCGTCTCAGCGTTAGAGCACTAGTTGTCAAACCAGCTTATCAAAATTGTCTGGGGAGATTCTGAAAATTATAACCTTAGGACCATCCAAGAATGTACCAGAAAAGCGACCTTAAAATCTCTTCTAGGAGCGCCTGGGTGGCTCGGTTGGTGAAGTGTCTGAATTAGGCTCAGGTCATGATCCCACGGTTCGTGAGTTTGAGCCCCGTTCCCGGCTCTGTGCTGACAGCTTAGAGCCTGGAGCCTGCTTTGGATTCTGTCTCCGTCTCTCTGTCCCTCCTCCACTCCTTCTCCCTCTCTCTCTCTCTCTCTCTCTCTCACACACACACACACACACACAGACACACACACACACACACACACTCGCTCACTCAAAAAATGAATAAACAATGAAAAAAATCTCCTATAAATTCCTCAGATACAGCACAAAACACCGCATCCCTAACCCTCCTTCATGGGCCCTTGAATGGAGAGGCGGGGAGAACACAGCACATGCCTTTGAACTGCTGCTGCAAAGGAGCTGGGTGACCTTGAATAAATAAGGCAAGCTCTATTTCCTAATCAGTAAAACGTTGCAAATGTAGCATGGAGGTTAGGAGGGAAGGTTCTGATGTCATACTGCCTGGGCTTAAATCTCTCTTTCACCCCTTGGTAACCAGGCAAATTGAGACAAGTTTCTGAACTGCTATTTCTTCCTCTGTGAACGTATCTACTTCCTAGGATTGAAGCTAATTAACCTAAATGAGCTAATTTCTAATGTTTATTTATTTTTGAGACAGAGAGACACAGAGCATGAGTAGGGGAGGGGCAGAGAGAGAGGGAGACACAGAATTCAAAACAGGCTCCAGGCTCTGAGCTGTCAGAACAGAGCCCGATGCGGGGCTCGAACTCACAGACAGAGAGATCATGACCTGAGCGGAAGTCACCCAGGCGCCCCAAATGAGCTAATTTCTGTAAGCTGCAGAGAAGTGCACCTGACACAAAGGTATCAAAAAATAAAGTCTAGATCAGCTTAGGACTTTTCTAGGGTATCTGTCTTCCAGACTTGCTACAAGCATGTAACAAGAATATATATAAATATGTTAAGAAGTATCTGCACATAGTAGGTGCCCAGAAAGTGGTAACATTGCTATTATTCAATGTGTTTGAAACAACTTTTGTAAAGGGATACGTTATTTTCTAATGTGGTAAGATATTTAGAGCACAAAGTATCCCACCTAATTATTCATGCACACGCTATAATGTACAACACGCAGTACTAGTGCCAGTGAGGTGGGGGTGGGCTTAGCCCTTCAATAATTTCCATCATTTCCCTTCAAACCGGCCCTAGTAAACATACGCTAAGTAAAAACAGCTTCAAGACACATCCCTAGACCATATGTCATCCCTTATACCCCCAAGCTGATTGCCACCTCAAAGCTTCTCCCATGTTGAAATTCTGGAGTCATCCCCTGGGGGCTATGAGGAGCGCCATGAAGAGGTATATTAAACCAGTATATGTGGAGGAAGCCCAGAATCATTACATCTTTGAAGCAGTTCCCTACACCCCCCCCCACTGTCACTGTTGTATTAGATAATATTAAATGCAGTATCTCTCAACAATTGGTGTTCCCATGTGGGGAATGAAATAAAGGAGACCCCATCCCCCTAAAACATTTGAGCGTACGTAACATGTTGCAGTTCCTTCCTTATAGACCCAAATCTTCTCCTAATGGAATTCTGGGCATTATGTTTTAGAACTTGGATTATGGGGTTTGGGCACAAGCCTGCCAGGGAAAACAAATTGCGTGCCTTTAAACACCAAGTTCCAAAACAAGTAAACAGCTGTTATCAAGTTGTGATGTAATTCCCACCCTGAAAATGTCCTCAATACCTAAGGTGGGGTGACCTAGCTGTGCCGGTTTGCCAGGAATCATCACAGTTTTACCATTGAAAGTCCTTTTTCTCAAGAGAACCCCTATGCCCAGGCAAATCTGAACTGTTGGTCAACCTATCTGAAGCAAAGAATTTAAAATCAAAGCCAGCATGTGTTGGTTCTGAGCACCTCTCTGTTTTGTAGACACAAATTCAGATAGGAAGAGTGATCAAGGGGCCCCTTGATCTCGGCTGCCTTATGGGAAGAGAGACTAAATTATTCTATAATTAACCCAATTCTGAAATTCGAAGGAGCCTGCAACTTCAACTTTCCAAAGGGGAATGAAGCACTTGTTTGGGCTTGGATGTTTATAAGCTAAAATAAAACTTTTAAATGAGAAATTTTAGGAATTTAAGCCGCTGAGCTCTGCTGCCCACCTCTTTCTTCCTGTTTGATCTTTGAAGATTAGCATTCAGTATTTTTCATGACATTTATATTGAGGAAGGAATATAAGATTATTAAAAGCAGAGAAACTCAATATTGGGAACGCACATCAAAAGGTCTTCAAGACAAAGAAGGGATCATATGATTTGAAACCAGAGTTACTAGAAGCATGTGCGCCCCAGTTCATTTTCTAGTTAACAGCGTAACATACGTCAAAATATGATTTAAAACACTTCTCACAGCTGAGCTGACATTTGGCGATCCTCAGCCTTTTTTTGTTCTTGAGGATGGGGGTTCAAATCCAAACGAGGTTAACACTTTGTACTGGCACATATTCCTGGTGGATGAGGAAAACAGTTTTTTAGTTCAAGTAAAATGAAAACATCTGTCCAAGCCCTGAGGGAAAGTCTTGTTTTTTAAAAGGAAGGGGAGGGGACGCTTGGCTGTGAAAGCCAGAGGTGGCCTCGGTGACTTTGCAAACGTTAAATAATTACACTGCTCATTGCTTTGCTCACCTAGGATGATGAAAGTTTGTATATGAGCCTTGCTTCGGTCTTCATTTTTCAGATATCACGCCCATCTTATCCCCAAGCCCTGAAAGTCATATGTTAATGTCTGTCAGCTGGTTTCAAGTTCTTGTCACACTAAATCAGGGTAAGCCCAGCTCAGCAAGTGACTGACCTTTTGCCGTCTAATTTGTCTTGGTCAGTAGCCGTACCCTCTGGATAAGTTGTATTAGTTAGCCATTACTGCGTAACAAAATACCACAGGCTTAATGTTTTCAAACCATGCCCGTTTATTAGCCCGCAGTCCTGTTGGTCAGATCTGCGCGTGGCATGATGGAATTCCCTGTCCGGAGTCTCACCAAGTTTAGCCAAGTTGAGTTCCGATCTGGAGTTCAGGTTCTCTTCCAAGGTCACGTGTTCATGGCAGAATTCAGTAGCTTCTGGTTGCAGGACCGAGGCCCTGATTCTCTTGCTGGATGTTAACCAGAGGCCGCTCTCAGCTTCCAGAGGCTGCCCACATTCCTGGCCACGTGGCCCCCCTAATTTTCAAAAGTAGCAAAAGAGAATCTTCCTCACAATGAATCCTTCTCACGCTTTCAATTACTGATTTCAGGAAGAGTCCAGTCTCTTTTAAGGGCTGGCCTGATTAGGTCAGGCTCACCCATTCTTAAAGTCGACTGTGCCCTTTAACTTAATTGCAAGAGTAAAAATGCGTATTCATAGTCCTGAGGACCAAGAGTGGGTGGAGAGTTTGAGGGTCATCTTAGAATTCTGCCTCCCATAAGAAATACAATGCAACTTGTCTTCTTCCAGTCCTCTAGGCCTATTTTTAAGGGGAAAGACTGAAAGAGAAAGCCAAAAAAAAAAAAAATTGTGTAGTAGGACTTCATAAAATCTACTGTCCCCTTGAAGTGACAAAGTAATAAAAGTTAACAGAAAAATAATTATTTTGTAGTTGGTATGTATATTTTTGAGCTGCATACAGAGTGCTACATATTTATAAGTTACAGAAAATTAAGGGTGCCTGGGTGGCTCAGTCAGTTAAGTGACCGACTCTTGGTTTTGGCTCATGATCTCACAGTTCATGGGATCAAGCCCTGCGGCCGGCTCTGTGCTGACAGCATCAAGCCTGCCTTGGCTCTCTATCTCTCTCTCTCTCTGTGTCCTCCCCACCCCACCCCCAAATAAATAAGTAAACATTAAAAAAAGTTACAGAAGTTAGACTGAGTTCTTAATGAATTTATAATCTAAAAAAAAGACAGAGAACACATGTAGTTAACAGATTCATATTGGGCCTTTATTACCTGCCAGGCACTATTTATTATATAGCAATGGTCCAGCTTTCTTGGATTGTTTTAGCAGAGGAAAACTCAGAAAGCAAACAAGTAGAAATTCAGCTGGAAACAGATGCACCATAAAAGACAAAACGAAAACAACAGATGCACACACACACAAAAGAAACTATTGAAAGTAGCAGTAATTTATTTCAATGTGGTTTTTGTTTTTGTTTTTGTTTTTGTTTGGAGAGAGAGACAGACAGAAAGCGAAGGAGGGGCAGAGAGAGATGGAGACAGAGAATCCCAAGAAGGCTCCGTACTGTCAGCACAGGGCCCAACCTGGAGCTCGATCCCACAAACTGTGAGATTGTGACCTGATCTGAAATCAAGAGTCGGGGATGCTTAACCGACCTAGCCACCCAGGTGCCCCAAAAGTAGCAATAATTTTTGAAAGAAGCCCAGAGAGCTCACTTGGTAGAACATGAAACATTTGTGAGTAGGGTAGCCTCGTGGTTAAGAGCACGGACTCCAGAGCTAGATACCCTGGGGCTGCATCTTGGCCGCTGCACTCCAGCTGTGCGACTGTGTATCTCCCTCCTCTGTAAAAATTGGAATCATAATAGTACCTACCTCACAGAGTCGTTTCTGAGGATGAAATGAATTCCCGTGAAGCACTTAGAACAGTGTGCCCAATTCATGGTCAGCACAAGCGTTGACTCTCGCTTACTCTACGCCAGTCAGTGGCTGAGCGCTCAGCAGGCCTTACTGCTTTCAACCCTTACAGTGGTTCTGAGATGTAGCTCTTCTTACTGGAGATACTGCTGGTGAGGAAATGCAGGTACGGGGAGGGAGGCTAGGTAACTTCTTCAAGGCTATGCCGCTACTAAAACATAGGTGTCTTGGGATACAACTCAGGTCTGTCTCGAGAGCTCACAGTATTTACCCAGACTTACTAATAACCGGTGGAGGGGCGCCTGAGTGGCTCAGTCAGTTGGGTGTCTGACTCTTGATTTCTGCTCAAGTCATGATCTCACGGTTCATGACTCTCTGGCCATCCGCCGCTCGAGCATGCTCTCTCTCTCGCTCTCTCTCTCTCTCTCTTTCTCAAAATAAATCAATAAACTTAAAAAAAAAAAAAGACAGTGGAGGGGTGCCTGGGTGGTTCAGTCGGTTAAGCATCCGACTTCAGCTCAGGTCATGATCTCACCGTTCGTGGTTCAAGCCCTGCGTCGGGCTCTGTGCTGACAGGTCAGAGCCTGGAGCCTGCTTCGGATTCTGTGTCTCCCTCTCTCTCTGCCCCTCCCCCACTCGTGCTCTGTTTCTTTCTCTCAGAAACAAATAAACATTAAAAAAAAATTAAAGAAAAAAAAGACAGTGGAAGGACTACAGATGGGCTTTATTTTCCTGATCGTGTTGGTTTATCTAAAACACAAAACACAACCACAAATTCGATGAACAAGGCAGAAAAGAATGGCTTAGGAGAAGCGGCAAGGACATAGCATCAGTGCTATCATGGATGGGGAAACCGTATTAAAACATATGCTACAACAAATGAAAGGTGAGTTGATACAGAGAAAAATATTTTCAGATGGGCCTCTACTTCGAAGTTTGCAATTTCAAGTGACTCAGGTATTCGTACGCCCGATGTTGCTAGTTCTCCGGCTCCTGCTGCTAGTAATGAGAGACCAAACTTAGCCGGTCACTACCCACGTGTTCAGTGCGTGCACACGTGTGCACACACATCGCGCTCCTACCCCTCACCAAGGCCCCAGTTCTGCTTCTCAGCTCAGGAGCCTCCGTAACCAGAGCCTGTCTCCCACCCACACGGGAGCTAAGCTGATTATAACCACACAGGATGCTGGCCAGCCAGTGAATACGACTGTGATCCCGTTTACTTAGTACCCCCAAATACGATAGGGCCAAGCCTCCAGAAGCCTGCTGGCAGGAAGCTCTGTATTTCTCAGCAATTTCATTCCCAAAACAGTTCCAGCAGTTCTAACCTGTCCGTCCTTTGAGGCCCACTGGTTGGGGACGCTTCGAAGTCGCTGTGCCTTCTTCTTGGTGCCCTGGGGATTGTGCTTACCATCTACGCCCTGCCTGCAGCTCGCCAGCCCCTCTGCTCTGTGGGCTCCTGCTGTCTCTGATTCTTCTGCTCCATTGTCTACTTCGTCACTATCCTCCCAACTTGAACCTGCTATGTGCCCATGGGGCCAGACAAACTCCCCTAAATCACCCACCACCACCCCCATCTCTCCAAACCCCTTCTTCTGCTTACATCTGGTTCTGTCATGAAAGGTCACTCTCCTGCCCCCCAATTTTTTTATCCACTAATTTCAGTTCAGTCAGTGCATAGTGATGCCCCTCTGAGCTGGCTGCTAGTGCCGGGAACACAGTGAGGAATAAACAGGTCTCTGTGCCCTTAGGACTTTACATTCCAGCGAGGAAGAAAAAGCCGCGAAGAGACCATTTCAAAATAATGTGGTAACAATCCACAAAGACGTGCCCAGGTTCCATGAGAACACAACCCACCCTGGTGGTTCAGGAAGACTCTGAGAAGGCGTTTATGTCTTTCAGCCATCTGTAAGAGCTGGTTAGCCAGATAAAGAAGAAGAGGAAGAAAGTCCAGATAGAGAGCCGGAGCAAGATGATACAGGGAAAAGACCAGCAGTTCAGTGCTGCTGCTGCTGCTTCAAATATAAAGGAGGGTGGGCGTCAATACCATCATGGAAGGTTTTGCGGCGCCATGTTGAGAAGCTTGGATTTAACTCTGTAGTGCATGGTCTCTTAAGCCTTTTACATCACAGGCTATTATTAAAATTAATGAACTCCATGACCCTGTTCTACAAAAAAAAAAGTCTCTGTGCACACACATACACATGAAGATATACAGGCAGATACAAGTTTGCCCACAATTACAGCCCCCTGACCTGTACCCCTAGAAGTCAATCCATATTTAAAGCCCTGAAAATGGAGGCAGACCCGGTGAGCTGGGGTGGTGAAGGGGATCTCTTGCAGTATTTTAAACAGAGAATTACCTGATCACATGTTGGTTTACATACGTTACTGTGAGGTAACATGACACGCAACTCTGGAGGCAGAGAGTATAGTATAAAGATGCTCTGTGTTCTAGCAAGAATCACAAGGCTGTGAACTTGGGTACTAGTGATAAGGCTCGAGAAGAAGCTAGAAAAGCAGCAGGTCTGGTTGAGTACTTGAAGGCGAGTAATGAGGAAGGGGAGTCAGAGGGGACTTCAGATTTCCAGCTTGAGAAAGTGGATGAATGAAACGGAAGAGAAAGCTAGTGGAGAGGATGAAAGGTAATGAGTTCATTTTTGGACATTTTGCATCTGAAATGTCTTCGAAACAGCTGGCTGAGAGCCAGCCAATTGAGTATATGGGGCTGAAGTCCTGAGGAGAGGTCAAGGCTAGTAATATCAACTTGAGGGCTCATATGAAATCTACCAACTTGATTTTCATTGCATTAGAGTACCCGCATAAACACCAGTTTTTAAAAATTCAGAACAGGGGCACCTGGGTGGCTCAGTCGGTTGAGCGGCCGACTTCAGCTCAGGTCATGATCTCACGGTCTGTGAGTTCGAGCCCCGCGTCGGGCTCTGTGCTGACAACTCAGAGCTTGGAGCCTGCTTCAGATTCTGTATCTCCCTCTCTCTCTGCCCTTCTCCTGCTCACACTCTGTATCTATGTCTCTCAAAAATAAATAAAAAATAAAAACATTTAAAAAAAAATAAAAAAAAATAAAAATTCAGAACAAAGAATGTTATAATTTTACCTTTTCCTTTTACCTTAACATAATTTTCCCCAGAACAAAATTTTAAAGAAAAGACAAAGGATTCTGCATTTACTATCACAGTGTTCCCCTACAGAGGCAAAGGAGCCACAGGGCCACCAGGACATCATCAAGAAATCTAGCTAAAACCCTCAAATTGGATGTATTCTCTTCTCACAGAAATGCCCCATCTCCACTTTCACTCTACATTCACAGTCCTATATAGGTCCAAGTGAAAACCTGTTGGATATAAAACGTAGCCAAAAAAGTTCGATCTTAGATCCCAGTTGATATTTTAATAGGAAAAATTCCTTTCTATTCAGTTTTTTGAAACAGAATCAAATCATTTTATTGTTCTACAATGTTAGTAAAATTAATATATTGGTGGGAATTTGTAAGCTATCATACCTGGACATGAAATTGACCCTGGGAGCCTCCTGAACTGTCTTCTCCACAATCCACTCTCCACAAAGCAGCCAGAGAAATTTTGTAAATGTAAGTCAGAGCATGACTCTCTTGGGCTTAAAATCATCAAATGGCTTCCCATTGCTATTCAAATAAAACCCAAACCTCCCATCATGTAGGGAGGGCCCCACCCTAATAATATCGCCCTCTACCCTCTCAAGCCCTCTCCGGTTCCTTTTTTAAGCCTGGATTTTTCTTGACTACGGCTATTGTTTTCATCTTCCTGGAATTATCTGCCCTCAGTTTCATAAAGCTGGATCCTTTTCGTCGTATCCTTCAGGTACCATCTCAAAATCACTCCTGACAGCTGACCACCACGTCAACCCTTAACTACCTACTGCACTCTCTGTCACATTACTCTTTGATTGTCTACCTGGTACTTACCGCGATCTGAAGTTATGATTTTTGTTTTCTATACTTGTTTCGTTTTTGTGTACTTTATTGTATCCTGGAGCCAGAAAGCATAAAGGAGACATAAAAACATACATGGAGACATAAAGGCAGTCACTTCATTTGAATTGTTTTCACAGCGCATAAGAAGTCCTTAATATTTGTGGAATGAGTGAACTAATTTAACTGAGAGCCAGGTTCTACAAAATTAGCTGAATAACTAGCTAAGCAAAAAGCACCGTGAACAAGGATGCCAACTTCTGTAGCTGGCACTGGCAAGTGAGCGCCTCTCAGTAGCTCACAGTCCGCTGGAGAAGACAGGCAGTTGTGATCCGTGTGATAAACGCTAGCGAGGAGGTACACATAGGGTCCTCTAGGGTCACAAAAGAAGGATTCCATAAGGGCAAAGTTAAATCTGAACGATGAGTGAAGGAGAAATGGGGGGAGAATGGGTGGAAGGAATGTGGTAAATGCCTAGATAGAAGGAACAGTAGTGCAAAACCCTGTGGCCGAAGATGGGAACCTGACGCATTTGAAGTACTTCCGTGTTCCCCGAGCATCCTCCCAAGGTAACTGCAGGGTTTGACAACATAGTAATATATGTGAACGTCTTAGGAACGATAGCTTGCCATATACGTTAAGATTTGTAAGCTCAGACTTGTACTTAGTGGTTACTTATTACCAGTTTCTGATATGCAAAGAAGAATGAAAGCATTTCAGAGAAGGACTTCGAGTGAAGGCTTCTGAAAGATCCTGGGACTTCACCCCCACCCTCTACACTAATTGGGTACAGTCCTCTTTGGTGGACTGAGTTGGCGTGGGAAGGGGGGGGCGTTGTTGCCTTGACAACGGATCTCATTGGCCTGTCAAAGTGAAACGGTTGACGATTGGCTGCGAAGCTTTCCGGAGGCCTGCCCCCGTCGCTGATTGGATGACGGTCATCCAAGCTCCGCCCATTCCTCGCCCAGCAGGGTTCTGTTGCCTGGCAACAGATTTGCGACCTCCAGGGAAGCAGGCACCCAGTTACACCTGTGAAACGTAAACTACCCGACTAACGAGCGCCCCGCGCTGCTCTACGCTCCCTTCTCGTCCGCTCGCTTCGCGCACGAACAACACGGGTTGTCCCAGGGTGTTCATCCGAGTTTGCCTTGAGACCCGGCTGTGGGCTGGCACCGCCCACCCTGTCTCCACCGCTGTTGAGCGAGTGCGCGTTTTCCTTCGTGATGTCGCGGGGGAGTCACTGTTCTGTGTCCAAGTTAGAGCCACTGCTCTTGGAGCACACAGCGTTCTGGGGCTCTAGAAAACAAGATTTATGTCAGTTAGAGTGGGAGCGTGACCGGGAATCTCAGACATCTGTCTCAGAGTACACCCTAGGCGTGTGGGGACAAGTGCCAGACCCTTTGCTGCCTTATCATGCACTCCAGGGCTTACGACTTGCTGGAAAGAGACTTCCAAGAGTTGAGGAAGAACAAATTTAAGGTAAGTAGTGAGACTTGGAGGGATGTGTTTCATTGGGGTACAAACTTGTTTTTTAAATCCTTTCGATCCGTGTTTATTCTAGAAGGCATAATTTAGTTAACCCTAATTTGTCACTACAGCATTGTTATTTAATGAATTGATTGCGCCGTAACACTCTATAATAATAATTATTACTGCATCATCGTAATAATAGTTAACAATATTGAGCACCTTGTGCTAATTTATGCGTATTTAAGCCTGAATATCAAGTAGTAATTAGTAGGTGCAGGGTTGTGGCTCATTAATTACAATATCATAAAATAAGTAGTGTTGGGTGCCTGGGTGGCTGAGTCCGTTAAGCATCTGAGTCTTGATTTCGGCTCAGGTCATGATCTCACTGTTCCCTGAGTTTGAGCCCCACCTGTATTCAGCTCTGCTCTGACGGTGTGGAGCCTGCTTGAGATTTTCTCTCTCCTTCTCTCTCTGCCCCTCCCCACTAAAATAAATAAATAAACTTTTTTTTTTAAGGTAGTATTTTGTTTTACCTACCAGAAACCTAAGTCTTAGAAAGGTTCAGTAAATATTTGGCCCCAGGATTCTGTCATAGGGTTTTCTGATCCAAACCCCTTGCTCTGAAGTCTTCAGTTCTACTAATCACTGTCTAGTGCACTTTTCTCCAACTGCTATCATATGTAATGCGTGAGTCCTTTCCTTTGTAATGTTAACACAGAGGAAGCCTCTGCCCTAAATGCCACCACAGTGCGGTCCATAGGTGCCGCAGGCTGTCATAGCCCTTATGGTATGGAGAATAAAGAAGGGAAAGGAGGGGGAGGGAGTACTTAAGAGAAAGAATGGAAAGAAAGAAAGTCAGCTTAGCGGGAGGGCGTAGAGGGGTACCAACAGGTGCTTCAGGTGCAGTTCAGTGGTCTCATTCTGCTATAGAAATGTTGTCTTCACTGCAGATGTTAGGAACAATGACTGAATCCAACAACAAACGTCCCAGATGCACAAACCTAACATTTGATGTTGTTTCTGCTCTTCCTGAACTTCGTGCTTCTCTGGTAAAAAAGCATTTGATGAAGGGAGAAGTGATATGTAAATATCGATAGTGGAGATAATGGAAATACTCTAACGTTTATCCAGACTAGCATTTAACATACTTAATAATGATGAGGTTGCTCAGAAATATTTGTCATCTATACTTAAGTATTCCTCAGCAAAAATGATAAAGTTTTCCATGAAATACATTTTTGTCCCTCCATTGGGAGAGTATCTCAGGCATATGAACATTTTATTTTTATAAACAAGCATAATTTTGGAATCGTGTCTTTCTTAATGAAAATATTTTTACTTCATTCCTTCAATATAGCATCCATAGTTTTTTTAAAGCTTCGAAGAAGGGCATGCCTTCCAACTATTTCCTTCTATTCTATTTGAAATCTTAAATTAGCTCCTGGTTTATATAAGCCACACATCTCAGTCTTGACCTTGGAGGCCCACTTGTAATTTCCATGTTTATGATTCATTTTTAATTTACTATTGTGTGTATTTCTTGGCATCTGCCTTAACTTCAGTGTAAGAAGACGACAGAAAAGCATCTCCCCAAATCAACAAATAAATACATTTACCAGGGAAAGAAAATGTGGGGTTTGGGGAATTCATTGTAACTTGACAGCTGATCTTCGAAGCTGTGGTATTTGATCTTTTCTTCTGCTTTGATTTACTTTTTAAATGAAAGGGTATTGCTGCCTTTCCGGTGAGTGAAGATCTAATGAAGTGGGAAGCTGAGATCCAAGGTCTACAGGATACGTTTTGGCAAGGTATGTGTTTCCAAAGCGAATTTACTTTTTAAAAGTCTCATGCCATTATTAGCCTCTTTTCTTTACATGTGTATAATAAGGTAACCATATATAAATTCTCTAGAATTTCAAAAGTATTCGTATGTTACGTTTTCATTATGTGGTTTCATTTCTTGCCATTTGCCAACAGAGATGGAGATTTTAGATTCGAATTTTCCTTTATGCCAAATTTTAATGTTATTACACTTGTAGGAAGCAGACACAATAAAGTGTATCAACTGGGAATATCATGGAAGCCTTCCATGAAATCAGAGAATTGCTATCAAAATTCCTACTTGCATAAAAATCCCACGATTATCTCTCATTTCTTTTGTCTATGATTTCCCCCCAAATTTTCATAAATCAAATTTTTAAGAAGACTGGGCCACTGTGAACTTTAATGACCATGCACTGTTTCCTTGCGGCTTAACAAGACGGAGTTGTTGAGTGGAGCAGGGGAGAAAAACCTAAGTGGATAATTATAATAAAATATAATATGTGGTATGAATGGATATTGAATGGAGCGCCCGAGGAGGCATCGATTAGTTAATTTCACTTTGGAGAGTCAGGAGCGGCTTCTCAGGGAAGTGACACTTGAGTTGAACCCTTAAGAATGTGTAAAAGGTTGTCAGGTTTAAAAGGAGGGGAAGGAAATCCAGTCTGAGTAAACAGCATGGCAAAAGCTTATCAACACGAGATGGTTCTGGAACAGTGAGTTCAGTAAATATGAGCAATACAGTGCAGGAGGCAGGTGTCAGGGGATGGAGTTAGTAGACAGAAAGGGTTGATGGGAAACAGGCTGAAAGCACAGTGGGATTCGATTGTGAGGAGTCAGTTACGCTGTGTAGAGGAATCTACATCCCCTATGATCCAGTTTACTTAAAAATCCAGGGACTTTGGGGCACCTGGGTGGCTCAGTTGGTTGGGCGTCCAACTTCGGCTCAGGTCATGATCTCGCGGTTCTTGAGTTCGGGCCCCATGTCGGACTCTGTGCTGACAGCTCGGAGCCTGGAGCCTGCTTCGGATTCTGTGACTCCCTCTCTCTCTGCCCCTCCCTTGCTCATGCCCTGTCTCTCTCTCTCTCAAAAATAAACATTAAAAAAAAATCCAGGGACCTTGAGGAGGCTAACCTGTAGAGAAACTTGAGGTTTCAGTTAATCAGTACAACATGACACTTTTGTAAAAATGTTTGTTTCTTTATCATAGGATTATTCTTCCCACTGGCAATACATTTTACACCGGAGTATAACTTTGTCCCTCCAGTTGTGAAATTCTTAACAATTCCCTTTCATCCAAATGGTAAGGACCAAATGAGATTTCTTCACTGGGGCTCTGTCCCTATCATACTTGTTTCTCGTAAGTGTTTAAGAATGTTTCTTTTTAACAACTTTGTTATGGTTATATTTGTAAGCATGCTTATTGGGTAAAATATTAAAAGGCAGGATAAAATTATCAGGTTGACTCCTAACTCAGAGAGCTATTACGCTCAACACTACAACAAATTTATTTGCTTTTTACTATGCATGTATTTCTTCTACATAGTTGAAGTATTACATATGAAGTTTGTAAAAGGACACATTTATTTCTGCATTATTAAACGTTCTTCAAAAAGTCATTTTTGACCAGAGGATAAACTTAACTATTTTCGTATTATTTAATATTCTCATTGGATCTAAATTTTTATTAGGTTAGGTTGCTGCTCAAGTTATATACAGAGTGAATTCCTGATACAGCAAAAATTCTAAAAGTTTTGCAGACTAAAAAGAAGAAAATCTAATAGAATTTTTTATCAGCTTGATGAGGAAGGCCTTTTTAAATATGATAAAACCTAGAAGCCATGAAAAAAGCATGGCACATTAAACTATATAAACTTTTTAAAACTTCTCTATATCCAACAATATTATAAACAGAGACAAAACACATGACATTTGCAAACCAAGGGAAAAGATTTGCAGTGAGAACAGAATATCTACAACATATAAAGAACACTTAAGAATCAATAAGAAAAATTAAGGCAATTAGAAAAATGGGCAATGGTTATAAACAAACAGTTGATAGAAGAAACATAACAAAAATAAACACGAAAAGGCGTTCAACCACACTAGTAAGAAAATAAATGCATGTTAAAACAAAAAATTATGATTCGTTGCTTATGTTTACAAAATGTAAAAAATCTACACAATTTTAGTAGGGGTGGGCAAACATGGGCTCTCTGACATAATGAGGACCTTAGTTTGACCTATGTGGGAAACAGTTTGACAATTTCTAATCAGCGATAAAATGCAAACAGCTGTAAATCCGTGTAATACCATATTTATAAATTATTCCATAGAAATACTAGCACAGTGCCCACTTCGGCAGCACATATACTAAAATTGGAACGATACAGAGAAGATTAGCATGGCCCCTGCACAAGAATGACATGCAAATTCATGAAGCATTCCATATTTTTTACAACTACCCTATGACCCAGCAATAGCACTGCTAAGAATCTACCCAAGAGACACAGGAATGCTGATGCATAGGGGCATGTGTACCCCAATGTTCATAGCAGCACTTTCGACAATAGCCAAATCATGGAAAGAGACCAAGTGCCCATCAACTGACGAATGTATAAAGAAGTTATGGTACTTATATACAATGGACTACTACGTGGCAATGAGAAAAAATGAAATCTGGCCATGTGTGGCAACATGGATGGAACTGGAGGGTATTATGCTGAGTGAAATAAGTCAGTCAGAAAAAGACAGATACCATATGTTTCCACGCATAGGTGGGTTTTGAGAGACTAAGCAAAAACCAGAGTGGAGGGGAAGAGGGGAAGGGAAAAAAAGACACAGAGAGGGAGGGAGACGAAACATAAGAGACTCTCAAAGACTAAGAACAAACTGAGGGTGAAGGGGGTGAGGGAGGGGGGAGAGGGGGTGACGGGCATTAAAGAGGGCACGTGTTGGGATGAGCACTGGGTGTTGTATGGAAACCAATTTGACAATAAATTATTTAAAAAAATACTAGCAAAAGTGTGAAAGAGTATGTTTAATATTTAAAGAAGTTTGTCCCCGGTATCAATGTTGGAAACAGTAAAAAAGGAAATAAACCCCAGTGTCCATTAATATTGGAATTTTTAAATAAAATCTCTTACAGCTATATACATAACAAGGAAGATATATAAAATCAAGACTTTTTGGTCACTGCTATATTCCGAGAATATTCACCACCTGGCATATATCTGGTGTTCAAATATTTTTTAATAAATATGTCCAGGGGCACCTGGGTGGGTCAGTCGGTTAAGCGCCTGAGTCTTGATTTTGGCTCAAGTCACGATCTTGCAGTTTGTGAGATCCAGCCCCACATCCGGCTCTGTGCTGACGGTGCGGAGCCCACTTGGAATTCTGCTCTGTCTGCCCCTCTCCTGCTCTCATCCACATGAGCTCTCCAAATAAATAAATAGGTAAATAAATAAATAAACAGCAAATAAATAAATTAAATATGTCCAGAAATATGGTGATGATTCACTGTTAAATGAAAAATCCACTTCAAAGAATAACATGTAAGATATAATTCCATTTAATAAAAGAACAAAAACTGTACACACAGTCACACGCATACACGTGTGTATATTTTTATAGACCAACTAGTAATAACTCTAAAGAGTGGCATTAGTAGGCAAGGGAGTTTTCATACTTCATATACTTTTATATAATTTTTTCCAAGTACAGTATTACTTTGTAATTAAAACATCCCTAATTTTAAGGGGTAAAATTAAATTTATGGTACAAAATTCATTGCGTATCTTTTCTATTATTTGCTTAAAATAAACGCGAATGAAGTTACTGGTTAAATAGAGGTGGGGGGTTGGTCTTCTTAACCAGCAGTCATCACACCTTCCATTTCCACAAAGAACAAAAACGTTCTGTCTCTGGAGGGAAAGTATAGAAAACCTCTGACTGCCCGTCTTTCCCACCCTCACTCCTCGAGTGTCTTATTGAAGACACTGTCCTCGGAGAAATACGAGGAAAAATTGAACATATGCGGCTCAGCACTTTCTCAACATTTTCTTTCCAACCAGCCTTCCCTGAGAACGGGTGCCAGCTCACTTTCTCCCGGCAGGCCTTCAGTTTGGAGGTTAAGTTCAAATCAGGAGGCTTTTTGCGGAGCCCGACTAAAGCCGTCGATCATGCATTCCCATTTCAGTCTTACCTACATCAAGTTGATGTTTTTTACTTCCATCTTTCAACACTTAGGTCTGTTTCGTTACATATGAGCTTGGGAGGAGCGCAGGGTTATTTATTAGCCCCCAAATTCCCAAAGATGGCTCTCTACGGTTCTAAGTCTTTCGATACATAGAGCCGAGTTGCCTTTCGGGATGTTATTTACACTTCCACCAGTAACCGTATATAAAGTTCTCATTTTAGCACTCTCCAAATCTGGGCATTGAAACTTCAGAGACTTTTTTTTTTTTTGCCAGTTTTGTAAGAGTCTCACTGTTATTTTAACAAGCACTTCTTTGAATATTTGTGAGTTAAACATTTTTTCATATCTGCTGATTGTATTTCTTATTTTGCAAATTGTCAGACTTAACAGTGTTATTACATTGTCTTAGATGTTGCGAATATTTCCCTTTGTCACTAAGTTTTAAATTTTGCTTATGCTGGTTCTTTTATACCTGGGATTTAAAATTTTTTATGTAATCATATCTCATAGTCTTGACCTTCGAGATTTTTGTAATTATCTTTAAACATAAATCATCGTTTCCCCGAACACAATCAAATCATCATTTTAATATTCTTTTAGGTGTTCTGTAGTCTTATTTTTCATATTTAACTCTATTCTTTCTTTAAAATACTGATTCAGTTAACTGGAGTGCCTGAGTGGCTCAGTTGGTTAAGCGTCCAACTTTGGCTCAGGTCATAATCTGTGGTTCACAGGTTTGAGTCCCCACGTTGGGCTCTGTCCTGACAGCTAGGAGCCTGGAGCCTGCTTTGGATTCTGTGTCTCCCTTTCCCTCTGCTCCTCCCTCCCCCTCAAAAAACAAATAAGCATTAAAACAAATTTTTAATAAAATAAAATACTGATTTAGTTAATTAATTGTGTCGGGATATGCTAAGCTTCTATATATCTTTCCAATCTGTGTATAACAGAACAAAGCTGGCAGGGAGATTTTGCTAGCCTCAACTTGCGGTATCATTTCTGGATGTAAGGCATTTACTCTGTGAGCATCGCCAGCCGGTGGGAAGGGGGAAACACAGAGGGCAAACCAGCTGCCTTTAGGAAATAAGATGTAGAAGTTGTACACTTTCCTTCTGCTGATATCCCACCATTGCAACGTAGTTACATGGCCACCTCTCACTGGAGGAAAGGCTGGGGAAAACACGGGCAACCATGTATTTATCTAAAACCACACAGAGGAACGGAGATGGGGGCGGGCCGTCTCGAGCTTCTTATCACAGAAGCAACGGAAGAAAGGAAGAGTCAATACCAGAGGACAATGAGTAGTTTGCACAACACTAGTTAATGCCTTGACAATCTTTTCTCCTGACATGACTCATAATTGCACTTTTCACACACAACAACCGTAATACATAGTCGGATTTGTTTCTAAAGGTTCTTACCACATCGTTTAATCCCACATCCCACTCTGCGGTTATAATTATTGTAGTTTTACCATACAGTGTCAAATCCAACACATCTCTTTTTACTTTTTCAAAAATTCTTTTCATTTCTTAGCTTTTTATTGCAAGGTTTTTCTATTAGAGTAGAAATGTTTCTCTTATTCATTTATAAATATTTTTTATATATTAATAAAACTTATTAATAATGATATCTATCATTTTGGGAGGCTTTGCTACATCTCATGTAGTCTGTTAAGTACTTTGTTTTATTTTTTTAACGTTTATTTATTTTTGAGAGACATAGAGACAGAGCGTGAGCAGGGGAAGGGCAGAGAGAGAGAGGCAGATGTAGAATCTGAAGCAAGCTCCAGGCTCCGATGAGCCATCAGCACAGAGCCTGACGTGGGGCTAGAACTCACAGACCGTGAGATTATGACCTGAGCTGAAGTCGGCCGCTTAACCAACTGAGCCACCCAGGTGCCCCTAAGTACTTTATTTTTTAATCCTTTTCAGTGAAGATAGATTCTTTCATCGTATCCCCCTTTCACACATTAGGAAAGCAAGACCTAGAGGAGGTAAAGTTAAATTGCTCGACATCACAGAGCTGACAAGCAGAATAGTCAAAGTTCAGACCAATGTGTGTCGGGCACAAAGCCCATGCTTTTAACACCTACACTGTATCGACAGCCAGTCACACTCATCGAAAATACTTGTCTGCTTTCTCATTTGCTTTCTAATTTTTTGCCTATGGCATTTTGATGTTCATAAAGTGTAAATAATAATATCATTACATGTGTCAACATTTGTGTATTATTTCAATACAGTAGACCACAATACTGGCCGAGCCTGTATAGATGTTTTGGACGACCCTGCTAAGTGGAATACGAGCTATACGTTGAGCAGCATCTTACTCACCCTCCAGGTAAAAACAGAGTAATACAGTGCTGTCTTTAAATTTGTGTATAAGTGTATTTATTTATTTTGAGAGGTGGGGAGGGGCAGAGAGAGAGAATCCCAAGCAGGCTTCACACTGTCAGCTCATAGCCTGACACAAGGCTCGATTTCACAACCACGAGAGCATGACCTCAAAATCACGAGTCAAATGCTTAACCAACTGAGCCGCCCAGGTGCCCCCAATGCTCTCTTTAATACTATCAACTCTCCCAGTTATTCAAAATATAAGGAATAAGATGTACAATGCATATTTAAATGTTGGAAGGATTTGAGTAGGCTTATGTAAATCAATAACATTTTTACACCAAGGCTATAAAGTGGAACTTGCAAAGATTATTATTTTAAAGTGAAATTGATAGTTAGGGCCCTTTACAATGAGAGAATACATATTTTATTTAAAAAAGAACTGGATGGTTTCAATTCTCGAAATATAGTCTTAGAGTTTTCTTTTGGCTTCTCATGTCATAATATTGGATATGATCTTTCTTCATTCATGAATCTTGCCTTGCTCAGAAAGGTGAATCAAATGGCTGCAACTTAAAATGTTCAGCTCTATCACCCTGGTTTCTGACAGTGCTAGCTACTTGCTCTTTTATAAGCTTTCATGTCATTCATATCAAACCCAGGGAACAATTAAACCAGGGATTTGTTTTCCTCTCCTCAGACCAATGCCTGTTTCTGGAATGCCCCCTGGCCCCTTGGATGCATGGTCCTAAGATGCATCCCTTAGTGTTGTGTTATTTCTGTCCCTTGATGAGTCTCCTTTCTCAACTGATGCTAAAATAAATTATTTCCGTGGCACTTACTGTGACCACCTATAATCTGGCTCAGCGACGTCTTTTCCACGGACCTACTTACATCATTAATAATATCTGAAGATAAACTATTAAATGTCGATTATCTGGAATAGAGAATAAAGTATTCTGGCTTAATTGAATTCTCTCAATCACATAGAATTATAATAGAAACCCTGTTTCTTATTTTTGAAAAAAAAATTTCTGTCTAGTCATCTTAGTATACTGAGAAAAGCAATCTATTTTAAAGATTAATGCTCAAACGTATTCATTCATTCACTCTACAAATATGCACTCAGCACCTACCTGTGCCTGGCCATGTTTGGGAAGAGATCTTTGAGCAAACGCTGGAAAGAAATAAGTGAGTGTGATATGCAGATATCTGGGATTGGTCTTCTGGATTCCTTCAGAGTGAGTTGTATTCCTATCTCTTCCACCAGAGTTAGGATCTGCCTTAAAAATAGTAAAACTGAATGTTCCCCAAATGTAATGAGTGAGGGCGATCCAGAATGAAATGATGGAAAATTTGAATTGCAGAATAATTTAATGAAACGAAGATTTGGGGCTCTGAGTTTAGAGTGCTTGGTTCTGTCACTTCACACCTTTGTACCATTGGGCGAATTTCTTCACTTCTAAATACCTGGATTTAGCTCTGTCAGTAAAACGGGGCTCTTAGTAACCCCCTTCTATAACTTGTGAGGATTAAATAAATTTACACATGTGCTTAGACTCATGAGTGGTCCAAAAAAGGAACTCAATAAAAGCTAGTTAGTATTATGATTGTTCTTACCTTTAACCAGTAATGCAAAGTGACAGCAAAGTACAGCCAAATATATCATGGAATGCCAGTAGATGACATAGTTGTTTGTCTTTTTATTTTTCAGGTAGGTTTAGAAAACAAACATGCTCACATTTCAGATGTGTAAGAGGGTCGAAAGGAAAAGAAAATCGCTGATAGTCCTAACGAAACCCCCTAGCCCCTGCTGTTAGGAACGTTTCCCTGTAATGTTTTCTCCTGTATTTTTTTGGTTCAGATCTTTCAGTTCCACATTCACTACAGGGTCAAGCTCAGTTCCGTTGTCTGACAAACGACCCACTTGTCCTCACACCTGGCTTCATCCTCTCCCTAACATACCGTGCAGCCCCGCTCGTATTAGATCTTCGTGCTTTTCTTCACTCACAACGCTTGGTTCAGTTCAGGCTAAAAAGCATTTATAGAGCTCTCAATTCTAAAGTTACAAACTCCAGCAAGTCGTGGGCCTTGAGAAGCGCTCAGTCTGGTTTCTGCCTGACAACCCGTCTTCTCCTTTCCTCTGGCTCAGTCTGTCTGGCAAGCAGCTGCTCCCGTCGGCAGAGTCAGGGGAAATGAGTCCTCCACTGGGACGCCTTTCCTGACTTTCTTTCAGAGGTAGAATTGATGGCTTTGGTGTCTGAGGAATTTCTTTTGTCCCCCACGCAGTGAGTACTACTCTAAACAGATTTCTATCAGGCCGCTGTAATAGTGTAACGCACATACTGTTCTCTTTTCTGTCTTTTCCTGTTGGACTATAAACTCCTCCAGGTCAGGGAACAGGTCCAATTCATCTCTGAGTCCCCAGTGCCTACCCAGGACAATGCCGACAGTAGGTTCTAAGTAACACAAATGCAAGAATGAACCCAAATTGTTACGTTGTTTCAATTTTGGTTTCTATCTATAAATTACTTGACCTGTTTATTTTTCACTTAAAATTTTATCTCAAGTAATTTTCATGTCGCTGTAGTTAATATTTTAATGGCTATTTAATAGTCCCTTCAGGGTCAGCGCTGCCCAGTAGAACTTTCTGCACTGACAGAAACGTCCAGTATCTGCACCGTCCAGTACGGTGGGCACTAGTCACATGGCCACTGAGAACTTGAAATGCGGCTAGTGTAACTGAGGAGAACTCAGGTTTTCACTTATCTTGTTTGATTTAAGTTTCAATAGCCACATACGGCTAGTGCCTAAGTGGACAGCACATGGATAGCCCATCGCTTCCGAATACTTCCCTTTAAATAACAGATGAGACATATGTATAATTATCATATTGTTTTTCGAGGGAGGAGCATTTGAAATGTTTTGAAAGTATCTCAAAGTCTATTCTATACTAATCATCTCCTAAAATTTTTACAATCTTATAAAGGATTATAAGAACACTTCGAAGGGCGCCTGGGTGGCTCAGTCGGTTAAGCAGCTGACTTCAGCTCAGGTCATGATCTCACGGTCTGTGAGTTCGAGCCCCGCGTCGGGCTCTGTGCTGACAGCTCAGAGCCTGGAGCCTGCTTCGGATTCTGTGTCTCCCTCTCTCTCTGCCCTTCCCTTGCTCACTCTCTGTCTCTATGTCTCTCAAAAATAAAATAAAAATGTTAAAAAAAAAAAAAGAAGACTTCGATATATAGTGCAAAGGTAAATACCAACACCTATCCATAAAAGGAATTCCAAATTCATGGGCTGTAACTAATTGAAAATTGTAAATTGTACTGACTATTACCGTTGTTTCCTGATGCTTCAGTTTTTTTGTACTCATCTTCTGGAAATCTGCTTTATGTTCTCTCACACTATCACATTAGGCTAATTTAAAAGTTGGACCTTTATTTTTTTACCCTTCTAGTAGGGCGTCCGATTTATACATTTGAATATATTCCAGTTCTTAAAAATCATTAAGTACACATAGTAGCTTGTGTACACATTATACGGAAAGGTCTTGGGCACAGTGTCAATGTGAAGACTATTGAATAAACTTTGCCAGATGTGCATCTGAGTAAGATTCTCTCTCCAGCCAACGACCAAAGCTTGTTCCTGAAGATAAGTCTCATTTGCTTCCCACCCACTTTGAAAGGTATAGTGCAACCCACACTGAATCGTTATTCAAGCAACTTGTAATATTCTTGGAAATACAGCTCAAACGTGTTTTCCAAACAGAAAAACTCAAATAACAGCAGCTAAGTCTTATGGCTTTTGAAATATCAGATGTCAGATTATTGCTTACATTGGTCATGACTGCCATCCTCTCCACGACACGTAAGCCACGGTTATCCACCTGCACCTACACATAGGTATTCTGGTAGTTATTATCTTGGCTGTATTTTATTACCTAATTTGAATGTTGTAATAGTCAAAATATTGAATTATTGAATAAATATTTGCAATTTGGGCAAATAATAAAAAAATCTGAGGTGCTAGAGAAACAGGATCATGGTTTAGCAGGACTATTAAGTTTTGGTTACTACTAGTCACCCTCTTTTGTCCAGCTGCGCATATACTATAGCAGGCAGAATTTTTACAGATATCCTTCTAAGACTCCCATCCTCTGGTTATTCAGTCTAATATACATACCGCTGTAAAAGGACTTTGCAGATGGAATTGCAGTTACTAATCAACTGACCTTAAAATAGAAAGGTGATCCTGAATTATACAGGGGGACCCAAAGTTATTATACGGCCTCTTTCTAACAGAAGAGGAAGACAGAGACACACAGTGGAAGACGGAGAATAACCGTGGCAGGAGGGGACATCAGAGCAATTTCAAGAATAAGAAGGGGTTTTTCATACCTTAATTTCTCTGAGATGCAGGGCTCCAAATGTAACCTGCAAGAGCCCTCTTGGAGCTAAGGATGGCCCCCAGCTAACAGCCGGCAAAGAAACAGGGGCTGCAGTCCTACAAATGCAAGGGTCTGAATTCAGTTAACACACAACCTGAATGAGCTCGGAAACAGCTTCTTTCAGAAACTCTCGTAAGAGCCCAGCCAGCCAACACTTTGATCTTAGTCTTTTAAATCTGGGAAAGGGAAGCCAGCCTAACCACGCCAGACTTTCCACCTACAGAAATATGAGATAATAAATTTGTATTGTTTAAGCTGCTAAATTTGTGCTAATTGGTTACAGCAGCAGTAGAAGACTACAGATACCAAATTAATCTTTCAGTGATCTGGAGGAGTATTCAAGTATACACAGCCTTAATACGTATGTTTGTTTATCCATACCTAAATATGGTCTCATGTTAAAATGTAAACTTTTGGGGCACCTGGGTGGCTCAGTCGGTTAAGCGTTGAACTCTGGATTTCAGCTCAGGTCATGATCTTGCAGTTCACGAGATGGAGCCCCACGTCGGGCTCTGTTCTGGCAGCATGGAGCCTGCTCAGGATTCTCTCTCTCCCTCTCTCTCTCTCTGCCCCTTCCCTATATGTGCTCTCTCTCTCTCTCTCTCAAAATAAATAAATACACATTTAAAGAATAAAATGTAAACCTTAGTTTTTTAATGGAAATGTCTCAGTGTTTCCTAATGTTTAGTTTCCTTTACACATAAATTGAACTTAAATTTGTGTGGCATAAAGGAATAGGTCATAAGAAGGAACTTATAACTTGTTTTGCTTGGCTCATGAATGTACAGTATAAAACCAAGGTAGAGCAAAGGTTTCTTGAGAGTAGGGACCATGTCTCATTTGTCTTCATATCTTCCTCCAGATGGGGGCATAGTAGACATTTAATAAATGCTGTTTTTCTTGTATGTGTTGGCTTGTCTTTTAGCTCTGACAAAAAAAGTTTACTTTAAAAACTCTAAGTTTTCTATTTTTTTCCTGCAGGTTATGCTTTCTAATCCAGTGCTAGAAAATCCAGTGAATTTGGAAGCAGCCCAGATACTGATTAAAGATGAATCTCTGTACAAACAAATAGTTCTAAGACTTTTAGGCCAAGCATCACAATGTAAGAAGTGCCTACTTATTGTTTTTTGCCAATTATTAATTATATATTTATAGCAAATAAGTGACCTAACAAATAACTGCTACATAAGGGAATATTTTCTGTATCCATTTTCAGTAATGAAATCATATTAAGATCTCTCCTACTGTACCGCTTTGTCAAGCTAGTCAGTCATCAAAAAGCCATCAAAAGTTCTTCTTTAAAGACTATCAGTGATCATAGGCTTAGTATTTTTAAATGTTATGGTCATATGGATGGATGGAACTGATTGAAACTTATTTATCCATTACAGAGACATGACATCTGATTTTAACTCTTTGATCCGTAGTGGATATTTCCCAGGATTTTAGTGATCTTGATTGGCAAGCAGTATGTTCAGCTTTTTGTTCTGAAGAGTTCTTCCCCAACGTATTCCTTCTAAGAGTCCATGTGGAAATGACACCTGAGGCTCTTGAATCTTTCTGCTCTATTGACCATTGGTCTTATGTGTATGTATATATACATATACATATGTATATATATATCTATCTTTGTTTTGCTCACTATCATCCTGCCAGTGACCTCTTTATGACTTACCCCTATCGTCTCCACTGCATTTTTGTTCTCTGTGCAGTTAGCAGAGTAATGCTGTTGGCTTCTTATGACCAAGAGGTTTTCCACAAGTGAGGGTTGGGCCCCTAGGGGCAGTTCTTTCCTCTCTGTCCTGCAGCGCACGGCAACCATGTGTCATAGCTGGTATTACCTCCCCAACAGCAAGCTTTGCTGTTCAGACTCGCTCTGCCAAACTGAGCTCTCATGTACTTTTTGTTCAGATGTCCCTTGTTTCTTTTTCCATTCCCCTTCTAGGGCCTGCCAGTCCATTAGCTAGGTCTGTCCAATTGTGCCCAAGTTCAAGTGCTCCTCCATAGGACTTCTGGGTCTGGTACAAGTCAAGTGGTGTTGACAAGCATCTTTTTCAGTATCTTCAAACACGTCATGATAGTCGCAGAGTCCCTCAACCAATCCCTGACAGTTTTGAAACTGGTTTGTACACAGAGGAGTCCTGTTGTTTTTGCTCTGACCACATTTCTGACCCACTGGAATACCGTAGCATCCACAGCTGTATCCTCTACACCCAGTTACTGTTTGTGAAATGAATGAAAGAACAATTTATATCACTTAACCCTTCATTGAGCCCTACAGTACTATCATTGTAGAGAAAGATTCTATAACAAAGCTATGTCCACAGTCTAAAATGGAAACTTAAAAATTGGTTTTAAAGGATTTTCTATAGCAAGTGATTCTGTGCGATAGACTTTGGGTTTGCCCTGCAAAAAGGAAGGATGAGAAAAAAACCTGAAAAGTCCTTCATTTTGTCCTACTGCCTACTAGGTGCCATCTTTCACTCCTTTTGGATCTCCAGCTGTGCCATCAAGCTGGACAGAAAAGCTGCCCCAGTTGCCTAATCTCCCTGCATAGGAGCAACAGAGTGATTAGAACTTTGGCAGGCTTTCACCATATTCTTTAGTTGTATTGGTGAAATATGTGGAAATCCAAGACCATAAATAGTTACCAGCTTGCTCGACATCTCAGCCAGACTAGGAGTGGTGGCCTAGGGTTCCATAAAGGGACTGATTTCCTGCAGCTTCAAAGGGAAAGAGTGTCCATGAGACAGCAGAGACAGCCCCTAAGGGGCAGGACACAGGGGAGAAGTGGAAAACTCATTCACCCTAAATTAGAGGGTATCGAACTATGTGGATTTCTGTGAAAAACTGCATCCAGTGAGAATAAATTACTTGTAACTCTTTTTTTAAACATTTTTAATGTTTATTTATTTTTGAGAGAGAGAGAGAGAGAGAGAGAGAGCCCAATGCAGGGCTCATACTCACGAGCCATGAGATCATGACCTGAACCAAAGTCAGACGTTTAACTGACTAAGCCACCCAGGTGCCCCTACTTGTAACAACTTGAAAAAATGTCTCACTAGAATGCTGCAAGAGTCATCTTTCATATAGTTTAAAAGAGATCTAGACAAAGCATAAAAGGAATTACCATAGTTTTAGGTAACACAAAATTGGAACAGATAGTTTATTGTATAAAAGAGAAACTCAAGAGGCAGTGAACCGTATCCTCTTCTGGAGGCATTGATTAGAGGCCAGAACCACATCCTCAGTACCCAGTGTAGTGTCTGGTTGTAGGTATTGAATAAAAAGTTGTAGAATGAATGAAGGAAAAAAATGTATGTAAACTTAGATCCCGATTTCACTTCATTGTTTACAAAATGCTTTCACATACATTTATTCATCTGATGCTCAGCCTCTTCCTCAGTGAGGAAGCCAAGGATCATGGATCAAGTGGTTGGCCCAAGGCCACAGAGCAAGCTGCAGAGTCAGAGCTTCAACCCAGGCCTTCCCCTTCCCTTGTGCCTCCAAATTTAATAGGATGAGCATAAAGTCATTCATCTGGGATCAAAGCATTAAAATTCCCAGTAAAGAATGAGAGAGAGCTGACTTGGTAGCAAAACTCCCTGAAAAACTTCTTGGGAAATTATTTGATCACAAACTTAAGGTGAACCCCTAATAGGAAGTGCCCTTCCACTAGGTATGTGTTGTATGAAAACCTTATCCTACTGTGGTGTGCCGGGCCCTCATCTGGAGTTACCGGCTCAGTCTGGATTATCACATTCCCTGAGCTGAAGAAACCGTGTATGTTTAGCTAATGGAAGAAATGATAAAAGGCAGCTGTAAAAGCTGTTTTCAAATATTTGAAAGGCTTTCATATAGAAAAGGGCAATTTCCTCTCTGTTGTTCCAAAAAACTGAAGCAGCTACAGTCAGTTCTACTTTCCCCAGGCCTACTAGGTTGTAGTCACTATAGTCCAGAATCTACAGGTTTGGCCCTGCCTTGTGCCGGAATGTACCTTGAGTATGTGGGTGACTTCTCTATCATAGCCAGTGGTCTGGAATTGATATCATTAGCCTAAGCCTAAGCCTGGTGTTTGGTATGCAGACATGCAAATGCCTCTCATTCCCCAACTTTCCATAACGTGATGTTTGTCTAGCCTGAACAGCTAGGACTCAAGTCTCTGCCTTGGCATATTGGCAAGAACACACTAAGCTCTGAGCTCAAACCTAGATGACAGAGGTCCCAATGACCTGCCCAAATTCTGCCATCCTCTTTTCGGGCCTGGACCCTGTCTCCCTTACTGATAACGAGGGTGCTCATGTACCCCAGACTACCTGGGACAGTCCTGGTATAATTATTTCTAGCCCTCCCTTTCACTCTGTGCTCTGGCTTGTACAACAAATTACGTAGTCAAAGGCATCCAGCATCTCCAATTCCTAAATTGTTTCTCAGGTTCCGAGGTGTAAATTCACATGCTTTTTATTGGTGTCCCCTCATCACGTCATTTGATTTCAAATTGTTGGCTAAGACAGTTACCACTTGACATCTTTCATCTTGACGATTTTCTTACCATTTTTCTTTTGTTCTCCTTGAGGTTTTATACTTTAGTTTTATTCTTTTGTCACTATTTTATTGAGGGTTTGGAAAGAGTATACATAAAACCATTTATTCCTCCTTCCTAGTCAACCAGAATCCTTTCATATTTTTCTTTACAGTGAGAGATGACACCCCTGAGTCACTTAAAGATCCAGATAAATTTATCAGGTAAGTTTTTCTTTTAAAAAATTTTTATTTATTTATTTTGAGAGAGAGAGTGCACATGCATGTGTGAGCAGGGGAGGGGCAGAGAGAGAGGGAGAGAGAGAATCGCAAGCAGACTGTCAGCGCGGAGCCTGATACAGGGCTTGCTTGAACTCATGACCCTGGGATCATGACCTGAGCCTAAATCAAGAGTTGGACCCTTAACCAACTGAGCCACACATGTGCCCCAGGTAAGTTTTTCTTTATATATTCTATGTCAATTCCTTCTTTCCTCCCTCCCTCCCTCCCTCCCTCCCTCCCTCCCTTCCTTCCTTCCTTCCTTCCTTCCTTCCTTCCTTCCTTCCTTCCTTCCTTCCTTCCTTCCTCTTTCTTTCTCTTTCATCTCAACACCCAACATGGGACTCGAACTCACCACCTGGAGATCAAGAATTGCATGGGGCACCTGGGTGGCTCAGTTGGTAAGTGGCCAACTTCAGCTCAGGTCATGATCTCATGGTCTGTGAGTTCAAGCCCCGCATCAGGCTCTGTGCTGATGGCTCAGAGCCTGGAACCTGCTTCAGATTCTGTGTCTGCCTCTTTCTCTGCCCTCCCCCTGCTCACTCTCTGTCTCTCTGTCTCTCAAAAATAAATGAACATTAAAAAAATTTTTAAAAAAATTGCATGCTCTACCAAGTGAGCTAGCCAGGAGCCCCTCAATTTATTTACTAAAAGGACTGTTGATTTAAACTGTTTATATTTTTTATCATAATTGAATTTTCACTTTTATTTATTTATTTACTTAATGCTTATTTATTTTTGAGAAGGAGAGAGAGCACAAGCAGGAGAGGGGCAGAGAGAGAGAGGGAGAGAGAATCTCAAGCAGGCTCTGTGCTGTCAGACACAGAACTCCATCTCACAATCCATGAGATCATGTCCTGAGCTGAAGTCAAGAGTCAGACGCTTAACTGGCTGAGCCATCCCGGTGCTCCAAATTTTTACTTTTTGGCTTAGAAAATGAAGTCGATCTCTTTTCCTCTTACAGTGCTTTTTGAATGTTGTTTTTGGGAAGACTGTGGAAAAGTGATTGAATTCTTTGTAAACTAGTGAATGAATTAAAATTGAATGTAATCACATGAACTTGCCTATTCCTTTTTCATTTTTTATTGTCGATAAAGAAGAACCATGTTATCAATATAATGAGCACAAAGAATTTACAGATCACCAAGAGCCAAGCAATTTAGGAAAATGTAAGGCTCCAGAGGAAAATGGTGAGAGTTAGGGATGAAGCCATTGTACCTTCTAGGAGACAACGTGAAAATGTGGCATCAGTTCAGCCGCGAACACCTGAGCAGGATGTAGGTCAGGATTCTCGTTTGTAGTCCTGCAGTATTTAGTTTCTTGAGTATTTCCATCAGCCTTAATTTGGTAGTCAGTCAGATACAGAAAATAGTCCACCTAGTGTTGAAATAACTTGCTTCAGCATATGCTTTCTCGACTGGCCCTATATAAAAGATGAGCAAATTAGGAACTCAAATGCCTCTGGTTGGTGAACGGATTGGAAAACTTCAGGAAGGCAAGTGCGATCCAGTGGGTGGTGCACCGAGTTGGCATTCAGTAAAGGACATTGCTGCCCCTTAAACTTATCAAAGTGGAAAGAAGCAACTGACCTTCTTGGCACAAAACGGGCCTGTGGTAAATAGCTGTTGAATGCACAAACACTGTTTTATCTCCAATAAAACATGAACATCCCTGAAATATTACAAAGCTCTATTTGTGGCATAATTATTTACAACGCATAAAGGTACAGTGCCAGCATTTACTAATAAGGCAGGAAGAAACGGCCAGAAGAACTTCTGTGGTCTCGACGTTTGCTGTTTCTCTGAATGAAACCAAGGATAGATGAAGTCAGAATCAGGTCTGATCTGTGGTGTTCCCCTAGTGCTAGCCTGCAATCTCTAGAGAAATTTCTAGGACTCAATTGAAGCAATATAATCTATATTTCAGTGATACTCTACGCTCCTAGTATATAGGAGGCTGCAATTTTTTATATGTCTGTGACTCCAAATGTCTACCCCTGGTTCATTTGTTATGGAACAAAGCTCAGGTATGTCTAGCTTCTAATTTTTTAATTTTTCAGTGTTTATTTATTTATTTATTTTTGAGAGAGATAGAGATAGAGAGAGCATGAGCATGGGAGGGACAAAAAGCAAGGGAGACACAGAATCTGAAGCAAGCTCTAGGCTCTGAGCTGTCAGCACAGAGCCGGACACAAGGCTCAAACTTGTGAACCACAAGATCATGGCCTGAGCTGAAGTTGGTTACTTAACCGACTGAGCCACCCAGGTGCCCCTAGTTTTTGGGTTTTATGTAGAGTTTTACAATGAGGTCTCGCAGAGTTTTCCAAGAAAGATGCTGCTCTTAGCATTGTCTGCCTAGCACCATGTGCTGGAACTTTACACTACTTCATGAGCTCAAAGAATTAAGCTGACTATAGAAATGAATTCCAGAGGCCTAGCCAGACAGTTAAGACCCTGTTTCCGAAAGATAAAGCAAAACATAGGCAACGTCTAGTCATTGAGTAGAATATAGTGAGGGGAATCCAGTTGATGTTCAGTAATTAAAAAATGGTTTAGGCTCGTGCTTATCACCTGGGAGGTTTGCACACGGGCTGTAGGATGCCACTTACAAGATGTAGGGCAGCTTCTGGGAGAACAGCTACTTCCTCATTTATTTAAATACATTCACTGAGCTTTTGCTCTTTGGTAGACACTGTGCTCCCATACCAGGACACACATCTGAATATAGTCTTTGATCTCGCGCGATTTATAATCCAGGATTGAAAGCTCTCCTCTGAAGAGAAGACAGTGCAGGGCGTGTGCCTGACTGTCAGTTCCATAGGACCATGTAGGGAGCAACTTCTACCAAAGGATGTAGTTGGAAGGCCACAGGGCTGATACCAGGATCCTGACTGGGGGAATGTTAAAGTCAGATGGAATCGTATTTAAAATGAGTCATATTGAGTAGAAACTTCTTCCCCTGTAGCTTTTTTTTAAGCCCTCCTTTAGAGGCTTATACTTTTTCACCAAGGAGCCTATCACTGGCCCCACCTCTATTAAATGCGATCTAACATCCCTCTGGGCCATACGTACTAATTGTTTTATTACATTAATACTTACAATATAATAAGTCCTATTACAGAGAAAAGATCTGGATGTTGGAGGAGCATAGAGGAAGAAATAGCGTCCTAAAGCTTGGAGTGCCAGAGTGGGGTGAGGGGCATATAAAGACCGGCTTCTAGGAGGAGGTGATGCCTGAGGTGATTTCTGAAGGGAGAATAGGAATTCACCTACAGACAGGAGGAGAAGGCCATTCGGAAGCATGGAGATGTGACAGAGCACAATCCCCCACCGCCTGACCCAAGGGAAAGTCATCTGACACCCGGAATCAAAAGTAAAAATGAATCCAGATGCCAGAGGCAACCAAAGTGTATCAGGACCTGAGGTACAAAAGGGAGTGAGGGAGAAGGGGATTCGTCGCTAGATATCAAGAAAATAGAAGTGTCTTCTTGGACATGATTCTGCAGACTTTTACTTACTAACATTAAAATGAGGTCAAAGATGGGTTCTGAAATATCACATATGTTATCTGAGCTAAACCTTCTGGAGAACTTGCTGCAGCTTCTGCATCAGCACTTGCTGCCTCAACTTGCTCCTCTATGTTACAGAGACGGCTTCTTTCCTTAAACCCCATGGACCATCCTCTGCCAGCATCAGACTTGTCCTCTGCAGCTTCCTCACCTCTCTCAGCCCTCGAGGAATGAAGAGAGTTAGTGCCACACTTCAGATTAGTCTTTGTCTTAAGGGAACGTTGTGGCTGGTTAGATCTATCCAGACCATGCAGATTGTCTCCCTATCAGCGTTAAGGCTGTTTGGCTTTCCATCATTCCTGTGTTCACTGGAGTAGCACTTTTAATTTCCTTCAAGAACTTTTCCTTTGCCTCCACAACTTGGCTAACTGTTTGGTTCAAGAGGCCTAGTTTTCAGCCTATCTCAGCTTTTGATACGCCTTCCTCACAGAGCTTAGTCATGTCTAGCTTCTGCTACTCTTCCTTTCACTTGAACACTTAGAGACCATCGTAGGGTTATTAGTTGGCATAACTTCAATATTGTTCTGTCACAGAACAGAGAGGCTGGAGGAGAGGGAGAGAGACAGGGGAATGACCGGTGGGTGGAGGGGTCAGAACACACACATCTATCAATTAAGTTTGCCATACTGCACAGGTGTGGTTCGTGGTGCCCCAAAACAATTACCATGGTAACATCAAAGATCGCTGGTCACAGATCATCTTAACTAAGATAATAATGAAAAAGTTTGAGATACTGTGGGAATTACCAAAATGTGACAAAGAGACAGGAAGTGAGCAGAAGCTGTTGGAAAACTGGCACGGATTTTCTCGACACAGAGTGAACCCACACCTTTAATTTGCAAAGACTGCAGTATCTGAAAAGCACAATCCAACGAGGTGTGCTTGTACTTCGAAATAAAAAAAAAAGTTTTTGAAGAAAGGTATTCAACTTTTTTCACTGAATAGAGAAAATGGGGCTAGCTCCAAACTTCCAAAGTCTGATTCTCAAATCTGAGATTATTACAAGAAAGAAAAATTATAGACCATAACCCCTCATAAACACAGAAGCGTAAAGCCTCGTCAAAATATTAGCAAATTGAATCCACTGATACATAAAAAGGGGTCATCCATCATGACTAAGAGGGCTTCGTTGCAGGAAAGCCAGGTTGGGTTAAAATTTAAAACTCAGTGTAACTCCCTAAGGTAACCAAATAAAGAAAAAAATTCATAAAATCATCTCGATGAACCAGGAAAAAAGTATTTGCTAAAATTTATCACCCGCCCATGATAAAAATTCTCACCACTCTAGGAATAGAGAAGAAATTCCTTATTCCAGTAAAGAGAATATGTGAAAATCCAACGGCAAACCTCATACTTCAATGTGAAATGTTGAATGCTTTCCTCCTGATTTTAATGAGACAAGTCTGTCCATTATCACCACTCCCGTTCAGCACTGCACTGGAAGTCCTAGCCAGGGCAGTGAATCCAGGAAAAAAAGTTATAAAGTTTGGAAAGGAGGAAGTAAACCACCTTTATTCACAGGTAACGCGATCATATAATAGTAAAATCCAAATGAATATACAAAGCTTGAAAATTAATAAGTGAATTTAGCTAGGCCCCTGGATAGAAGATGAACATTTAAAAAAGCAGCTATATTTTTCTATACTAGCAATCAGTACATAGAAATGGAAAGTGTTAGAAATACCATTATGATAGTATGGAAATGGGACAAAAGATGAATAAGACGTCTCTGCCAAAACCCACAAAATGCATCTGGGAGAAATTTTAAAAAGACCTAAAGAAACAGATATACCATGCTTGTGACTTGAGAGGAACTGAATATTATTGTAAGGTCATTTCTTTCCAAATTAATCTATAGATTCAATTCAATCTCAGTCAAAATCTCAGCGGTCTTTTTTCCCCTGGAAATTAACAAGATGGTTTTAAACTGTATCTTCGAATGCAACGGATTTGGGATAACAAGACAATCTGGAAGAAGGACAAAGAGGATTGGCACTGCCAGATATCAGGGAAAGCGAGAATAAATTTCAGTCTGACTGGATCTTTTTAGGTGGTGGTCCTGTCCCTAAATAGTTACCATTGTCAGAAAGCCTTAAACCCGTCGGACCCTGGCGTAGAGTCAGGGTGGAGGTCAGCCCGTCAGGCCAAATGCCTGAATGGAATAGTTACCATTGGAGAGACGACCACAATGTCCATGGTGACGACCTTCATATATATACATACTACTTTTATTGGACTGGAACCTCGGTAAGCGAGAGTTGGACAGGCCCAGGAGACAAGCGAGGGTCTCGATAGGACCGCTTGCACACATATTGTGGTAAACTCAAGGAGCAGCAGGAAGTTCCGTAGCATGGAGCCTCGGAATGTGCAGGTAAATGGTGGAAGAAATGGTTGGAAATGGCCAGATGCTAACACACCTCGAGTTCTGTCTGGAAGGGTTTAGACTTCATCCTGTAGAATTAGGTCACCGAACATGGTTTTCAAGCGGAGGCATGATGCTCTGGAACAGGGAGAGACTGCGAAAGACACTTAGGAAGCTGTTTAGGGTTAGCGCAAGAGAAGTGATGAGGCACTTACTCAGGGCACTGGAGAGAACCGGCTGTAGCTGACACTGAGCCTTAAGGGATGCTAAACTCCCTGCCTGGCTCTTCCCATGGGTGATTTCACTGAATGCTCACCACAGCCGCTGGAGAAAGTTCTAGCTTAATTGTATACATGAGGAAACAGGAGTGAAATAGTTGTCTGCCTGGAGTCACACAGCTAATAAGTAGCAGTACCTGAGTATTTTAACACTGGCCAGATGATTCCAGAACCTGTACTCTTAATCATGATGCTACATGACTAAATATCAAGAATCTTAGGGGTTTAATCAGTAGGCTTGGGTTATGGCTGGGATGTTGCTTCCATGAACTAGCACTACCATGACTCTCTCCTTCCCTTTAGGATCCTGTTGTTTCCTTCACTGGCTCCTCTGAACTCTGAATTGGCTTCTGATCTTCTTTTCTAAACACTTACTTACTCTTTCTATGTTTGTTTTCCCTAATGGCATCATCTATCAACCTTTATGTTGATTTGACCCAAATCTCTTATTTCCAGTCTCAATTTCTCAGTCACACTCCTAAGGGTCATCACCTAAAACCCGTGTTTAAATTTAAACTCATATTTCAGACTCTCTAGATGCTCTCTGTTAATAGCAAAACTAAATGGCCTTCCGGGCTTTAGAAGAATATTTGACCCCCAGATTCCTCCACCTTTCACACCCTATCAGAAAAGCAGCCCAGTCATTTCCTTCTCGTGTCAGGGGTCCCTCTTCCCTTTCACAGTCTCTGCTCCCAGCCTCTGTGAGCTCTGCGCTTCTTGCCTGAATTTCTGCGTCTGTCTCCTAGCTTGTCTCCCTGCATCGAATTTCTCATATACTCCATCCTGCATACTAAAGCCAGAAAAAACTCTTACTCACACACTCATTTCATAATTTACATGCCTTATTCAGGAACGTCTGACTGCTGTCCATCACCTAATAAATCAGATTGCTGAACCGACTCTAACCCATTCTCTGCCTAAATCTGAAGACCCTATATTGCCCGGTTTCATCTATTTTGTCGAATTCCAGTTGCTCTGAAATCGGAACTCTCCACTATAGTCAGTTATCTCGTTATCATTGTCTCTTCCCTCAACATGGACTGCATGTACGTGCACACAGGCGCACCGTGCTCCTTCCCATCTGAGCTATCGCTAATGCTCTTCTCCTGGCCGGAAATGCCTTCCTCTCTTCCAGGTTCATTTCCCAAGTGACTCCTTCCCTAAATCCTCCAAGACGAAGTCACACCTCCGTCTTCCAACTTTTTTAGCTTACTGCCATTGCCAAAGAACTATCTGTCATTGTCATCTCCAAATGTCTGTGTTAAATATAGAGCTATTCCGTTCGCTAATTTGGGTATATATCTTATTTTCCCGATAGGATAATAGGCTCTGGTGTTCAGTTTAAAATTATATCTTCTACTTTTTCACGTTCATAATGCCAATGATAACACTCAGTAATTTCCTGTTCATGTTTCAAATTATAAACACCTGTAGTTTGTACACGTCCCCGTAAACTTAGTAGCTTATCTGAATTATCATAAAAATAGTTACTGTTCTCTTATTTTTAAGGGGCTGTTTCCTCTTACAGATTTGGAACTGCAAATTTTCTCAAATGTTTAAGACATTCTGCTTTGTGTATTCGAACTATACTGAAGTTGTACCTTTCCGAGTAATATTTTTAATTATGCTGGGGAAGAAAAGAAAGCCCTGAAGGCTAACAGTTTGAAATTGAACAGGACACCGCTGGGAAGGGAGAGGGTCACGGGTCGTCGTCAAACAGACAAAAAAACAATGGAGACGATTGTGTCTAAAGATGGTGTATTTTTTTTTTTCACGAGACAGTGTGTTGACAGTTTCCTTCCTCTTGGGTCATTGTTGTCTGCTAAATGATCTGTGACAGCAAATTGATCACAAGCTTTTTCATGCAGGAGATATAATGCAGCCTTTCATTTTGTTACCTCTGTTGCCAAATGCCGAAACATTTCGTTGGCAAAATTAATGTTAGTTTAATACGTCATTTAGTGGTGTAAAGCGCGGCACGCAGCTTTGGGAGCCGTAGCAGCAGTGATTAATTTATCTTCACCCAGTTTCAGATTTCTACTTACGTGTGATTGCAAAAGCAATAACACATTTGAAAAATGTTACTCTTAAAATCAGGTGTCTGCAATGATCATTTAAACAAATGAATGCCTTAAACAATTTAGATATTGTCCCATCCATTTCAGAAGTGAGTCCGATATTTACTTTAAGGTAGCTACAACTCACCTAGAAAAATTAACACTGGTGTGCTGGTTCTAACTGGAAAGTCGCTTCTTCTTCCGAAGAGCCAAGAACTTCAAAGGAAACAGACCTGAGGTCTTTTATATCTGATGCTTCAGCATCTACTTAAGCCAGTTAATTGGTGATTTCACACATCTGAAAATATCCCAAAGTAATGTTTTGTTTGTAGAGTGTTGAGGATCTCTGCAGTCAAAATGTTCATACAAAACAAAAAATTTGGAAATGTACTTATTTAAGTGACGGTTTCACAGTTCCTGTTCAGTATTTTTAACAATCTTTGCTCTACCATTAGGATAGAGTAATACTAGCACAGGGAAGGAAAAGTGCAGGCAAGATTTTTAGAAAAGAGTTGGTTTTAACCCCTCCTCCATGACAATGGCCGGATTTTGTGTGAAAATTAAACTGTTCTCAATTCTGGTGTTTTATTTTTCCTCATAATAAAAAGGAAATAAAGGTGATTTTACTAAAATTTGGCACAGATATTTAAGAAAACTGTTTATTGAAGAGAAAATGTGCAAGTATGATGCTTTTCTTGAAATTCTTTCTTAACGTTAGTCATGAAAGGCCGATATCTTACACTTATATTTTACTTTTTATAATATGCACACGGATACACATTTTGCACTTATCTTTGAAATATGTTTGGCAAGATTTTCCTTTTGTGATTTGTATGTGTTAGTGGAGAAATTAATGTAAGATCATTTATCAGAAATTGCAAATCAGTTTAGTGTCTTACGGCAAGCTATCATTCTCTGAAACAGTTCAATCCGATAAAATAACTTTAAAAAGCAAACTTGCAAAAACTCACTGTCTGATTTTTATGTATGTTTTCAGGTCAACTAAAGCAGTCTCATTTAATGACTACTACAAGACATGGTCTGAAATAGCCACATCCAAAGCCACAGAATATTATAGAAGTCCATGTAAGGTGATCCAGCCTTATCTTATGTCCTTTTGGTATATATTGATCTCTTAATTATTCTCAACTTGTCTTGCTTTCAAAGACTAATTGACATATATTTGTAATCTGGAGGTGATAAACTTCTCTGTTGCCTTTATATATCAATCATTCAACAACTATTAATTTAGTTCCTCTTTTGTGTAGAGCCCTGGACTGCAGTCTCATTAAAAGCCAGAAGGAGAGATAGGCATTTGGAGGAATAAAAGATGAAGTTCTCAGGCTCATGAGGCTTACTTCACTCCCTTCACCCCACCTTCATAGCCAGAGGAGCCATTTTGATTCTAAACACAATTATCCTCAAAGCCAGAGAAAGTATTAAGTAGAAAGACAACAAGAAACCTTATGAGCCTAGGGCTTTCAGCGATCAGTCTAGGGAGGAATCACCTGTTGCCATCATACATTAGGAGCCAAAAAGGCAGAAGGGGAGAGCTGGACAACTTACTGGTCCCATTTAATTGAATCCTTTGTGTGCTGTTTCATTATCTGGATCCAAGTAGGTTATCCAGTCTGTCCTGCTGAAATGGTGCATTCTCAAGTCACCCATGACTTCCTGACTCCCAGGCTCAGCAATAACCTTCTTTTTTAATTTTAAAAAAGTGTGGGGCTCAAACTCACAACCCTGAGATCAAGAGTTGCACCAACTGAGCCAGCCAGGCGCCCCAACCTTTTAGTTTTTATCTTACTTGTATCCTCGTTTGCTATGATCTCCTTGACTTAGATGACACCATCATTCATGGTTTGTCTCCTCCCTTCCTCAGTGCTCTCCTCTGCATCTTTATTTAGCAAAACCTTTTTTTTTCTGAGAGAGAGAGAGAGAAAGCAAGCACATGAAAGTGGGGGAGGGGCAGAGAGGGAACAAAGAGAAAGAGAGAGAATCTCTAGTAGGCTTTACGCTCTGCTTGGAACCCGACGTGGGGCCCGATGCGGGTGTGATCCCACGACCATGGGATCATGACCCAAGGGGAAATTAAGAGTCAGAACTCAATTGAGTGAGCCACCCAGGTGCCCCTAGCAAAAACTTCTTCATTCAGTTCTCTCTGCCCACTCTCTCTGAGAGACCTCAGCCATCATCATGGTTTTCATTAGCCTACCCGCCAATAATTCTCAAAGCCTCATTTCTAGCCAAGCCCTCTTGTGAATTCTACATGCGTATTTACAACTGGGCATTGGACAGCCCACCTCCATGTGTTACAGGCATCTCCCACTTAAGATAGCCCAAAGCAAATTTATTACTGTGCCCCCAAACCTAGCCTCCCTCCTTTATTACCTGTCTGGGTTAGGGGTAGATCACCATTAATGCATTTACTTGCCTAAACCAGAATCATAGACATTTCATAAAACTCTCTGTGTCTCAGATTAAGCCTCGTTCACTTTATCTCCTATAACCTTAAGAATGTTTCTCCTTGGGGGCTCCTGGGTGACTGAGTTGGTTGAGTGACTGAATGTAGATTTCTGCTCGGGTCATGATCCCAGGATTGTAGGATCAAACGCCATGTAGGGCTTCTGCTTAAGATACTCTCTTTCTCCTTCTACCCTCTTCCCCAGCTCTAAAAAAAAAAAAAAGAAAAAAGAGAGAAAGAAAGGACGGAAGGAAGGAAGGAAGGAAGGAAGGAAGGAGGGAAGGAAGGAAGGAAGGAAAGAAGGAAGGAAAGGAAGAAAGAAAGAAACGAAGTTTTCCTCTCCATTCCACCTGATGACCACTGCCTTACTTGTGGTCTCATCGAATTTCATCTCATCACTGTGATAGTCTCATATTTGGTTTCAATAGAACAAAATATCACCAAAAAAGGGTGTAGTTTTAAGGTACGAATTAGAGAAAAAAATAATACTAAGCTTAGCAAATATTAAGAAAATAAATTAGATCAATAACCTCTACGAAATTACATGCTCTTTCAGGATGTCAGTTATAATTTTGTGATCACACATTACCTTCCTCACTTATCATAGATTTGTGGCTAAGAAAAATGATTAAAGGTGCTTTAAGAAGCACAATCTTTAGCAACGCTATCAGTATAAAGGATGTTATTACTTTTGATACCAGAGCACATGATTCTTTACTGCATTTCATGGATACGTGGTTGGGTGCTGCTTAGTCAAGTCAGCAAACACATCTCGAGTACCTCGTATGCGGAGGCACTGAGGAACTCGGACAGGTTTCAGGAGACAGGAACCCTTAACGAACAAGGGCTAGAGAGGCAACTGGCACATTCTAGGGAACGACGCATCATCCGACTCCTTCAACCGTCAAACAAACCAACTGGTATAAAATGGTGCTTTATGGGCCCAGTCTGCTGAGCTACTGACTCTTGGTTTCAGCTCAGGGAATGATCCCACGGTCTACACTGAGTGTGGAGCCTGCTTAAGTTCCTCTTTCTCTCTCTGCCCCTTTCCCCCACTCGCACACTCTCTTTTTCTCTAAAAAAAAAAAAAAAAAAAAAAAAAAGGAGCAAGAGGAGGAGGAGGAGAATGAAGAATGGTGCTTTTTGGAATAACATGTAAATATATAGAAGCATTTGGAAACTCCAAACTGCTAAGAAAAAAAAAATAGGGACACCCGGGTGGCTCAGTCGGTTGAGTGTCTGACTCTTGATCCTGGCTCAGGCATGATCACGGGTTTGGGCCCCACCTTGGTTCTTAATGGGCATGAAGCCTACTAAATAATAATAATAATAATAGCACATGCCAGAACTTAAGGAATTTTGGAAATGATTGTCTTGCAATAGAGAAGAATTAAAAATGAAAGAAAACAACAAAGCACCACTGACTGCAGTTTCTTCTTTAAAAGACTTGCCACCAAAATGTTTGACTTGGTTCTCCTTTCTACATCTATCACTAACTTAGTATGTAATTTAATCCTTTTTGCGAGCGTTAGTGGCTACCTCTAACTCAGAAGAAATTCAGAGACTTTGCTTCTAACCTTTGGTGCAAGATTTCACAATCGCCCTGCCTATTCTTTCCCTTAAGGATTTGTTATAAGAATGTTTCAGGAGCTTTACTCTAATAATAATCAGCAATTTATTTTTAAAAATTAAACTTAGGGGCACCTGGGTGGCTCAGTCGGTTAAGCATCCGACTCTTGATTTTGGCTCAGGTCATGATCTCATGATTTGTATCAGTATCAGGCTCTATGCTGACAGCGTAGAGACTGCTTGGGATTCTCTCTCTTCCCCTCCCCCTGCTTGCATACTCACGCTCTCTTTCTCTCTCAAACATTTTGTTAAAAATTAAAATTAAATTTAAATTTAAACTTTACATGTGCTGCTGGCCATTTTGTCTTTGGATAATTCAGCTAGATGAGATCCAATACTATTTTCTGATGGCCTAACTTTGTGTATAATAAAGATGAAGGTTTCGGATTACAGACTGTTTCTTCAAGCACTGAGAAATAAAAGGGAAACTTCTAATAACTTCAGTTTCTACAGTTACATCCTTATCACTGGAAAGATTATGAAACTCTTGTGCATATTTTTAAAAACTTTTTTATGAATATTGATGAGTGGTTGTATTTTGATTTGGGGTATTAACTCTTTTCCATATCTCTGTGTGACAAATCTACCCCTAGTCATGTGTACCATAAAAACGGTGAGTGTATACCTGTACAATACGGTTTACAACGTATACTCTCTATTTTTTTTAATCATCCCAATCTTATTCTTTTATTCATTTGTCAATCAATATATGTCATGTATAGTAGTATGTCAACACTATGAACCAGGCATTATTACTATTATTACTCTATCTTATAGATGAGAAAACCAAGACCAAGAGAAGCTAAGTAATTTACCTAAGGTCACAGAGGCAAGCGGGATATTGCATATTGATAAAGAGTGTAAATTCTGGAACCAAATTGCCGAGATTTAATTCTGGTTCTTCTGTTTAGTAGCTGTGTGACTTGGGTAAGTTTCTTAACCTCTCTGTCAGTTCCCCTGTCTGTAAAATGAGAATAATTATAGCACATACCTCGTAGCATTGCAGTAGTTACAACAGTGCCTAGCACTTAGTGAGTGCTCAGTAAGTCTGGTTATTATTAATTACTACAAGTAGGCTCTGGCTCTACGACTTGAACCAGTTCCTCTGACTCGACATTAATTGCTCTTTTTCACATACTGTAACTGTATCCATAATATGGTGTAAAAATGCTATCTTTATATAGCGTGAGATGTAAGTTCAAACTCTGAAGCATATGCAGTACATTTTTCAATAATTATAATTATTAGTTTATAATCATAGGCAATCATATGGGGAAATGCACTGATGATCCCCTGTTCTCTGTCCATCAGTAGAGAAAGGCAAGTAAAAGTTTGGCAGGGAACAAACCAGTACATATGGTTGTGGGCAACAGCACCTTTAATGACAGAATATGATCCCCATAAGGAAATGTTTCTGTTCAAGGAAAAGAATTCCTTCAGACCAGTGTACCCTGTAATACTGAGTGGTGGCTTCCTGGTGTTTGTTTGCTGTCATCAGACAGACCAGACACCCTGAAGCATCATGGGGATGCTCGCTTTCACCCTGGAAGACTTCCATTCTTTGAGTCTTTGAGCCAGCAATCAGGGCAAGTGTCTCGAGACTGCATTTAGATGCAAGAGGCAGCATTATCTAATGCTTCTCAGTCTTGACTACTCATTAGAACCACCAGAGGAACTTGTAAAAATTCCCATGTAAGAGGCACACCCCCAGACTAATTACATCAGAATCTGTGGGAGCAAGACCTGGCAGTAGTCGTTTTTAAAGCTCCCCCGGTGATTACAATGTGCAACCAAGGTTGGAAAGGCTGCAGTGAGAAGAGCGTGATGTTGGAAGCTGGAGACTTCATAGCCCTGTACTAGTTCTGCCACAGACAGTTAAGCGAATTTAAGTTAGTCGTTTAACTCTTTGTACCTCATTTTAAAATTTTTATTCATTGAAAGAAACATTCAAATCCGTTTTAAGTTCTTCTGTGATTAGTACGAGACAATATGTGTGAAACGAAGCATGCTAGGGCAAGTCGATACTACTGTATATCTTTGGATGTGACAGTCCCAGCAATGGAAAAAAATTTAGATCAACCTATATAGATGTTGGGTAAGAGATGTGTCATGGAAAAAAACAAAGTAAAGGTGATGCCCAGTTATTCTCAGGAGGAAGGGAAGACAGAAGTTTATTACAGAGCCAATAGAAGATAATTTTCTACCAGAGACTACAGAACTGCCACAAAGGCAAGATATGGTCGCCATGGGGAGTCTTAACTTTAAGAACTTCTGACAAAATTTCACTGGTCCTTTCCTCCTGCTCGAGCTCATGTCCCCTCCCGCCTCCCCCCCTTAGTTATTTCCCTCCTATCAACATCATTCATTTAGCATCTCTATGTCTAGATACATACATATTATGACAAACAGTTTGAGAAGTTCATGTTCAGATGGTAAGAGAACAGGCGAATGAGAAAATTATAGGGATAAAATAAGAAGCATGAAAATAAAAGTTTGCACAAATACCGTGGCATTTTTCAGCTCTCAGTAGAGAAAGCAATGAAGAAAATGAGTCAATGATATAAAATTAATGGAAATATTCAGGAAGGATGACCATGCCATTCGGGGTTTCATAATAGATGTGGAAGATACTGATTTAGATATTCAAATAGAAAATGTAGGAAAGACAATTTCAAAAAAATAAGGAAACATGAATTATCCTTGAATAGAAACCTCAAATTTAAATTTCATCTAAGTGGTAATGAATAGTCCCAATGAGAAGACATTGCTCAAATTGTCTGTTCATCTGTAAAGTGTATATTGTAATGGTAACCACTATGTTCCTACTTTACAGATATCCAATGTGTGGTAAGAACTCTATTAATATTAGTTATTATAATCATTTAAAGAAATAATGAGACCTCACTAAGAACCTTAGGGAGCTCACATTTTCTTCATTAATATAAAGGAAGGGAGAAGTATAAATCCAAATAGCAACAAAAAGAGTATTAATAAAGCCTATAAGAACATGTATGTATGTGTACTTGTGTTTGAAGGAAGAAAAGCAAAGAATAGACAGGAACACTGCTGGCCAAAACAAATTAATAGAAGAAAATTAGAACTATTCAGTTTAAATGTTTCTGTCAATGACATATTTCATCAAGCTAGCAGCATTTAATCAATCATTGTTTAGAAGGAAGCTCCTTCTAAGATAAGGGTAAGACTGGTGGAGAGCATCTAGTTGGTTAAATAGTTCAAGACTATAAACCCAGGACAATTACAAGAAACAGGGAGATGATAGGTAGGTAGGTAGGTAGGTAGACAGACAGACAGACAGACAGATAGATAGATAGATAGATAAGTAGATTTGTGTGTATGATCTGACTTTCAGTAGATTTTATGTTAACTTTATTGAGGGCATAAGCCTTATAATTTACCACGAACACATGAGCCAGTGGTGTACTTTGATTTCCAGAAAATACTTAGGCAGATCTGAGCTGAAGTGACAGAAGCATAGCATGCAGGTCAAGAGAGGTAGTAACCCACTTACATCTTTGCTCTTCAAAGGAAATCAAGATCCTGAACCAGCTCTAGATGTAAACTCGAATAGAAACGTTAGCAAAGTTCACCACCAGGCTGGTGAGGATGATTAGGTCTCTAGAAAACCGTATCTTAAGGTGAAGTTGAGGGAACTGAGGCTGTTCTGATAGGTATCTTCAAATATTAGAAGGACTCTCTCCCATGGGGAAGGGATGAACCTGGTCAGTATTGCTCCTGAGGCCTGAAGAAACACCAGTGAAGACTCAGCACTCAGGTTAAGGAAGGACACGGTGACCTTACTGTCTGGCAACAGAATAGGCAGTTTCCCAATAACAGAGGGGAGACTTTTCTTTCATTGGCAAGGGATTCTTCAGAGTCTGGGATGAAGGATCACCCATTGTAGATTCTTGCTTTGTGAAAGATCAAGACCTACAGTGTCACTTTTAGTTTCTCACTTGTGGTACTGAGTTCGAATTTTGTTAACCTGCGGTGCCTGTAGTTTCTTTTTTTTTTCTTTTTTTTTTTTTTTGGCCAATAACTTGAATTTAATGTATGCATCAGCTTTTGGCTACATCAGGGCTCTCCACCCCATAAATCTTCTGTTCTAATTCTTTCCTCCCTTTTCACTGCTGTCTTCCCACTTTTTTTTTTTTTTAAGACTTGGCTCACTTGATTGTCTACAAATTGCAGAGAAAAACCATTATCTCTCCCCTAAACTATTGTAAAATCCCCATTAAGTATTCTGTCTATCTAAACTCTTACCCTGTCAATTCATTTCCTCAAAAGAAACAAAAATGATTTTTTTTAATTTTATAATAGTTTATTTTCAAATCGGTTTACATATAACACCCAGTGTTCATCCCAACTTGTGCCCTTTTTAATGCCCATCATCCCCTCTCCCCCCTCCCTCATCCCCCTTACCCTCAGTTTTTTCTTAGTCTTTGAGAGTCTCTTATGTTTTATCTCCCTCCTTCTCTGTGTCTTTTTTTCCTTTCCCCTCTTCCCCTCCCCCTGGTTTTTGCTTAGTCTCACAGAGTCCACCTATTCGTGGAAACATATGGTATCTGTCTTTTTCTGACTGACTTATTTCACTTAACATAATACCCTCCAGTTCCATCCATGTTGCTACACATGGCCATATTTCATTTTTTCTCATTGCCACGTAGTAGTCCATTGTATATAAGTACCATAACTTCTTTATCCATTCGTCAGTTGATGGGCACTTGGTCTCTTTCCATGATTTGGCTATTGTCGAAAGTGCTGCTATGAACATTGGGGTACACGTGCTCCTATGCATCAGCATTCCTGTGTCTCTTGGGTAGATTCCTAGCAGGGCTATTGCTGGGTCATAGGGTAGCTCTATTTTCATTTTTTTGAGGAACCTCCACACTGTTTTCCAGAGTGGCTGCACCAGTTTGCATTCCCACCAACAATGTAGGAGGGTGCCTACTTCTCCACATCCTCACCAGCATCTATAGTTTCCTGATTTGTTCATTTTAGCCACTCTGACTGGTGTGAGGTGGTATCGCAGTGTGGTTTTGATTTGTATTTCCCTGATGATGAGTGACATTGAACATCGTTTCATGTGTCTGTTGGCCATCTGAATGTCCTCTTTGGAGAAGTGTCTATTCATATCTTCCGCCCATTTCTTCACTGGGTTGTTTGTTTTTCGGGTTTGGAGTTTGGTAAGTTCTTTATAAATTTTAGATATTAGTCCTTTATCCGATATGTCATTTGCGATGATCTTTTCCCATTCCGTTGGTTGCCTATTCGTTTTGTTGGTTGTTTCTTTTGCTGTGCAGAAGCTTTTTATCTTGATGAGGTCCCAATAGTTCATCTTTGCTTTTAATTCTCTTGCCTTTGGAGATGTGTCGGGTAAGAAATTGGTGCGTCTTAGGTCAAAGAGGCTTTTTCCTGTTTTCTCCTCTAGGATTTTGACGGTTTCCTGTCTCACATTCAGATCTTTTATCCATTTAGAATTTATTTTTGGGAGTGGTGTAAGAAAGTGGTCTAGTTTCATTCTTTTGCATGTTGCTGTCCAATTCTCCCAGCACCATTTGCTAAAGAGGCTGTCTTTTTTCCATTGGATACATTTTCCCGCTTTGTCAAAGATTAGTTGGCCATATACTTGTGGGTCCATTTCTGAGTTTTCTATTCTATTCCATTGGTCTATGTGTCTGTTTTTGTGCCTGTAGTTTCTATATGCGTTATTTTTACACCTTCTTCATTATTATAAACGATATAAACAAATGTCGTGATAATGGAAATTTTGAAGAAAAATCTACTTATTTCAAATATCCAATAATACGAAGTTCAAGTAAAAGGAAGAAATGTGGAAAGTGAGCATTGTAATTTGACTTGAACTATATAGTATACATCATTGCCACGTATCAACTTAATGAAAAGTGAATTATTTTAAACTTTGAACCTTTTTCAAAACTCTGATTTCAGCGCTTGAAAATGCACATTTTATTGGAGAGTATTCTAAAGGGAAGAAACCTGAATTAAAACATCCTAGAGAATGGAATCCAAAGTAAGTAATTTATCTTCTTAACTTGAAATATCTATCATTCTACTTTCTACTGTCTTGCTGAACCATCAGAAGAAATCTTTGGAAATAACAATGGATGCCCTTTTCTAAACATAGGAATGAGAATAAGAAGTATCTTTTTTCCTTTGCCATGAACCTAGGTGAGAAATATCTTTGCTACTATTAACCTTTAAAATTTAAGTTATTTGACCAGCAAAAATGGGTTTATTCAGGAATAGCAGAGAATTGCAATTTGGGACTTGAAATCCAGGTCAAAACCAACAAGGCAAGTCCAACGAAGAAAGGAAGAGGACCATCACTTTATAGAGAAGGAAGAAGTTGAGAGTTGTTTTGAAAGCATGCATTGAGGCTGCTGACCGTTTCTCATTGGCTTAGTTGCTGGCATAGTCAGTTTCTTATAGGAGAGGCAAAGTACGTCTTTCCCTGTTGGTATCCATGATTGATGATTCTTTCCTGCTGATGATTCTTCTATTGGGGTCTATAATGGATAGTTCTTCCTGTAATTGAAGTTGGGTAGTAAGACTCCACCTTCTGGCCCCCCAACTCCACTTTAGTGAGGGTTCCCTTTATTAACGTTCACCTGTTGCCTGCCAAAAATAGAATTAGACATGTGCCACAGTGAAGGACTCTCACGACACCCTCCGCCTTACTTCTCTTACTCCAATTCCCATTATCCTCATTATCGTAGGACTTAGAAATCGGAAAAAACAAAACAAAACAAAACCCTGTTTCTGTGTCACCAATTAGCTTTTCATCCTTCTCATAGTTCCAAATATCTTTTCATCATTCATGGATTTTTCATTCAAGAACCTAATATATTTCATCTAGCGGGGAAGCATCTAGTAAAATATAAAATTTTTGTTGCCTAAGACCACATTAGAGAAGAGACCTTAATTTCATCTTTGGTATCTTGACTCCTAAAGGCAGTTTTGCCTTTTCATCATGCTGGAAAAAGATTACATCTGAGTGCTGTGGTTTGGCTAGGCTGTAGGAGCTATTTATTCTGGTGTGCTTATTTCAAAGGATTAGGTGAATGTGCTATAAAACACTAGTGGAGGTAAAGATCCTTTTTTTTTTTTTTTTTTTTTTTGCATTTACCTCATTGACCTCATTTTTTAACTCTTTGACTTATTAGTAATGTGATTGTTTATTTCTAGAAGGATATACAGGATTAATAAAAATAATATACCGTGTTTCGAACTTCTGTCGAAATTGAGGTGTTTTAGGTGCATCTGGGTGGCTGAGTCGGTTAAGAGTCCGACTTTGGCCCAGGTCATGATCTTGTGGTTCACAAGTTTGACCCTCATACCAGGCTCTGTGCTGACAGCTCAGAGCCTGGAGCCTGCTTCGGATTCTGTGTCTCCCTCTCTCTCTCTGCCCCTCCCCCACTTACCCCCTATCTCTCTCTGTCTCTCTCTGTCTCTGTCTTTGTCTCTCAAAATAAATAAACATTTAAAAAATGTCTTTAGTAAGAAATTGAGGTTCTTAAAAAATACAGTACTTTCCTACCCTTCAGCATCGTAGTTCAGATTGGGTTTTTCACTCGGATATTCCTTTTTCAATTGACTTCTGCGACAGCTTCCCTTCCGGCTAGAGTGGAGAAAAGCTTTTGCGTTTGATACTTTTGTACCTTCAGAATAAATTATAGGCAGCAGAAAAAGTTTTTTAAAGCAGAATTTGAGGAATACAAGTGTGGTTTTTTCAGGAAGGCATGTTTCAAGTTTTGTTTAGAGTTAAGGAAAGCTACTTAGAATATAAGGTTAATTTTGCTTTGACATGACTTCCTTTTTTATTTCCTTGAACAGAACTGCCTTGTTTTATTTGTTTGATCATTGATTCATTATGTAATGCCAGGGTCCCACAGAACCTGAGATTTAGAAAAAGTCAGACTGTGTCATTTTCAACTTATCCATCCACTTCTACATACGGCTGAAATAATTGTGAGCTGTTTGAGTGCTAGAACATTTTTCCAAATACATTATTTTGAAGTTATAGGTGAAATTATCATGTGCGTGGCTGACCCTGTCAGAATAAAACTCTCACACCTTATGCCATCTGGTGGTTGATGAGAATATATTTAGATCAAATGATACTTGCTTCTTTTCAATTTTGGAGTTGATTAGTTTAAAAACAATAAAGGTTTTAAAAGATATTACATTTAGCTGAATAATTTTATCGTGGCATAAATATGCCACAAGAAGTTGCAAAAATCTAAAGTATGTTGAACCAACTTCTTTTCGAATAATTATTAGAAGTCTCCTGTTCGATCAAAATGCAATATAATCAAGTGGGCAATTCGCAGAGGCTCGAGTAGAAAATGGTTGGGCATCTTTGCAAGCGAGTAATTGGTCCATGTGTGCGTGTAATTTAATGTCATTATGCATTTCTCTGCTTTAATATTGAAAACGCTTTTCCTTGGCTTGAAATTTCCTATTTACAAAAACCAGAAAAAGCAAATTAACCACCTTTCATCTGCAGAGTATTAAGGAGAAAGACCTATTTTTCCTGCCTCATATCCCTCCTCCTACCGTCCTCCTGACTCCTCATCAATCGAGAGTTGATTCTGAAGTCACACCAAGTTCTTCGTTCTCACTATTATTTCAGGACTTAAGATCTCTTCACCACTTTGTGCCTTCTGCCTGGGATATGTTTCCCGGCAGGGTCTTTGCTGGTGGTCTAGAGTTAGGCTTTGGTCTGAGTGAAAAGGTGGAGGAATGTGAAATGCTTCAGCACAGGGACCAGGGAGCCAGAGCGTCTGCACTTCAGTCCTGGCTCTGCCAATCACCATCTCTTTGACCAACTCAGGGCAAGTTACCTGACTTCTTTGTGCCTCAGTTCCCTTGTCTGTTAAATGGCAGTAGTAACTGTACCTACCCCTCAAAGAGATTGTGAGGATTAAGACATCAATACATGTAAATCTCTTCAAATAGTATCTGGTACGCAGTAAGTATTCAAAAGGTTCACTGTGATTCAGGCTTTTCCCACTGTGGCCCTAGTTCCATTTTCAGATGGGACATCCTTCTTTGGAGGTAGTGGGGGAAAGCATGGGCTTTAGGGTCATGCGGATCTTAGAAAAATTCTTACCCACTCTCAGCTTATTTCCTGAGCTGTTAAATAGAGGTACCATGAGCTATCTTGCAAAGTGGTTTTGCATTTGATCTCTTGGGTGAGATTGTATATAAATATAATCATAGAGTATTGGCACTCAATAAATGTTAGTTCCTGAGGAGAGGGGGTGACAAAAGCCCACGCCTCCCAACTTTTCAGACAATGAAAACAGTCTCTGTCATAAAGAGGTAGGCCCTGTAAAATTCTCCTGGTTAGGAAACAGGCTAACCTGTTGCGACCACAGTTATTTTAGTTCCGTTATGCACATGATTCTTTTCTCGTTTCCACTCTAGTCATCTCTCCTGCTGACAAAGTCCATCACGAGCATGGCATGAAGATCCAGCCCAACATCTCTTTGTGACAGGGTCCCTGACTCAGGCTTCCACGTCCCCCCCGCCATGCTCTCCTTCCGTAGCACTCTGAGGGCTCCTTCGGCACCTGCGGTGTAGACAGTCATCTGTTGTTGGAGAGTGACCAGGGCAAGGCCATTATTGTAGCTCTCTACTCCCTGCCCTTAGTATGGGACCTGGTGCCGTGCGCACCAGCCGTGTTTGTCGAAAGATGCCTACTTACCCCTTTTCCCTACTTAATAGTCGAATTAAATGTGAAGGCAGTTAATTTTTAGAAAAACTCAATGTAGATGCTGACTTCTATCAAGGCTATTTCTAATAGATAATGGTGCTGTTTGAGGAATTCTGAAGGTGCAGTCATAGAAGAGTGATTGAAAACTGGAAATATAAATGAACTGTTATGAATATTTTTATACAAATTCTTCAGTTTGACACATGTTTTTAGTTAGTATTACTAGGAACCCATTGTCATTATAAGCAGCTCATAAATATTCATGAATCGATCATTTGGTTTGGTCATTCTATCATTTCTAAGGTCTTTTTCCCTCCCCCATTGCCTGGTCTGTCTCTCAACTCTACACGCAAATGCTTTTTTTTTTTTTTTTACTAAGACATGGGAAAGAATATGAATCTAGAGGCTAATCGGTAAACTGTGTTTATTTTCTTCGGAGAAATAGTGAAAGATACAAAAATCAGAAAGCAGTACAGGCTCTTCATTTGAATAATCTTCCTTATAAAACTATTTACGTCATACTCTGTGGCTGGTGATCACTTATGTGGTCATGGGAATATCTGTGCCTATAATGTAAGCTTTCTCAGACAGCACGTTATCTAAATAAAATGTATCCGTTCTGGAGTCTTACATTCTTTGTAGCTTTAAAAAAAAATATTGCTCCTGTCTATACACAGGAGGTACAGAGGGAATAGGAACTAAATGGCAAGGCATCTGCTGTGTGCCAGGCATTCTTTCATTTCCTAATGTAATACTGGCCATGCTGTAGAGTTGACAGTTGTACCTCTAAGTGTAACCCCGCAGTAGTGCCCCTCAGCCTCCTTCAAAGCCGTAGCAAATCAACTTGCACTCCAGGTCAAGGCACTTCCTTGTTATATGGACACAGCTTCAAGGCAAAACTCCTACGCTTCCTTTTCACCTGGATTGTCACCCCTAAGGTTCTCTACAGAAATTCTGGGAAAGTAGAGGTAGATAGTATCTGCAGTTTGCTAATGAGAGAAACATGATATTAACCAGCTTGCCCAAAGTTATTGATAAACACGTATTATATTTCAAAACTAAAACTAAATTATTTCTACTTGCCCATTAATATAGGCTTATTAAAAGCTTAAATTTTTCAGGTAATGTGGAAATATTGTCTACTGAATTGCAAGCACACATCAAGTCTACCTTTTGTGGAAAAAGTGTTTTTGGGTCAATCTCAAATTCCCTTATTAAACAATGTTAGCTCCTTTCTCCGTAAAAGTTTCTTATATTTATAAAATATACTATGGATTTAGTTGTACTGTATTGTATTTTATTTTATTTATTATTTATTTGTTTGTTTATTTTGAGAGAGTGTGGGAGTGAGGGAAGAGCAGAGGGTGAGAGAGAGAGAGAGAGAGAGAGAGAGAGAGAGAATCTCAAGCAGGCTCCATGCCCAACTCAGAGCCTGACACAGGGCTCCATCTTACAACTGTGAGATCATTACTTGAGCTGAAATCAAAAGTCAGATGCCCAACTGACTGAACCCCCCAGATGTTTCTGTACTGTATTTGAAATTAAGGACTCAATATAGATGAATTCTAAGTTCCTATATCTGAGTCTGTGAGTGTTCTAACACAAAAATATGGGATTTTTCCTTAGCATACTATGATTCCCTTTTCTCCAGTTATATAGAAAATATTTATGCTGAATACATTAGTTTAATGTATGTTTGTGCTATCCTTCTGGGGTTTTTGAAATTAAACATTGTTTTCATAGATTTATATAATTCTATATTTAATGCATTTTTAAGGAGGACTGCAGGCTTTATTTGACTCCTCAAAGATTGAACCTTGAGTGCCATCTTGTGGTTAAAGAGAGAATTAGTAGAATGGGCATTAGAAATGTTCCCTTTAAAATAAGGACTTGGAAAAAATATATAGACAAAGAAAAAAAAAAAAAAACAAAACCTTTAAAACGTTTCTGCCAAGCAACTACTTAGTCTCTGCTTGGATGGTTTTAGGGACAGGGAGCTCAGTACTTTAAGTATCATTCAAATAGCTTGAATCTCCCTTATTTCTAATTTAAATCTAACACCTGATGACATTCAACTATTACAGATTTGTTTCATTCACTTAACAGATTTTTTTTCACTTAACAGATTTTTATTGCTTTATATATGTTTTTATATTTGGCTGCAAAACCATTCGGAAATGAAAAATTATCTGTTTTATAAAGAGGGCGTACAGAAAAAGGTTGTTTGTTTTTTTAAGTTCCCTAAGGTTACACACTCTGTAAGTGACAAGGCTGAAATTCCAATCTCGGCCTAACGGGTGCTGCAACCCCGGCTTTTATCTATGAGACCAAGCGTCAGCTCAGACCCCGAGAACCCAAGGATGGCTTTGGGTTTGGGTGGAAGGCCTGGTTCAAGGGATGATGTTGTGGAAGAAACTAAAGTGTCTCCACTTGTCCTGGGAAGCACGACAAATAGGCTCTTCTTTTTCGTGGAGTTATCCTTTGAGTCTCAGGAAGTAGTTATCATGTCTTTTTCCCACCTTCCCCTAGTGTTCTTGTTTTCAGAACAACATGCCCTGTCCTTTCAACTGTTTTTTTAAACGAATTTCACATTTTTTTATTGTTCACTTTTTATAGGTTTAATTCATTTAATCAACCTCTCTCTCAGAATTTACCCCAAAATTTTACCATAGATTTCTGGTTGTAGCACAGAATCTAGTGGGGCATTCTATATTATAAATACTATGACTTAAAGCTGCTTCCCCCTTCATCTCTCTGAAAAAGGGGGTTTTTATATGAGTCAAAAACACATATTGGGCTTTTTTAAAAAAAGAGAGAAGAGCCAACATATTGGTTCTGCTCCCACATAGAACACTCTTTTGAGGGGCCTCTCTGTGTCCTTCTCCCCCTTTGCCCTCCCCATCAGCATCCTATCCCACCCATCCCCCAACTGTGGCCACAGAAATAAGGTGTGTAGATTAGCTTAGGCCTTGATCTGAGTAGGGATGAAATTGAGGAGGGCTGTGGTTTCCCAGAGGTATATTAGATTGTGTTCTATCTGAAAGGAGGAACAGGAAGGAAGACAAGAGGTTCCCTAAGAACAGGTTACAAAAGGTCAGATCCCTAGATGGAAGGGATCCAGTTAAGTTTTGTCACTCCTGTCATGTACATAAAGCTACTTTCCAAGAACATGTAGCTACATTAGCCACCCAGTAAAAGCTGTTCTAGACCCGTCAGAAATCTTACAAACATAAGCCTTGATTATACAGACTGATTTGTAAGATACTGAACTGCCTGCTGAAACAACCATATTTAGAAGAATATACAAAATTCAGTGCCCAACAAAGGAAAATGTACAACGTCTAGAATCTCACACAAAATGACCTGTCAGGAGAATATAATCCAAAACCAAAATAAAAATCTATCAATATGAATAGATCCATAAACAACAGAGATGATGAGAGCAGTAGATGTGAAGTTTAAAGCAGTTCTTACACATCAAGGATCTAAAGAAAACCATGATTATAATGAAGAGAAATGGAATATATACAAAAGGCCAATGGAATATCTACAGATAAAGTAAATAAAAAATGTAAGTATACACCGTTGAGAAAGAACAACAAATTAGATATCATAGAAGAAATGACCCGCGGAGCAATGTAAAAATAAGTATAGAGAAGTATAGAGAAAAAAAGACTGGGGAAAAAAAAAAACACCTCAGTGAGCTGTGTGGCAATATGGAGTGGTATAAGTTACATGTAATTGGTGTCCCAGACAAGAACTGGCAGAAAAAAATACGTGAAGAAATAATTATGCCTGAAAATTGTCCAAATCTGATGAAAGCTATAAGCTTAGAGACCAAGACACTCAATGGATCCCAAGAAACAGAAATATAAAGAAACCATATCAAGTCACATCATAATCAAATTGCTGAAACTCAGTTTTGATAAAGAGAAAAATCTTTAAAGCAGCAAACGATAAACGTACATGGTGCGTGCACGTGCGTGCGCATGCGTGCGCGCACGCGCGAACACACACACACACACACACACACACACAATGCATGCAGAGGAACCAAAGATAAGAACAACCAATAACTTTACCACCACAAGCAGAAACTTCACCACCAAGAGACATTTGATGACAATTTTAGAGTTCTTGAAAGAAAGTATTTATCTAGAATTTAATACTCAGTGAAAATATCTCTCTAAAATGGAGGTAAAATACATTTTTCGATCAATAAATCCATCTACATAGACGAAGTGAAAGACAACCTCTCTTAAAAAGAAATGGATAACCTGAATAATTTTATGTCTAATAAAGAAATTGAATTGATAGTTAAAAACCTTCATACAAAGGCAACTCTAAGCCCAAATGGCTTCACTGAAGAATTTTTCCAGACATTCAAAGAAAACCTAGTATCAATGTATAGAAAATACAAAATTTTCCTTTTTTTAGGAAAATTCAAAAGAGAACACTTCCCAATGCATGTTATAAAGTCAGCATTACCTCTTGATGCAATCCCTATCAAGATACCAATGGCATTTTTCACAGAGCTAGAACAGATAATCCTAAAATTTGTATGGAACCATAAATGACCCCAAATAGCCAAAGCAGTCTTGAAAAAGAAGAACAAAACTGGAGGTCTCTCAATCCCAGATTTCAAGATAACTACCCAAAGCTGTAGTAATCAAAACAGTATGGTACCTGCACAAGAACTGACATATAGATCAATGGAACAGAATAAAGAATACAGAAATAACCCCATGATTACACGGCCAATTAATCAAAAAAAGAGGCAAGCATATGCAGTGGGAAAAAGACAGTCTCTCCAACAGATGGTGTTGAGAAAGCCGGACAGCTACCTGCAAAAGAATGAAAGCGCACCACTTTCTCACACCGTAGACAAAAATAAGCTCAAAATGGATTCTAAATATGAGACCTGAAACCATAAAAATCCTAGATGAAAGCAGACACTAATTCCTCTGACATTGGTCATAGCAGCATTTTTCTAGGTATGTCTCCTGAGGAAAGGGAAATAAAAAAAAAAATAAACTATTGGGACTACAACAAAATAAAAAGCTTCCACACAGCTAAGGAAACAATCAACAAAACTAAAAGATAACCTACTGAATGGGAGAAGATATTTGCAAATGACAATCTGATAAAGGGTTAGTATTCGAAATACATAAAAAACTTATACAGCTCAACACCAAAAAACTCGAATCATCCAGTTCAAAAATGTACAGAAGACATGAACAGACATTTCTGCAGACACATGAAAAGATGCTCAACATCACGCATCGTCAGGGAAATGCAAATCAGAACCACAATGAGATACCACCTCACACCTGTCAGAATGGCTAACATTAACGACACAAGAAACAGCAAGTGTTGATGAGGATAGGAAGAAAAAGGAACCCTCATGCACTGTTGGAATTCAAAGTAGTGCAGCCACTGTGGAAGACAGTAAGAAGTTCCTCAAAAAATTAAAAATAGGGGTGCCTGGATGGCTCAGTCAGTTGAGCATATGACTTTGGCTCAGGTCATGATTTCCAGTTATGGGTGTAAGCCTTGCATCAGGCTCTGTGCTGACAGCTCAGAGCCTGCAGCCTGCTTCGGATTCCATATCTGCCCCTCTCTCTGCCCCTCCCCTGCTTGCACTCTGTCTCTCTCTCTCAAAAATAAATAAACATTAAAAAATTAAAAACAGAAATACCATATGATCCAGTAATTCCACTACTGGGTATTTACCCAAATAATAGGAAAATAGTAATTAAAAAAGATATTTGCATCCCTATGTTTATAGCAGCATTATTTACAATAGCCAAACTATGAAAACAGCCCAACTGTCCATCAATTGATGAATGGATAAAGAAGATGTAGTGTGTATGCACGTATATATGTATATGCGTGCGTATGTGTGTGTGTGTATACACACACACACACACACACACACACACACACATATGGAATATTACTCAGCCATTAAAAAGAGTGAGGCCTTGCCATTTCAGATCACATGGATGAATCTGGAGAGTACAGCGGTGAGCAAAAAACGTCAGTCAGAAAAAGACAAATACCATATGATTCCATATATGGAATTTAAGAAACAAAACAAATAAACAAAATTTTAAAAAGGGACAAACCAAAAAACCAGACTCCTAACTGTGGAGAACAAGCTGGTAGTTCCCAGAGGGGAGATGGGTCAGGTGACGGGCGAAATAGGTGAAGGGGATTAAAAGTATACTTATCATGAGCACTGAATAATGTATAGCATCGTCGAATCACTATACTGTATACCTGAAACTAGTATAACACTCTATGTTAATAATACTGGAATTTTTAGAAACTAAAAAGCAAAAACAAACAAAATAAATAATGTTTGCATTACCTCACTAACAAAACCAAAAACACTACCAAGAAGAAAATAAAAACCCATTACCCATCAATACACCTCATATACATAGATGCAAAAGTTTTAGCTAATTGAATCCTGTTTATAATTATAATAAATATAACATAAATGTGATAATAATATAATAAATAATTACGATAATTATACATGACCACGTGGGGTTTATGTCAGGGATGTAACCTTGGATTAATATTTGAAAAATTTGAACAACGTAAAATAGAACAAGAAAGAATCATATGATCATCTCAACAGGGGAAGAATATTTCAACACCAATTCCTGATTAAAAAAAAAAAAACCAGCCTCCAGAACTATGTGAAAATACATTAGTTATGGAGGCCCTAGGAAACAAATGCGTCTTGCCTTACCAACCGATGCTTTCATTTCTTTTACAGTATTAATATTACACCATATTTATCTGCTTTTCTACTGACTGTTAGGAAACATACCGGAATAATTTCCATTTACCAGTGTAGTAGTGAACACTCAGAAGGGCACCAGAACCAAACCCCGTTGCTCTGCTGGTCTGTCAGATTTGACATGTTTGGCCTTATCTTTCTCAATAGTAACGTACATTTCCCAGAATTCATTTGGAAACGTAGATAACTTCTTCTTTTTCTTATTCCAGGTACGCTGCTCTCATGGCTCGGCTTGCCCGAGAAAGCAGAAGGCCTTACAGAGCCAATTACCCAACAGAAAGTGTTCATCTCTGCCCAACTCCAAGTAAATTGAGTTTAGCCTATTTGTTTCACTTTGTTTTTGGAACTAAAATATTAGTCATAATAATAGATTTAAATTTTTGTTCAGTTCAGGTAAGTTTAAATCTATGAGGCCTCATCTTGCGTTCTCCTTTTAAGGTTGTTTAACTCTTTCTGACTAAGAAAATAAATTCAGTAAATTACTTATATAAGAATTGGAGCTTTGAAAAAAAACTGAATTACTTACACTTTGAAGTTTACCACTCTCTAATAGGTTAATACACTTGGGGCGCCTGGGTGGCTCAGTCGGTTGAGCGTCCGACTTCGGCTCAGGTCATGGTCTCCCGGTCTGTGGGTTCGAGCCCCGCGTCGAGCTCTGTGCTGACAGCTCAGAGCCTGGAGCCTGCTTCACATCCTGTGTCTCCCTCTCTCTCTGCCCCTCCCCCACTGATGCTCTGTCTCTCTCTGTCTCAAAAATAAATAAACATTAAAAAATTAAAAAAAAATAGGTTAATACACTATTTAAAAATCTAAGGCTAAGTTTCAAGACATATAAAAACATTTGAAACAAGAAAAAACACTAAATAAACGGATCCCTAAAAAGCATTGTAGATTTAGAGATACACGCAATATGGCTGAAGAGAAAGGAACAATGTTAGTTGACTTTGGCGGTCTTTTTAAAATTAATGTTTTTTAAAGAAATATTTGGGATGAGTTGAGGATAGGTCTGGAGCAGGAAGAGAGTCGGAAACTTATAATAGAAATCCACTACTGTGGAGCAAGACATTTGGGGTCAGAGAACTTGGGTTTAGATACCAGGTCTGTGCAATTATGAGAAAGTCACTTGAACTCTGAGTTTTAGTTTCTTCATCCTCAGCCAGGACTGAGTCCATAGAAGATGTTCAGCAAATAGTTGCTTCTAATTTTCTTCCCTAGCACACAGCGTTCTTGTGACTAAATGACTCCAGGTATGCCAGCACTCTTTATGAACAGGAAAGCACTTAAGGTATTGGTTATCGCATTTCCCTGATACCTGCCCTTCAAGCATAACAGCACAGAAGTTCCAGGGACAGGCAGCGCCCTTCAATTAGCGGGTTTTCAAGAGCCCTGCTTTCATATCTCGTGACTTTCTTTTCCCTGGCTAGGATTCTACTTCTCCTCCGTCTTGTATCTGTGTAGCACTCAGATTTCCTCCTCTGACTCGCCAGCCTCGGTCTTCTCTATCCCGCTCTGCCTTTTCCCACATTTAGGGTACCTGCAGGCATTGGTAGGAAACTTTGCTTTTCCTAGCCTTACTCTGCTTCCTCATGGACTCTCTGCTCTCCGCAGTCTCTGTCCCCCCCACATCCCCACATCTGCACCAGCGGAAGAGATCTTCTGGTTCCGGTGGTGATTGCAGCAATTCCTGTGCATGCCTTGTCAGACTTCATTTTACAGCTCGCACCTGCCTATGTCTTTCCGGGTCTAAAATACTTTCTTCCCCATTTCGTTCAGGATAAAACTTACACTCTTTGGCAAAGTCCTTAATGCCCTAATATGTGTCCGCCTTTTCAGTGACATCTTTCCTCGCTCTCTCACTCTTACCCTAAACAGCACACTGACCTAGTGGCTCATGACTATTTTCTACCCCATTTCAAAAAAATCTGACCAGTATTCTGTGTTTTCTCACATCCGTACTCCAAATACTCTTTTTTCTTTCTAGTACCTACCCATTCTTAGAGATTCAGCTCAGGTATTACCTTCTCTATGACACTTTCCCTATGGGCTATTGAAGCACTTCTGTCATGTGGTATCACATATCATTCCCTGTACCATTTCTTTCTCCCTTCCTTCCTCCCTTCCTCCCTTCCTCCCTCCCTTCCTCCCTCCCTCCCTCCCTCCCTTCCTCCCTCCCTTCCTCCCTCCCTCCCTCCCTCCCTTCCTCCCTTCCTCCCTTCCTTCCCTTCTTTCTTTCTTTCTTTCTTTCTTTCTTTCTTTCTTTCTTTCTTTCTTTCTTTCTTTCTTTCCTTTTTGTTTTAATTAAATCCAAGTTAAGATTGGATTTTTAATTAAATCCAATCTAACTTATTACACTAACATATAATGTAATAATAGTTCCCAGAGTAGAATTTAGTGATTTATCACTTACATATATAACACCCAGTGCTCATCCCAACAAGTGCCCTCCTTAATGCCCACCACCCATTTAGCCCACAAACCCCCAGCATCCCTCCAGCAACCCTCAGTTTGTTCTCTGTATTTAAGGGTCTTTTATGGTTTGCTTCCCTCTCTGTTTTTGTCTTATTTTTCCTTCCCTTCCCTTATCATCTGTTTTCTTTCTTAAATTCCACATATGAGTGAAATCATATATTTGTCTTTCTCTGATTGACTTAATTGTTGAATCTAATGGGAGGTCTCTGTGCTTCTTGGATTTTGATGTCCTTGTCCTTCCCCAGATTAGTAAAGTTTTCAGCTATTATTTCCTCACATAAACTCTCTGCCCCTTTTTCTCTCTCTTCACCTTGTGGGACTCCTATGGTACAAATGTTATTCCTCTTTAATAAGCTGCTGAGTTCTCTAAGTCTTGTATTGTGATCTTTTGCCTTTATTTCCCTCCTTTTTTCTGCTTCATTATTTTCCATAATTTTATCTTTTATATCATTGATTCACTGCTCTGCTTTGTCCATGCTTGCTGTCACAGCATCCATTCAAGGTTGCATCTCGGTTATAGCATATTTAATTTCAGCCTGACTAGATTTTAGTTCTTTATTCTCAGTAGAAAGGGATTCTCTGGTGTCTTCTATGCTTTTTTCAATCTCAGGTAGTATTATTATAATTGTGGTATTAAATTCTGGTTAAACATCTTTTATCTGTATTGATTAAATCCCTGGATGTTGTTTATTCCTGTTCTTTATTTTGTGGTGAATTCCTCTGTCTTGTCATTTTGGAGGAAGAAAAAATTAATAAAATAAAAAATTAAAATTAAAACATTAAAAAACAATAAAAATTAAATAAAGGAAGCTAGATCCTAGGTGTGTTTCAGTCTGCTTATTGAGAGAAGCTTGATAGAAAAGAGAAAAGAAAGGAAGAAAAAAGTTAAAAATTTTTTTAAATTATAAAATTTTATAAATTTTTTTAATGTTTATTTATTTTTGAGACAGAGAGAGACAGAGCATGAGTGGGGGAGGGGCAGAGAGAGAGGGAGACACAGAATCTGAAGTCAGGCTCCAGGCTCTGAGCTGTCAGCACAGAGCCCGATGCGGGGCTCGAACCCACAGACTGTGAGATCATGACCTGAGCCGAAGTCGGACGCTCAACCGACTGAGCCACCCAGGCACCCCAAAAAATTATAAAATTTTAAACAATAAAATAAAGTAGAATAATTTTTTTAATTTGCTCTTTCTGTATCCAAAGAAAACAACATAAGCGAAAGCAGAAGCAAAGAAAACGAACAAACGAGGAAGCCAACAGAATGAAACTCAAATGAAGTTATATCCAATTTCCTCTAGAACTGAAAATTTTCAGCACACTTTAGTCCCCAGACTAAACAGGTAGAAGGGACTTATGTTCGTCTTCTGGGGTATTGTCCCTAGAAGGCACAGGTGGGCCGAACTTGGTGTAACGGCTCTGTTCGCTTGGTGGTGCTGCTTAGCTCACTGGGGTCAATCCATGTGTCTGTGCTAGGGGTGAAAACGGCTTCGCCCAGCTCTCTAGTGTCTGGCTCAGGAATTTTGTGCTCTCACTGACCTGTGATCAAGCATCCCTCCTTTGTCTCAGGCTTCTGTCCACGTCTCATCCTGCCTGTGTCCAAGCTGTCTGCCTGCCTGGTGGTGCCTCCCTCCAGAGCTTTACCTCAGATGCATCTGTGTTTCAAAACCCCACACTTCAGAAACCCCATGGCTTGGACCCACACTGATTCTCTAGGGGAAGTTCTTGCCAAGCAATGCCCTGGAGCTGGCTTGTCCCAGAAAATGTTTACACAATCACACAGTGGCAGAGGCTCAGAGTTTATGGTAAATCATAACACACAGCTGGTGCCAAGTTTTGCTGTACTCTAGCATCTTTGTTCTAGTATCAGCAAACAAGGAAGCTTTCCAGGTCCACTGGGACTTTTGGCCCTGGGGAAGCCATATGGCCTCTACCAAATGCCCTCCAAACAGGGGAACCACTTCTCCCCGTGTGGCACTTAGACCCCTCAGACCACGCTGTCTGCTCCTGGGAATTCATCTTAGTTCCTCATTGAAGCACCACCAAGAAAAACTTCAGACTTTGCACTCCACTGTTTACAGAATCCTGGTGGTATTGAAACCCTCTCCTTTCTCCCCATTAATGGTTTTAGGGAATAGATTTCTTGTCCAGTCCCCTGCTTTTTCACTCTTTCTCTCTCTTTTTCTTTCCAGCTACTTTTGGGGGGAGTGATTTTCTTGCATGATCCCAATGCACTGCACTCTCCCCTTTTCTCTTTCTCTCTCTGTCCTCTCTCCATGACTTTCCCTACTATTTGCAGCTTCACAGCCTTTCTCTCCCTTAATTGACCTCTCCACATCATGTACCTGCCAAGTTCTCTGGCTCAAATTATGCAGACTGTTGCATTCATCCTCAGATCAATTTCCTGGGTGTTCTAAATTATTTGATGCTGAGGTAGCTGCATTTCAGGAATGAGACAAGCTTAGGGCTACTCTACCATCTTAACTCCCCCTCCCTATTACTTTTCTATTGCTAGGTAACAAATCACCACACACTTAATGGCTTAAAACAACACGTATCTGTTATTTCACAGTTTCTCTGTGAGTCCAGGCATGGTACAGCAGGATCCTCTTCTTGGGATCTCATAAGCTGTGACCAAGTGTGAGCTGGGCTGTGGTGTCATCTGGAGGCTTGTATGGGGAAGGGCTACTTCCAAGCAAACTGAGGTTGTTAATAGAATGCACTTCCTTCATCTTTAGTACTGACACCCCAGCATCTTTCTGGCTATGTGCTGAAGACCTCCTATAGCTCCTAGAGGCTGCCTACAGTTTATTGCCCTGTGGGCTTTTCCAACCTAGCCCACTACCTCACCTCACCGACCAGCAAGGAGGGTGTTTAGACCAAGTCTGATAGCAAAATGGAGTCTTACACAATGTAACATAATCATGGGAGTGAGATTCCATCACCTTGGTCATATTTTACTGGTTAGAAGTAATAGGTCTCAGCCATACTTAAAATGTAGGAGTTTACAGAAAGATGCGAGCACTGGAATGTGGGGATCACGATGAGCCTCATAGAGTTTGTCCTCCATACATGCTATGTCATATAAGTCTCTTTACTGCCAGTCTCCTTAGAAAATGATCTCCTGAGGAAAGGGGCTGCTTACCTCTCAACCTACCACAGCACAGTGCCTCATCCAGTAGCCATTCAGTGCTCATGAATGAATGAGTGGATGAATATTGCAATGAAGTAGAGTGGTTATGCTTTTAGTAGCTCTGATCCTGGAAGAAGGTAAATAAACCCATGATGAGTGAGAATAGTAAGAAAGGTAAGCTGGAAGAGAGAACACTTTAAGGAATATCTAGAAACTAATTAGTTCTCCAGTGCTGAGGCTGTCCTCTTTGAAAATGAGGTAAACTGTATTTTGTGTCTAATCTTACTGCTAAGAGGAGAGACTGCACATAGAGGTTATGGTAAATTAGATTATTGTTCAGAAACATTCGCTCTCTATCCTGTTCTACCTCCATGGTCAAAATGTACTTCCTCGACCCTTGTCTTTAAATTTTGCCGTGTGACTTGTTTCGATCAATGGAATATTGCTGGGTGTGGTATGCCCAGGATTTGAAAAGAGTTTGTGCAATTTGGCTTGCTCTTTTTCACTTCCGCTGCCATCACAAGAACATGCCTGACTAGCCTTCTGATTACAGAGAAAAAAGAGAACTATAGCGCCAAGCCTCCCAGCCAACTTTCCCAGCTGTCCCTGGCCCAGATAAGTCAATCTCCAGCTGACCTGTAGATGTGTGATCTAAACAAACGCTTACTGTTGTAGGTCACTGAGATTTTGTGGTTGTTTACTATGTAGCAATAGTGATCTTATACAGCATATGAAAAGGAAGCATGACTTGGTTGAAAAAGTAATGAACTCTATGATCCTCTTTTGTAGAGGGGGTTAGCATATCATAGTTTGGTAATGAGAAAAATTCATCAGAGATTTGGAGGTGGGAGGAAAGAAGAGGTCATTATTCCTGAGAAACTGTCAGTTTCCTCAGACAGCAATGTCATGCAACTCTTTACAAACTCCTCTTTGCAAATATGATGGCTTCACAAATGTCTCTATGAACTCACAATTTTTGTTCCACTTTGGGTGACTAGATGCGTGGAGCTCCTTGTACTTCCCCATGAACTCCTGGTTTTCCCACATCAGGCTAAGGTAGATAAGGGACTGTTTTTCTAGTTCCCAGCTGTAGTTTTCCAGACCTTCACTTCCCTACACCTGTGTAATCCCTATTTTCTACATTAAACTCCTCATTCTTGTATGATCTATAGTGCCTCTGTTTTCCTAACTGAACCCTGACTGACACAGAAGTAAATGGAAATAAATCATTTGGCAATAATCAGAGCTTATCAATCAGAACAAATTTTAATATCTTTACCAACTAAATTATTTTCAGATTTAAAAAATTTATATGAGAAGCAGAGTTTCTAGGATCTATCCCCAGAAAGGCATACAAACTATATGGCAATTAGTGTTTGTGCTTTAAAAAAAATTTTTTTTAATCTTTACTTATTTTTGAGAGAGAGAGAGTGTGTGAGCAGGAGAGGGACAGAAAGACAGGGAGACCCAGAATCTGAAGTGGCTCCGGGCTCTGAGCTGTCAACACAGAACTTGACACGGGGATCAAACTCACGGACTGCTAGATCATGACCCGAACTGAAGTTGGGTGCTTACCCGACTGAGCCACCCAGGCACCTCTCCCTTAGTGTTTGTGCTTCCTTATTTTGTTAACATAGTAACAGCGTTTCTACCTTTGTTATTAATTCCAACCAGTAAATCCAAGGTTTCTTGAAGGGATTTATACTACTTAATATTTTTTTCGGAGGAAGGAAGTTGAAAGTAATATTTTTTTTCCTGCGTCATTAAGAAACATTTTTTAAAACTTGTTTTACATTATGCTATTAAGGAAGTTGAAAAATCTATTTTTTTCTGTGTCATAAGGAAACAATTTTTATATCTGTTTTATATTATGCTCTGTTATTCTAGCCAGGATTTCTTTTTATGCTTCCTAGTAGGTTTTGTTCGTTTGGTTGGTTGGTTGGTTGTTTGGTTCGTTGGTTGGTTCGTTGGTTGGTTGATTGTTTTTGGGTTTTTGGTGGGGGGTTGTTTGTTAGCTTTTGTTTTTAACATGGCAGGAAGTAGAAGGCAAATAGTCAAAGTGATTGGCTCTCAACATTCATTGCTAGCCAACAACTGGTGTCAGAGGATCATGATAATCCCACTTCCCTTGCCAGGGACTGGCTTAGAAGCAGTGTGTGACATGATTCTGCCTGAGAGGATGTATACTGAGGGCTTCAGGGGATGGTTCTCCTACTCTTGAAAATGAGACTCTGGAGAGAAAGACCTCCTTTTATTTCCAAATGTTGCCATGTCTGATGTGAGTACTAGAACAGCCACAGCTCTCTTGCTGTGACTCTGAAGATGAAAACAACACCAAAGATGGGAAAGCAGAGCAGTGGAAAGAACTGGTCCTTAATGATCTTGTCAAGTCCCTGGATCATTCAATCCTGCCCTATGTCTGACTTTCCCCTTGTTTATTGTTTAAACTGGGCTCTGAATTTTTCATACCCAAAAACATGCAAATTCAGAATAGCCCAAATACCGGTTAGGAAGAACTGGAGTTAGTCCATCAATAATGTGTTCATAGGGGAGAGGGGGGTGCGGGAGGGGGGAGAGTGGGTGACGGGCACAGAGGAGGGCACTTGTTGGGTTGAGCACTGAGTGTTGTATGGAAACCAAGTTGACAAATTATTTTTAAAAAATAAAAATAATGGGTTCATAGAAAATAAAGTAGAAAGTTTTCTCAAGGGAAAGACAGAATTTACATTTAATTAATGAAAGCTAGAGATTAATATTAAAATACAAAGCTAAAATCTCAATCTTTGGAGACCACAGGATTCTCCCAGAATGATGGCAGTTGTCTAAATTCATAGCTGTCTACAAATCTTTCTATAAAGCAAAAGACCAAGAGAACAATTTGCTTAGAACCTTTGCCCATAGCATAACTAGAATACAATGAATACTACAAGGTTTATTTGATATGTTATTAGGGAAATGAACATGAGACCAATGGAAATTGTCCTAGATCCCTTATGAGGCAATGAATTAGGTGGCAACTGTGCAGATGAGAGGAAAATGCAATGAGGTTGTAGAAAGAATGATTTATGACAAATTAATTGAAAATATGAAATTTAGAGAGTTTTGAAAGTTCACTCACATTCACTCGCGTGATCTTAGGCACTATGCTACAAATGCAGGAACACATTTCTTTTTATTGTGCTCCCTGCCATGTCATTAATTTTTTTATATTTCCTCTTATAGTTGAAAATTTTCCTGATTCACCACCTGAGACTGATATGGTCACAAAGACTGATAGAAGAAAGAAGAAGCAGAAGAGTAAAATTTTACCAGATCGTAGTAACATAAATGAGTCATGGGAAGAAGAAGTAGACGACCTGGTCACCTGGGCCAATGCTCTTGATGTAAGTGTTTTAAATGAGGAAGCCTGATGCTCCAGGATTGAAAAAATGAACACCCTCCACCACAGATGAACTTCACAAAGCAACTTTGGACCATGGATTCCATTTTTTTTCAAGTTGGACTCATTCTCTCGCTTCAAGTACAAATTGGAAATATAAGTACCTATCAGTGAATATGTTGCTTTGAATTTTTTGAGCTCTACTTCATTGTTTGAACCTAAGTTAACCAAATTAGGGGTGTTCATTGTGACATTTCAATCAATGGTATTATACCCAGAGTTGTTAGGCTACTGGACACAAGTTTTTGTCAGAAAGATATGAATCAGGAAGAGGCTGGGATAGGAGCAGAGCACTCGGGAGCTTCAGAAGCTGGACATTAACCAAGTAGAGGGATCTTTACAGTTGTCCACATCTGCCTGGTTTAGTGTCTTGTTTCCGTCATATTCAAGGGATGAGATGTCATCCATCTGCCGATGTCCCTCTTCTGTTTTCTCCCAGAAAACATGCTTTGTTTCCTCTTTGACCTTAATCAACCATCCCCTCATATTCTCATATCTTTTTTTTCCCCTTATCTTTTTGCTGCATTGCCTCAACCTTCAAATGTGCTCAGATCTCGCCTATTTTAAAATGTTTACCTTTGACCCTGTATTTCTACTTCCCTCGACACTATATTATTCAGGGGCACCTGACTGGCTCAGTTAGTGGAGCATGTGACTCTTGACCCTGGGGCTATAAGTTTGAGCTCCATGCTGGATGTAAAGATTAAACATAAAATCTTAAAAAACAAAACAAAACAAAAAAACCACTGTATTATTCATATTTTCTCAGGTTTATTGATTACTGTCTACCATTCACCATCTTTATTGCTTTGGTTCACTTCACATTTGCATCCCACTGCACAATAAAACCTATCTTCTGCTACATTACTTCATTAAAACTCACTGGGATCACCAAAGACTTCCATATTTCTAAAATTCAATAGCTACAACATCTTACTGGACCTCTAGGCTATATTCTATATTATTGATCACTTCTGTCTCTCTCTTTTTTTAATGTTTATTACCTCACCTTTGAAGAGGCTTATTTTGAGACCCATCCACCTACACACACATCTCTTCCCACAAATACCATAAATATGTATACATATAAATGTGTATATCTATATATAGATAGATACGTGACCTTGGATCTAGTTAGTAGGTTTCTCCTTCATTTCGAAGGAAAATGATTTTACTTCCTGTGAAAAGATCAAAATGCCGTTATATATACTCTAATGTTTGGGCACCTCCCTGGCTAGCTAGATGTTTTCACGTTCAGCTGTCGTAGTTCAGACAATAAGGCCTCAAGTGACTGTAGTGCCTAACACTTCTATTTTCCTCCCCAACCAGAACCACAAAATTCTAGCAGCTATCCCAGATTTCCCCCTCCTTTTGTCAATGCCAAAATACAGCCAAGAGCCAATTCCAAGATGCCCACCCAACTTGATAACAATTGAGTTATTTTTATACCCAGTGAAAAGTGCTACTGTGAATGGACCATCCCATACCTCAGTGAAATTATAGAATGTAGTTGAAAGATGCATTTTGCTGATGGTCACAATGACGGAGGTTGGTCCTCTGACTCTTTTCTGGTGGTTTTCTAGGAGGACAAACATGTAGATTGTCAACATATATACAGCAATCACCAAGAAATTAAACCCAAATGAACCATGAAAGTCAACCAAAAATATATCCTTGATATCAGCTGTCATATATTGTATTTTATACTTTCTATTTAATCTCTTAGGACAAAGAAGTTACACTTGTTGCTTTCTTTTCCTGCTACCAGGCTACCAGAAGACCTGGGGGTAAAAGTGGATGATGGGAAAGGAAGGATAGGGAACACATCTTTGGAATAGAGACTTTAGTCAGTAGAACAGGATAGTTTATTTTTTTAAGTTTATTTATTAATTTTAAGAGAGAAAGTGCAAGTGTGTGCAAGCAGGGGAAGGGGCAGAGAAAGAGGGAGAGAATCCCAAACAGGCCCCATGCCATCAGCACAGAGCCAGATGCAGGACTCGATCTCATAAACCGTGAGATCATGATCTGTACTGAAACCAAGGGTCAGAGGCTCAGCTGACTGAGCCACCCGGGTGCCTCCAAGATAGTTTATTCAATTACCTTCACTATATCTCTGCCCATTCTTTCTGAGTCTTCAATAGGAATTTCCCTTCCACCTCGAGCCCTTGGTGAAAAGTTCTTTTGGGTTCCAGCCCAAGGCTCTCCTCTATGCATTTTTCTTGGAAAATGTTGCCACTGTCAAGAGTTTTACCTCCCACACACATTGTCATTACTGTTTTTCTTCCTGCTTAAAAGACATCTTCACTTCAACATCCCCCATGCATCAGAAACTCAACATGCCGAATTTAAACTCATTTCTCCCCCTCCACCAGACCTCCTTCTGCCTCTTGTGTTTCTTTTTCAGTTAATGGAACAATCAAAAGATAAAAACTTGGGGATCACTATAGACTTCTTTCACTGTGATGATCACCAGGACTTGGAATATTCTCTTTAAGAGGTCTCAAATCCATCTTCTCATCCCTGTTCTTACCATGACTTTATATTATGAATCGCTTTAAAATTTTTTTTAATGTTTATTTATTTTTGAGAGAGAGACAGAATGCAAGTAGGGGAGGGGCAGAGAGAGAGGGAGACACAGAATCCGAAGCAGGCTCCATGCTCTGAGCTGTCATTACAGAGCCTGACACGGGGCTCGAACTCATAAACTGTGAGATCATGACCTGAGCCGAAGTCAGGTGCTCACCTGACTGAGCCACCCAGTGGCCCCAAACTCAAAACACTTCCAATTTCCTTTTAGATTCTTTGCTCCATATGTTATTTTATTTACTTTATTTTTTAATTGCTTTATTTACTTTAAAAGAAGATACCTTTCTACCATTGATTTCTACTGTAATTCATGTGGAAAGAGAATATGCTGTGTATGGTTTGAATTTTTTTAACCTATTGATACTTGTTTAATGGTTCATCGTCTAATCTTTCCAAGCAAATGTTCCCTGTACATTTGAAAAACACGTATATTCTGCTATTGTTGAATGGATAGTTCTATAAATGTCAATTAGGTGAAGCTGGTTGATTGTGTTGTTCAAGTTTTCTCTACCTTCACTGATTTTCTGTCTGCTTGTTCTATCAGTTATTGAGACAGATGTGTTGATGTCTCTGAAACTGTGGGTTAACCCCATTCTCCCATCAGTTCTATCACTTCTTGTTTCATGTGTTTTGAATCTTTGTTGCTAGGTAGGAAACATATAAGATTATTTTGTCTTCTTGATGAATGGGTCCATTTATCATCATGAAATTACCTTCTTTGCTTTGAAATCTACTTTGTCTGATAATCATATAACCAGTCCAGTTTTTCTGTTAATTAATGTTAACATGGTATGTCTTTTTCTATTCTTTTGCTTGTAATCTATTTGTTCCAGTTTTACCTATCTCTAGAGTTTTCCAAAAAATTAAATAAGATGTATTATTTAGAGCATAGAACATAGTGAATGTTTAGTGTCTGTTAATTACTGTGACTATTTGCTATTTCTCTTTATTCAAGGCAATGAGAACATTTCCTAACATATCAGACTCTGCTCGTTGCCCAACTATAGTTATATTCATATTTTCTGTTTTGAGATATAAATAGAAAAAAATACTAAAAATACATGAAAGGCAAAATAGAAGTATTTTCTTTAAAAAAAATTGCCTGAACCTGTCATATGCATACTAGGTGTGTGATTTTGGGCAAATTACTTAACCTTCCTGCATCTTGGTTTCCTAATCAATCAACGATGAATAATAATGACACGTAGGTTTCTATAGCTGTTGAGAAGACCTAATACATAAGTACATTCATATTTGTAAAGTGCTCAGGATAGTACCTGAGCCATAATAAGTGCCCTGCATATGTTTGATAAAGTAAAAAAACATATCTTACTTTCATCCAGTAATTACTCTAATGAAGTATAAAAGAAACTCATATTCGGAAAGCCTAATAAATCTGCAGTTTTATGAAATACCCCAGGTGGTTTTGATGGGAATTATCAGTGGATGACACTTCAGGATTCAGAATAATTCCAAGATTTATTTCAAATGTGATTAACATGGCACACGTGGTGCCATTAGGTAATGAGAGTGTCACTTTATAATGAAGCCGCGTGACTGAGTGCATAGCCTCCTTTGGAGAGAGAAGTCAAGTCTCAATTTGAGCTCCCATGTGCACATGAATCCCAACCTCCTTGTGGTAAGCCCAGGTGCATACAGAGAAGAGAGGATAAAAGGAGCAGGAAATTCCATTTTTTGAATATTTCCTATAACATTTGTGTTTATGTCCTCAGAACCTTAGGTTTTTAAATTCACTTTCTTGTTTAGACTCCTCTTCCCCTCCAGATGGCGCCAGTTGGCTGATAGTTTCTGTACCCTAGTCCCTTTTCCCCAGAAACGCCAGGCGCTGTCTGGTTACGCTTTTAAAGATTTGCATGGCACATGAACATTTTATAAGCGCAGGAATATTCTGCTGTCTTTTCCCAAGAAGATGGTTAATGCTCAGCAAGGCTGACTAAGAGGAAAATAACCCAGAGCTTGCAAATTATGCACATTTGATAAAATCGTAGAACCAGCCTCCTGGAGAAATCAGTCAGTCCTCACCACTGCCTTCAGGCAGGACCACACAGACGCCACTCTCTTGTAGATGAGAATGAGTACAAAGAGAGAACAGAAAAGCTCAGGTTTTTGTTTAATGACTTCCAGACGTCAGTGCATCCACTGAGAGCTGCTTTGCCTCCTACCTGAGGGAGGGAGGAAGTCCTCTAAAGGCTGGCAGAAAGCCAGAAGGCAGCGGGGCCTGTCCTGCGTCCAGACAGCCCTTTGCCTTCTGGCTTCTCACCTACAGGCCATGGTTGTCCCTAAAGAGTAAATGCTAAGCATTATTGGGTGGGGTGGGAGAATCACAGGAGACCCTATCCTGTGCATCTGTTTATTCACAAAAGGTATAAGGAGACCCAGAATTTGATTATCTTTTTGTTTTGTTTTGTTTTGTTTTGTTTTGTTTTGTTTTGTTTTTGGAGTCCCAGAATTCCATTTAAGCCACTATCTCCGGAGACTGAGATCTAAGTCTTTTCTAAATATTCAATCCCAGGAGGATTAGTCAATATTCACCTCCCAAGAGGGAGTTCTTTTTGGCTGATCTGATTCCCAGATGCAAAAAGCAGAAGCCCATTTGACTTGAGGTTTTCATCATAAAAGATGGAGAACAGCTGGCTTTCATTTTCTGAACAGTATCCCTTAATAGACCTGAAGGCTAGTTTTAAGTATTCCATACTCTCCTACTATCTGTGCTAACCAAACCCCGCCTTTTTTGCTTTATGTCACGGCTTGAGGGTCCAAACCCTCTTTCTGACTCTTCACCTCACTTTTAAGTTCTAGAGACCAGACTAGAATTCAAATGAAAAGTGATCACTCTAATGACCAAGGATAATTATATTTGCAAGTTGAATTCCGTTTCAACAATACAGTTGGGATATCCAGTCTGATCTCCTGAGGCTTTTTATGTGTCTCAACAACCAGCTCATGTTAATGATGCTCTACTGATAGAGACAAGTGTTTTTCTCTAGAGAAAAAGTCATAGATACCAGATGTGTCCACAAGCTGCTATCCATTTTGAAGTCAAACTACATGATTAAGATACTGTTCTGGTTAAATATATATATATATATGTATATATATGTATATATACATATATATATTTATATATTTATATTTATAATTAATTTATCATAAGTCTAAAATGAACCTCAGTCTATATCGCCAATAAAGACTGTTAATAAGATATTACTTTAACATTTAAAAATGTTCAGATTATAACTCTGAGTTCTCATATTATGTGACCACTAGAAGTAAACTTTTTTCCACATTCAGCTATGAATAACGGAAGACCTGTAGAGGATTAAAGAAATAGAGATTTATTTTTCCTCACAAAACAAGGATCCCTGAATGGGAAGGTAATGGAATCATTATGCTATCAAAGACCAAGCTTTTTCAGTATTTCCACTCTGACATTTTTATTAGAGTATTGACTTGTGCCCTCAGACCTTTCACTTCTTGATTACAATACAGCTGCTAAAGCTCCAGACTTCACCCCTGTGTTTCACTTCTGTGTGGAAGAAGGAGAGAAAAGGAAAAAGGAGTGATACTGGCTGCTAGTTCTCGGTTCCAGAGCAAATGGTTACCTCAGAGAGATTCAATGTCATCAGTACTAGAAACCAAAACTGCTAGCAAATTTAGTGTCAGTTATGCTAATAATATAGTTTATCCATACATTCATTGCTGGTTCAGTTGGTAGTTTTCAATATCTTTTGCCACATTTTAAAATGCATTTAAGAATTGATAAGGTAGAGAATAGATATAATTATATATAATTATATAAATATATATCAATTTGTATTTTATATTTTTATACTTGAAAAAGGTCCAGCTCACTTTGAAGCAGATGGGAAATGGGAAATTGAGACTATAGAAATTCTAGGCATTTACATTTGGTTGGGTTACCAGATAGCCTCTCTGGCCTTCAGCACAGGCTTTTAACAATTCCCATGAAACCGGTAGATATAAGAAGAGTCGTGATTCAGAGCCCTCCTTGAAGCAATTTGTTTTCAATCATAAAACAGCTTAGGATGAACTGACAGTGGGATGATAAAGCCCGTCCGTATTTCAGAATTTGTAGACTTCAATGAGGTAGACGTCTGTTGGCCTGTCACAAACTAAGGCAGGCGTAGACCACAGCGCACTAGAACACAGATAACAGCGGTCAGGGCTGGTGAGGCCCAGGGTGGCCCCGGAAAGCAATTGATTAATGTCAGCATCCACTAGGTCTAGATCCAAGAGACCTTGATGGGAGAATGAGATATTCTGTGATCAAGAGAATTTAGATCATTATCTAAGAACAGTGACGTGCAGCGTCCTGGAGTAGGGAGTTGGTGAGGAGGACTCAGCATTCAGGACCAACATGTCAGGAAAGCTTTGAGTAGCAGAACTGCATTCACTCTATAAATAAGAGCATTTTGAGATTTAGATACCAAGTTCCTCAAGACTTGGGCCCTCTGTTGATCGCCTTAGTGATAAAATAAATCTAGTGCCATTGACCCATACTAAGAAATCTGATTGGTATAAAAAGAGACCCAGAAAATCTCCAGAATTCTTTTTTACCTTTAATTATGTTAATTTGTCAAAAAAGTTAAAAAAAAAACTTTTCAAAAAATATCTAAAGAATGTTCAGACTCTCAAGATAGCTACATGGAAGTGAAAGTTTATTTACCTTACAAAGAAGTAAAACTCTGGAACATACTATCTTGTTTTGTTCAGAGCATCTAAAAGACATCCTATCTCACTTTGCCAAAAATAATAAACACACTATTACTACTAAGGTAAAAGATTTGGAAATGGGGAAAAAAGTCTGAATTTCATCAAGAAACTTGGGAAGTTCGGATCCAAATAGATACAATCTTCCAAATTCACTTTGTCTTCCAATTTAAAAAGAATTATGTGAACTTTAAGAAAAATATGAATCTCTGTACCTTAAAACATCAGCTGATGATTTTACCAAAATCCGTTAGTTCACTTTGCTCTAAAGTCAAATCATAGGTATAATCTTTCTATGGAGTAGGGTTATCTATTTCTGCATACAGATGGTATCCCTATTGTGTCTGTCCTAACATCTACAAGGGTGTATTAGTTTATTGCTAACAAAAAGAAGGGATTGAATAATGTATCAGTTAGCTTCTGCTGTGTAATGAACTACCTAAAAACTCTGGGTCTCAAACCAACAGCTATTTATTTAGTTTCCAATTCTTCATATCAGCAATTGGTGTGGGGCTTAGCTTCTCAGTTCTGGTAGCAGTGGGGACCCCATTCTCTATCTGGAGTCAGTGTCCAGCTTAGTTGAGATGTGTCTTATCTAGAGGGCCCCAACTATGACAGCTTGTCTTTGTTCATTTTGGTCTTTGATCTTTTAGCTTATTTAAATGGCAGCTGGCAGGTTTCCAGTGAGTGTGCAGGAGTGTTTAAGGTCTCTTGAGGCTTGGGTTTGGAAGCCATTTCTTCTGCTGAATCCTGTCAGCCAAAACAGGTCACAAGTTCAGTCCAGATTTGAGGGGAGAGAAAATTGATTCCATCTCTTAATGGGAAGGGCTGAAAAACAGAGGGCAGGAATACAGGGTGGGGTAAAGTATTACAGTCATTTTGCAATATACCACAGAAAGGGCAGATGAATCAATACAAACCTCTCTAGTATTACTCCAAAAACAGTCTTATTCATATGCCAGGCATTGTGACAAGTAATAGGGATAGTGTAGGAACTATTCTAATAATTATACCCTGCCACGTGAAGTATGAAAGGCTAGGCTTATGCTAGATAAGTGGAAGCAACTTGCCCCAAGTTTTTGTGCCAGAAGCATGTTCTTTGTTTATTTGGTAAGAGGTAAACACTTCCATATTAATATAAAGAGATTGATTTTTAAAAAATCAATCAGAATAACCAGGTCTGGAGAGTTCCTTACCCTTATGTTCCATAAAGACTTGGATTTTGTCTAGTTTCTTTATTGTTTTATTGCTTGTGCCTTGAACGGTGTTTGGCATACAGTAGACATTCAATAAATACTGAAATGTTGATTTAAAGCTCCTTGGTAATTTAGCTATGTGGTCAGAAGGCCGGAAGAAGGCAGGTAATGGTGCTTTCATCATGGGGACAGAATCATTCTGGGTGTTCTCACTGGTGCATTCTTTTTGTTACCTATTTAACCATTTCTGTTGTTATTTAATAAGAAGTATAGCAGAGTGGATGTTGCCCAGCTGGTACAGTGAACACCATTCTGAGTTGTGGTTGGAAGTGGGATGGGACTGAGCTAAGAGTAGAGTGTTGGCTTCATCCTTGTTTGGAATTTGAATCCATGTGTTTGCAAATGAAAGGGAATATGGCGGCCACAGCAGAGGGCAATCAGAAGAGCAGACTAAAGGCTATCCTTCAGAGACTAAAAGTCTAGATCTTCCTTTTCCCACTGCTGACCCATGACAGTGGCTTTGGAGCAGGAGGAAGAGAAAGTTGCTTATAGTCAGCTGGGAGCCAGGGGGGAACAGTGGGAGAATTGACTCATTCTTTTGTTTATTTGTTCATCCGCACGTTCATGTATTTTGGTTAATTTTATGTGTCAACTTGACCAGATCACAGGGTGCCCAGATATTTGGTCAGACATTCTGGGTGTTTCTGGGAGAGTATTTTTGGATCAGACGAATAAGTTTTTACATTTTTTTTTTAGTTTTTTGAGATTAATCTTTAAGTTGGTAGACCAAGTAAAGCAAATTTCCGCCCATTTGGGTGGGCCATATCCTTTTAGTTGAAGGCCTAAATAAATTTAAAAAACTGATTCTCCCCTGAGAAAGGCTATTATTCCTGCCTTTGGACTCTAATTGAAATATCAGTTCTTCCTGGGTTTTGAACCTGCTGGTCTTCAAACTGGAACGACACCATCAGCTCTCTGGGGTCTCCAGCTCATCTTGAAGATTTTAGGATATGCCAGTCTCTTTAATCACATGAACTATATCTGTATAATAAGCTTCTTTCTATGTGTACACATCCTATCGGTTCTGTTACCTTAGAGAACCCTAATTCATATTCATTTAGCAAATATTTATTGAGTTAATTTCTGGAGATAGTGATAAAGCCTGCCCTCGTGAACTTATATTTTATTTAATTTTGTTAACGTTTATTTATTACTGAGAGAGAGAGCAGGGAAGGGGCAGAGAGAGGGAGACAGAAGATCCGAAGCAGGCTCCGTGCTGTGAGCACAGAGCCCAATGCAGGGCTCGGACTCACGAACCGTGAGATCATGACCTGAGTCAAAATCAAGAGTTGGATGCTTAATGGACTGAGCCACCCAGGTGTCCTGTGAGCTTATATTTTAAAGGACAGTGTAAATGAATAAATGGGAATGTCATGATGGGTGAAGTTCAAGTTGGATTGGATGTCGCAGGGACCCAAGACTTGGGGACTCAGGAAAGGTTTTCTGGAGGAAGCAGCATTTAATCTGAGCCCTGCAGAATACAGAGTGTTAGCCAGGCAATGAGAATTGTGCAAGAGTGAATGGATGGAGGGAACAGTATGTCCAGTGACCTGCACGGGACAGGTGACAGGATGCAACTCCTGAGAAAATCTTGTAGTTCACTATAACTGTTGTTATAGAATTGATGGCCTGAATCAATTGAAGAGTTGAGAAAAATGAGGCAAGAGGCAGAGACCCAGGTGAGAAGAGATACTAACCTGACAATGGCAAAGCAGAAAGAGGCAAAGAAGTGGGCTTGAGCATTATATAGGAGGTGGGATTGACAAGACTGGGTGATGAATAGGACTTGGGGAGAGGCGTGGGGCTTCTGGTGGGCCTGGGGAAAGCGGGGCCACTTATTGAGACAGGAGATTAAGAATGTGGGTGGGATGAGATCAGATGTTGCTCATAACCCCCACAGGCTTTCTGACTTTTTTTTTCCTCACAGGGTCAAACTTAATACCCATTTTAGTCTGATCTCAAATGGATACCGCTGGGTTCTAGAGTGAGCCGGTCTCAGTTCAAACCCACGCTCCACCCCCTGCAGGCTGTGAGATGTGACCTCAGGCAAACCACTTAACCTCTCTGAGCCTCACGTCCCTGATCAGCAAGCGGTGAAAATAATAGCTCATATTTACAGGGTTGTTGTTGGGGTTAAACCGTAAAATGTATATCAAGTGCTTCGCACAGTGTCGAGTTCAATAAAGGCTAACTATAATTATGGTGTCCAAAAGTGATAGAAAGAGAAAGCAAAAGAATTAGACCCAAAGTCTGTTCAGAAAACTCGGGAGGAATCAGAACTAGGCAGAGAGCTCAGGGAGGTGGGGAAAATGCAACGGGTGAGGAAATGCAGCAGTCTCAGGCTCCAAGACTTCTGTCTTAATCTCTGCTGGGCCGCTCCATCCCAGGGAGAGGCTGGCCATGAGATGCACCTGCTCCCCACCCCAGAAAAACAGTCTGAGCCACTTGTCTCTTTTCCTTAAGACTCCTTGTAGCAGTCTTGTCTCTGTTTCTCACATTCCTAGCACCACATTAGGTGCTAATGTTCTGAAATGTATATAATTCAAAACTTCCTTCCTTAAAGGGTCCCTTAAAGGTAGCACTGTGCTTGGGTGCCTGGCTCTGAAGCCCAACTTCCTGGGCTCACATCTGACTGCCTCCCCGCAAACCTCTCTGCCCTGGTTTCCTAATCTATGAGGTGTAGATAAGAGTAGTAACCACCGCTGAGGGCGTTTGTGAGAATTAAATGAATTAATATTCTAAAAGTGAATGGACTGATCGCTGGTCCAAGTAAACCTTCAGGAAATGTTAGCCATTTGTTATAGGGTTAGAGGAGAAGTTGGGCAGCCAGGCCAGTGCCACCTCGGCCCGTGGGTCCTGGAGTGAAGCGGTGTCCAAACACAGCGGGGAATTAGAGAGGGCCAGACATCCTCGGCACTCCATGCGGGGGTGGGGAGGGGGCAACAATAGCAAAACTTATCTGTTATTGGGCATTATTTCATGTAAGTTCACAATTCACGCGGCGGACATCTTTCTTGTTGTAGGGATAGGGTAACTGAGGCTCAGAACCTAAGGAACTCTGTTGAGGTTAAAGTCCAAGATCCCATAAAGGTCTCAACATTCTATTCTGCTGGGGAAAAGCTACAAATAGACCAGACTTAAGTTGAAATGTAGTTTGGGAGCCCATGAATGTCCAGAATCCACAAATAACGCCCCCTAGAAAACCCAGGAGTGAAAGCAAGAAGACCAAAATTCTGGTGTCCTAGGTGGCCTCACAGAGAGGCCTTTTTGCATGTGCAGCAGCTCGTCTCCAGGCCCCTGCAGTGCCCAGCTTGGCCCGAGTCAGGCCTGGAAGATCACATCTGCAGGTCTCCTTCCTTCCTGCCCAGCTGATCTGGCAGGCCGCCAGCCTAACAGCCGGGGCATTTGCAGAGGCCTGATTTTAATAAATTTCTATTTCCTGTAGAAAACCAGTTTTCTCAGTGGCTTTGTAACCCAACCATTCTTGATCACATCAGGACTAAACCTGGCAGCCAGCTTGGCAGCTTGTGTGCAAATTGTATACAATGGCGGATTGTTTGGCCTTTATTGCAACCCAAAGCAACTTAAGGAAAAGGGAGGGGAAAGACAATAAAGAGAAGAAATAAATCCCAACCCCATATATAATTACATAATACAGTGAAGTCCCAATTCTCTTTAATGAAAATAGAGAATTAATGAGTCAGTCTCCCTCCCTCTCCCTCCCTCTCTCTCTCTCTCTCTCTCTCACACACACACACACACACACACACACACACACACACACACACATCAACTACAGAATAGACAAATGCATTCTTTGTTGAAGTCTCTTTTCCCTGTTTTCCTTTTCTTCACCAGCGCATCTCACATTCGAGGAGAGGTGGAGGAGTGAAAACCAAGGCCTGAGGGAAAGTACATGTTTAAAGGATCTTAGAGACAGGAAGAGAAACAAGAGTGAGCGAGGGGGCGATTGAGAAGATGGAAACACTAAACAAGTAACAAATATCAGCCCATTAAAACTGTCATATTGAGGGAGGATATGACTCATCACATGAGTCGAGAAATCGGAGTATCCTGCTTCATTACCAGGTTCTCAGAGCTTTACCCGATGCGTTCCCAGCTTCATCACAGACTGCCCTCGTCTACACCTGTCTTGTGTCACAAACATATGGATCTCAGAGAGCCTTAGTAGAGTCCCTTAGCCCTCAGCACTAGGCCAACCAGCCCTTCTTCTCTCCCATCTATCAAAGCTGACTCAACCCATGTTCTATTCTCACAGTCCTCTTCTGAGTTCACTGGACAAACTAGGAAGTGTTTATGGATGTTAACATGCATTGTTCCAGGGGTAAGAAAATGTGTAGTTGTCATTTTAGAAATTCTAAGCACCTGGGCAGGTCTGTTGGGGAGATGTTTTCTGGGTGAGTAGTCTTCATGGGCCCAATCAGTCAGGTCGCAGGGACACCCATGATTCATTCGCAGTAGAATTGGTCTTGTGGACATATATCATTGCCAAGGGCAAGGGCAGAGCGTCATTGGCAGTCAGAGCATGCTTCGAATGTGATGCAGGGCTTATGTCAATGGTCCGAATAAATCAGAACGTACTGATTGAAGTGGGGTAGGATCCCAATGAGGAGAGGCTTTGGAGTAACTTAACATGGATTTCAGTGTAAGAAGATAGCTAAGTGGGCAAGTGAAAAGATACCGTGTATTAAACCAAAGTAGGTTTGGATACATGGTAGGGTCAAAAGCAAGTTAGGTGGGAGATGGAATATGGATAGGCAGTGGAATAGAACTTTTAATTCAAATGAATAATTTCCCGTTGAAGACCATAAGGCTCTTGGCATTGCATTGGATTCAAAATTATAGGATGCACTGCTTACCACCAATATTTTAGTCTCTTTTGTTGTTAGGGTGGGGGGGGGGTTGCAGATCACAGTGCATATACATGAAGCAATAGTAATGTTTTTTTTTTAAGAGAGAGAGAGATTGTGCACCCATCACACGCAAGTGGTGGAAGGGCAGAGAGAGATGGAGAGTCTTAAGCAGGCTCAGTGCAAGCCCAACATGGAGCTCTCTACCACGACCCTGAGATCATGACCCTGTGTCGAAATCAAGAGTCAGACACTTAACCGACTAAGCCACCCAGGTGCCCCAGAAATAGGTTCTTAACTGAGTCAGGGATCGGAAAGGAAAGCATAAGAATCATCTAAGAAGCTTTTCCAAACGCATCCTAGATTTCACGAGTCAAAAATCCCTGAGACAGGGGCACCTGGGTGGCTCAGTCGGTTAAGCATTCGACTTTGGCTCAGGTCATAATCTCACAATTTGTGAGTTCAAGCCCCACATTGGGCTCTGTGCTGACAGCTTGGAGCCTGGAGCCCGATTCAGATTCTTTGCCTCCCTTTCTCATGTTCTGTCTCCCCTACTCATGCTCTGTCTCTCTCTCCCCCAAAAAATAAACAAACATTATTAAAAAAAAAAAAGCACCCCCCGAGACAGGTGTTGCTTGCTTTGAAAAGCTTCCTAGGAGATTCAGGTGTGTACCCTGGTCACCAGCCATTGAATTAGACCAGTACTTCCCAGCCTTACCTGACCATAACAATCACCTGAGGAGCTTGTTAAAACCGTATGTTTCCTGGCTGCGCCCGCTGCGGGACTTGCTGATTTAGCAGGGGCGGCCTAGGGCACAGAAACATATTTTTAACAGTTGCTCCAAGCGATTCATATAAATAGGATTGAAGAGTAGTTTGGAGAATAGTAAGTTAGAGAATACTTATTTATTCAAGAAATATTCATGGAGGAACTTCTATCATGCTGAATGCTGACAAAACGCAGGGATTAGGTCCCTCTGGCCTGCAGAAGCCTGCCGAGAACACAGAGACACGGTAGGTGCTGTCAAGGGTTGGGTGAGATTTGCTGAGGAGAAATGGGTGGTGGTTTTAACGGGTTCTGCAGTAAAGGAAGATTTGTTGAAAAGGGTGGGACTTGAACTGGGCAGTGAAGTATTTGAGTCTGCGGAAGGGAAGAAAGGAGAGGTCATATGGGCAGGAGGTAGGGAGAAGTGTGGCATGTTCTGAAGTGCCAGCGTGAGCTGGCATGGAAGCCCGAATGGATGTCTCTTTGTCAGGATCAGGCTGGCATCCTGCCTGACGGGAGCACTGCACGGTGGTAAAAGCATGAGCTGTAGGGCCATACGACCTGCGCTGGACTCCCCACTCCGCCATGGGCTGCAGTGTAACTAGGATGCTCTTTGTAACCCACGTGCACCTCAGTTATGTTATCAGTAAAATGGAAAGGCTGAGATCTAAGTAGACTACCTGGCATTTCACACAAGTATTCAATCAATATTTGTGCTGTCATTATATTTTACAGTGCTTTTTACTTACAGAGTGCTTTCACAAGCACTAATTCACTTGAGCCCCACAACGATTTTGAGAGGCAATGTGTTGTTATTAATCCCATCTTACAAACGAGAAAACGGAAGCTAGCAGAGGTCAAGGAATTCAAACAAGCTAAGAGCTTTAACTCGAACCCAAGTGTCTTCACAACATGTAATCTGTTCTTTCTCTCATGGCAAAATGAGGGAATCAAATTACAGAGGAGCCCTTGAGGACCAATTTAAGACAGGTTTACTTCTACACATATATGGAAGGATCTAGGCAGAGGGCGGACATGTTGGAAACAGTGTAATGGAAACTTGAATGTTCTGGTCGTGACAGAAAATGGACACCAGCGAGGGCCGGAAGAGAGAGAGCACTAACTACTGTATTTTGTGGGTAAACAGAGCCTCAGCTGAGTAAGGTCCGTGTGTGAAGGAGGAACAGAGGTACTGAAACTGAAAAGAAAAGGAAATGTGCCCTAACAAGCAATGACAATTGGTACAGAAAATACTTGCAAGGGGACAGTCCAACATTCAAAATTGTAGCCACTGTTTTCACTTCTAATTGCTAGGATCAGAAGCTGGGAGCACTGCATTCTGTTTCTCTTGTTCATTCCGCATGCTTGAGCATTCTTTCTATGACTTTGCACAGAGCATTGTATTTGCCAAGAGCTGCAGTCATTATTATTTATTGTTTCTCACATCAAGGGTCCAAGGTCTCAGCACTTAACTCTAGAAAGTGGTATTAGAATGCCCTATGGACCTGACTATGAGGAAAGCTTTTCAGCATCCTAAACATAAATATCTTCCAAGTAAAAGCATTGATTGGGAAGCCTGGATGGATAAAATTAACTGCTGCAATCTTAAAGACGTCTGGTTCACATCCTGGGTAAAAAGAGGGAAAAGCTTTATGGAGGCCATTAATGTCAATATTAAACGACACGAAACAGCGTTACGCTAACCTCTTCCCCAAATCCCTTCTATTCCGTTATCTACTGCTCCTTAGTGTGGTTCTGTGTCCAAGAAGGTCCCCCATTGTATAGCCAGGTGGGAGTCATATACTGCCTGCTTCTTTATCAAGTAATGGATTTGATTTCTGAAAACATTAAATTGATTGCTGAAGGTCACATAGCTAGTAAATGGCAGAGCCAATATGCAAACAAGTCTTCGTATCTGTCTTCATTGCTCTTTTAGGCTTTCTGAGAAATGTGGCCTTTAAAATTTTTTTTTAAGTTTTTAATGTTTATTTATTTTTGGGAGGCAGAGGCAGAGCATGAGTGGAGGAGGGGGAGCGAGAGGGAGACATAGAATCTGAGGCAGGTACCAAGCTCTGGGTTGTCAGCACGGAGCCCGACTCAGGGCTCAAACTCATGAACTGAGAAATCGTGACCTGAGCTGAAGTCAGATGCTTAACCAACTGAGCCACCCAGGTGCCTCTAAAAATAATTTTTTTAATAAAGTAGCACAGAGGAGCGTAAATAAGCAAAGTCGCCTTCCTCCTCCCCTCAGAGATCATCACTACTCCAGTTTGATAACATTCTGCTGCGTACCCGCTGGGGCACATAAGCACGTGTACATGTAAATATGTCACGTCTTCTTTGAGAAAGTAAGCAGGCTCATTCAATTCCTACAATTCTGTAACCTACGTTCCCCTCGCCCCCAAAAATCCCTCCCAGGCAGCTTCAACATATGAGTATTCCTTGTTTGCGTTCAAAGCTGTCCTCCAAGGCACCAAAACCTATTTAATTAATTCCCTGATGATGACCATTTAGGTTGTTTTGATTTATTTTATTTAAAAAAATACTTTTTTTTGAGAGACAGCTAGAGCGGGGGAGGGGCAAAGGGAGAGGGAGAGAGAATTTTAAGCTCCACACCCAGCATAGAGCTTGATGTGGGCTTGATCTCTCAGCTATGAGATCATGACCTGGGCTGAAATCAAGAGTCTGATGCTCAACTGACTGAGCCACCCTGGTGCCCCTAAAAAAATACTGAAGCTGTTTTCGGCCCTGTATCTTTGTGAAGTAGTACTGTTCTAGGGAAATTTCTAGAAATTGAGTCACTGGAGCCAAAGGAATATTTGTTTTTTATTTTCATGGTTATTTCCAAGTACCAAACAGGCATTTGGAAATGGTTGTCTCAATTTATTCCTCCCACTCTGCAAACAGAATATGATGCTATTGCTCCGTTTCCTCACCACCACTAAATACTGTTAGTCTTTTCAGTTTTTCCAGGGTGGTTCATTCATCCATTCATTCCTCCAATCAGGACATGTGTACTGAGTGCCTACTATGCTAGATACCATTCTAGTTCCTGGAGATAACTCAGTGTAAGACATGAAGTCTCTCTCCACACAAAAATTAACTCTGTTTTAGAGGTGAAAGAGGTAATAAATGTAATAACAAACATATAAAATAGGTCAGGTGGTAATAAGTGCAGAGAAAAACACAGCTGCATAAGGGTGACAGAGAGTGCATGAGAGAGGGTTAGAGTTTGGTTGAGTGTGCATAGAGAAGGCTTCTCTTATCAGAGGTGTTTGAGCAGAAACCTGAATGAATTAAGGGAACAAGCCAAGCATTTGTCTAAGAGAAGAGCCCCCCTGGCTCAGAGCAGAGCAAATGCTACCAAAGGGGCATGAACCTACTTGGTATGTTTGAGAACAGAGCAGGCCCATATGGCTGGAACAGAGCAAGTGAGATGAGGGGTGGCAGGAGATAATGGGGGACCAGTCATGTACAAGCTCCTTGAACTCTTTGGTTTTAACTCTGAATGAAATGAAAACCTTTGGAGTGTTTCAAGTCTATGTGAGGATGTTTTAAAGATCCCCCCAGCTGCTGGGAGGTGAATAGAATGTGGGGGCAAAAGAGGAAGCTGGGAGATGAGTCTGGGAGAAGAGCACAGAACTCTATCGAAGCATGGGGTTGCATAGAGCAGGGAGGGTAACAGGCAAGGAGAGGCCAACTGACAGGTAACTTTGAATATAGAGTTTCCAGGATTTGCCGTTGACTAGATGTAGGGTGTGCGAAAACTAGGGAAGTCAAGTCATGCCCACAAGTTTTTCAGCCCGCACAACTGAGAATATAGAACTGCTACTTACTGAACTAGGGGTGATGGTGAGAGAAGCAGGTCTGGGTTTGGGGGAAAATGCATGAGTTTAGTTTTGGTCATGGTACGTTTGTGAAGAGACAAGGCGGTCAACCAGATGACTGCAGAGATTGTCTCTGGGCTGCAGGAGATGAGCTAACCAGGAAGGCCAGGGTTCCCAGGGCTAGCGCAACACTCCTCTTCTCAATGAGGCAAGAAACAATAAAGGAAAAGAAAGTATTAACTTGCCATCTAGAAGAGTGGAAGAGTAACTGGAGTGAGAGAGGGATAGTAGGATTGCTTTCTCACCCTTATTTGCATTAGCAGTGAAGTTCAGTTGTGTGTGTGTGTGTGTGTGTGATGAGTACACATTAGCCTACACAACCCTCTGGGTTCCATCTACCCCTAATGATATGCTTCTAAGAATAAAGCATCTTTGAGTCAAATTGTTTTGAGTAATAACATCTCATTTAATAAAAGCATAAGTCAATTATTTCAACATTTTAAACTTAGTTGTCACCTCTTTACTAAGAAAATTTTACTGCATTTTGCCTTTAGTATAGCCTCTGATCTAGACTAAGAAGCACTGTGCACTGACCAGTGGTGACCAGGGACCAGATTCTCTACTCATCCACCAATGGCATCCTATAGAATGTGAGAGAAGTCACCTACAGTAGCCTGCCACCGTAGCCCTTGGTGGTTTGTACTGAGCCTCACTGCAGGGGCAATTATGCATTAAACAAATTCAGTTCTTCACACAGCTCTTGTTAATTGAGCACTTTCTGTGTATCAGGCACCAGAGAAGAATATGACCTAGATCCTACACTTCCACAGAGGAGAAAGGTTCATAAACGTAACAATAATAAGATGAGAAGCATGCAACTAAGGATATTACAGGAACACAGAGAATAAAAACCTAACTGACTCTGATAGAGTTTGGAAAACTTTCCATGGGAAGCAGAATAGCCAAGACTTAAAGGTGATAGGAGGTCGTCAGTTTAAATGGGGAGAAAATCTGTTCTGGGTAGAGGAGATCACTTGGGCAGAGGTGAGAAATCACAGGAGTGTATGGGAAACTAACTCCAGGTGCCACTGTGTTCCTGGAATTCAAAGCCAAGGATGGTAAAAGCGATGAGGCTAAAGACTCCAGCAACAGCCACCAGTGATGAAGGTCCTCTTCTACCAGGTCCAGGAGCTTGGGCTTCAACCAGGGCTCGGGAAACCAGTGAAGGATTTGCATATGACAAGGACAGGTCAGCTTTTCTTGTCAGTTATTGGACTGAAGATTATTTAAAGGCACTGGGGGGCGTGGGGGGCACAGTCGGTTAAGCATCTGACTCTTGATTTCAGCTTCAGGTCATGACCTCACAGTTGTGAGATCAAGCCTGTCATTGGGCTTCACACTGGACATGGAGCCTGCTTAAGGTTCTCTCTCTCCCTCTGCCCCCCCCCTCTCAAAAAAAAAAAAGTAAAGAAAACACATGAATGCCCCACCTGTTTATATTATATATGAAAAGCAGAATAATACTGCCAGTCAAGCAAAGAACTTAGAGCCTGACTCCTTTTCCTATTTGCCATATAAACTTGGGCTAGTCAACTACTCCGAAGCATAATTTCCTCTTCTGTAAAACTGGGATAATAATCTTCATACATTTTATGGAATTTTTGTGGGATGCAAACAAGTAATAATGTAGATAAAAGGCTTTTATAAACCATAAAAGGACAATTCAAATGAAAGTTATTATATTCCTTAATACATAGTACTCTACAATAGTAACTTTCATACAATCCCATATATCCATGCTATGTGTATATGCCTTTGTCTTCTCTGCTATACCATGAGACCCTAGAAGTATTTGTTCATCTTTATGTACTTATAATGTGTTGCATTTTGTTTGTATTAAGCACCTGTACAGGCGCTTAAATGGTCTTTATTGAGTTGATGCTGGTGGTCACGTATCTTCCTGGGCGATAAATGTTGGAATGTGCATATTGGAAAAACACCTGGTGTATCAAAGGATGAACCCAAGTAGTAGCATCTGCAACAGTCCTCAGACATCTTCGGGGGAAACATCCTGTGCATTTGTTTGTTTGGCTTTCTGTTTAGAAGTAATCCTTCTCCCTCCCTCCTTTCAAAAAACACATGAGACATCTTGCACAACTGAGCAAACTGTTAAAGGACAATGAACATTGAAACAAAATTAATCCCATTAAAATGAACAAAGTGGGGCGTCAACTCAGTCAGTTGAGTGACTGACTCTTGATTTCGTCTCAGGTCATGATCCCAGGGTTGTAGAATTGAGCTCTAGGTCGGGCTCTGTACTGAGCATTGGAGCCTGCTTAATATTCTCCCTCTCTCCCTCTCTCTCTCTCTCTCTCTCTCTCTCTCTCTCTCCCTCTCCCTCCCTCCCTCTCTCTCTCTCTCTCTGTCTCTGTCTCTCCCTCTCTCTGCCTCCCTCTCCCTCTTCTTCTCCCTCCCCCTCACTCACACATGCTCTCTCTCTCTCTCTCTCAAATTAAAAATGAAGAAATGAGCAAAGGAATTCAAAGTCCAGAGGAATATTATCCAGCACCTGAAATTGGTTAGTCATGGCACTTAAGACAATCAGTGCTGAAAGCTTCAGTGTATCTCTTTTCATTGTTTCAGTTCTTCCTTAGTGGACAGTTGTTTTCAGAGAGGGGAGGAAAATTGTTTCATTTTACATGCCAGCGTCTCAGATTTTTGTTCTAAGCACTCATCATTCAATCTCTATCTTCCGCAACAACTGTGTGGAAAGTATTTTGAGGAACTTCCCATTTCTTGTCCTGAAAGTGTCACCTCCTTTGGTATCGAGCTGCACTCTTTCTTGAGGCAATTATGCCTTAAAATCATAGTACACTAATTGTTACAGCAGAATTCCCTCAGAAAAGCATATTACAGCCTCATTAAAACCGCATTAGTTTATCATGATTTACAGTGAGAGGTCTAGGAAATGAATTATTAAGTAACTTCTTATTAACACAAAAGAAGTCTGTCACACTAAATTACATACTGTAGTTTAAGGCATCAATTACCAGCTTCAGAAGCAGGGTAGACAAAGATGCTCTTCAATCCAAATGCCCCCACTACCCAAGAATGGTCATTGGCTCCCTCCGGAAAGATGTGCTTCCTAGTTAGGCTCTTCACAGATTATTTCCAGGACATGAATGGGACTTAACTACTCAAAGTTGGTATAAGAGATAAAGTGTGTAGGGCCTCGTACACTTTACAGAAGGGAAACAACGAGGTTCCAGTCTGCTTAATATTTCCAAGTATCAAGTTCCTACCGACATAACTGGAAAACCCATGGAAAGGAGAAGATCGGCAGCTAAGGAGTACCTATTAGCTGTCAGCACATCGTATACATCTAATCTATTCTTCACGACGACTTGCTCAGCGACCCATTTTTAGAGATGAAGAAACTGAGGCTCAGTAGGATTAAAGAATTTGCCCAGGTCATTGAGCGCAAGTTGAGATTAAACACAATCTGACTCCAAAGAGCATCCTTATTCCACTTCACCATACAGCTTTTAGACTGCAATATCTCATTTATCTGTCATGTTCAAGAGCAGAGGTACACAAGGTAACTAAAGTTTTCACTTCAGGCATAGAGAATTTAAAATGGAAATGTTTCTAAAATATGTTGTTTTGCTACCTTAAAAAAATAAAACAGGATATTCAGAAGGCAGCTTAACCCTTTTTGGAAATACAAAACCATTATATAATAATTCACTTAGTATGCTATAGATGTAGGTTGGAAGTTACATAATCTCTTCCCAGTGGCTGTAACTGCAGACCTAATGGTGAGCTGTATTGTCATATGCAGACAAATCAACATCTAGGGAAGGTCAAGTGGTAAGACCAAAAGCTCCTGAGTTCTTGAAGTCGTCACAGTGCAGAGGCATCATAACTGCTCATATATTTCTACAAAAGAGAAATTTTCATGGGAGGGGTTGGCAAGTTTTTTCTATAAAGAATCAGATGGTAAATATTTTAGACTTTGCAAGCCGTATGATCTATGTTATAATGACTCAGTCTGCTGTTGTAGCTCAAAAGCAGCCACAGACAGTTCATAAATGAACGGGTATGTCTATGTTCCAATAAAACTTTATTTGCAAAAATAGGCAATGGGCCAGATTTGACCCCAAGGCCATATTTTGAGGACTCCTGATCTATATAATTAAAAGCATGTTATTTTAAGCCTGTCAGAACAGCTGGACCCATATTCTAAGTTATTTGAGTGCTAACCTGAAACTTGTTAAACCGATTTCCTTACCATCTGGATGCTATCTTCCCATTTTTCTTTTTTCTCATGAAAGAAGAGAGAAACTATTTCAGTTGCATGACCTCCTGAGTAGAGTAATATGACCATCTTTCTGTAAAATTATTCACTGCATGAAAGATCAAAGTAGCTGTCTCTTCACTCAAAAGAACCATCATCTTCACAGTCGTTATTAATTTCTTGTCTTATTTTGGTAGAACTCAAGCATTATGTTTTTTCAGTAAAAGAATCCCCTTTACAACCTTGTCAGCTTCGACCCATTTTCTTTTATTTATTTTATAAATATTTTCATATTTATAAAATGTGTCTCAGGTACAGAGCTCATTTTCCTTATTTGTTGCTCTGCAAAGTGGGAAGTTTAATTTACACAGGTAAAAATATATATCTTAGGGATTTTTTAAAAGATTATCATAAAGCCATTTTTGGAACTATGGCACTGATAGATTTCCCATTGTGCTTTCCATTTATAAATCCAGTTCTTCAAGGATCTTTGGTTACATCCAAGTTCATTGTAGTAACCTTAGAATCTATGGTTTTTTATTTAACAGACTTTATTGTAAAACAGAAATAACATATGACTTATGAGAAAAAGCATGAGTTAGTTATGTATGTGAGATCACTTATAATTAACTGTAGCTATGTTGGAGTAACTTGCAGCAGAACAACGGGGTAAGTAGAAAAGCCAGATAAAACACAACAACAAAATAAGCAACAAAAATCTGCAGGAAGCCACAGAGATATAGAGGCAACCAGGATGTGAGATTTTAAAGAGAAGGAAATGTTATTGATTTAAGCCTGACAAATGGATCATGACTTTCTCCCCGGGAGCATTTGTCAAATATTAAAGAGCGAGATGAGAGGCTGAGAAGATGGATGAAAGACAGCTGATAATAGAAGACAACAGAGCTGTCAGGAACCTCACGAGAGAGGAGAGGAATGTTGGGTTTGGATGTGTTATGGTGGCCATGAATTGAGGGACCAAACTCCAAAGAGAGAAGAGGTGCAAAGAAATGAGACCAATGCTCTACTCCAGTTTTACTTCAAGGAATTTGTTGTTTTCTAGGCCAGATGAAATGGGAGACTTAAAAAATGAGAAGAAGATGGCTGGAAATCTAAAAACAACTTTGGAAAGTTTTGTGATGCTGGGGAGATAAAATTAGATTTAGGATCTGCTAAGGGAAGGCGCCTGGTAAGTACTCCAGTCTCTTGGTTGAGATTCTACCTTAGAGCTTGGGGCAAATTAGAGGGAGAGCAAATCATGCAAATTCTACAACCGAGCCTTACGAACGCTGCACCCCAGCTTTAAGTGAGCTCAATCCCTGATTAGATTAGGCCAGTTTTCCTCCATCCTAGCTGCCTGCCAGGGAATAGGGTAAATTTTCTCTAGAGAAATATAACATCATCAGAGTGTCACCGTTTTTCTTAGACATTTTCTAGCATTCAAAATTAACAGGCACACCAAGAAATAGAAGAAAGAGGAAAAGCAGAGAGTAAAAACATTCTCAGAGGCAATATAAACATACACATTATCAGGCACAGAGTTTAAGTTGTTAATTATTATGGTCCAAGAAATTGATGACAATATGGAGAATTTCATTTTTATTTATTTTATTTTTTTAACTGGGCTCCATGCCCAATGTGGGGCTTGATCTCGCAACACTGAGATCAAGAGTCAGATGCTCTACTGACTGAGCCACTCAGGCATCACAAGAATTTCACTTTTAAAATGTGTTCTATTAAAAACTCAAATGCAGATATAAACTGAAAGAAAGTGGATTTCATCATACTAATATCAGGAGACATATAGACTTTTAGTCAGACTTACCACAGAAAAGGAAGATATTTCACAAGGATAAAGTCAGTCTTACAGGATAATATAACAATTCTAAATTTGCATGGATTATTAGCAGAGTTTCAAAACTTAAGAAGTAAAACTTGGCAGATCAACAAGAAATAGGCCAAGCCATAATCATAGGATGGGTGGTTATGTGGGGGGGGCAGGGTGTTGCTTTAAAATACCACTCTCAGGAACTGACGAAACAACATACAAAAAAAAAAAAAAGAAAGAAGAAAGGAAGAAAGGAAGAAAGAAAGGAAGAAAGGAAGAAGGAAGAAAGGAAGAAAGGAAGGAAGAAGAAGAAAGAAAGAAAGAAAGAAAGAAAGAAAGAAAGAAAGAAAGAAAGAAAGAAAGAAAAGAAATCAATAAAGACATAGGAAATCTGAACAACACAGTAAGCCAACTTCATCTAATTGGCATTTATAAAACACTGCAACAAGGACAATAGACACATTATTTTCAAATGCATATAAAACATAACCCAAATCGACCATGCAGGGCCATGAAATAAATTTCAATGATTTCCAAAGAATGTAATTTATTTATCATAATGTCTTTTGACTGCAGTAGAATTAAGCTAGAAAACATTGAATTATCCAGGTGTTGGGAAATTAAGCAATACACTTCTAAACAAGCTGTGAGTCAAAGAATACACTCAATTAAATCAGGATATATTTTGAACTGAGCGATAATGAAAATGTGACCTATCACACTTGTTGGATGCAGCCACAGATGAGATATTATTAGAGTCTCAAAGGCATATATTAGAAATAAAGGCTGAAAAGAAGTCCATGATGTTAAGTGTCACTTTGAAGATTATGAAAAGACTACAATAAAACAAGAAACAAATAAACCCAAAGAAAACAAGACAATAATGTCATAAGAGAATGAACAAATGAAATAGAGAAAATAAATGCAAAATAAGAAAACCTGGAAAATCAAATGTTGCTCTTTGAAAATCTTTAGCAATATAATCAAGAAAAGAAAAAGACAAATCACCAAAATCTGAAATGAAATGGAGATCATTACAGATCCCAAAGACATTAAAAAGGTAATGAGATATTATGAGTAACTTGATACCAACAAATTTGAAACTTTAAGTGGCTAGTCTTTGAAAAACCTAACTTAGCAAACTGACACAAAAGGAAATAAAAAATCCAAATTGTACTAGTCCTAATGACAAAAATTAATTTTCTAGCAGGAAACAACTATTGTGTTCCAACATAATAGAAAAACAAATTTTTAAAGGAATTAATTTTCTAATTAGAAATCTTCCCATAAGGAAATCTCTAGGCCCAGGTGATTTCACTGGTGAATTCTCCAATCAATCTTGTACAAACTCTCCCATATATTTATTTAAAAAAAAAAAAAGAAGAAGAAGATGGTAGCATTGGCTTGAGATTAAAAACTGATAAGAAGAGGGGTGCCTGGGTGGCTCAGTCAGTCAAGCGTCAAAACTTCTGATTTCAGCTGAGGTCACAATCTCACACTTAATGGGCGAGCCCCATGTCAGGCTCTGACATGTGCAATATCTTCTTGGAATTCTCTGTCTCCCTCTCTCTGTCTCTCTGTCTCTCTCTCTCTCTCTGTTAAATAAACTTAAACAAACTTAAAATAAACTTAAAAAAAAAAACCTCTCCTTAAAAAAATTGACAAAAAGATTACATTGTAAGAAAGAAAAGTTCAGACCAATCTCTCTCAAAAACTTAATATAAAATATCCTACTGTGTTAGAAAATCAAATCCATCAAATATATTAAAAGGATAATACATTGTTACCAAATTGGATTTATTCCAGGATGGCAAGGGTGGTTTAATATTGATTAATTTAATCTCATACAATTTTTACAAAGAAAAGAAAAGAAAAACCAGAAACAACACCCTCCCCCCAGAACTCTCCTGCAATCTGCAAGCTTTACCCTGAGATTAGCATGAGACAATGATGTCTGCTATTCATCCTTCTGGTCAACATGTTCATGTCAGAAGGAAAAGGTCAGAAGAAAAAGTAGGTAGCAAAATCTCTAGAATCAGGAGTGATGCCATTAATTTCTACATTTTCTTTTTTTTTTTCTTTAACAATTAAGGCAGTTATATATATCTCAGTAAGTCAAAACATTGACACTTGGATTTGTATTTCAGCCTTCTAGGAGTTTGATTAATGTAAATAAATTCCTGAGAGACTGAAAATATAACCCTGGTACTCGGCAGTCAGACAGCCAGGGCTTTCTGGTGTCAAAGATTGTATATATAAGTAAACTATTCCTTCAACTCTATAAGAATTTGGATGTCTATAAGCAAGGGCTAAAAGAAAAATATAATAATGATAATGGTACTAATAGCTACCATTAATTGAGAACATACTCTGTGCCAAGCATCGCACAAGGACCTTTAAACATATTTTCTCATTTCCAAACAACACTAAGCAGGAATCGTCACCTTATAGGTAAGGAAAATGAGGCTGGGAAAGGTTGTGGAATTGGCCCATGATCATAGAGCTGGCAAGTGGCAGAGCTGGGATTCAAACCCGTGCCTGTCCAAGAACTGTTATCTCAACCAATAACTACTTCTGACAGGAAAATAACAGGTTAGAATGAAGGAACAGAAGGAATTTATTTGTCCTTTTAGAGAGACTTTAAAACTTTCTTGAACATATTTTCAGGTTCAAAATTCAAAAGGAAAGACATATATTTTCATGTGCTCCTGGCAAAACTGTAAATTCAGGAGCTGTAATGGACTCCTTAGTACATCATCCCCGCTATTTTGATAATTGTCAGCGTCGGAAGCCGGATGGGGCCTCTAAGGCTCTGGAGCCCAGTGAGGTGGTCACTGAAGTTAGAGATGAAGAAAGAGGCCCAGAGCGAGGGACCATGTCCGGATGCCTGCTTCTTCCAGGAGACTTCTACGCAAATGAGAGACAGACAGGGGAAAGGAAAAATTAGGTAGCCCTGAAATCAAATCGTAGCCTTCAGGAGTGTGACTCAGTGAGTCTTGCTTCTCTCCAGGCCATCTCCATTCCCCAGGGAATAACACGGTGCCAAAGTGGGGGTGGCCACAGCCCAGTAGCATCTTCCCAGCAGAAGAGGACTTCCAGAGGGTCAGAGTGAGAAGCCTTGAGGTCTGTCCATCCCTGCAGCTGGGTACTCTGCCCTTAGGATATTTTTTCTCATTCTTCCAGAGATTAAGTATCTTCTATTATGAAAAATTTCAAAACACACGGCAAAGTGAAATAATTTTACAGTGAATACCCACGCACCTACCACCTGGATTCTGTCATTTACATGTCACTACACTTGCTTATTACCTACATGTTCATCCTTCTGTTCACCCCTGATTGAGCCTTGAATCTGGAAGTTTCAGCTAGAGCAGAAGAGGGCCATGCTCAGAGATGAAGCAGCCTCCCATGGGGCCATTTTGTGATGTAACCTGCCCAGTTACTCGCTTGTCTTGGGGTCTCGTCACCTCCTCAGGTCCTCAACTCTGGCTCTCTCTGCCTTTCTTTCTTCTCTCACCATTGACACTAGTTCTCAGTGTCTTCGCTCATAAGATGTTGGCTCCATAAAATCTTAAGCAGGGAAAGGGATTTCAAAGGCCAGTGAGGTCCAGGTCCTATGGAGTAAATAAACCTCTCTCTTGGGCATTTACATCCTCAGAGGGATAAGTTCTATGTTATAACAGTGGCTTTCATTTGTATGATAGCTTGGAGTTACAAAAAGGCTTTCTTGGAGTCTGGGTGGCTCAGTCGGTTAAGTGTCCCACTCTTGGTTTCAGCCAAGGTCATGATCTCACAGTTTCATGAATTCAAGCCCTGCATCAGGCTCTGTGCTGACAGTGCAGAGCCTGCTTGGGATTCTCTGTATTCCTCTCTCTCTGTCCCTCCCCATTCATGCTGTCTCTCTCAAAATAAATAAAATTAAAATTTAAAAAAAAAAGGCTTTCTGGTCACAGAAAAGAATGATGACTTCTATGATGCACATTGGGATGAGCCAAGATGAGCCCATGAGTTTAGACACCCCAAACCTCCTTGCTGCTTCTGACGTGAGGGCGCTGGTACTGTAAACTGAGGGAGCTGGTACTGCAACCTGTTCCAGGCATGGTTGGAAAGTTCCCTTGCCCCAGGAATTGACAACATGAGCCACTTCCTAATCAAGGAAGTTGCCTGACGTCCCTCCATCACAATTTTCAGTCCCGAAAAATGAATTTATTGATATTATCTACTTCAAAGAATTATTGTAAAAAATAGAATCAGATAATTCACTGAGCCCTTTGCTGTCTAATTTATTTCCCTCATTTTATTTAATGCTCTCACTAACCTGCTTGTGGTAGGTACTGTTATTTTCCCCATTGTAAAGATGAGAAAACCAAGGACCAAAAATATTAAAAATAACTTTCTTAAGGTGGCACAGTAGAGTAAGAGTCAGTGCTGGCACTTGGTTGCAATATTTACCCTTTTAACCTCTATGCTGGTGGTTCTCAATCAGGGGTGACTGTGACCCCTCCCTCCCCCGGAATATCTGGCAATATTTAGAAATATTTCTCGTTGTTCCAACTGAGGGCGATGCTACCAGCTTCTAGTGGGTAGAGACCAGGGATGCTTCTAAATATTCTACAATGCACATGACAGGCAGTCCTTTAAGGCAAAGTATCCAGTAGCGACCAACTTGAGAAACCACGTCCTGTATTTAATGCCTCCAGCTAGAGGAAAAACAAAAATCTAAAGATGAAGCATATGTTCGTTGATTGTTGTTTGAGGGCAAGCCCCTGAGGAGGGGGGCAGGCTCCCATCAGGGTGAACATTCCAGTGGAGAAGCCAATGGCAGGCCCACCCATCATGGGACATCACCCTGTGACTCAGGCACCATCCTGTTGCCCGAGACGCCACAACTCTCATTTGGCAAGGGTCTATGGATCTGCCGTCGCATTCACCTTTTCTGTAGGGTCTTTTGTGCCCCAAATCCCAAAATTTCCTTGACAAATTGTTTCAAGTGTGGTGTCCTCTCAGCCACAGCCTTGCTCCCAAGCTCTGGGTGCTGGATAATTAGAGACAAACCAAGAATTGCTTAAAGAAGGAATGAGACAAGCCAGCCAACGAGCCAAGAGAAATTTCTGTTGTCGCTTTCTTTCAGAGTGATTTCCCCAGCAGCTCTTTCCACAGCCTCAGCAGGAAGGTTGTGGCTGAGTGGAGCACAGCAGCCTCTGGGCCGTCGGCGGTAGCCACGGTGCCCAGCCCTGAGTCTGCGGAGGCTTTTGTTCAATTATTGATGTCTGGGGAAGGAAGCCTGGGTTGACTGGGCCGAGATGGCTGCCGAAATCCAAATGAAGTGGGGAAAGCTCCAGGAAGGGAGAAGAGGGGGCCTCGCGAGGTCGGTCCATGTTTATTGACGTGAAAACATGTCCAAGAGAGGTGATTACATGAAAACGCTGTTTACAGAATGGCTCAAAGGTTGAGATCATTATATTCCAGCGTGTGTATGTAAGAGAGTTGATAGATGTTCACCAAAAAATTTGAGTGTGATTACTTCTGACTAATAGGATTTTGAATTATTCCTATTTTCTTTCGGCTTTCTGGATTTCTTTACTAATAAGTAATTATTGTTTTTAAAACTCGAAACACCGGTTCTGTTTGTGGCGGGGTGGGGACAGGAAGCAGACGTAGGCGAGGGTATATGGAGTAGCAGAAGCCAGGCAGCAGGCTTTCAAACACAGCCTGAGTTTTAATCATTGTTCAGAGGCTCTGTGCCTGGAGCCTTCACCAGAGAGAGGCTCATTAACATGCCCACGGAGCCGGGTGGCCCATCCGGGCAGGTGAGGGGAAGAAACATTGTTTATCAAGACAAGAAATGTCCTGGCTCCTGCCTCAATCTTCACAGTGCAGGGGCTTAGGAAGCCAGCTGTCTTGTCTCATCTCCCGCTGAAGCCAATGTTCCCCGAGGCGGCTGATACAACGGTGCGTTCTAAACCAAAAATGCCTCCTCACAGAAACAAAGTCCTGACAGAAACACATCTAGGCCCCAGTTGGAGTCACAGAATCACAAATTGCAGGGTGGAAGAGACCCCGACAGACATTGTCCGGCCTAACTCCTGCCCCCCTCCTGAAGCTTGAATTCACTCTGTCATGTGGTGGGTTGTTCTGGGCTTGTGCCACCCAAGTGCCAGCCCCACTTTAGGGTTCAAACTGCTTTGTTTTCAGACAGTGCTAATGTCGGAAAGTTCTTCATTCATCTGAGCTCAAATTGGTCACCCTTGAATTTCCACACTTCGGTACATACGGGACAATTCTACTCCCCCTTCCTCTTTGCTGTGTTTAAGTTGTTGGGAGGGTTTCCATCACCTTCAAATAAGTTTAAACTCTTATTTCCTGGGTGTATAAAATCCCTCAAACCCTGGGTTATAAGTACCACAGGTCAGTGGACTCTAACAGAAGCAGGACATAGTGGAAGTAGGGTAACCTTGTGAGGAGGAGCAGGAGTGCAGGGAGCTCCTGGGACTGAGAACAGAGGGCAGTCCAAGGACCCACCATCCATCTTCTCTGCTTTCATTTGTATCTAATATTTCTTTTCCTCAGTCTCTAAAGGCCAGAGGTTAGGCAGGACTTGGCCCCCACAGCTCTTGAGTTTGCTTCTTCCAATTACATCCGTCAAGTCCAGACCAATATGGAATCTCTCAGTCCTATTTCCAAACTCTTGAAAGATTATTATTGGCATAAGTTGGATTCAGTTCAACCAATGCGGGTCAGAGGAAAGGGGTAAAATGAATTTGCACATAGCTCCCAAGAGTGTCCGGTTGGAAGAAGCATATGAAAAGGTTACGTGACCTGTACAGAGACCCCCAAAGTGCCTACATTGTCATACAAGATTTGTTATGATCTAGGCCCTGATATCTCTGTTACATCATCCCTTCCCTTCTTTTCTCTTGTGGCCTATGCTCCATCTCCTGCTCCTTCCTCTACCACTTCCTTTTCTTCTTAGAAAGTTAGTAAAATATAGCAGGTCACAAGTTCTACAGCCAGACCAGCTGGTTGCAAACCCAGTCTTGTCATTGGTGGCTACATGCCCTTGGGCAAGTTATTTACCTCCTCTGTATCTCCTATTTATCTTTTATAAATGAGTACAATAAAAATGCCGATCTCATAGGATTGCTATGATAATTAAATGAGTTAATAGACGTGAAGCACTTAGAACAGTGCCTGGAATAGAACAGTCACTTGGTCAGTGTTTCATATGATACATGATGATGAGTCCCCATACCCATCCCATAACTCCAGAAATACTGGCTATATTTAGTCAGTGTTCTCCAGAGAAACAGAACCAAGGGAAGACATATAGATATAGACAGATATCTTTCAACTGTATTATTTATAAAGAGATTGATTGTCAGGAACTGTCTCCCACAATTACGAAGGCTGAGAAGTCCCAAAATCTACAGTTGGCATGCTTGAGACCCAGGAGACTAGTAGTGAAGTTCTAGTCCCAATCTGAAGGCCCAAGAACCAGGAGAGCCGAGGGTATACATTCTAGTTGAGGCACAAGACCAATGTCCCAGCTCAAGCAGACAGAGTTCCTCTTACCTAACTTTTTTTTTCTATATAGTTCTTCAGTAGATTGGATGAAGTCCAGTCACATTACGGAAGTCAACCGGCTTTGCTCAGTATACCAATTATACCAATTCAGATGTTAATCTCATCAGATACACGGTCATGGACACACCCAGAATAATGTTTGACAGAATATCTGAGCATTCCGTGGCCTAGTCGAGTTGACACATAAAATTATCCATCACACTAGATGACATGCAGTCCCCTAAGATGCATGAAATAATCCCACACACAATGCATACTCTATGTTATGCATTTTGAGAATGGCCACATATTTTAGAATTCCCATCATCAATTCCATTTATCCACTGGTTTAATCTGGGTTTGGCCACATGACTTGCTTTGGTCACTTGGCAATTAACAAGTGAAATGCAAACAGATAATGGAAAAGGGCTTGCTCTCTCTCACTGCTTTTGGAACCCAGGCTCCGCGTGAAGAAGCCTGGGCTAGCATGCTAGCTGCTGGAGAAAAACGGCCCAGGTGTCCTGTGCTTCCAGCTCATCATCAGCTATGTGTCTGGGCCATCAGTGGTCCTCCAGCCCTAGTCCGGCCAGCCCAGGTTAGAAAAACCCACTCAGCCAAACCACAGAATCTTAAGGAATAAAAAGAAGGAAAAAAAGGCATTTTTTTTTAAGCCAGTAAGTTTTCTGGGTGGTTTGCTGTGCAACAATAGTTAACTGATTCATAAATTGGTACCAGAAGTGGGGTAGCTGTACCCAAAACTTAGAAGAACAAAGTTAGGCATTGGCAATAGGACTGGCCTTAGTGGAGACTAGGCTGGCAGGCTGGAAGAACGACGGCCCATGTTATCAGTACCAAAACAACTGACAAGGCGTCGTCCACAGTCCCCAAAAGGGTGGAAAACAACCAGTAAACTTCTGGGCCTGGCTGAAGAGATTTCCAAACACATGTTGGAAAAGTAAGTTGGGTGCTTTCAGCTGCTGCAGAGAGATGAGCTCAAGAAAAAACTACTGTATTTGCAAGCAGAATTTAAAAGAAATTTAGAGGCCCCAGGATTTATTAGATGGGAAAATAGAATGGTTTCACAATTTAGTCTCTCCAGAGAAGCAAAGAGACTTAAAGCAAGAAATAGTTCAGGTGCCCCTGGATGGCTCATTTGGTTAAGCGTCCGACTCTTGGTTTTGACTCAGATCATGATCTCATGGTTTGTGAGTTCAAGCTCCATGTCAGGCTGTGTGCTGACAGTGTGGAGACTGGTTGGGATTCTTTCTCTTTCCCTCTCTCTCTGCTCCTCCTCCACTCATGCACATGTACACACTCTCTAAAATAAATAAATAAATGTTTAAAAAAAAAGAAATAGATCAGGGCAAAGGACAAATCAAAGATATGGATGTAGGATCCTTTGTTAAGACTTTTGAAATGTTTTAGGTGATACTAGTGTGAAATAATAGAAAACATACATATATTGGCATCTGCCCCTCATTGCTGGCACTGAGCTCCTAAAACTCTTATTATTTCCTAAGTGATAAGAGCACTAGGAGAATCTTTTGTTCTAATATTTGGCCTTTGACCCCCCGTTCCTGACATGGAACTCCTAAATCCCTTGGGATTTCCGGGGTGATAGCAGGGTCTTTTGTTCTAATGAGGTGGGCTCACTTTTGGTGGGCTCCTGGATGTGGGCTGGTCACCAGAAAGACCACACCAGGATTAGAAGCCTAGAATTCTCAACCCTGCCTCTCATCCTCCAGAGAGGGGAGAGCGGCTGGAAATGAAGTCAATGTTCAATCATGGCTACATAACGAAGTCGCCATGAAAATCCCCAAGGTGTGGAGTTCAGAGAGCTTCCAGGTTCGTGAGCACATAATGGGAGGTCCAAGTACCCAGTTCCACGAAGACAAGCTCCTCTGCTCAGAACCTTCCTATGTGCCTCTTCCTCTGGCTGTTCATCTGTGTTCTTACATCTTTAACAAACTGGTAACCCTAAGTAGGTGCGTCCCTGAGTTCTGTGAGCTGTTATTGCAAATACTTGAATCTGAGGGGAGGAGGTCATGAGAACCTGTGATTTGTGGCCAGGTCAGACAGAAGTCATGGGTAACCTGGGGACCTACTACTTGTGATTGGCATCTAAAGTATGTGTGTTGGGGGCTGGGGGGGTAAGTGTTGTGGGACTGAGCCCTTAACCTGTGGGATCTGATGCTGTCTTCAGGTAGACAGTGTCAGAACCGACTGAAATTGTAGGACACCCAGCTGGTGTCACGGAATTGCTTGATGTGGGAAACTCCCACCTGTCTTATGTCAGAAGTGCTGGAGTGCGGTAGTCATGTGAGAGGAAAGGAGGAATGCAGGAGGAAGATTGAGGTTTTCTTTAAACCTAGTAAACCCGCCCAGCTAGACAAAAGCACTTCTGTGGATCTGCAGGTTGCAGTCCCACAGAAACCTAATCTGTAACTCAGGAAATAGAGACCTGTCTGGAAAAGAAGGATGGGCATAGCTTTTGTGTAATGGAGTAGACCAATACAAAGACTTTAAGGAAGTTGGAGGAGCATGAGCTAAACTAGACTGAGACAATTTAAAATGAAAAGAAATCTCTTTGTTCTCGAGTATCTAGGAGTAGGAAGCAGGCTGAGAAAGCTGCCCAGCCAAAAAAGTGGCTATTTCTTAAAGAAAAGCAAGGAAAGAACACCTCAGAGGGCTCCCTTATGAACACAGGGCCTCTTTACATTGTGCATTCCAGGTTCCTTGCCCTAGTCCTGACCCTGGTTCTAGTACCACCTCTGCCACTAATCACAGTGTGTCCCTGGGCACGTGACTGAATCTCTGGGTCTCTGCTTTGTTCTTGGTAAAATGAGAAACTTGGGCTAGAGAATCTTAAAGTTCTATAAGAAATTTTTTAAATAAAGAGGTCCTCTTTGCCTTAGACTCAAGAGCCCTGATGGTGCAGAATTAGACATACACAAAGGAGAATAAAGCATGTGGCCCCAAAGCAGGAGGAAATGGCTTAACAGTCTCTTCCAAGCAAGAGCAGAGGGAGGACCTTATAGTTATTGATGTTGGCTATAAGTAGAAAACAAATAATTTTTCTGATAGCATAGTTGAGATAGTATCTGTCAAAATGACCCCAAATCTTGGGGCGCCTGGGTGGCTCAGTCAGTTAAGCTTCCAATTCTTGATTTCAGCTCAGGTAATGATCTCATGGTTTGTGGATTCAAGCCCAGTGTCGGGCTCTGTGCTGACAGCAGGGAGCCTGCTTTGGATCCTCTGTCTTCCATCCTCTCTGCCCCTCTCTTGCTCTCTCACTCTCTCTCTCTCTAAAATAAATATTAAAAATATCTTGCTGTACAGGTAAATGAAGCCATGGACCAAGCATCAGAATATTATGATGTGAAACTCCATTTGAAGCAAGGCCTGGTTCAGACACGAGTCTGAAGAGAGAAAGCAAAGGAGGTTAGGATGTAGTACCCTCCACTTGTGTCTGCCTCGTGTTGGCCAGAACTCAGTCATACGGACACAAGTGCAAGGAGACCTAGGAAAGGGGATCTGGCTGAATGCCTAGGAGGAAGGACTGGGCAGAAAAAGATAACTGGAGGAAGTTCTGAATGACAATGGAGTTCAATGTATTTCAAAGTTATTATGAGTCTTATTACGTGTTTTTAGTATTGGAGATTTTTTTTCAAAAATAATGCATTACTTAGAACCCAAATATATACAACATATAGAAGCAGAGTGTTCTCTTTGAAGTGCACGCTTTGGAACAAGGCAAAATTGTGTTCATCTCTAGCTTCAGCCACTTGGTGTCCAGCCAAGGCTTAGGAGACCCCGAGCCCAGTGATTAAAAGCATGAAAGGGTGCCTGGGTGGCTCTGTCAGTTAAGCGTTCAACTCTTGGTTTTGGCTTAGGTCATGATCTCATGGTTCACAGGTTCAAGCCCTGCATTGGGTTCCACTCTGACAGCTCAGAGCCTGCTTGGGATTCTCTCTCTCCCTCTGTCTCTCTCTCTCTCTCTCTCTCTCTCTCTCTCTCTCTCTGCCCCCTCTCCCACTCATGTTTTTTCTCTCTTTCTCTCTCCTTCTCCCAAAATAAACAAATAAAAAGAGCATGCACTTTGCAGCCAACCAGACCTAGGTTATATGCCAGTTCTGTCATTTATTAGCTATGGGATATTACTTTACTTTTCTGAGCCTCAGTAATACTATCTTTAAAAAGGTAAGATTATGTCATCTGTCTCACAGGATTTGGGGAGAATTACATGAGTAGTATTATGTATATCATTTACTTCCTGCCTGACTCATTGTAGGGTGATCAATCAATGATAGTATATTTATCATTGCTCTTAGAAGGAGGTACCTCTATAAGAGGTCAGTTCTCCAGGGACTGTCCCTCAGGGATGAAAACTGAAAGCCTAGGTCAGGCTTTACACAAACACTAACACTAGAAAGTCAACCAAGAGCATGGCCTATGCCAGTAAAAGAAATAAAAGAGATTCCTGACATTTCAACTACAGAGGGCGGTTCATGCTGGTGCCTGAGGCAGCCAGTGACTAGAGGTGTCCTGGAAAGCTTAGCCAGATCTCCAGACCGCCTCCCAGGTGGCCTCAAGAGCTGGTGCTTCTCATTAAAGACACAGCCAGGAGGCACTTTACAAGCCTTTCTCTTTTCATTGTGAATTTCCTAGTTCCTCTCAACTCTCCCTGCTTCCAAATGAAATGCTTTCTTGGCAGATAAGTTGAGACCCTATGTGTTATGGCTTTTTGAAAGTGCAGTATCTTACTTACCATATCACAATCCAAAGCTAAAATTGGGAAGGAGATGGAAATAATTACCAAGAAGCACAGGGATATGGGAGTTTTTGAAAACACAATAATATTAATATTCTTGGACTGGTTAATATTAGGACCAGAAGGATCCTTAGCAACCATCCAGTTAGGTGCTGGTATTTCAGCCAGAATAATTAAATTCGAATCCTGATTCCACCACGTAATAGCAGTGTGACATTGAGATAGCCTCATTTTCCTCAATTATAAAATGGAGGGAATAATACTGTTGTCATTAGGGTCAGATGAGATCATGTGTGGGAAAACTATGATGTAAGCTGTAAATATCTATGTAGACATTAGCTATTATTTTTATTCTGTGTCCTCTGAGTTCCACAAATACTTTGAATCCTTGAGACCCTCTGTGGGTCCAGGGGATGCAAAGAAGGATGAGGAACTCACAGTCTGGTGTGAGAAAAATGTAATTCATTTGACCCAATGCCAGGAAAGGATGAAGACCAGAATGGCTTTCCAACCCACCCTTGCCTGAGGAGAGGAGCTGGCCTCCACTGTAGGATTGTTACAGGTAGTAAGACCAAAGAACATCCCCTGACCACAACTGGACCAGTCAGATTTCCTTCCCAAGATTTTGGAATTAGCCACAAATTGAGTTACTACGCTATAGGGGCTGTGTCTGTGAGGTCCTGTAACTCGGGAACCAAAGCAGACATTTTGGTGGGGGCGGCACACTATGAGGCTTTGTGTGCTGAAGAGTAACTTGTTTGCAAAGAGAAATAAGAGAAGGGAGTAGATGTGTAGCAAGAAAAAGACAAACAAGCAGATCAGACAGAAAGAGAGAGAGAGAATGAGAATTTGGTCTTTACCGTCATGAGGCCTGAATGCCTTCTTACTCTTGGGTCAAAGTGAGGCATTCTGAGAGTCTTACATCCCTCCCCTGCTTTCCCATCTCCCTTCTCAATGATTTTGGTTGGATTTCTGTTAAAATCAACAATCCAGGGGTGCCTGAGTGGCTCAGTTCGTTGAGCATCCAACTTCAGCTCAAGTCATGATCTCACGGTTGGTGAGTTCGAGCCCCACATCAGGCTCTGTGCTGACAGCTCAGACCCTGGAACCTGGCTCAGCTTCTGTGTTACCTTCTCTCTCTGCCCCTCCCATGCTCATACTCTGTCTCTGTCTCTCTCTCAAAAAAAAGTAAACATTAAAAAATTTTACAAAAAAATCAACAATCCAAAGTAAAACAAGATAACTATACAAAATGTCCTGGACACATAAGAACAGAGCACTGCATTCTCGTAGGACAAGTTGATGCCGAGAGGAACTTTATGGAACCTCACTCCCTTGTTTCACATGACTAGAGACCAAGATGCAGATTGAGGTGAAGTGATGTCCCTAAGCTTACACAGCTACTGAGTGTAGAGCCTAAGACTCTACACCTAAGACTGAAGTAATTCCAGAGAAAGATCTGAGTGTCAACCATGAGAATAAAAGCAGATAATAAGCTTCCCTTCTTCTTTTATCTTGTCAAGTCTCAATTAAGCCTAATTGAAGCCTCCCCTCATCTCTGTGCAATTCCAGTATGTCCTTTCTTTTCTTCTGATTTGGCCACTTAGCACCTACTTCCTTTCATTGGTCTTTCATGTTTCATTTATCTCCCTGACCTGTCTGCTAGGAAATAACCAAGACTTGAGCTTTTTTACTCAGTTGGGAGGCAAAGTTCTAGAGTGGAAAGGGCAGGGGCTTTTTAGTGTTACCCAGGGTCAAACCTTGACTCTGCCTTTTACCCTTGGGACTAATGCTACTTAATGATGATGACAATTATTTACTGAGCACTCACTATGTGCCCAATACTGTGCTGTGTTCTTTATATGTTACCTATTGAGTTTTCCCAGTAATACCAGGAATAGGGATGGTTATTTCTTTGTTTGCAGAAGAAACTGAGGTTGGTAGAAAAGATGCAGATAACTCCAGTACATGGTCACCAAAAGGCAGGGCTGTAGTTAACAGCACCAGTACCATGGTTTCGACTCAGGATGAGGTTTGTAGCCAGGTTGTGAAGGGGTACACTTGATTTACATCAGTCTTTGCAGACCAAGCACATTACTTTAAGTTAGAATGTGTTACATATTAACAGAAATAGCAAAAATCAAATTCTACAAATGCTTTCATTCATCTTTGTAGATTGAGAAAAAACTCAGGCGCCCATATCATAAGATAAGGGCACCCAAAGTGGTAGCTTTGGGGGTGCTGATGACCAAGGAATGTCCCTCTTCGGAGCCATGAATTCCTGATCTCCTAGAGGCAGCACAGTGCTTCTCCAACACTGCCGGAGCTGTGCATGACGTAGCTGCTGTTCCCAAAGAAAAGAATAGGAGCAGGGAAATCTGTGAAGGTCTGAGCATGCCTCTTGCAGAATTAGTAAAGGGAAAACTCATAAAATCAGTTGAAGAGTTCATCTGTGATTAATTTCCATGAATAAAAAAAAATCTCAAAATAATTAGACTAAGTTAATGGGTACAGCAAAGCCCACAGTCTCTGCTCTTCATCTGTTTGTTATAAATGGAGGTGCAGACTCCTCAGGGGCTGGAACTAAGGCAAAAGAAAGGCATGGTGTGTACATTTTCCGTTTTAATATTTGGCAGGAAAATGTATCTAAATCCATGGTCTTCATTTGTAGGCTTTATAGACTCTTGGCACTTGTTTGTATTTTCTATCCCCTAGTTTAAACAGAACTATTGGAAAAAGACTGTTAACAAGATGGTGGGTATGGCAACTCTGAGCCCAGCATCCCGCTCACCCCTCATCCCCCGGAGCCAGCCAGCCACCTTTCTTTGGTCCTTGATCCTGGTCTCCTGCATCCAAGGCTTTCCCATGGCCTTCCAGATCTTCTCCTGAATTCACATCCCCCACTCTTCTTTCTTTTCCTCATCCCGTGTCCCTTTTAACTGGGTTGTCATATAAGGTCACATGTGTTGAGATATTTTGTGAATAGTAGTAGATCATATTATATACAAATAGTTCCCACTTTGTAAGCATCTACTGGGTTCCCAGTCTGGTGCCGAGTATTTTGTGTGTCTAACTGCATTTAACTTTCACAAGACTATAAGGGAGATTCTATTATATCCACCCTACAGATGAACAACAGAGAAGTTAGGAGGTAAAATGATTTCCTCAAGATCACAGACCAGATATTCACATCGGTTTTATTTATTTATTTATTTATTTACTTATTTATTTATTTATTTATTTATTTATTTATTTAGAGAGAGAGAGAAAGAACATGCATGTGTATGTATGTGAGTTGGGGAGGGGCAGAGGGAGAGAGAGAATCTTAAGCAGCCTCCATGCTTAAGACACAGGGCTCAATCTTATGACCCTGGGATCATGACGTGAGCTGAAATCGAAAGTCAGACGCTTAACCAACTAAGCCATCCAGGTGCCCCCACAGAATGTTTAGAATTCCGAAACCCATAACCATAATGACTATGCTGTTGCTGTCATTATGAATAATAATTACTGCTACTAGTTAATGCCTTTGGAGTTAAGACTAAAAATTCTTTTTCAGACTTCACTTATCTTCTCTCTTGAGTCATTGGCCCTCCAAAGAACACTGCACAATAATAAACAAATGCCATTGCCCCTGAAGATAGACCATGACCATCTGAAAACAATTATGCCTATACCAGATAAGGTCTTTTGATGTCCAGTATGTCCTTCACCCTTTTTAACCCCGCTTTGTACCACAGAGGTTGAAAACCTAGAAATTACATTTCCAGAACCCCCTGTCAGCAGGGGTTTGGCTAGACTCTTCCAGTGAGAGATTTGGAAGAGAGATAAGAAGGACATTGTTTTCTAGAGTAGCTGTGGAGTTCCCAGGGACCACTGGTATTGCTGGCAGCTGAGATCCTAGTAGTAGCTTCACTGGAATTCTTACACAAAGAAATTCCTTGATAGTGAGTAGCTGCCTTCCCCACCCTTGCCTCCAGCCCTTCCAATGATCATGTAGGCCTCCATCTCCCTATTCCATATTTAATTCCAACCTGAAATACCTTGAGTGACTTCTGTTTTCCTGACAGAGTCCTGGCTGATATACCTTCTAAGATAATGAATCTTTAATGTTTGTTTATTTCTGAGAGAAAGCACAGCCAGGGGAGGGGCAGAGAGAGAGAGAGAGAGAGAGAGAGAGAGATACAGAATCCAAAGCAGGATCCAAGCTCTGAGCTGTTGGCACAGAGCCTGATGAGGAACTTGAACTCATGAACCATGAGATCATGACCTAAGCTGAAGTTGGACACTTAACCAACTGAGCCACCCAGGTGCCCCAATAATGAATCTTTAATAATAAAATTAAAGCTATAGATAAACTAATATATACTGATTATGTACTAAGTTCAAGACACTGTTTTTGATGTTGGAATAATAATGTAAGTCAGGAATAATCCTTTCCCTTGAAGAATGTATGCTATTATATTTTATAAATATTCATTGAAAAATGAATACAAGTAAGAAGAAAAAGAGAAATTTAGGCACAATAGAATAGATATAACAGTAAAAGGAATTTGCATTCGAGGGCAAGATGTACCTGGGTTCTGCAATCTACTTACTGTTCAATCAATGACTATCACTGCAGAGCCTGTTAACACATTTTCCCAACTTTAGTCAGGAAGCAACTAAAGCAACCCCGTGCAAGCAAAATGGGTTTTGGGTTTGGGTGGACCAAGATGCCTACTGACCCAGGGTAATACTTTCCATCTGTAAAATGGGTTTTTAAAGTAACGACGCTAGCACATAAAGCCAAGATTCAAAATTGTCTTGGTTCAGTGCCTTCCTGAGCCCCACAGAACATTTAATGAATATGACCCAGAGTGGATTTTTTTTTAATCTTTTCTTTATGTTCACCTCAAACATAAAAGGGTGTGTGTGGTAGCTGGGCCTCCAAGATGGCTCCCAGTGATTTTCCAGTTTTCATGCCCTTGTTTAGGCCCTTCCCGCACCAAATAGGGCCAACTTGCATAACTAATGAGATACTGCTGAAATGACTGTGTGGGACACATTGCAATGTCCATTCTTTTCGTCTTGGATCACTCACCCTGGGGGAAGTCTGTTACCATGTCATGAGGGCACTCAGTGGAGAGGTCATGTGGTGAGGAACAGAGACCTCCTGCCCACAGGACTATGAATGTGCCTGCCATCATATAAGTGGCTCTTCTGGGCCTAGTCATGCCTTTAGATGACCACAGCTCAGTTGATACCTTGACTGACACCTCATGATGGACCCTGAGCCAGAACCACTCTACTAAGTCATTCCCAAATTTCTGACCCACTGAAATTGTGTAAGATAAATGTTTATGGTCATTTTAGGCCACGAAGTTTTGAGTCAGTTCATTGAGTTACGCAGCAATAGATAACTATTGGAAGAGAGATAACTAATACAAGCCCCAAAATTCAAGATTCAAAAATCCAAAATTCACTGAAATGTAGTAAATCTCTTGCCCTCCCTTCTCTTCTAACACTCCAACCTCCTGGACTCTCTTACCTTTCTTCTTTAGCAGGAACTTCTCACCAGCTTTCCCTGTCCCACCAGGTTAAAACCACATCCCCTTTCTCCTCACCACCGCCCCCCACCCCCATGACATGTTCTTGACGTGTCGTATCTTTGCACAGAGAACAGGCCTTCGGGGATTATACTTCTTCTGTTCTCATTGTGTTTCTCCTGAAAAATCTGTCTCTGACATTTTTATCTTTTCTATCTTCAGAGATGAGGAGAAGAAGGAGGAGAAGAGAAATGCTAAGTAGAAAAAGAGAAAGGATGGCTGTAAATAAGTTTATTATAGAACACACGGGGTTATTGCTAGAAGTAAATAAGGTGGTGCATGTGCAATTCCCATTCAACAGATGACAAGTAAACGGTCGGTCGGAGCTCCCTCCTTTCTCTGGCATGACGCACTCCTCCTCTCTCCCAGCCGCACAGATCCCCTTGAAGTTCACCGCAGCCCTTCACGTCCATTTGCATTCACATTTTCTGTTCCCTCTGACAGGAATACCATGTCTCTTCTTGACTGTTTGGTGACCTCTTATTCAACCTACAAAATTAACTCAAGTTTTAACAGTTCTGGAGAGCTTTCTGTGTCCTCCGCAGGTCAACAGCACTGTCTGTGTTCTTCCTCTGGGTTCACACCTCTGTATTATTAACCCATTGCTCTCATTATTGCTCATGTTTATCACTCCCTGACCTGCCTTGAAGGGCTTCAAGGGCAGGAAATACATCCTCATGGTTTTAGCCTTTGTTCTGGCACAGAGTTTGCCGTAGAGGAGAAAAGATAAGAAAGTGAGAAGAAGAAAGGAAAGAAGGGAAGGAGGTGCGGAACATTGATTGGTTGCTTTCCAGCAACCATTTGCCACTTTTCTGACTTCCTGTGAGGGAACCACCGTTCCCAGTGCTCAGTCTTGGTATTGGGGTTTGAATGATCCCCATTCCAAACCATGGGCCTGATTGGCTCAAAGATATCATGGAATTTCAATTCCCTGACTACACATTCATTCAGAGATGGTGTATAACTCAGTCAGAGATATTTCCTGAGTCTTCAGAGAAAGACAAACATCCCTCCTCTATAAAAGGTACCAAAGATACTCTTCTCTTCCTGACTGACAGAAGGAAGCATGTAGCCCTGGAATCTTCTGGCACCCTCTTTTATTTACTTCAAAGGGAAAATCTTTCTGAGAATGAAGCAAACATTTAGGAGAGAGAGGCCAGATATGGGGAGAGGAAAACAAAACAACAACAACAACAACAACAAAAAAAAAAAAACCAGTACATCCTGACTGCATTGTCTGAGCTCTGGATCAGGCCACAGGTGAGTGTGAACCCCTGGTTTTCAGACAAGAAAATCCTATTATCAAAGTCAATTTCAATTCTGCTACTGGCAACATAAAGAGTAATGACTACTAGAAGAAAAAAGGAAAGGAAGAAGTTAAATTTTCTCATCTAAAATGTCTATGGTAATTACAATTTGGGATTCAAAGGAATGTGTTTCATTTATCTAGAAAATTTATCTGGAACTTTTTTTTACTCTCCCGGTGATGTCAGGTAAGAATGACATGGCTGTATCTATCTGCCTGACTAGATGACAAGCTCATTAAAGGCAGAAACTATCTCTTCATTTGTTTAGTCATTCACTTGACAAATATTGAGCATCTTCCAAAAGTCAGGCACTGTGCTAACACAAGGAGAAGATAAGGCCCTTGTCAAGTGGAGGAGACAGACACATCTGTTCATCCTCTGTGGTACCTAGCATGGAACCCTGCATGTCAAGGGTGGGCAATAAAAAATCAATGAATTATTTCATGACTTCTCATGTGCAGCTGCACAGCAGCTGAGAGCTAGTTACCAGGGATAAGAAGAGAATAGGAAATTGGAGCCTGGAAGGAATGCTAATTTGGTCCAGGTTGAAGGAACCGTAAAGAGAGTTAGAAAAGAGAATGCCGTTTGGGAGACCAGCTTAATCAGAAAAGACTTGAGTTCAGGGACAAGCTGAAGGACAAGCTGACCAGTTACAGGCTGGCTGGAAAACTGGGAGGAACCTGGGAGAAAGCATGTGGGTTCCCTGGGTCCAGAGTGAAGTACACACTGTGAGCCAACCCAGGAAGGAGAGAGGCAGGAGTGTCAATCCCTGACCATCCTGATTGGCCAAGGCCAGTGGGGTATGTCTGCACTCCCTCCTCCCAGCTCTCCTCAAAGTGCCTTCCTGGCCCCTGACTGTCAGCCAGCTCTCTGTAGAGCCCCCCCTAAAAGCCTCCTGTGCCTGCCCCTGCCTACAGAATAAAGTCCTCAACCTAGCATAAAAGTGCTTGCCCACACCAGTCAGCAACCAATTTCTAGATTCCCGTCTTGCCTTTAATCCATGTACAACTTGGACACTTACATTATTATATTTAGTTTACATTTTTCCCTTGCCCCTGTCTTCTGGGCACAGACTGTAGTGTATTTATCCCTGAGGCCCCAGGACCCAGCTCAGTCCCTGGCTTCTATGCCCTTGCTGCAAGGTAATGAACGAGGCATTGTGGTCAAATGACCAAGCAGTTAAGCAAGGCCCATGTTAGGTGCCTGGTTTCCGCACTTACTCACTCTGGAATTTGGGGCAAGTTATCTGATTTCTCTGCACTCAAAACTCCTCATCCCAACACAGCAATTATAGCGGCAGGTACTTCCGGTCCTTAAGAGGGTGACATGAAATAACACATGAAAACCAGAAAGACCAGTGCCTGGCACAAAGGGCTTAATTTAAAGCTAAGTATTCTCCCTGCCTGAACTTGGGAAATTCAAGGTTAAACCCTGACAACTTCCAAAATCACAGCCCAAAGTGAAGAGTCAGATTCTAAGAAATCAATCATCATAGCAGTTAATGATACCCATTTGTATGTAGAGCATTTTGTGGTTAACAAGGCATGCTTTATCCTTTGTTACCATCCCGAGCCCAGGACCGGCAAGTGGGGAGTAGACTTAATAAATAGCCACACAACAGGACGCGGGAAGCCGCTGGCCTTTTCTCAGTGTAGGTACACACCAGGTATTAGTCTCTTCGGGCTTCTGTAACAAATTACTGCCAGCGACGTGACTTCAAACAACAGAAATTTTTCTCTCACAATTCTGGGGACCAGAAGTCATAAATCAAGCTGTCGACAGGACCGCCACCTCTCTGGAGGCTCTGGAAGAGAATCCTCCCCACCTCTTCCACCCTCTGGAGGTGGCATAACTTTAATCTCGGCCTGCCTTCCCATGGCCCTGCGTGTCCACTTGACATTGAATTTAGGGTCCACTCGGGTAATCCAGGATGATTTCATCTCAAAATCCTTTAAAAAAGTACAGCTACAGATACACTGTTGCCAAATAAGGTCCCAGGTGGACATATATGTTGGGTGGGCCACCCTCCACCGACTACACCAGCCAGAGTAGACCAAACCTGCTCCATGAAGAGCCTCTGGGGCCTCTTAGATATGCCCAAGGGGAGCATTTCCTTGCTGTAGGGAAACACGGAGCAAGGCCATCCCTCCTTGACAGATTTTGCCTGCTGGATTGTGGGGAAGAAGACTGCCATGAACCCAAACCTGTAACCCTGAGAGTAAAAGTGAGAGAGCTCTGACCAAGGCCAACAGACAGGAGCAAGTCTTCTCACCAGGAGGGTAGGGGGTATCTGGGTTCAACATGACATCTCCCCCCGCATGGCCTGGACTTGAAGCTGGAAGACTGTGGACCCAGCCTTCCAGCAAAGGGTATTGGTATGAGAAGCTTTGTGAGTGTGAACTAAGAGAGTGCAGCTTTGGAGCCAAGCCAAGGGGCACTGCTGGAGTATTGGCAAGGGCATCACTGGAGTGCACAAGCATCTGAATGATGGTGCAGGACTAGGCCCCATCTGGTGAGAGTGAGAAGCAAAAGCAGTGAACACCTAGTCAGATTGTCTGTTCATTCTCTGTGTTGAGCATCTGAAAGCAGGCTGGCTCATTGGGCAACTAGACTGAGTGTCGGGTGGGAGAGTATGTGTTAGGAAGGGCCCTTGAGGGAGATAACAGACTCCTGCAAAGGAGAGCACGTGAAAATTTAAGTTGGAAAAAACTTATCCTCTAAGCTAATAGTCATAAGAGCTTGCATTTAATTGATCAAAGTAACATTTCGTGTTCGGCACTGTCTTAAACATATCATGTGGATTAATTCTTCAAGCCTTCAGTCATAATCTTGTAGGGTAATAATATCATCCCCATTTTACGGATGAGCAAAATGAGACAAGAAAGACTAAGTTATGCCCCAGGTCACACAGCTGGTAGGTAAGCATTTGAGCTATATTTGAACGCAGGCAGCCTGACTGCAGAGTCCAGGCTTGTCTCTCCCAAGCACTTACTGCCAATCATGCTGGTTATGTTGGAGAGAATGAAGGAATCTCGTCTAATCTTGAGACCTTCCGTATAAAGTAGGCAAGGCAGGGATTCTGGTTCATGTTTCCAATTAGAAAACTGATCTCCAGAGAAAGTGAGTGGCTTGGTTAATTTCAACCAGCTAGACTATAGCAGAGCCATTATTTGGACCTAGATTCTGGGCCCAGCCCAGTGCCATCTCTACTTCTTCATGCTGACTTCAGCTGGAGAGCTTTTGCATTCTAAGTGACCACATGAGCAAATATCCCTGGAACATGGGGTATACTCAGTAAAAAGAAAAAGAGTAGGCTGGGTCTAAAGCATTGCTGTATTTAGTGCTGCAACCCTTGCATATTCTTAGGAATATCCAAAGTTATTGATTCAATTTAACCAACATTTTCTGAGTCCCTGCTTTATGCCAGGTAGGTGGAGGAATGAGGAGCTTCGTCATTGGGGATATCCTGGTCACTAGATCTTCTTCTCACCACAGAACCAGAACCCTCTCAAAATCTTGCTAATGTTCAGTCCCAGCTATGGCCTTATCATCAATGGAGAATTACACCTGGATGAACAAGAAAGCCCAGGGACACTGGGCTGCAGCCCTGACCTAATAAGCAGTGTAATCTTTCTGGGTCTCAATTTCCTTCCCTGTAAAATGAGAAAATTGGGCTGAACATTTCTTAGATGTCACCGTACACTAACTTTCTAAGAGCCTATGATTTCCTAAATTAGCATCCATGCCTTCCTCTGCGATGGAAATTGATCTGTCTAATAACACCTGTGTGGCTATGATGTGAGTATTATCTCATACGTCCTCACAGTCACTCTGTGAGGTAGATATGACTCTCCCCATTTTTCAGGGAAGAGAACCGAGACCTGGAGGGTTAAGTTCTGGCTCTGGAACCCAACAGTTAGCAAGATTTGAACTCAGGTCTGACTGATGCCACAGCCCTTGTCTTGGCTCAGAACAATCCCATTCTGTCTACCCATCCCTGGAGACCCACCGTGGCCTCATTGAGCTCAGACTACCTTCTCACTGAGCTAGGAAAACAAGACAGCTCTGTGGTCACTTTTCAGGACTGTGGCACCTCAGGTTGCTGAAAGAGAGCTCACTGCGTTAAAGTGAGAGCTTCCGTTCCCGACTTTTGCTGGGCTAGAGGCCCACATCAGACCCAGCCTAATGGCTTTCTGGCTGCCAGGTCCTTGGCAGCTGCCAGTTCCAGGGGGTGACCAACTACCAGGTTTTTGAGGTTTGCTCAGCTTACAAGTCTGGCCACATTCAAACCCTAGCTAGGCCTTGGGCCAGCCTCAGGAAATGCCTCTGGCAGTTGCAGCTGCTTCCAAATAAAAACAACTCCATGATGACCAGCAAAGGCCTATTCTACATGGCTAGGATCCAGGAGTAAAGGGGGATCTAGACTCTATAGACACCCTGCAGCCCAAGGTACAGCTCATCAGGGAGAATGCTGACAGCCAGGCTCACCCTAGTCTAAGGAAAACTCAGACCCAGCTAGAATCATGCATATTCATAGAACTACAACCACAGACTGCCCTGGGATCCCCTTCTTCATCATTTACCATGTGATCCAGCCAGTTTACTTGTCCCTCATCACCAGCCCTGTAATCTGCTGAGTGTATCCACCTGAGGAAGCCACATAGTGAAGTAGTTAGCTCCCCATGACTCCACCACTGACTGCCAGAAAGGTACCCTTCACTCTATTTATTCATGCCTGTCCTGCCACCTATTAGTTGTATGGTCTTCAGGAACTTACTTGACCTCACTGCGCCTCTGTTTCTTATCTATAAGATGAGGATAATAGTTGTACCTCACAGGGTTGTTACAGGATTAAATGAGCGAATGTATATTAAGTGCTCAATACAATGCCTGGCACACAAGCATATAGCGTATGGTGTTAGCGATGAGTAATCCATGGAGAACAAGTCAATCATTCAATAACCAAATGCAAACATTCCTATATGAAATTGTGCCAAGCCTACTGGGTGCCAGACTCTGTGCCGGGTGGTGGGAGTGAAGCATGACTGTCACTTCTGTGGCATTTGCCAGTTTTCATGGTGTAAATATTCCCACCATGGCAAATTCCAAGCTACAATGTCATGTCACTGAACACAGAGTTGGGAAGGGACGCCCACAACAGCTCTCACGAGCCAGGCAGTGCAAGCTCGTGCTAGCACACCACTGCCTATGGTGAACATCCCCATTGGCCTCTCAGGAGCTGAATCTGGAAGAGGAGAAATCAGGAACTGAGGCTTCTCCTTCCAGTTCTGGGGAGCTGCTTATCCCTCTCACTTCTGCTTTTCTTTACATCCTTTCTCTAGAGATTTCTTGTGCTTTCATATGCCACATTTAGCCCAATCTGGGGGCTTCGGATCTTAAGGCCCCGAGGGTTTCACAGTTTATTGACTCAACTTCCCAGTACACAATTCCAGAAATCTGATTATCCATCTTTTATTTTCCTGTGTCAAACTAATGAAACACTCTCTAGTCTCATACCTTGCTTTATACTCTTCATGATGCTTGACATCTATTTCTTACCTGTCTTCCCTTTTGAACACAAGGTTCATGAAGGCAGGGACACTCTATGCCTGGTGCCTAGAACGGTCCTGTCACTTGATAAGTATTTGTTTAACTGATGGATCGAGGAATGAATGAATTTACAGACCATTGATGAGGAAACATGTCGCCCAGCCTCAGGCTCACCAGCCATGGTCCACGCAGCTATGGTGAGAAAAGACCATGTGACTGGTAGGGCAGGCTGTGTCAGATATACCCTGTGCAGTCATTGCTTACATCAGACTAACACTGTTGATGGAAATAACATACATCCCCTAGAATCTTGCACCCCAGGAATTTAGATTTATCTGTAGGATAGCTCATAAACATACAGATGGGGCATCTTACCTATAAGGTGTAGCCATTTCCTGGTTTGAGAAATTTTAGCTTGAATGTGATTGATCTAGCAGGCTATTGTGGATTTATACTTTCTGTAGAAGACATCTGTTGTTTTATCTATCTGGCATCCCTCCTTTTCATTCTAGGAATAGAATTCCCTTTCGGGTGTGTGGGAAAACTTCCTATCTCAACTCTATCTATTTATTTGAGTAGACATCACTATGTTCTTACAAACCCCCTTCCAAGTCATAGTCAATTGGACCAAAGTTAGGCAAATCCCTCAAGCCGAGTGACACCAAGGAGAGAGGGTGGCTCAGTCTTTCTCTGGGTGTGAAATTTAAAAACTGTTTATAGCCAGAATCTCCAGAAGCGGATCTATAGGGAAAGATACTGATTCCGTATGCAGAAAATTGGAGAAAGAATACAGAGGGCAAGAGTCCTGACACCATTTGGTTGAGATCCAGTGAATCTCTGTTCTTCTTGTCCTTTGTTCAGTTCATTCACCAATCATTTGCGTAGACCTTCCCCAGCCCCATCACAATTCCTTCTTCATTTTAAAGGAGTTCTAAGCTTGATTTTCTGTCACTTTTTCTGGTGTTTACAGACTCAAGTTTTCATCATACCCTCCCTTCCCATGTATATAGTTGAACACTCCTGAAGGCAACTAGAAAGTTCCCTCTCACTTGGCCAGCCTTGAATGAGAAACCTAGGAAGTATAGAGCCAGAAACAGCCTCATAGCCAGTGTCTGAGGTAGGGATTGTAGCAGGGATGGGTATTCTGGGGGACAGAATATAAAAAGAAAGGGAAAGGAAACTACTTGCAGAATACTTATTCTGTGCCATAAGTGTTAATTTATTATGTAATCCTCATAATAACCATAAGAGGAACCCCGTTTTATAAAAGATGCAACTGATATCTGGATAGATTAAGTAATTTGCTTAAGGTCAATTCATAGCTGAGTTGGAGCTGGGATTTCACCTCAGTCCACTCTTCTCTGTTCTACTCATGGCTGATGTTGACCCAACAGTGGCAAATCAAGAGTCTCTCAAGTCAGAAAACCCTTTCCATATCCCCTTCAAGGCCATTATTTGCCCTGATGGCTGATGCTGACCAACAAAGAAAGAGGCAGTGCTTTGACCCTCTTTGCCCTTGCCCTTCTATTCCATGTGTTTCCCTGTCTCCCCACTCTCTTTTAATCTCTCTTCTTATTGGGAAAACAATAAATACCAAGTCAAGGTATTCCATTGTATATGTATAACGATTTTTGTTCCTTCTTACTTTAAGTCTGGAAAATAGTATACCTGTTTAACATCATGGTTGCTCTTGAATTCTCACTGAATACTTTTTTTTTAATGTTTTTTCATTTATTTTTGAGAGACATAGAAACAGAGTGTGAGCAGGGGAAGGGCAGAGAGAGAGGGAGACACAGAATCTGAAGCAGGCTCCAGGCTCTGAGTTGTAGCACCGAGCCCGACGCGGGGCTTGAACTCACAGACTGCGAGATCAGGACCTGAGCTGAAGTCAGCCGCTTAACCAACTGAGCCACCCAAGCGCCCCTCACTGAATACTTTTTAAACAGAATATCCTAAGAAGATACTCTGTTTCCTCTTACTAGGTAATTTTTTCTAGTTTTATTGAGAAATAATTGACATACATCCTGTATAAATTTAAGGCACACAGCATGATGGTTTGATTTACACAAATTGTGATATAATTACCACAATAGGTTCAGCTAACATCCATCTTCTCATAGAGACACACTAAAAAGAAAAAAAAAGGTTTTTGTCTCCCGGTGATGAGAACTCTTGGGGTTTACTCTCTTAACAGGTTTCCTATACAGGTATCCCCTACTTTCTGAAAGTTCTCATTGAGTCATCTTCATTTTTATGAAAGACCTACATTAGTACCTGTTTTCACTAACCAAATGAAATCTAAAGAGTATTTTCACTTATACAAAAAAACGCCATTACTGTACTAATGTAGGTCTTTCTGAAAGGTGAAGTGGCACAAGACGAACTTTCACCAAGTGGAGGATATTTTCACTTTAAGCCATTTTGGCTTATGAGAGTTTTCATAGGAACGCTCTGCTTTCAAATAGCAGGGGAAATCTATATTGTACAGCAGTGGTAACTATCATGTTGTACATCACATCCCTAGTGCTTATTTATCTTATAACTGGAAGTTCATACCCTTTGACCACTTTTTTCCAATTCCCCCTCCCATCCCCCAGCTCTGGTAACCACAAATCTGATCTCTCTTTTTTTTTTTTATGAGTGTATTTGTTTAGATTCCATATGTAAGAGAGATCATACAGTATTTGTCAGTATGGCTGCCTCCTTGATGGTTCAGCTCAAATGTGGGCCCAGGAAAGAATTACCCCATAAGTCTCACTAGCAAAGGCTGCCACATTTAAGCACACATTTCCCTAGGACTGGTAAGAACAAGACAGAAATCAAAACAGAGGATGGCATATAGCTTTATAACCTGGCTTACAACATGTGGTTCTCTCATCACAGTTGAGAACCCCTGTGGCCACCTCTGCCTAGCTTTCAGTCTGTTCCTTGGAGCAGAAACCATCTCTCCCTTACTACTTCTAAACTCTTCAACATCCAGATCCTGGAGAATAAGAACCAAAGAGGATCAACTATTCTCATTTCTTATCTTTCTGACTGTCTAAAACTCCACCTCTTAAGTTCTGATGTCCTGTCTCATGCTCTGTCTCTATCCAAAAATTATACAGGATATGTCTCCTGACATACCCACAGAGGCTGGTCTTATCCTAGGTCCTGAACAGAGAAGCTATATCCAAATAAAATGCAGAAATATCAACATTATACAAAAGCTGTTCTGTAGATCCACATTATTGAGTTTGGAATGGGATGGGGTTGAAATTTTCCTTTTAAACTCCTCTCACATCAAGAGGAATGGGATCTATGTTTCTTAGGCATCTACAACAGGTCAGGCATTGAGCTCTCTGCTCTCACATATTTTAAACAGTTTAAAGGACTCTTCAGAGCAATTGAATATAGCAGATACTATTATTCCCCTCTTTACAGTGTAGAAAATCAAGGCTTAGACAAGTTAAGAAACTTGTCCCAAGTCCCTTGCTAGAGAGTGAAAAAATGGAGTGTGAAGCCCATGTGATTCTAACTCCAGAACCAAGACTCCAAATGTTAATACAGCTCAAAAGCTGCTGTCACTAGATTCCCAGTTCTGTCTTGGCTGAGCAAGTGAACACTGGTTGAGTGCCCAGAGGTTATTCCACCCTACTCCCAGTGTGAACATGTAATCTCCCTTGCAAGTGACTAGTTTGAGGATGGCGCAGGCCTAACCCATTTTGAGCCAATGATACAGGAGGAGAAATTTACTGGGAGATTTTGGGAAAAAATATTTTTTCGGTCTGAAGAGAAAAAATATCACAGTAAGTCATCCTCTCTGTACTGGCTGAGAACAAGGAAGCATGTACCCTTGATTGCTAATGACAAATATTCCACAGGATGGAGGAAGGCAATTTGGAACGAAGTTAACACTGAGAATCTCAGAGCATGCACTGGGTCCTTGCCAAGGCCACTGAGCCTCTTGTCTACCCAATCTGAGAGCCTCCCTACCTCAGATCTCCTCCTTTGTCTGCTAATGTTGCTTAAGCTGTTTTGAGTTGGATTTTCTGCAACCCAGAGATAAAAGCATCTTCAGTGATACAGATACTGGCATACCCATATAGTTCTGCATTGTGATTTGATTCCCCAGACCGCATCTATGCTGAGTTTGAGTCCCATCTCTTCCATTAATTGCTGGGAAATTTTGCTTGGGCAATTTTCTTAGTTTTATTTCTGTTTTCTTATCTGTAAAACAAACATAATGATACTGTTGCCCTTGAAGGATTGTTGTGAGGACTGAGATAGAGCACATGAGGCACTTAATGCAGCCCTTAACACATAGTCAATACTAGAAATTGCAGTACTTCATTAAAGTTGGCCCCATCTGTTTCCATCTTTCCTCCACCTCCCAGTATGCTTTGCAGCATAAGTCAAAATGTTAACAGCTAGGATGACCATACAGTTTGTCATCCAAATCAAGATGTTCCCATCTGTGGTAAATGCTAAACTAGAACAGAGGGACAATCTGTCCTGGGGAAACATGGATCCATGGTCACTTTAGTAATATTAAGAATGCATCCTGGAATGCAACATTTTGCAGGGAGGGTCATCGGCCTAACACAGGATTACCGAGTTCAGTAGTAACTTCTCAGAAGATCCAGAAGTAAATTATTATTGTCAATGATGAACGAGAGTTCTTTACAAGGAGACCATTCTTAGAAGAGCTGGGCTGTGACATAGAGCTAATGTCTAGCATATTTCCTTTCTGCATTTATAACAATGGAAACTTTTTACAAGCTCTTTGCAAACAGCACTCAGCTTTTCTCTAATTCCGTATCTATACTGCATTTCAAAGAGATGGTGGGAAGACAACATTTGAGGAACCATCTTAATATAATTAAGCAACTCTTGTTATATGAGAGAAATTATTACCCGAAGTTGAAAAGATTACTCTCTTTTTCTTTATTCTGTGCCAGAGAGAATTTCAGGAAATGAGTTCAAGCTGAATCTACCCTGCTGCTGTCTCAGCCTCGGGGTGACAGAGTCTCAGGACCCAAGGGCACATGCCTCGTGGTCAGCAGTACCAGGCTACCACTCACCCTAACAAATCCTTTTGACTATGTGATGACTACAAAAAGTCCTTTAGACCTCTGTGAGACCTTTAACTTTTTTTAACTTTATTTTTTTTGGTAATCTCTATACCCAACGTGGGGCTCAAACTCACAGCCCAAGAACAAGAGTTGCATGCTCTTTCAACTGAGTCAGCCAGGTGCCCCAAGGCCCTTCATTTTGAAGATGCTGGCAGCCATCTTCATACTGAGAAGGAAGTCAACTTCTCTTACTGAGAAGGAAGATAAAGCTACCTTGCAGAGGCCAGAGCTGATGAATGAAACCAAATTGCTGAACAAACCTAGTCTGCATACCACAGGTATTTCAATTTCATGTGCCTATAATTATGACTTAATGTTAATTCGGTTTGAATTAGACTTCCTCTAACTTGTAGCTCAAGGTCTGTTAGTTTGAGTACTGTTTTGCAAGCATGCATGTAGGCAGAAAGCCTGTTCTCCCAACTCTGGCCATTAAGGAAAGTCACAGCAAATGTCCTTGTGACCCCTTCTTTACAGCAACATAATTGTTATAGAACTTTAGTGAACTTAGTGTCCTGAATCATACGACATTACCAATATCTGTTTATTTTTAACCTACAAGATGGCAATTTCACGTGGTTCAATCAGTTAGTAAAAAGCAGGTGCTTTTTAAAAGCTATAGCTATTGGGTGCCTGGGTGGCTCAGTCGGTTAAACATCCATCTCTTCATTCAGGCTCAACTCATGATGTCACGGTTTGTGGGTTCGAACCCACACAGATGGTGCAGAGCCCGCTTGGGATTCTCTCTCTCTCTGCCCCTCCCTCTGCTCACATCTCTCTGTCTCAAAATAAATAAATAAACATTTAAAAATATATAAATAAAAGCTACAGCTAAGTTTTTCTTTACCTCTAAAATGCATTTCCTACCATTGTATTTGCTCCCTCCCCATTACCATCATCCTAGCTTAAATCAATACCATTTTTGCCTGGAGAGCTGCTGTATCCTCCCCGGTTCTCATGCCTATCTTCCTCCAATCCGCTCTCCACACTGCAGCCAGAATGACCTCTTCAAAATGGAAATCTGATCAGGTCCTCCCCTGTTTGATATGCTTTAATGGCTTCCCATTCCTCAGAGAAAAATGTTTCAGTATCCATAAAAAGCTCCCAAGTCTTTCTGCAACCTGAGTTTCTACCTCATCCTGACATTTTCTGAGCTATCTTTCCCTTCCTCAGTCATAGCATGCTTTCTTACCTCCACGTTTCTGCTCATGCTGTTTCGTTAGCCCAGACCTTTTCTCCCCCATTACCTGTTGAACTGGGTTTTCTGTGGTCAACTTGGCAGAGCCACATCTGGCTAAGATTAGGAACTACATTTCATAGAACTCCCTTTCTCTCTGGCAATGAGAGGAATTCATGTAAGATTTAGAAAGTAAAAATGAAGTAGAGTCCTTTATTCATGCAAAATCATGGCAGTCAAACATGACAGGAATCTGGTGATGGTCAGAAAGAGAGTTTGGTCAGGTGAAGTGGCTACACAGTCTTCTCAGACCTCACCACAGCTCCTATCTCATGGTCTAAATTTGACAGCCAGATAGACACAAATCAGACTTCCCTGTGAGCTACAGCTTTTCCACCCACACCTGTGCTTCAAACTGAAGTACTTAGTACCTGCTTCTCCAAACCTCTGACTCTTCTTCCAGATCTTCATTCCTTCAGCTTTTCCCACATTCAGGGAAGCTCTACATTAAAGCTTTTATCCCTGTAATGTTTAAAGGAGTTCTCTTTTCCTGACCAAAGTCAAGCTGTTACACCTCCCAACATTCTCTACCTCCTACTTGTACCAATTTAAGTGTCCTTTCTTCAGGGAGGGCACTCATGAATCTTAAACTAGATTAATCCCCCCTTTTATATGACCCCAGAGCTTCTGATACATCTCCCCTTCATAATGCTCTGGATTAGTCAGCTCTGGCTACCACACACACACACACACGCACACACACACACCCCAGTGGATGCCTTAAACAACAGCCATTTATTTCCCACAGTTCTGGAGATGGGAAGTCCAACCAAAATTAATGTGCAGCTCATTCAGTTCCTGGAGATAGCCCTCTTCTGGCTTCCACACAGTCACCTTCTCGTAGTGCCTTCATGTGGGCAGGGAGACTAGGAGAGAGAGACAGAATACTTTCATCCAGCTTCTTCCTCATGTAAGGACAAACCCCATAATGGGGGCCCCACTCTCATGACCTCACCTAAACCTAATTACCTCCCCAAAGCTTCACATCTCCAAATAGAATCACATTGGTGTTATTATTAGGGAACTGAGGGGACACAAACATTCATTCCATAGCACCTTCCTTACACTCAAATTACTACTGACTGTCTATTGATCTTCCCTGTTATACTCTAAGGAATTGAGAACGGGAAATAATTTAGGCATGTGGACAATTTCTCATTATTGAATCCCTAATGCTCAATAGAGTACCAGAAACATAGAAGCTGCTCAATAAACATTTGTAGAATAACTGGGTGAGTAAATGAAAGAGATATTGGATTCTGCCAGAAACTTCTATTACAAATAGTCTTAGGCCTATGCAGAAATTTTATGTATTGCTACTGATTTGGCTGTGAAAGTTTAGAGTTATGTAAGCATCCAATAAGTATTCTTTATGTTTTTTAATTTGGGTGAAGAGAAAAGGGTCAGTAGGAAATAGCAATTTTTAATGTTTTTAAATGGAGTGTTTCCATCAGGCAGGCAAAATCAACTGTGAACTTTATTGTTGTAAAATCTCCTTCCTCCTCATTCTTGCCACCAAGGATTCAAAGTACTTGCTCTTGGGGAAGAAGAATGAGGAATAGTTTTGGCACATGAAAAACATTTCTCACCAACCCACAGACCACTCCACACTCTGCTTGTACTCTTAAGAAGAGAGAAATGAAAGCCTCAGCTTTCTTACCCTTACATGATAATCAGAAACCACTCAGCGACTGAAACAAGCCCACCCACCAGGGCTGTATCACAGTGAAGTGACAACAGAATAACAGCAAGGTGAATGTATCAGAGACAGTAGGGGAATATTCTGCTTTAGTAGTCAAAAGTAATCCATTTGAGAACTATTTCAAGCCCCTGGCTAATTTACAGGACACTGTGATTTTTTTTTTCCAATTCACCTGCCCTCTTTCATCTTTTATGAATATATTGAATACCTACAAGAAGAGACATGTGCTAGATTCTGGAGAAACAAAATTTATTAGGTCTGGTTCCAGCCCCCACGGGAACTCCAAGTCTACTGGGGAAAATGGACAGGTAAACAGGCAGTTATAGCAAGGTCTAGAACCATAAGTCAAAGTAGTATGTAAAAAAAACCTGAACATCTCAAAGAAAGAGCCAACAAAACAGTGACTAAGGAGCAAAGAAGAGTATTTCTCTCTTATGTAATAATCCAAGGAGGGCAGATATTTTTCTACCTCTGTCATTCAGAGACCCAGGTTCCTTCCATTCTATGAGTCTACTGGCCTCTGTAATATTATCCTCATCTGAATGGTTGAAGCTGGGCGGTAACATGTCTGTGCTCCCACTAGCAGGAAGGAAAAAGATTATGAAGGGGCATAATGAGACATTCTAAGGCCCAGGAATGGAAGTGGGCATATTAGTGACATGACATTAATGTGAACTTAGTCACGTGAACACATCTAACTGCCCTGTGGGCCAGGTGATGCCCTTTCTGGCTGTCTGCATACCACTTATCCAGGTACCACTCTATTGTTAGAGAAGGAGAAAAGAAATGTTGTGGGCAACTAACCTTCTCCACGAGATAAGTGAGGATGTAACTGGAACACAGATGAAAGTGACTTTCCTCGGTGTGAGGGTACCAGGGAATTCATCATAGAATAAATGTCTCTCAAGCTGTGTCTTGAAGGATGAGTAGGACTCAATCATTCAGATGAGGTAGCAGACTGCTCCAGGCTGCAGGAGCAGCATAAGCAAAGACAGACGATTATTCCAGAGGGGGCTATGATTCAAAGGGATGGATTAAACTGCAATCATATCTCATGGCTTTGTAGGTCTTCCTGAGATAACATGACATCCAGTCTAGTATATAATAAAAACTATAAGTCATCCATTGTGAATTTCTCCCCTGCCCTAGACCTGGAGGCCTGCAATAGGAGACAGACACATGGCTGGTGCTTCCCTCATTTCTTGTTCAACTTCCTCCTCCTTCACCTGGTGGTTGCTTGGGACCCCTCAAGGATCTGAAAGGAGGACCGTAAAGTAAGGGATAAGAATGGTCTTTACTGATACAGTTGTGCTCTGGCTTTGAGCACTCCTTATGTGGCAGAAGCGCAATTACTGGCCCTTTCCTCCTGTGGGGTAATTTAATGGGTCCTTTGGAGGTTTCTTGCCAGACACCTCCTTTCTAAAGTTCTCCTGGGCCAGGCATTGCCTCCTCCCACTGACCATAGGGTGGTCTACTTCTCCATCAAGTTACACCTACTCCAGACAGTCATCTTGGGATGGGTCCTATTAAGATGACCCCACTCTGGCGCTTCTATGAGGCCAGTATTTAGTCCACAATAAATACACCCTTTCACTTGCCATAGATGGAAGGTGCAGCAGCCGGGAGAATCTTTTCTGTGTTTTTCTCTGGCACATGTAGCAGCCTTTAGATTTCTCTCTTGAGAGTCCCTGGTCCTCCAATTTCCAGAGAACACATGTAAATCTCTCTGAAGGTTTCTTTTAAAATTCTCTCTTCACAGTAAAAGTAAAGGCTCAAAAGTAAAGGGAAAATACCATGGGAGTAGATAGGAAAGATGAAAATTAGCATACCTACAACTCTTCAAAACAGTTCTCCCTACTGATCTGGTCATGAGCTAGTCTAATGCTAGGAGACCCTCGTAGCAAGGCAGATGTAGCTGTTCTAGCACGTCTTTAGGATGTGTGGCTGTTCTTAGCCTTCTTGCCCTCAAACAAAATTCCTAAGAAAGCAGGAACAGTCTCATTTAACAGCCTGTCAACATATACAATGAAATGTTCCTGGGTTTTTTGTTTTTGTTAAATTTTTTCAATATTGCATTTATGGTATATTTTCTGATTCACTGGTTCATCAAAAATGGTTGATCATTGTTTGAAAGAGAGGACACTGCTAAACAGATGCTTTAAAAACGACAGTAAGAATGAGGATGGCTCTCGTTTTACCCACCGTGGTTGAGACACTTGCTATTCCCTAGCCAGCATCCAGTTACCCTCTTCTACTACCAGCACCTGGGTGAACCAACTCCCTTCCTGGGCCTCCTACTCCACCTCCAGTCCCATGAATGGTCATTCACCTAACAAATATTTACTAAACACCTACACTGTACTGGGCACTGTCCTAGGTGCTGAGGATACATTCCTGTACAAAACAGATTAAGTCCAAGCACTCAAGGAGCTTGCATTTCAGTTGAAGGAGAGAAAGACACTAAACAAAATAAGTAAATAAAATGTATGGTATATTAGTATGTAATAAGTATTCTAGTAAAGCACTCCCCAGGAGTTATTCCAATAGGGGAGAGATTTGTAAGGTAAGACACAGTAGTCCTGGGAGCTGGCATTCTAGTGGAGACCGATATGTAAACACAATTATAATACAATGCTGCTTAAGTGAGTCAGATAGCAGGGTGTGTGCAGAATGCTAAGTGACTAACTCTCCTCAAGGGCATCAGAGAAGATTTCACTGGCTTTCTGTTTGGAGAACACAGAATCATATTATAGAAAAGTCACGATAACTATCTTCAAATGTTAGCTCTGGCAAGGCTCTTCTTAGAGCCCCAGGCAGTTACTGCCAGCCCCTCCCAGTGCTTGCTTCAGCTTGTGCATTCAGTTCTTTCTCTTATTCAGCACTGAGGCCAGAAGCAGTGCTAGGTGGCGAACTCCTTCTCCCTAAGTGCTAGCATTCAGATTCTAAGAAATCCTCACTGCACTTGAGGGTCCCTCTGTCTTCCTGCTCTCTGTATCCCCTTCTTCCAGAAGAAAAGAGAAAATTTTTTCATTAGATATTACAATATATTATTGATTGACCAAAGACATTGTGCCACAAGTACATACACTGAGGTGTTCTCTCAGGTAAGTGTTTGCGTGGCACAGGGACCTAGTGTTTCTGTGGGTCCTGCATCCAAAGGCACTTCTCTGAGAAGAATATACTTATTTCCTTTTAGAGATCCTCCTTTCCTCAACCCCAGTTCATGTGGATGGGGGATTTAACTCTCCCACCGAATTCAGATGTGGACGTATTACCTAAAAACAACCAATGCCTTTGGCCACAGTGATAAGCCAAGGGGTTGACATGAGACCCAAGCTGGCCAATGAGAGCTGATGAACATTGACCTTAGGGCTTTTGCTAATATGGTATTATCCAAAATTGCTGGGGGTAAAGTAAGAAGAGACCATGTGGCTAGAGTTCATTTAAGAATGAAGCCAGTATCTGAAGGAATTCATCACAAATAAACCAGCCTTACAAGAGATCCTGAGGGGGACTCTATGAAGGAAAGGTTGCCAGGAACACAAAGTGTCAGAGACATTCTTACAAGCATGAAATGTACAGATAACACAGTGACTCTAAACCCATATTTTTTAATATTAACACTGAATGTAAATGAACTAAATGCTCCAATTAAAAGACATAGGGTAACATACTGGATTAAAAAACAAGACCCATTTATTTTCTATCTTCAAGAGACTCATTTTAGGCCTGAGGACACCTTCAGATTGAAATAAGGGGATGGAGAACTATCTACTATGCTACTGGTAGTCAAAAGAAAGCTGGAGTAGCCACACTTATATCAGACAAACTAGACTTTAAAGTAAAGGATGTAACAAGAGATGAAGAAGGGCATTATGTAATAATCACAGGGTCTATCCAGCAGGAAGAGCTAACAATTATAAATGTCTACGTGCCGAATTCAGGGGCACCCAAATTTGTAAAACAACTAATTACAAACATAAGCAATCTTATCAATAAAAATGTGCTAATTGCAGGGGACTTTAACACTACACTCACAGCACTGGATAGATCCACTAAACAGAGAATCACTAAAGAAACAATGGACCTAAACGACACACTGGAACAGATGGGCCTGATTGACATCTTCAGGGTCTTTCAACCAGAAGCAAAGGAATTTACATTCTTCTCAAATATACATGGTACATTTTCCAACATAGACCACATTCTGGGACACAAGGAAGCTCTTAATAAATATAAAGGAATTGAGATCATACCATACACACTTTCAGGTCACAATGCTGTGAAACTTGAAATCAACCACATGAAGTCTAGAAAACCCCAAAAACCATGTAGGCTAAAGAACAACCTACTAAAGAATGAATGGGTCAACCAAGCAGTTAGAGAAGAAATTTTAAAAATACATGGAAACAAATGAAAATGAAAATACAACAATCCAAATGTTTTGGGAAGAGACAAAAGCATTCCTGAGAGGAAAATAAATTGCAGTCCAGGCTTATCTCAAGAAACAAGAAAAATCACTAACACAAAATCTAACAGCTCAACTAAAGGAACTCGAAGCAGAAGAGCTAAGACAACCCAAACCCAGCAGAAAGAGAGAAATAACAAAAATCAAGGCAGAAATTAATAATATGGAAACTGAAAAAGTAGTTGAACAGATCAATGAAACCAAGAGCTGGTTCTTTGAAAAAATAAACAAAATTGTTAAACTTCTAGCCAGGCTTCTAAAAAAGAAAAGAAGGAGAGAACCCAAGTAGATAAAATCACAAACGAAAAGGGAGTGATTACAATCAATCCCACAGAAACATAAGAATACTATGAAAGATTACATGCCACCAAACTGGACCACCTGTAAGAAATGGACAACTTCCTAAACAGCCACACACTACCAAAACTCAAATGAAAGAAATAGAAAATTTGAACAGACCCATAACTAGTGAAGAAATTGAATCAGTTATCAAAAATCTCCCAACAAATAAGGGTCCTGGACCAGATGACTTCCCTGGGGAGTTTTACCAGACATTTAAAACAGACTTAATACCTATCCTCTTCAAGTTGTTCCAAAAAAAATTGAGATAGAAGGAAAACTCCTGGACTCATTCTATGAAGCCAGCATCACTTTGATTCCCAAACCAGATAGAGACCCAGCAAAAAAAAAAAAAAAAGAGAGAACTACAGGTCAATATCCCTGATGAATATGGATGCAAAAATTCTCAACAAGATACTAGCAAATCGAATTCAACAGCATAAAAAAATAATTATTCAGCATGATCAAGTAGGATTCATCCCTGGGTTGCAGGGATGGTTCAATATATGCAAATCAATCAATGTGATAAATCACATTAACAAAAGAGAAGGTAAGAACCATATGATCCTGTCAATAGATGCAGAAAAAGCATTTGACAAAATACAGCATCCTTTCTTAATAAAAACCCTCGAGAAAGTCGGGATAGAAGGAACATACTTAAACATCATAAAAGCCATTTATGAAAAGCCCACAGCCAATATCATCCTCAATGGGGAAAAACTGAGAGCCTTCTCTCTGAGATCAGGAACACGACAGGGATGTCCACTCTCACCACTGCTGTTTAACATAGTGTTGGAGGTCCTAGCATCAGCAATCAGACAACGAAACAAAATAAAAGTCATCAGGATTGGCAAGGACGAAGTCAAACTTTCACTTTTTGCAAATGACATGATACTTTACATGGAAAACCTGACAGAATCCACCAAAAGCCTACTAGAACTGATCCAGGAATTCAGCAAAGTTGCAGGGTACAAAATCAATGTACAGAAATTGGTTGCATTCCTTTACACCAACAATGAAGCAACAGAAAGAGAAATAAAGAAGTGAATCCCATTCATAATTGCACCAAAAAACATCAAATACTAGGAATAAACTTAACCAAAAATGTAAAAGATCCATACACTGAAAACTATAAAAAACTTATGAAGGAAATTGAGGAAGACACAGGAAATGGAAAAACATCCCATGCTCATGGATTGGAAGAATAAATATCATTAAAATGGCAATACTACCCAAAGCTATCTACATATTCAATGCAATCCCAATCAAAATTACACAAGCATTCTTCTCAAAGCTAGAGTAAACAATCCTAAAATTTGTATGGAACCACAAAAGACCCCGAATAGCAAAAGTCATATTGAAGAAGAAAACCAAGGCAGGAGGCATCACAATCCCAGACTTTAACCTCTACTACAAAGCGATAATCATCAAGACTGTATGGTATTGGCACAAAAACAGACACATAGACCAATGGAATAGAATGGAGAACTCAGAAATGGACCCACAAGCATATGGCCAACTAATCTTTGACAAAGCAGGAAAGAGTATCCAATGGAAAAAAGACAGCCTCTTTAACAAATGGTGCTGGGAGAACTGGACAGCAACATGCAGAAGAATGAAACTAGACCTCTTTCTTGCACCACTCACAAAAATAAACTGAATGTGAGACAGGAAACCATCAAAAGCCTAGAGGAGAAAGCAGGAAAAAACCTTTTTGACCTGAGCCACAGCAATTTCTTACTTGACACATCTTCAAAGGCAAGGGAATTAAAAGCAAAAATGAACTATTGAGACCTCATCAAGATAAAAAGCTTCTGCACTGGAAAGGAAATAACCAATAAAACTAATAGGCAACCAACGGAATGGGAAAAAATAGTTGCAAATGACATATCGGATAAAGGACTAGCATCTAAAATGTATAAAGAACTTACCAAACTCCACACCCGAAAAATGAATAATCCAGTAAAGAAATGGGTGGAAGATATGAATAGACACTTCTCCAAAGAAGACATCCAGATGGCCAAAAGACACATGAAATGATGCTCAATGTCACTCATCATCAAGGAAATACAAATCAAAACCACACTGAGATACCACCTCACACCAGTCAGAGTGGCTAAAATGAACAAATCAGGAAACTATAGATGCTGGTGAGGATGTGGAGAAGCAGGCACCCTCCTACACTGTTGGTGGGAATGCAAACTGGTGCAGCTGCTCTGGAGAGCGGTGCAGAGGTTCCTCAAAAAAATGGAAATAGAACTACCCTATGACCCAGGAATAGCACTGCCAGGAATTTACCCAAGAGATACAAGAGTGCTGACACATAGGGTCACGTGTACCCCGATGTTTATAGCAGCACTTTCGACAATAGCCAAATCATGGAAAGAGACTAAGTGTCCATCAACTAAAAAATGGATAAAGAAGATGTGGTATAATATATATATAATGGAATACTACATGGCAATGAGGAAAAATGAAATCCGGCCATACGTAGCAACATAGATGGAACTGGAGGGTATTATGCTAAGTGAAATAAGTCAGTCAGAGAAAGACAGATACTGTATGTTTCCACGCATAGGTGGATTTTGAGAGACTTAGCAGAAAACCATGGGGGAGGGGAGGAGGGGAAACAAAGAAAGACACAGAGAGGGAGGAAGACAAAACATAAGAGACTCTCAAAGACTAAGAACAAACAGAGGTGAGGGGGTATGGGATGGGGGGAGAGTGGGTGATGGGCACCAAGGAGGGCACTTGTTGGGGTGAGCACTGGTGTTGTATGGATACCAATTTGATAATAAATTGATAAAAAAAAAAAGAATGAAGCCGGTATGAAGGAAAACAAATCTGAAAGATGAAACAACACTATGCCATAATGGCATTGCTTGAGCTCCTAGATCCAGCTATACCTGAAGTTGTTATTCTTGAACTTTTCACTACATGAGACAGTCAATTTCCCTTTTGCAACTGAAAGTCTCCTGAAAATCATACATGGATATTTTCTTCAACTTTCAAATGGAGGTCTATTCTCTTTGCCAAAAGAAATTTAAATTTCAGGAGGACTATGGAGGTTATTTTTTAAATGAATTTCACACAGCAATTTCACACTGGCTGAGAGAAGAAATCTATCATGAGGAGATAGCACTTAAGCAAGAAACCAGGCTCGGTGGGAACTGGGCATATAAAACACATAGCCCAGTGAAGAGCATTGGGACCCAAATAAGGGCCATTAGAGAAGGTAGAGAAAGCAAAAAAAGAATATCTAGGATCATGGGCAGATTCTCTTCATAGGATAATCACTTGTCCCTTTACACTCTAGTATTTACCAGAAAAATGTGACACATAGTAGCAGTGCAATGATTAGCATCACTGTGTTTGTTATTATTTATAGATAGTGGCAAGGGAGAGGCAACCCAAGATTATACAGGGGTACATTAATCAGAACTCATTTGAGTTCAAGTGAACAAAACCCAACTCCAATAGTTTAAGCACAAAGGGAGAATTCCTTAAGGTTCACAGTGGGGGCTTGGCTGGATCTCAAGGCAACTGAAACCATGGACTAGAACCCTGTAGAATTCTCTCCTTGAGTCACGTTCACTTCTCTTGGTGTCATCTTTGTTTTCTCCCGTAGTGACCTGGATTTATTCAAACAGGGAAGAAGACACAGTGCAGGCAGCACCCATCACAAGTAGAAAGGAAATGTGCTCTGCCTTTTCGCTTTCATCTTCCAAAGTCCCAAGGAAGATATATGATTAGCCAACCTTGAGACAGGTGTGGAAAGTTGAGGAAGGGGTTGGTCTTTTAACCTATAGCCAGCACTGTCAATGCTCCATCCAGATATCTTGTACTCTTCAACTCCAACTGCCAGCATCTGCATCCCTGTGCCCAAAAGCCTCATTTCTCAGAACCATGAAAGGCTGCTCTGCCAGTAAGTGGAATTCTCAGCAGAATTCTCAGCCCTTAGGAATAACCAAACACTATCTAGAATTGGTGTACAAATATTCCATTTCCTTCACTTCTTGGGGAGCATCATTCTGAGGCATGTGGTTTGCACTGTTTCCAAGAGCTTCCCCACAAAGCAGTGATCCAGTCACCCTCTGGAGTGGCTGGCTTCATAAGGCACACTTTGTTGTCTGCCTTCCTTTCCTTTGTGATTCTCCTACCAAGGTTGTCTGTATCTCCCACATAAACCACAGCTCGGGCTATGTCTGGGAAAACTCAACCCTAAGACATAAGCCAAGGAAGAACCAAACATGGGTATCAAACTTGGGTATCAACTAAAGGAGAAGCTGGTCTTGGGCAAGATGCCTGAGACAGGGGCTGTTCCTCTGACCACTCTATAGCTCTCTGCAGCAAGGTCTTGGACAGGGAGGGGGCAGAAACACGAACAATGTTAGACACAGGACAGGCAATGCAGCCCGTTTTCCTCTGCTGAATTCTGGAACTAAGACCTCGCACCAGTCCTGTGTGTATGGAGTGTGTATATGATATTGTTTGTGGGGTATGCATATGGGTATGGCTGTGGTTGTATTTAGTGGTGTTGGTGGGGGAGGGTGCAAGTGGTCTATTGTATCTCACCTCCATGCTGCCTCCCATGCACAACCCCGACTTTCCATGAGAATCAGTCATTTCCTCCGGAAGAGAGAAAATGAGGCCCTGGAGATGGGTAGGAACTTTGAAGGCTCCATCTATCTGTCAGAAAAACCTTTAATAAGTAAAAAGGGAAAGGAGGAGGTGTGGGTGACAGTGACTGGGAGAGAAATGTAAAATGTGAAGGCTTTTGTCCCTGACTCTAAACCAAAGCATTTTGGGTCCTGGGATGAAAGACAGTGAAACCGTCTGTGGCCAGGCCTCATCTCTCCTCTGCAGCAGTGCGGGCCCATGGGTGTGCCGCGCTCACCTTCCTGCTCACAGGGAGAAGCAGGTGACTTAGTTCCCTCATCTGGAGGTGATGATGAACAGAGTTCCCCACAGGAAGGGCACCTGTAGAGAACATAGGACACCCCTTGGCCATGCTGGTGGTGTGTGTGTGTGTGTGTGTGTGTGTGAATGTCAGGGAATAGGTGTGAGGTAGAGCTGCTTTTAGCTGCTTCTCCAAAGTAGGCCACTATGCATGATTTCAAGAACCCAGACTAATTACCCACCACGAGGCGGGGAAAAATGGTTAACTCATTTTCCTGTCTTTGGAATTTCCAAAGAACATTCAGGAGAAGTAGTTGATCGTCCCACCTCTCTCCTCAGAAATAAAACAGAATTCCAAGTTGAATGGATAATGTGGTCTATATACCAGGCTACTTTCAGCCTTTCCTTTTTCTTTTAACAGATATTTTTATATATTTAAAAACAAAATCAACCAACCTCCAAATAACCTCCCAAACAAACAAACAAAAAAATCAGGTTAGATAAAATGTACAGTGAATATACCCAGCAAACACCTGTATGTGCAATTAAATCCTGCCCGTTTCTGCTGTATGACCCTCAAACACACAATATACAAGTGTTTGGGGAAGCCCGAATTTTAATTCTTTAGAGTTTAGGGAGATAAGATGGGGGAGGTGAGAGAAAGGGGAGTCAATTTCATTATTCTTAGTCCTGTCCATATAAATAGATTCATAAAGACCAGAAATGAAAAGGGAGCTGAGATGATAAGGAGATCAGATAGGGGAGTGTAGAACCCTCCCCAATTCTATCTGGCCAAAAAAGCTGAAAGAAATTAATTTCATGGCAGGAGAAGAGATTTAAAAATGATAGAAAAGGATGGGAAGGAACGGGAACCAAGGAGACCAACCAAGGGAAGAAGAGAAGATCCATAGCAGGGGAGCAAGAAGTTCAATGCCAGTGTGAATGTCTGTCTGTTTTAAGATGACTTTTCTAGAATCACAATTGCATAATGTAGTGAAAAGCCCAACTCTTTCAATCCAGCATTTGCTGCAACTGTCCTATGACTTTGAACTTTCTCCAGGCTGGGCGTCACTTTTTCCTTCCATCTGTCACACGAGGAGCTTGGCAAGGAAAGTGATTTCCAATTTTTAGTTTTGACCTAAAATTCATATTCCTAACAAAATTCTGCATACAACTTCAGTAAGTAAAACAAAGCATTAGTTAGAGAGGTTGATGGACTCAGGCCCCACGACTTAGCCCTTCTCTTAGGCCAGAACAGTTTCAGAGCTATCTCTGTAGAATCCTAAAATTCTGGGGAACCAGTTCGAAAATGACCTGACTCTGAGGCTTTTCCAGCTATGGGGTTCTAGGCCTCATATAAGCTATGGGCTACTGAGCTGTATTTGATGAACCAAAGATAGTTAAATTTCTTTGTGCTAGGGTCACAATTTTCATCCAAAAGTTGCATGCAGAAGGCTGGTTTTGCTGAATCAGAGTGTGGCTGCGTTTGTGCCCATAGCTCATTAGTACCTCAAGTAGGGCTTGGCCTGCATGGGATGGCCTAGGAACCAGATCTGCCTAGAATCCCTATGTCAGTACCTCTCAGATAAGCTTCAAAAGGAAAGGAAAGAACTCAATCCCTCCAATAACCGCCCCCCCCCACACACACACTGAGCCTGTTTTTGGCCATAGACCACCCCAGAGGTAGTCAGGGCCATGCAGAGCTCTTAGCCCTACAGGGAAACACAAGAATACTGGTCTTGAAGAAAAGGGAAGGTAAAGAGAAGTGGTCTTCCCTTAGCTTACAACTCCTTTCATGACTCTCTATATGACCTGGAGAATGAGATAGAAACCCTTCCCTGAATGACCCAAGGCCTGGGTCCCTACCTCTTCTGGCTTCATCTCCTCTCACAGTAACCCCCTTGCATCCTACATCCAGCCACATCTACCCACTGACTGACTTTGTCTACCAGCCTTTCTGATTCCATGTACCCTTGTCACAGGGCTTCTCTTGCCACAGAGTTACCTTTCAAAGTCAGCTGACCTCTGTGGTTCCACACCTCTTCTTCAATGTGACTCACACTTCCCCTCTCTTGCCCAATGCCCCTTGCCCCCACATTCACACACAAGCCTGGCCTTGGATCCAGTGCCTCTTGTCTGTCATCCCAGCACTCTATTAGGTCTGTGGAGCCTAGTGCTCTCCGTATGTCAAGCACATAACAAAAATAGTTACCGTGTGCCATGTGCCAGACCTTTATCCTAAGGATTTTGCAAGCATAAACCCATTTAGTCCTTGTAACAATTCTGTATGAGCCAGACATTATTATCATTATCATATTAGAGATGAGAAAATTCAAGGCACCGAACAACTTGTGCAAGGTCACACAACTAGAAGCAGAACCAGGATTTTTCTCCGGCAATCTGATGGAGCTCATGCTCCTTTACCCCGTGCCTGACACACAGCAGTATCTCAATTTCAATTGAATGAACTGATCTGGACAGATCGTCTAACCATGTGTTTTTTGGTCTGTGTCCTGTGAAAAGAACCCCAAGATTCTCACTGGTGCTTTGGCAGTGACTGAAGCCCTGGGAGTGACAAGACCAGCTCCTCTCTTCTTAGCCCCTCAACCAGGACAGCCCACCCTTGATCTGCTTTATACATTGGGCTTTGTGTTAAAGTCTGTTAAAGAAGGACTTCTATTGCTAAGCAAAGGAAAAACAAGAAGACAAAGAAAAAGAAAGTTAAACACTCAGTTCAAGTGATCATGATTAACACTTACTATTAAGATGCACTAAGTATTTTATATGCTTCAATTTCTAACCCACTCAACAACTCTATGAGATAGGGATTATTACCATTCACATTCCATTTCATAGATGAGGAAACAGTCACAGAATGTAAAATGACTTGTCCCCAATCGTATGGCTGATAACAGCAAAGCCAGATTCGACATAAAACATCTGACTCCAGATTCTTAACCACTGTGGTAGGTTGAATAATGCCCCCCAAATATCAAAAAGCCCAAATTCCTGGAATGCTCTATTCTTTAACCATCTTACCTTATACGAAAAATGAGACTTTGCAGATGTGATTAAGTTAAAGAACCTGAGATGGGAAGATTATTCTGGGTTATCTAGGTGGCCTCTAAATGTAGTCAAGTATCTTTATAAGAGAGAGGACAAAGGGAGATCCGACTACACAAAAGGAGAAGGTAAGGTAGTCATGGAGGCAGAGATTGGAGTGATGTGGCCATAAGCCAAGGGCTGCCGGCAGGCAGTAGAATCTGGAAGAGGAAAGAAAAAGGTTCCTCCCTAGAGCCTCCAAAGGGAGTGTGGCCCTCCTGGCACCTTCATCCTCAGCCCAGTGAAACTGATTTTGGACCTCTGCCCTCCAGAGAAAACAGTTGTGTGCTGTTGGAAGTCACCAGGTTTGTGGTAATCTGTGATAGCAGCCATAGCAAAATAATACATCTATGAAACGATGATGCACCCAGAAGGGTGGGAGAAACTGTAAAAGGTCAGAGCTGGTGAACAGAGAAGATCGGGGAGTGCAGGCCAGGTGGCTTTGCCTCACGACTCCAATCCCATCTCAGGAAGTCTCTCGCTCACTTCTGCTGGCCTGCTGACTCTGTTAACAATGTACGTGTGCCTCCCTCTGCACCTTTTCTGGGCAGAGACTCTGTAGTTTGAACAAAGCGGGGCAGTATTTGGCAGTTCCTGCTTTAGATTTTTTCTGAATTTTTTCTTTCTTTTTTTTTTTTTTTTTTTTTTTTACATTTTCTACAGAGCTGGGGAAGAAGGTGGCTGGAGGGATATTTCCTTAAGTCATAAATACCCCTTATCATTTTGAACTCCACACCTCTCCTTTTCTCCCAAATTCAGAAGAAAGGCCAGGTTATTGCTTTGCCTGGCATTGTGCTGAAGGCTTCTCTGCTGTTCAGCTCTGGCTTGGAGCTCTCTCCCCTTCCTACTACAATAGCGGGAACATTCGAACATCTGCACTTTGATCTTACTTAGCTGGCTGTGGGACTTTGAAGCTGAGCATCTTGCTTTACTCTAGTTCAGTTTTCTTGTTGGTAAAATGTGGGTTAGGACACCTAGCCTGCCTATCTCTTAAGATTAGTTTGATACTGACAATGAGATACCACTTGCACAAGCGTATGTTAAGCTGTAAAGCTACCCAGCACTCCAACTGTCTCATGTGTAGGGCATCTACTTCCCCAAAAGGTGTAAAAACTCACTGCTGCTAATGACAGGAATACAATCTATTGATGCCTACTGTGTGCCAAACACTTTCTATTCATCCATCGTTCATTCATTAATTCATTCAAAACATATTTATTGAGCACCTAAGATCTAGGCATTTGTGAGCATACAGTGCATTAAAGAAAAAACTTAGACGTAGTCCCTGCTCTCCTGGAGACTACAATTTTGTAAAGATGGCAAGGAGTAACTAAGAGATGAAGCCAGCATCTGTATTATGACAAGTAATGATAATTCTATTAAAAGAAAGAGCAGGGTGTGATGGGAAGGCTATTGGGAATGGTGTGGTCTGTATTAGTTGGAAGAGTCAGGGCCTCTGGACTTTCTCATACTTTTTTATACCAAGAATGATGGAAGAATGTCACAGGGCTTTCAGCGTACAATGATCCACTTAGGAGGCATTTACATTAGACACAGACAGCATCCTCTGTGACTTGTGTTATTGTCCCCATTGCTGTGAGAAACCAGTTCAGAGAAGTGAAACGGTTCCCGCAAACTTTTCCGGTAAACTATCAGAACTAGAACTCATAGCCGGATCTGTCTCATGTTTGAATCCAGAGTCTTAACCACTAGCATACTCAACAATGGCTCTAAACTCTTATAAATTCCTTTCCATCCACCCTCTCTCTCTCTGTGGCCACTCATTTCCAGTACCTAATACAATACATTGTTCTAGAAAGATCCGTTGAGTTTATTTGTGTTTTGTTTTGTCTTTTCAATTCAGCTTCCAAAAGAAAATCCTAAAGTAAACCCCTCCCAGTTCTCTGGGATCCAGACCCAGCTCTCTTAACTTCCTGCTTGCCAGAGGACAGGGGAAGGAGGGGATCCCTGCTGCCCCTCCCCCCTCCCACTCCCCTGAAAACAAAGCTTTGCAATGAAAATGAAATCATAAAATCTCATAGAATCTGTTTAACTTTCATTCCTTTTCATATGCCTTTCCATGGATATTCAAGAGCCAGGCCTCACAGTATGTTATAAATCTGCTTGGTGGCTGCAATCAGAGCAGTTTCACAAGCAGGAGAGAAAGTCTTCACTCCAGGGAGCCTGAGCTTCCCCCTTGCAAGCTGCCTTGGAGATGCAGGTGAAGGCATTCTCAGTCATTACAGTGACACTTTACCGAGCCTGCTGGCCCTCTAGCTGGAATCAGAGGAGGATGGGATCCAGCATGTCTCCCAGAGCACCAGTGCCCGCTCAGCTAGACGTGGGAAACTAGCTGGGAACAAGTAGCCTTGAGCGCAGTGCTGGCCTCCCACAGTGCCTCACAGAAAAGAGGATAAATATGTATTGAATGAGGAATTACTGGCTATGTAGAATAGGAAATAATAGTATATACCTAGCAATATTGTTAAGGTGATTAAGTGAAATAACAGCACATGGAAATTCCTACCAAGAAAGAACATATAAACAAAAGGGAGTTGCTTTCCTTCCTCCCTCCCTCCCTCAGTCTCTTCCCTTCCTTCTTACCCTTGGTTCCCTTAAGAATGACATCTCCTTTAGCCCCTTTCTGCCTCCTGCTTTGGAACCTCTTCCTCCTGCTCCTATTTTTAGCAGGCGACATCTTTACCTAGCAAGCTGGCAGCAGAGCTAAGAGCAAAACTTTTCAAAGCAAGCCTGCGGAGCCAGGCATCTATCTCTTAACAGTCTTCGAAGCAAGTGTGGGAAGATCTGAGAGGTCAGGACAAGACTTCCCCCAATGTTTCCCACAGCCTATAAAGCTGATCTGTTCCGTTGGCCTTTCTTTCTAGACTTATTTCAGGGAAAGCAGGACACAATGACGTTTCTAATTTGGTTTGCCAGTGGAAGACACAGATCTGACCTTGACCCATCACCCTGACCTCCAAACACAAAGAATTGTAAACTAAGCCGCATTAATCTTACCTTATATTCTACTTGTATTCATCAACACCAGCTCTCTTATTATAGTATTTATGACTGGAACTGCATTTCTATTGTTGTATAGATACTTGTCTCCCCCACTAACTCAGAGCTTCTCCAGGGTAAAGATTTGTCTTATTCATCTCTGTCTTAACATCTGGTATATAGTGGGCCTCAAATAAAAAAAAAAAAAGGCTGTTGAATAAATAAGTTTATTTAGTGCTTACTCCATATAGGCCCTGTCATACAGAGATGAGTGAAGAAGGGGTCCAATCTTAAGAAACTTACAACCAAGACACATATACATACATGAGTAGCTGTCATTTTGTAACAGTAGATGCTATGTTACCAGATCCAGTATTCAGTATTAATCAGTCCATCCATCATTTCTTACTCCTTAAAATATAGTCAGTGTGGTGAAAACACCGTTTTTTATCAGCAGAAATGGAAAAGATGTCATGTGAGTTAATCATTTTGCAGTCTTCATTATGCAGATAAGACCAAATGAAACTGACATCCTTTTGCCAGGTAAGCTGGCAATCGGTATTTATTAGCCTTTCATTGGTATTATTTATAATATGGATAACAGGAACAGTGTTGCCTAGAAATAGAGTGATAGACATAAGTCAGATTTAAAGCTACCTCTGAGCAGTATCATTCCCAAGGTCTCTTTTGAATCTATGCTTAATGACTTCTCTCTCCCCTCCTCCTACACCGTCACCATCGCTATGAAAATAAATCAGAACTTCCAAGTCCTGTCAGAGGCCTGCTGAGGAACTGTCTGCCTGTTTCTTACTGCTCTCTTTCTTTGAGGTTTCAATGTAATCTTTAGTTGCTGTCAGCTCTAAGAGGAAAAAAACTCAACATTATATTGTGTTGAAATCCATAAGTACATTTTTCAGCTGCCTCCTTGGAGATTGGACCCACAGGTTGTAAATGGACTGTGACACAGTTACACAATCTGATTTTCAGCTGGGGACTCATAATTCATATTTTGATCCATAATATGTATCAGGGGAGCTTTGCTACAAGGGGACATATGAAGTGCAAGACATGAAAAGATAGTAACAGTGGATTCTTTCCTCTGCAAAACTAATCAGGCATCCCTGAAAAGTTTGGTATCTTAATAGCAAAAATGAACAAACAAAAAAATAAATAAATAAGTCACTAAGGTATCCAAACATGAAAAACATGTGTAATCTCACTCCTTTCTAATAGGAGTAAAGGCTAGCTTCCAGGATAGAGCCCACCTGACAGTTGTAGACACCTGCTGCACCAAATAAAAGCTTGCACTTAAAGAACCATCCAGCAACCTAACCAAGATCAATTGTCTATCTCATTCTCTATCACCAGGGGCACCAGCTATTAACACATTTGCCTAACAGTTGCTGTCATGTATCATATTAAGAACATTCTAGTCTCAAGTCAGTGATTTTCTGGGAACAAGCAATTCACATAAGAACTTCTACCTTTAATGCTTACAGTATTCCTCCTCTTAACTTCTTGCATCATGGTAGCTGTCCTCTTCCATTCCAATTCTGAGACTACTCCCTCGGCCCAATCCAGGCAGATATTTTAGGAAGAAAATACGAAGGAATAAACCACAAAGTAAAAAGACTTGTACACTAAAAACTACAAAACATTACTAAAAGAAATTAAAGAAGACAACAATAAATGGAAAGACATCCATGTTCATGGATTGAAAGCCTTAATATTCCTAAGATGTCCATTCTTATAGATCCAATGCGATCTCTGTCAAGATCCTAATAACATCTTTTTTCAAAAATAGAAAACTCCAGCCTAAAATTCGTATGGAATTTCAAGGGACTCCAAATAGCCAAAACAATCTTGGGAAAAAAAGAAAGAAAGAACATCGAAGGTCTCACACTTTCTGATTTCAACATCTTACTACAAAGCTATAATGATCAAAACTGTGATACTGTCAGGGTGCCTGGGTGACTCAGTCAGTTAGGCATCAGACTCTTGACTTCAGATCAGGTCATGATCTCACAGTTCATGAGTTCGAGCCCCACTGGCAGTGCAGAGCCTGCTTGGAATTTTCTCTCTCCCTCTCTGTCTTTGCCCCTCCCCTGTTTGTGCAAGTGCTCTCTCTCTCTCTCTCTCTCTCTCTCTCTCCCAAAATAAATAAACTTAAAAAAAATCTTTAAAAACATCTGTGATACTGGCATAAAGGCAGACATATAAACCAATAGAATAGAATAGAGAGCCAGAAAAACATCCTTGCACAATGATCAAATGATTTTCAACAAGGGTACCATTAAATGGAGAAGGGCAGTCTTTCCCAAAAGGTGTTGGGAAAGCTGGATATACACTTGCAAAAGAATGAAGTTGGAGCCGTACCTTATGCCATATACAAAAAATTAGCTCAAGATGCATTTAAGATCTAAATATAAAAGCTAAAACCGTGGGGTGCCTGGGCGGCTCAGTCAGTTAAGCTTCCAACTTCGGCTCAGGTCATGACCTCACAGGTTTGTGAGTTCGAGCTCTCTGCTGTCAGCACAGAGCCCATTTCAGATCCTCTGTCTCCCTCTCTCTCTGCCCCTCCCCTCCTCTCTCTCTCTCTCTCTCTCTCTCTCTCTCCTAAAAATAAATCAACATTTTAAAAAAAGCTAAAACTTTTCATGGCATTGGATTTGGTTACAATTTCCTGCCTATGACACCTAAAGCAAAGGCAACAAAAGAAAAAAATTGATAAATTAGACTTTATCAAAATAAAAAACTATTGTGCATCAAAGAACACTACCAATGCAGTGAAAAGAAAACTCACAAGAATGGGAGAAAATATTTGCAAATCATGTATCTGATAAGGGATTAATAATGAGAATATACAAAGAATACCTACAATTTGTCAATAGGAAAGCAAATAACTGGATTAAAAAATGGGCAAAGGACATGAATAGACATTTCTCCAAAGAAGATATACAAATAGCTAACAAGCATATGAAAAAATGCTCAACATTACTAATTATTGGTGAAATGCAAATCAAAACCACAATGACATAGCACTTCATACCCATTAGAATGGCTGTTAACAACAACAACAACAACAACAACAACAACAGAAAATAAGAAGTTTTAGCATGTGTGAGAAAACTGGAATACTTGCGTATTGCTGGTGGGAATGTAAAATGGTGCAGCCACTGTGGAGAAACAGTATGACAGCTTCTTAAAAAATTAAACATGTAATTACTGTATGACCCAACAATTCCACTTCTGGGTACATACCCAAAAGGATTGAGAGGAGGGATTCAGTGTTTTTTTTACACCAGTGTTCATAACAGCATTATTCACAATATCCAAATTAGGTGTAAATAGTAGATAGGTAGGTAGGTAGATAGATAGATAGATAAAATATGATACACACACACACACACTGAATTTATTTAGTCCCCAAAAGAAAAAAGTTCGGACACATGCTACAACATGGATGAACCTCAAAGACATTATGCTAAGTGAAATAAACTAGTCACAAAATGACAAATATTATATGATTCCACTTGTATTAAGTAACCAGGCTAATCAAATTCACGGAGACAGAAAGTAGAATGGTGGTTGACTGGGGGCAGGGGTAGATGGGGATGGTACATTATCGTTTAATGGGTACAGAGTTTCAGTTGAGGAAGATGAAAATATTTGGAGATGGATGGTGATGACAGTTACACAATATTGCGAATGTACTTAACGCTACTGAACAGAACACTTAAAGGTGGTCTAAAAGGCAAATTTTATGTATATTTTATCAAAATTTTAAAAAAAGATAACTTTATCATCTTGAAGGGAAAACCTGTTCAAGCTCTGGCTACTCATGGACAAGAACAGATTCTGAGAATAATGAGAAATTTGCATTTTATCTTGGGACATAATTTACCTAGATATGTCTGTCCCCGAGAATTATGTGAATCATGCCTTTAAAAAATACAACTGCATTTAATGAGTTTTATTTTGGCTAGGTAGGATAGTGGGTGACCAGGTGGAGAACAGGTAGATTCTTTCCTTCTTTCTTTCTTTCTTTCTTTCTTTCTTTCTTTCTTTCTTTCTTTCTTTCTTTCTTTCTTTCTTTCTTTCTTCCTTCCTTCCTTCCTTCCTTCCTTCCTTCCTTCCTTCCTTTCTTTCTTTCTTTCTTTCTTTCTTTCTTTCTTTCTTTCTTTCTTTCAATACAGTGTTTACTAGAAGACAGTATAAAATAACATGGAGAAATTCTGGAGAAAATCAGTCCTTACAAGGGTAAAAATCTTCTTATTAAAATACTAAGAATACTAAAGCAATAATAGATGTTGATTACTAGAGAAGAATCATAGATAATAGATAGTCCAAGTCTGCCTTTTTTTTTTAATAAAAAATTGTTCATATTAAAAACAAGAATAAAGCAGGAAATCCTGCCTTAAGGTATGCGAAGGGCAACACACATTCACTAGCTTTGCCCACACACAAAGCGATCCATGGGCGCACACACTTTTCTCGTGGGAACAGGTAGCAGCCCACCTCCTGAGGGGCGTGGAGTTTTGGCATTCATTAGCTGGTAAGATCTCCAAGGACTAGTTTTCTGGCCCCAGCCTTGCCAGCTTAAACTCGTGATATGTCCCCACACTGACAGCAGGCCAAGCTCTCAGGAGCTGATTCACATTAATGCCATTCATGGGATGGATGTAGGGAAAAGAGAAGGCCAATTCATGAATTCACAGAGATTTATAAATGTCACAGGTCCAGAAATAGTCTTTTTAACCAGCACACTTTTCTCCCTGTGAAATCTGTGTAGGAAGCCAAATATTAATCAGAGAAGATTGCTTGGTGAACATGAAATCAGAAGTCAGGTATTCAGTGTTCACTCACATTAGACTACAGCAGTGTTTCTCAAACCCCAAAGAGTTTGATTTAATTGTGCTGGTTTCACCCTGGTCATGGGTGTAGCTTCAAAAACTGCCCAGTTGATTTTAATGGACAACCTAAGCTGTAAACCACTGGAGTAGTATATGCCAGTGTATCACAAAAGCTAAGGATTGGCTGCCAGATGTCCTCAGGTGAAGTTCCCCTCTCTGAATAGTGCTTAATACTGCCAACATGTGCCTCAGAGACTCTTATTTTGGGGGTGACCATCCCCCACTTTTTCCTTCCAAGTGCTCATTTTACAGAAGAACAAAGAGTTGAAGTGACTTGCCCTAAGGTTATACAGAGGTAGAATCAGAACAAAAATTACAGTTTTTCTGAACTTTATTCTAGGGCTTTCCCACTTTACCTGGCTCTCTGAGGCTCTCTGCAGCGACTTTATAGTATAGGGTTGCCTTGAAACAACTTCTGGAGTACAGAGTTGACTTGTTCTCACAAGTCATGTCAGGCCCCCATAGTTTGCATGTCATCTGTTTTCAGTTTCTTGAAGTAGGAGTTTGGGTGGGGACAGATTTAATGAGGTCAAGTTGAGACATATTTGTAGGAACTGGAGTCTACACAGGCTGGGTACCACTCCTCTGTGCTCCCTACCGTAGTGTGTGTTTAATTACCTCTTTCATACCAATAAGTTTAATGATCTAATTATGTGTCCATCTCAGGCATTATCTTATTTATCGCAGCACCCCTAATTTCTGGCACGGGCCAGGCTTAAAAATTAGTAAGTTATGTTAAATCATCGCACAGTGGATGTGAGATTCTAGAGCTCAGAGGAAGGTCTGGACCAAAGATGTCAGTGGAGACAGCCAGTGAATTATGTGATGGATGAGATGCCATTGGGGAAAGCTCCCATTTTCTAGCCCCATAAACCCAAATCTGCTCCTGTCCTATCTTACACACCTAGAGAATACTCATGCTTAATGGGTCATTTTTAGTGAAGGGAAATGGATAAAATACCTTGTCCACATGAAGGCAATATAATGTGCACTTATTGTTTGGGCATGATACAGTTCTAAATCCTATATGATGGAATATATGTCCTATACGTCCTATATGATCGGACAGTCCCAGAAAGAATTGAATCGAGTATGTGAACATTCTACTAATAAAAGGTACAGTAAACTTGTCATAAGTAATCTAAGTAACTTCAAATAGTAACGGTTTTTGAAAAATGATAAATACAATGTCTTTTATTACTCTGTATCAAGGTCATAGAGTCAGAAAAGTTTCAGTCCAACAATCCATACCTTCTATTAGAGAGTAAGGATCACTGGTGTTTGACTTTATGGCCCAAAAGCACTATAAATTTTTGGAGTATCTTTAAACCATCAAAGCAAAATTAAATTTTATTCTGAATAGTTGTTATGGGGCTTATCTTCACATATTCTAGATTTTTTAAAATTAGTAATTCATTCACGGCACGAGTATTAACTCTCAGTTGAACTGAATGTACACCTTTTCCCTACCATTTTTGGTAGATAAATGTTTATTTTATTTCTAATTATGTGGTTAACCCTCTGAACCGTTCTTCTCAGATACACATCACTGAAACCAAAAAATTTCCATGGTCCATGTTACTACTATTTTTACTCTTTTGATAATATACAGAAATATGTTTTATTACTTTCTTTAATTTTAGTGTGTCCGTTGTCCTCATTTCAAATGAGAATCTTTAAATTATTTTTTTAATTTAATATTTTATTAAATAATATTTTAAGGCCATTCTTTAAGTCAGAATTTTGTCCATAATGGCCTGGTGAGCAAAAAAGGAGAGAAGTATTATTTTCTCCATTTTAGGACAAGGAAAACAGGGCTATGCTTTAACAAAAGAATCAGTCTTTTCTAGTTTCTGTAACTAATTAAAATGTTTTGGTTCAAAGAGCAGTACACCAGATTTCTTCATTACTCAAAGGGCAACATCAATTTGAAGGATCAATCTTTTTCTGTTTGTTTTTTTTTCCTCCATTCCCATTGGCAGAAAGGCGAGAATGTAAATCAGTGAGATTAAATTGAAATAGATCTCAATAGTAGCCATATAAGATTATAGAATCAAAGAAATCTCGAATTGGAATAATCGGTGGCGCACTTAGCTTAGGAATAGCATATGCGATGAATGATGTAGCTCCCCCTTACGCTCCGTCCATGGCAGACATTACTAATCAACTATTGAGCCTAAATGTGGCCCAACAAATGTTTTCTGCACAAGGCCCCTGGCAGCCATTCCCAAGTAATTTGAGTTGCCAGTGGGGTCCTACCTAATCATTGTACATTATGAGCCCATAAAGGTGACTGGCCCAAGGTCACTTGGTGGCTGAGACAGAAGCCCTATTCTGTATCATGTAAAAATCCATTTTCTTATGAGATTTCCCCAGAACCCAGTGAGGCCACACAAGAATCGGTACAGGATGAATCATTTCTATCTGAGAAGACAGACAAGTTCCTGCATCAAGATACCCAAGGGAACATTACTGTTCTTCCTATCTCAGGAAGACGGCAGGAGATTAAAAGGAGGAAAACTAAATCCTTCCCCAGCCTTATAACTGTAGGATTCTAAAACTGTAGGATTTTTGAAACCGTCCCACCAGGTAGCAGGGAAAGAAACAAGGTGTCCCATTTCAAGCAATGGTCCACAAGAAGGGGCGCCTAACTCCCTTCCTCGTCCAGGTTTCCACAGCTAAGGTTTGGAAGTTCTGCAGAAACAGTTCACTTTCTAGAAAACATTTACACTGTCAAGACTAGAGTTGGCAGTAATGAAATGATCTGCTGGGATGGCTCTTTGATCGGACTTGGGGAACTGGATGAGAAGTCACTGAGATGAGGGGGCTAGCCGCTAAGTTGTTTCCAAGGGAGCAGAGATCCCAGGCTGCAACACCAGCTCCGGAGATCCTGAAGTAGGTCTGATTGTGAAGAGAAGGTGCCAAGTGAGCTTGGCAGCAAACGAGCTGCAGCTGATTGGGTTTCTCCTGTCTCTTCCTTTGAACTCTGGGTGGGGGTTATGGTCCTTGTAATTGAGAGTGAAAATTGTGAGCAACAAAGCATTCTCAGAAAGCCATGGGGACTTGAAATCAAGGCCCTGGGTGCTTTTAAAGGACTAGAAGGTAAAGGCAGCAATGGGGCAAAGGCCAATTTTGAGTGTAATTCCTTTTTTTGTCCAGGCTTAGTCACCCCTAAAAAGTGCCACTAGACTTTTCTGGAAAGAGAGGGACTTTAAGGCAGTAGTATGAGGCATGAAGAGAGAAGTAGAACAACTGGGGAGAAAAATGGGAAAGACTCTGGATGGCAAGACCAAATTTTTTTTCCCAAAAGAGGGTAGGATAGAGAAAAGTATTGATCTAACCAGGGTCTAAGTATGGTTTGCTTTTTGAGTTAAACATTCACCTTCCCTCAGAATTCAATGATTGGCAAATGTAATAGCTGTGGTATTGAATGAAAGGAAGGGAGGTTCCTTAAGCCCATTTGGCAAAGAGCGGCTGTTTACCAGCCTGCAGGCATTCCAAGCCAGTTGATACACAGCCTTTTTGGTTTGCCGACACACTCCTATCTGAACCTCAGAAAAGGAACAATGCTTCCATAGACTTTGTCAGCCCTCTGCTGCGAGGTTCTTCTGGGGGTGTCTCTTTCACCCAGGTTGAAGGACCAGAAAACTAATTTAATATTCAACTGCGAGAAAAGCTTCTCTGACTTTTGTTGTTATATTCTCTGTCTCCCTCTCTCTTCTCTCCCTCTCTCTCTGCTCCTCCCCACTTACACTCTCTGTCTCTCTCTCAGAATAAATAAATAAACTTAAAAAAAAAAAAGAAGGCCTCTGTACTAAACGACTCAGCAATCCTGCTTCCCTGTGTAGGTGGGAGAAAGCAGACTCTATTTGGACTTTTAAAAATTTGTGGAGACAGAACAAAGGATGGACTCCTCAGAAGGCGCTAAAAGTAGAGACTCTGTTAGTTGTTCTCTTTAGAGTTGGAGTCAACAAACTTTTTCTTGAAGGGCCAAAGAGTGAAAACTTGAGGCTAACTAGCCAGGTGAGCTCTATCATCACTATTTAATTCTACAAAAGCGGCCATAGACAACATGTAAATGAATGTGTGTCTGTGTTGCAATAAAACTTTATTTACAAAAACAGAGAGCTGGACGGTGAGCCATAGTTTCCTGAGTCCTGGCTTTAGAGCCTTAGAAAAAGGAAGACTCTCAATGGCCATAGTCTAGGCCTGTAGCAATTGAATGACCCCAAATTACAAGGACAGCCCCAATTTCAAATGATCATTCCCAAATGAAATGTTCAGATTTCTGTTTCTGAAGACATAATCATCATTCCTATGTTGTTAGGTATATTAGTTATGCATTGATGCATAAAAAATTTACCCCATAACTTTGTAGTTTTTTAATTTTTTTTTTAATGTTTATTTATTTTTGAGAGAGAAAGAGAGACAGAGCATGAGCAGGAGAGGGACACAGAGAGAGGGAGACACAGAATCTGAAGCAGGCTCCAGGCTGTGAGCTGTCAGCACAGAGCTGACAGCAGGGACTTGAACTCACGAACTGTGAGATCATGACCCGAGCCAAAGCCGAACGTTTAACCAACTGAGCCACCCAGGTGCCCCACGTAGCTTGAGATGGCAACATTATTTACAGTTTCTGCAGATCAAGATTGTCTTAGCCAGGTACCAGGAATTGTGGGGAGGCATTTTAGAGGCTGCCTACCAAATATGAAGTAGGTATTTTATTCATTCATTTAACAAACATTTATGGAGCACCCACTGTGTATCAAGCACCACTGTAGGCAGTAAACAGAGCAGCAAAAATCCCTGCCCTCATTCTGGTAGAAGAAGATAGATAGAAGATAAACAAACAAACAAAAACAGAATCAATACAGAATATCGGACCGTATTATAGACCAAATGCTTGTGTCCCTCCAAATTCATATGTTGAAGTTCTAATCACCAGTGTGGCTAAATTTGGAGACGAGGCTTCTAAGGAAGTAATAAGGTTATATGACATCTTAAGTGTATGGCCGTGATCTAATGGGATTAGCGTCCTTAGAAGAAGAGACACCAGAGCACTTGCACTGTGTCCACCCTGCCTGGCATTTGTGTGTAAGCGCCGAGGAAAGGCCCTGTGAGGACATAGTGACAAGACAACTGTCCACCAGCCAAGAAAAGAGATTCCTCAGAAACAGAATTCGTTGGCAACCGGATCAGAAACTAATAGCCTCCAGAACTGTGAGAAAACAAGTTTCTGTTGTGTAAGCCACCCAGTCTGTGGTATTTTGTTATGCCAGGCTGAAAAGACTAACACAGATGGTGGTAAGTACCATGGAGAGAAATGAAACGACGCCATACTAAGAAAAGGTTTGGCATGTTAATATGGGTGGCCAAGGTAGGCGACATCTGAGTCAAGCTCACGGGAGATGAAGGAGTGAGCCAGGAAATTATGGAAAAGAGTTTCAGGCAAACGGAACAGCTAGTCAGACCTTGAGACTGGGAGCCTGCTCTCCAAGGGACATGTGCCATCGTGTTTGGTACAAAAATGTATGTGGAGGGTGAGGAGAACATGTAGGCTTATCGTCGGTCACTGCAAGAAGTTTTGCTTTCTCATACCCTGAATCAAAGCGGGAGTCACTGAAGGGTTTTGAACTGAGCAATGCCTTGACCTAACTGATGTTCGAATGTGTTCCTCTGGCTTCTGTGTGGGGAGAGATTAGCAGGAAAGGCAAGACTGGTTGTAGGGATTCCAGTTCAGAGATAATGGGTTTGGAGGGAGTTACAGGTGGAGGTAAGGAGATGGTCACCTCTTGCTTTCACTTTTAGAAGCAAAATATTAGTGTTTCAGTTCTTCATCAGCAGACCTTAATCACAAAAGCACTAGACTAAGAAGCCAGGAAACCAGGTCCTAGTCTGGATTTCACCAAGTTAATGGGGACGTAAGAGGCAAAGCAGTTAGATAGACTTAGTTCTCTCTACATCTAAAATGACAATTTCAAGGACTGTCATTGGAAGGTGGATTTAGGACAAATGAACAGTTAGATTACTATTCAGTTTAAGCTTGATCATTGCTTGCAAAAGAAAAAACAAGGAAATTGCTGGGCTTGGCCTTCAGAAAACTTAAAAAGCACTTACTGGCAAATTGGTAGCATTGAGAAAACCCCTATGTTGCCTCTTTAGGCAGCCTGGAGCCTAAGAAGACTGAGAGAGAGATAGGCACCTGTGAACTTTCCCAATGCAAATGAATAGAACAGAATTGAACCCCAAACCAGACATGATCCTCTTGCTTAGGGAGAGAGTGGTTTTACAGGCAGTCCAACCTCTCTAATCTCTCTCCATGTACCCACATGTCAAGTCGGATGTGCGTGACAGGGCGTCAACCCTCAAATAAAGGGATTAAGGAGTATAATTCTCCATTCATGTCACCCCCTGGAAATCCACTGGCAGAAGGTGGTAGATGAGCCCCATCAGGTATCCAAAAACATTCTTGTGAAACAGGTTGAAACTCAGTGATGATTCTAGAGCCCCAGTAGGCAGTTCGTCCAAGAGGAAAACACGTAATGCCACCAAATATAATTTTTAGTAACAAAATTACAATTTTTAACTGTTGATGGGGAGTGTGAGGGGTGCCATTTAGCATTTCTGGACTGCCCATTGCCCACCAGGTACCCGCATATGGTACCTCACTTATCCCTCCCAATGACCTTGAGAGACAGGTATTACCATCCGGGTTTTCAGAGTGGGGAAGGGAGCCTGACTTGCCTAAGGACACACAGCTAGGAAGTACAGAGCTGGGATTTCTCCCCGCAGTGTTCCATTGCTGACTTTGTTGCAGGTGTTGGATCTGATCATTGTATCTTAATGTTCACTGAGCCTTGAATTAAACATTAATCACGTATTTTCCATGTCCTGGCACTTTTCATCCTGAAAACTAATCTCATCAATACACTGTGGAATTTAAGAGCACCAAATAATTTCAGAAACTGAGCCAGGAGGTAGAACTGCAGGATAGGTTATAAGGTTGGAGGTGGTAGCAAGTGGGTAGTAGTGGCCTCTGCAATCCAACTAGTTTATATTTAAATCTTGACTCCACAACTTAGTATCCAGGTGACCTTGGGCAAGTTACTTTACCTCTCTGAGTTTGTGTTTTTATGTGTAAAGCAGGAATAAGAATTGCTCTTTAAGTTCTGTGTGTTTTAATATGAAAATTCACATACATCACTTCCAACCATGCTTAGCACACAGTAAATGCTCAGTGAATGTTATGCAGTATTATAGCTTACCTAGAGAGAAACTTCTCTGAGGTTGCTGGCGCTATTTTCTTCAACCAGGCTCCAAGTTTTTGTGTGTTTGTTTGTTTTTAGTGACATGTCTCGGAGACTGACATAGAATTCTCTTCCGCCAAAGTAAGGGCTAGTTTTGGATCCTCATGGTCCAGTTCCCCTTGAACTGGGAGTATACTGCTTGTCAATTCAAATCCTGGCCCAGAAAAGTAAGTTTGTATCTATCCCATGATTTTCCCAGAACTCTGGCGTTAAAGCCACCATGGCCGAAAGTTGCGTGTACTCTTCAAGTATGGTGTTGATGTTCTAAATGGCCTCCCAGAAATGTGCTCTTTTCACAGACTTCTCCAGCCACAGAACTAAGCAGAATAATCAGGATGGGGAGCATTGCAAACTGAAAGAATGCATAAATTGCCAAAACATAGTGGTTGCTGCATAGCTTCTGATCAGTCTTTGTCCTGCAAGACCCAAAGTTTCAAGAAAAGCAGGAAATCCAGATTTGGGATTTCTTATTTTCTTTTTTTTTGGTGGTAAAAATCTCATGCTTTTCAAATGTTGACAACTAATTCGACAGGGGAGCCACAGGCAACTAATGAAATATCAGAAACTGATGAAATGTTGGCAGCTAATCCAGATGGATTCACAGGCCAATAGCATTGTATCTGTGGTCTAGCCTACCCCCTGGTTTGAGCATTTTAGATTATTAGTGAAAGAATAAAAATTAAAGGAATGGAAATAGCCTCGGGGGAGGGGGAAAATCCTTTAGGAATGTTTTGTGATTTGGGGCCAAGAGCTTATTATCCAGGCATATAGGTTTAGACAGACCCCCAAAAAAAAACTGCCTACAGGAAAAGGTTTTCTTTCAAATCAATTCACTAGTGTAAAACCACTTGAAACCACATGGTAGGGGATAGCCTGAAGCTCTTAGAAGGGAGTTGGCCTCCCCTATTTCCCAATTTAACTGTGAAAGCAGAAAGGATTTTGGAGGAGCTGACCTAGGGTAGCCTCTGGAGGACCTCACCATTAAAATTGGAACATCAGGTGCGTCTGGGTGGCTCAGTCAGTTGAGCAACCGACTTCGGCTCAGGTCATGATCTCACAGTTCATAAATTTGAGCCCAACATCGGGCTTGCCACTGTCAGCCTGTCAGCGCAGAGCCCACATCAGATCCTCTGTCCCCGTCTCTCTCTGCTCCTCCTCCTTTCACTCTCACTCTCTCTCTCTCTCAAAAAACAAAAACAAAAACAAAAACAAAAACACAAAATTAGAACCTGAGAAGTATTTAATTGCCCATGTGGAACTTTGTCGACTTGCATTTTTTAAAAAGGAGCAAATATTGCTCTCTGTATCTATATTAGAATAGGCTAGGTTACCTGCAGTAACAAATGAGTGGGTGGCTAACTCTAAAGTATGTTCTAGGCTGTCACCCAGAGTTCTCCAAAGGTAGTGAGCACCAGCTGCCCACAGCAGTAACTGGCTTCCGAATGTACCCTTTATTAGCGACCTTCCTGTCTCTGTCTCACTTTCCCATGCCTCTATCAGCACTTCCTCAGATTACCTCCCAAACAAACCACTTGCATGCAAATCTTTAGGAGGATCCCAAAAGAAGACTTCCATTTCACTCCACCTCAGCATCTTATGTCTGCCATATTACTCATGGAAATCTAGAAGTGTAGCTATATTGCAATGAGACGCTTTGTGCAGGAACATTTGGGGGAATATAACTCAGTTTATGGGACCATTCGCTTTATATTGTAACTGACTCACACAAGTCAATCCGTCCTTAAGTGGCTGCTGGCAGAGGATGTATATACATTGATATGCAGTGATTCCTTTTGTCAGGCATTAAATTAGTTTCAAAGTAGGCAGAGGCATGACTGGTTGGAGTCAACCACTCATATAGAGATCAAGATTCCTAGAGCCTAGAGATTTAGTTTCTCTGTAGGTTTTTGTAGTAGATAAGGCTTTTGTAGGAGTTAGGAGTGGAACTACCTTACTTTTTTTTTTTTTTTTTAAATAAGTTGAAAAAGCACAGGGATAGATTTGGCCTTAGGCATGACCAAATTCAAGAGATCAAGTAATATTGTCAATATCTTCTCTCTATCCAAATAGCTCAAGTTGTTATATTAACGATCCCCAATGAATCAAGCCTCAAGTATCCATGCCCTTGTGTAAACTCAGCTTGACCATGAGAATTGCTTTGACAGTGAGACATCAGCAAGCAGGAGATAGAGAAAACATTAGGACTTGCTCCTTTGGAATTCTACCACCACCATGGGAAGAAACCTAATCTCGTCTCCTTGAAGAAGACCATATGGAGTGTAGCAGGTAGCAGTCCTAGCTGACTTACTGAAAAGGGAGGAAGGACCTTGTTTTAAACTTCACTGTTAGTCCTAGACCACCTAGAAAGACGCTGGATGGATGTTCAATAAATACTTGCAGACAGCTTGATTGATTGGATTTAGAAGAAAATCTCCTTTAAATCCCTGGGTCATCAAGAACTACTCCTTAATGGGGAGATGAAGAAAAAAGACAAGTTGTCAAGGATGGAGGCGTGTCAGATCACGTGGCCCACAGCGCTCATCAGTATCCGGGTGGACTTTGCATTTTCTTTTCTAAAGCAGCAGATTGCCAAAAGGCATGTCTGATGTTACTTGGTTAGTTAATCAAATAAGTAATTTCATAATTACCTACATCCAAGTTTACCGTTAACAGATGAATGAGTATTCTGACAGGAGAAATCTCACAATGGGGGAGAGAGAGAGCATTCGATGAAGAGAATGCTCATGATAAACAAGTAACAATAAATTGATAGATGTCTGATGGATACATGTCATAGTAATAAATTGATAGAGGCAGTCGATGCCTGCCTCATTCACTGAACAAATACTCAAGCACCCATTACACATCAGCCACTTTTGTCCCAGAAAGGGCAGCAATCATTTAGGTCACCCACACCATGCCACCACTGCCCAGGTAACAGATGAGAAAACCAAGGTTGAGAGAGATGTGATCTATCCAGAGCATAACACCCAGGACTGGAACTCCGTTCTCTTCCTTCCTGGCTTTGTATATCATCTGGGAAACCCTAAACAGCACACCAGCTTTGTTTTAGTCCTGTGATCTCGATTCAATCATTCACCCTCTCAGATCTCATTGTACAGTGATGGGAATGGGCCAGATGAGGTCCAACGCCCTTGCCACGTTCAATCTCTCTATAACCCCATTTATCTCCTGAAGTAAAGTTACTATAAATATTCTTAGAAGTTTGGGCTTTTAAATAGAAGCTATAGGGTCGCCTGGGTGGCTCAGTCGGTTAAGTGGCCAACTTCAGCTGAGGTCATGATCTCACGGTCTGTGAGTTCGAGCCCCGCGTCGGGCTCTGTGCTGATGGCTCAGAGCCTGGAGCCTGCTTTGGATTCTGTACCTCCCTCTCTCTCTTCCCTTCCCCCGCTCATGCTCTGTCTCTATGTCTTTCAAAAAAAAATAAACATTAAAAAAAAAAAATAGAAGCTATAGTTGCCAGCCCTAGAGGAATAGCCATTGTATATGTGTAGTCCCAATTTAACCCACAGTAGTATAGACGGATTTTTTTTCCCATAGGCTGGGTTAGATGGCCCCAAGGTGGAGGAAGAGGCTTTTCACATGAAGTCCTCCAGTTGAGAAAATCTCTTGTGATGATCTGAATTGAAAAACAGCTTATTGTGAGTATATGAAGAGGAGGGAAGGCCACTCTTTATTATTATTATTATTACCACCATTATGGTAAAAAATACGTAACATAAAATTTACCATCTTAACCATTTTTTTTATTTTTTTTAATGTTTATTTATTTTTGACAGACAGAGAGACAGTGCATGAGCAGGGGAAGGGCAGAGAGAGAGGGAGACAAAGAATTCAAAGGAGGCTCCAGGCTCTGAGCCATTAGCACAGAGCCCGACGCGGGGCTTGAACCCACAGACCGTGAGATCATGACCTGAGCCGAAGTCGGCCGCTCAACCGACTGAGCCACCCAGGCGCCCCCCATCTTAACCATTTTTAAGAACTACACTTTACTGAACTACAGTTCAGTAGCATTAAGTATATTCACACTGTTGTGAAACAGATCTCCAGAATTTTGCAAATCTGAAACTCTATGTTCATTAAACAACAGCATTTTCTCTCCCCTCCACTCCTTTCCTCATAACTACCATTCCACTTCCTGCCTATGAATGAGATACCTCATATAATACTGTAGAATCATATAATATTTGTCTTTTTTGACTGGTTTATTTCAATTATGTCCTAAAGGTTTCTCCATGTTGTAGCAAGTGACAGGATTTCCTTCTTTTTTTTAAGACTCAACAATATTTTATTATACATATATACCATATTTTCTTTATTCATTGATGAACATGTAAGTGCTTCTACTTCTTGGCTGTTGTGCTGCTATTAACATGGGTGTGCAAATAGTCTTCAAGACTCTTTCAATTACTTAGGAAATATACTCAAAAGTGGGATTGCTGAGAGGCACCTGGGTGACTCAGTCAGGTAAAACATCTGAGTCTTGGTTTGGGCTCAGAGCATGATCTCACATTCATGGGTTTGAGCCCCATATTGGGGTCTGCACTGACAGCACAAAAACTTCCTGGAATTCTCTGTCTCCTTCTCTTTCTGCCCTTCCGCTGCTCGCACGCAGTCTCTCTCAAAATAAATAAATAAACATTTACCAAAAAAAAAGTGGGATTGCTGAATCATATGGTAGTTTAATTTTTTAACTTTTTGAGGAACTACCATACTGTTTTCCATTTTCTAGTTCTACCAACAGTGCACAAAGGTTCCAGTTTCTCACCAACATTCATTATTTTCTTTTCTTCTTTTTCCTTTTTTTAATAGTAGCTGTGCTAATGGCTGTGAGGTGATATCTCAATGTGATTTCAATTTGCACTTTTCTGATTATTAGTGATGTTGAGCATCTTTTCATATGCTTATTGGCCATTCATGTATCATCACTGGAGAAAAGTCTATTCAAATTCTTTGTTCGGTTGTAAATCAAGGTTATTTGATTTTTGTCATTGTTGAGTTGTAGGAGCTCTTTGTATATTGTGGATATTAACCCCTTATCAGATATATGATTCGTAAATATTTTCTTTCATTCTGTAGATTGCCTTTTTACTCTGTTGATTGTATCCTTTGATGCACTTAAAAAGTTTTTAAGTTTGATGTAGTCTCATTAGTACATTTTTGTTTTTGTGTCCTGTGCTCTTGGTACAATATTTAAGAAATCATTGCCAATTCCAATGTCAGTAAGCTTTCCCCCTGTATTTTCTTTTAAGAGTTTTATAGTTTGGGGTCTTTAATCCATCTTGAGTTAATTTTTGCATATAGTGTGGAATAGGGTCCAATTTCTTTCTTTCTTTCTGTCTGTCTTTCTTTCTTTCTTTCCTTCTTTCAAAGTTTCTTTCTTTCTTTCTTTCAAAGTTTCTTTCTTTCAGTTCCTTTCTTTCAAAGTTTCTTCTCTCTCTCTCTCTCTTTTCTTTTCTTTTCTTTCCTTTTCTTTTTTAACATGTGGATATCCAGTTTTTCCAGCACCATTTGTTGAAGAGACTGTTCTGCCCCCAGTAAGTAGTCTTGGTACCCAAAGATCATTTGACCACATAGATAAAGATTTATTTTGGAGCTTTCTGTTCTATTCCATTGGTCTATATGTCTCTCTTTATGCCAGCACCACACTTTTGATTACAGTAGCTTTGTAATATGTTTTAAAAACAGGAAGTGTGAGTCTTTCAGATTTGTCCTTTCTCTTCTTTTTTTTAATGTTTATTTATTTTTGAAAGAGAGAGTAGTGTGAGCAGGGGAGGACAGAAAGAGAGACACCGAATCTGAAGCAGGCTCCAGCCTCTGAGCTGTCAGTCAGCACAGCCCAACACGAGGCTCAAACTCACAAATGGTGAGATCATGACCTGAGCTGAAGTTGGACACATAACCAACTGAGCCACCCAGGTGCCCCAGCTTTGTCCTTTTTCAAAATTGTTTTGGTTAATCAAGGTCCCTTGAGATTCCATCTGAAGGTCACCATTTTTTAAATCAGGGCAAAATCTACAGTACTCTCTCATTTAAGCACTATGAGTTGCAGTCCTACAACAACTTTCGCTCATTGGGTAACATACTCTTTCTTCCCTTCCCCATCGCAGCATACATCACACTATCACGGATTTGTCTACTTTTTGGACTATAAGTTCCTTTCTTTGCCTTGGGCTTTAGCACAATGCCTGGTTCATAGTGGGGATGTAATGCTAACTTTGAGTGAATAAATGCAAGTTAGAATGAATGAACAAGAGACTTCAAAATCCAAAACCCATTGGCATTGATGTTGATCTTTAATTTAAATCACAGAGAAGGACATCTTGGCTTATGCCAACCAGAAGCAGTGCTTGTACAACACAGAAGACCCATTGGACCAGTGGTGTGGAGCTGGGAGACAAACAAATGGAATAGGAGAAAATCTTCAAGGACACACAGCATTTACCATCCAGAACCCTATTAGGTGGAGACCTCCTTCCATCCCCAGAGGCTTATATTCTGTTGATCCTGCTGGACTCTTTTAAAATTGATACTTCTAGCCCTCTTCCCTGCCTCCCAGAACAATGGAATCGCAGACTGTGACTGTCTTAGACTGAGTTTCCTAGGAGGAGCGTCTAAGGCAGAAATTCTTGTGCAAGTGATTACTGAGGAACTTCTCTAGATAAAACTAGTAATGGGGTAAGGGAAATGGGAAAGGTCTGGGAAGAAGCTGAGCAAAGATGCGGGTTCAGCCAATGTCTTACCTCAGCCTGATTCCATTGGAAGCTCTGAAGTACGAATGGCACCAAGAGTTGTCCTACCTTGAGGCAAGGGGACCAGCCTTCAGTACCTTGTGGTAGTCATTGCCTATGGAAAGAACAAGTAAACATGGATAATCTTGCAGGTGTCCCAATGAGAATGAGTGATTCTCAGGAACAGGGAGGAAAATCCAGAAAAGGAAATTGGAGAAAAGCACCGGCAGCATCAACTGCATTCCTTTCTTGCTGATTGTACTCCCTCTACTCCAGAAGATTGTTTTTCTTTTATTCTAGCAGGTAGTTCCAAGTTCTCTTTCAAACTAAGGACCAAGAAACTCAAGGGAACATTCACTAATTTTCCCACTGCTGCTCCTTAAAGCACACCCCCTCCCACAATGTGGCTTCTGTGTTTTAAGGGCCTACTGACCTGAAATTTCCCTAACCCTGGAAATTCCCCCAAATGAAGGTGCTAACTTGGGACCTAGGAAATCCTTGATCTTTTCATCTAATCAGCTGTCCCCTTCCATTCATCTTAATGAAACATTCTGAGTCTCCAGGCTAATATTCTAAGCAATAGTCTTCCTCTTAGCCTTAGATGACTCTATCCCCTTCACTGCCTGACCTCTGGGAAAGCCAGCTGTGTTGTTTGTGTGTCGCCAAAGTGCAAGATGGGTGCCCACCATCCCTGCAGAGTGATGGGCTGTTTGCCTGCCTTCAAACCTCCCATGTCTCTCAAGCTAATATATTTGGATAGATGTAGGAAGATAACCTAAAACCCTGCCCCTCCCTTCAGTGGTTGAAAGAGAAACCTTGTGCTAGAGAGACGCTTTTTGAACGTAGTACTCTTCATAGTAAAGTGATTTGAAGAAACTTTGTAACGAGACCCAGAGCATGGTGGATATGAACATGCCCACTCCATACTTAAGCCCAGAGACTGGGTTCTGTTACAACATTTGGAGCTCCCAGATAAGTCTAAAGTAACCAACTTATGGAAGATAGCACAGTTTTGTCACAACCAATACATAAAAGTGGAGGCCAAGATCAAGGGAAGGGTCAACAAGGTGATGTGTTCTAATGAATTCGTGCCCTTCAAGAGACAAAGGGAAAGAGATTCAACTATTTACAGAACTTTGGTAATAACATTCAAGGCACAGTTAAGAGGTACATCCCAAAAGTGACTGATAGGAAGAAGGGCAAAATGATGTGACTTTCACCAGGCTGGAACTGGTTTTCTCCCCAAATATCTAGAACCAACACGATGGGCAACCACAAATATTCCTTTACTTTCTAAAGATGACATCACAACATGAGAAATTAATGTGGCTAATATTCAAGATGTTGACCCCATTTCTTGCAAAATAATAACCCTTGTCATTATTAAGCTAAAATGATACATATCTCCCTCCTTTTCCCTTTCCTGGGTTCCATGACCAATCTTCCTCGTGTTCACTGACAGTGAATAGCGCCATGATAAAATTTCTTATCCCTAGTCCCTAGATTTCTTCTCTGACTGTGAAGACAATTAAAGGGAAAGGTAGGAGAAAGCTAAATTCTTCCCAATACATGTGTGTAGAGAGAGAAAAAAAAATCTCATAGTAGCCTTGTGAGTTGAGCGGAACAGGGTGGGGCAGAAAGCTGGCCTACTTCTCTCCCAAGACTTTGTTTATGTAATTCCACTTATTACAGGCCCTTATTTCCTTTCTAAAGGTCCAAAGTCCTTACGTACATCTCTCAGTTTGGCCCTGTGCTGGCTATTTACTTGTTATCTTTCAGCCCTCATCTGTTTTCTCTATCCTGCTCTACAATTCTGAACCCCAGAGTCTGCATACTCCTTGTCCCAGGATTCCTTGATGGCTGGGTTCCTGTCAATTCTGCCAGTAGAGGTCACTGGTAGGACATAGTAAGAAGTTAGAGGAGCCATTCTTCCTCTGTGTTTCTAGCACCTTCTCTTGGAAGTGGCTGCATCCCTCTGGCATTCCCCACCTTCTCCATTAGTAACTATATCAGCCATGAGACCTCTCTTCTATGGTTCCAGAAAAGCCACATAACCCTTGTCTGTACATCTAGGCTCTGGTAACACCATCTTCATCCTTCTGTCCCCAGCTCTAGCATTACAGCTGCTGCTCCATGTAAACTATGGGTTGCTAACTCCCCACTTTGTGGTGGTGCTCTCTCTCTCTCTCTCTCATTCTGTCTTACACCATTGTTTACTCAACTTGGACTCTTATCCAGCACATCTTGGACCCTAACATATCTTTCTAATCTTATCTCCTGTTTACCATTAAAATCAGATAGTACCTCCCACCCTGACTCATTAACCATATGCTCTAGTCATACTCCATTTGCTCCTTCTTCACTTAAGTCATATGGCTCTCTCTTGAAAAGGACCATCAGAAACAACTTTGATCAAGCAAAACTAAGTTTATTAGAGTTACTATAGGAAAAAAGACCACGACTTTACTAGAATTTTAGTGACATCTCACAGAGGAAGTCAGGAAAGAAGCAATTTAGGCTTTGAGGGCTTGAGCAAGGTGACCTTAAGAAAGATCTTGTAAGACAAGGAACCTGTTAGGATTTTACAGAGTTTCTAACCTAAAAGCTTTGGATACTAATTCACAGTGAGATGAGGGCTTTAAAGTGACTATGTTAGCTGATTTAGTGTTATCTTCCATTAGCGACTCATTTCTAGAACCAAGTTATTTTGCTTGTTCTTTGTATTGTTTAACATAGGGACAGAGAAGTATGCATGGTTCATATTTTGTTTAACAGAAAGAAATTACATTAATTTCACTTCTTACCTGACCACTTTTCCTCCTCTGTGTTTATTTACAGTGTTTCTCACCCTTAGAGTATACTTTATCTTTCACTGCATTTTTATTCATTCAGTATCCATTAATTGAGCATTTATTATATGGCAGATGCTCTCCTAGACATTGGGAGCACAGCACTGAAAAAGAAAGATGAGGTCCCTCATAGAGCTTATACCTCTAGAAGAGAGGTATCTCTCTCTTAGAAGAGAGAGATAATAAAGAAATAATATAGATTTAGGCAGTAATAAATTCTATGAAGAACAATAATTTGGAGTATACAAAGAGAATGTGACTATGACTAGGAGTGGGAGACTTTTTTAGATAATATATTAAAACCCTACCCATTCTTTTAACACCAATTAAATAAATTACCTTTTCAATAAGTCATGGTCAACCATTACATATATTGAAATGATATTATGATACAGACTCATGTTTTTTTTTTTCCTCTTAGCACTTCCTTTTTATTCTCCCAAACTTCCACTATTAAAACTCTACCTTTTGACTAGGCTTATTGTCCCAATAAGAACAAAGAGTCAAAATCTTGGCTTTGAGTTCCAAAATATCAACGGTAAAACCTGGAAGATTCATATAATGTAGTTTATACCATAAATCAAGAGATGGGAAGATTATATGATAACATAGGATCAGACAGGATATAAAAATACTTTCTGAGCTAGGGATGTAGGGATGGACTTAGAGACAAGAAAAAAAATGGGAGGAAGTCAACTTAGACGAGAGAGAGGTAGGGTCCCTTACTCTTTTTGAGATCAGTCCTGCAGGGACCGTGTTACCTACCACAAGTAAGTTTGAAGAGATCTCAGAGCAGAGAGCTTGTACCTCACTTCCTCCCTAAGGAAGCTTCAAGCTTCTCAGAGAAGGATCCACCAAATCACCAAAGGCTGAGGAATAGACTTGGGAATTTTCAGAGAATCTTGGATACTCCTGAGTGGCACAGGCTTGCAGCCAAATGTCTCCAAGCTCCAAGGGGCATAAAGGGCTAGAGGAGGAAAGAGGCTCCATGGACACCACACGCAGACCCAATCAATAAATAATATGTGGATAATGCAAGTTGTAGGAACATGGTGAGGCCTTGTACATCAACAACAGATGCAATAGAGAGGACACCATTTGAAGCCCAGACAAGAAATCTGGACTTCAGGGGAGTCCAGAGATGTCATAAGACCCCAGATGCCCCTCCCCCAATACAATGTATATTAGTTTGCTAGGGCTACTGAAACAAAGTATCACAAACTGGATGCTTAAACCAGAAGAAGGTATTGCTTCATAGTTATAGAAGCTAGAGATCTGAGATCAAGATGTTGACAGTATTGGTTCCTTTTGAGACCTGTGAAGGAGAATTTGCCTCTCCCCTAGCTTCTGGCAATATGTTGTCAATCTTTGGCATTCTTTGGCTTGAAGAAGTGTCATCCTGGATTTCTGCCTTCATCTTCAGACGGTGTTCTCTCTGTGTGTATGTCTGTCTCCAAATGTTCCTTTCTTATTAGGATACCAGTCATATTGGATAAGGAACCATCTTAATGACCTCATTTTAACTTGATTATCTCTATATAGAACCTAACTCTAAATAAGACCATATATCGAGGTAGTGAATAGTAGGACTTCAACATACAAAATTTGAGGGGATAGGGAGGGGACATAATTCAAGCCATAACATTATGTATATAAAACCCGTGGGAGAATGGAAGTAGAAGAAATTTGAATTTGACTGAAGAGAACCAAGACATTGAGTTGTCCCATGTGTCAAACAGGCTGTAATATGGTCCCCACAGTCCTTACATCCTGGTATCAATGCTTTTGCGCTGTCTGCCTCTCAAGTGTGGGCAGGACATGTCACTTGCTTCTAGCCAATAGAATACGGCAAAGGCAATGGGATATCACTGCTGTGGTTATGTTATTCATAGAAGACTCCATCTCACTGGTAGACTCACTCTTTGTCCCTTGCTGGCTTTGAAGAAGTAAGGTACCATGTTGTAAAAAAGCTTATGGAGAGGGCTACATGGCAAGAAACTTCTATAAGCTGAAAACGACAGCTGACAAGAAGCTGGGGTTCTTATTCTCACAACCACAAGGAAATGAATTCTGGCAACAACTGGAGTAAGCTAGAAAGTAGATCCATCACCAGTTGAGCTAAAAACCAAGCCCTGGTCAACACCTTGACTGTGCCAGGACCCCGGACCCACAAAGACTGGGAGATAATTTAAAGGTGTGGTGTTTTAAGCTGCTAAATTTGATAAATTAAAAAAAAATTTTTTTTAAAGAGGGGGGCACCTGGGTTGCTCAGTCAGTTAAGCATCTGACTCTTGATCTCGGCTCAGGTCGTGATCTTACAGCTTGTGGGTTTGAGCCCCACATCAGGCTCTGCACTGACAGTGTGGAGTCTGCTTGGAATTCTCTCTCCCTCTCTCTCTGCCCCTACCCCGCTTGTACTCTCGCTGTCTCTCTCTCTCAGAATAAATGAATAAACTTAAAATTTTTTAAAGCTGCTAAATGTGTCATGATATTTCACATTGCAATGGAAAACATTTTGAGTTATTAAGATTATTTATCATCAGGTGAGGAAATTTGTGGGTCAGGTGGTGGGTGAAGACATAGTTACTTTTAGTCATAGAATAATAAAGAGAATTACACTTTGTACCTGTCAATACTTAATGAAAATCATACTTATTCTATCCCACGTCAAATTAATCTCTTTCTTCCCTTTGTTTCTACTGCTTTACCCCACCCCCCAGTTTTAATATAGTCTCTGGCATTTGATAGTTCATTGTTCCCAGGTTTATTTCCTCAAGGAGAATACCCAAGTTCCATGACCTGGTAGGTGGTAATTTTGTTCTGATGTGAATTTTAATCACGAGTACTTTGAAGATGGTGTGAGACTAAAATGGCTTATTGGTGAATCACCCTAGCAAAATGGTGCCTCCCCAATTTCTCTATAGGAGTTGCTTTGGGGCCATAGTCTATTTGGGGAGCTTGCCTGGCCAACATTACGTTAATGTTTAATCACTAAAAATAGCAAGACTTTCTAAAATGCATTTATTTACTGTTCATTTGGGAATCAGAGAACATCACTTGTCCATACTAAAGAATGCCATCATTATTGTGTCTTGGAAGGGGGATTTCAGAAAGGAGAGAGAATTTATTCGTTGCCACTATTACAGCTAGCAGACCACCCAGAATCAGCTCAGTGCGGCTTTGTTGTTCTCTTTTCATTATCAAGGATATAGTAACTCTAGTGATGTAACAAAAATGTTCTTTGTGAGAAAAAAAAAGCAGACTGATAGTTGCTAGTGATGGCAATAAAGAGAAACTAAAGTCTAAGAAAGTGAAGGTATTTGCATTTGAGGATTAGCAACCGTTTTAGGATATGTTCCCTGTGAAGGTCAAGAATCTACTCTAAAATGTGCAGATTGTAAAAAATTTGGAAAGGAAATACACTAAAAGGGAGAGGCATACCGTAATCCTATTATCCCAAAATAACATTTTGGAATGTATATTTTCAGTCCTTCTATGTGTTTTAAATATAATTGAGACAAGGTGTGCCTGGGTGGCTCAGTCAGTTAAGTGTCCAACTTCAGCCCAGGTCATGATCTTGCAGTCCATGAGTTCAAGCCCTATTTCAGCTCTGTGCTGACAGCTCCGAGTCTGGAGCCTGCTTCTGATTCTGAGTCTCCCTCTCTCTCTGCCCCACCCCCCCAAAAATAAATAAACTTAAAAAACTAAACAAATATAATCGAGATGATACCTTTTACCTCTGCTATATCAAAAGCAAGTTCCTCTACCAATAAATCACTTCAAACAAACATGTTTTAACAAGTGCAATCTATTCCTTTACATGAAAGTAACATAATTTGTAACATAATCAACTTAATAATCTCCTAAGTAGCCACTATTTTCCCACTTTCATTACTATTATAAATAATGCTGTAATGAACATTTAAAATTCTTTTTAATGTTTACTTATTTTTGAAAGAGAGAGAGAGAGAGACAGAGCACAAGCAGGGGAGGGGCAGAGAGAGAGGGAGACATAGAATCTGAAGCAGGCTCCAGGCTCTGAGCTGTCAGCACAGAGCCCGATGCAGGGCTTGAACTCATGGACTGCAAGGTCATAACCTGAGTTGAAGTCAGATGCTTAACCAACTGAGCCACCCAGGCACTCCTGTAATGAATATTTTTAAAATAAATTTTAACTAAAATTTCACATTCTTAGAGATGTATACATATTTATCTATATATATGTCTGTGTGTATGTATGCATACATGCATATAAGAGTGTGTGTGTGTGTGTGTGTATAAAACTAGAAGTGGAACTGCTGAATCAAAAGATTATGAAATTTTAAAATCTGTTAATTTGTATTATGAAATGCTTTCCAGAAAGATCAGGTCTCATTTGTACCAGCCGTGTAAGACAACACCCACCTCACCACAGGCCTGCGAGCATTATTATCATTTTTAATAATTTGATCGTAGTGGTGATATGTGAGAAAGATCTAATTCATTTTGATCCAAATCCGTTTTCCGATGTGTTAAGAACCATTTGTTGAATAAAGTTGCCCTTTACCCCTGATGTACTTTATCTCTATTTTTAAATAACTCTATATGCTAGGGTCCCTTTCTGGACTCTTTCTGTTCCATTCATCTAATTTTTGCACACGTACTACAAATACGGATTTGGATGTTTTAGTATCTGGTGGAGCAAGTCCTTGCCATCAGTTTTTTGATATACTTGCAAGCTAATTTTACCTTTTCAGAACGTCGTTGGTCTTCACCTCCGCTATACACCAACTACATTTTACCCGAAATTATACCTACGTAACATCTCCCTGAAGAAACAGAAAGTCCTTAGAGTTGGAAACGTTTAAATCTTCTTCTTTTTTTAACGTTCCCCTTTCTGTTCCACACTTACTTATTCACAGAATATAGTGAAGAGGTCGCAACTGCGAGCACTTGGTTTCTGTTGGAACCAACTCTGGAACCAGCCGTATTTTCCTCCTCCTTTCTGAATAGCCAGAACCTTGAAGCGGCTACTCTGTCTCCCCTGTTTCTCTCTTTCCTCAGTCACCGTCCTGTCACACCCAGCAGTCCCCGAAGCAGACAACATAAAGAATTGGCAATTACTATCGAGGGTAATTTGTTCGGCACGCTGCCCTGTACACATTCTCCCTATTGGCGCTATTGCAAGATGAACTAATAGATCGTTATCATTATACAGGATGAATGAAGATATAGCTAAATATTAATGAATTTTATTCGGTAATTGCCCACATAAGAGACAAAATTATCATTTAAAAGAACCTGTAGTTACTAATTAGGCTCATTACTCCTTCAAGGGTGAAGGTTCCAGTGAGTAGAGGTTATTACATATTGCCCTAAACTAAAACTGACTCCAACTATCATGTGTGACTTTTGGTGGTGTCTCTAAAAATAGTATAGAAGTTAACTAGGGATATTTTAAAACCAAATAAGTGGCTTTCTATTTATTTAAGAAATCCATTTGGTCAAACAGTACCACCTAAATCAAGCTGTGCTTTAGAAACTTTCAACGAAGGTTGAAAATGCACGTTCCTTTATACCGTAGAAAGCTGGACTCTGTAAGGCCAGGGCTGGAACCAAGAATTTAGGGTTTTCTCTTTTTCTTTCTTTTTTTGTATTTTAATACCCTAAATGGTCCTAATACATTAGCCTTTGGGGTACTACTGGCCTAAAACATATTGTTAGCAGGGCTGAGATCATTGCAATACATACACTCATTTTCGCCAAGACAAATGCTACAGAGTTCTGTGCAACACCATTAGGAGTTGCGAGGGACCCAAAGGAGTTGATTCACAAGTATCTTGACGCTCTTGTGGAAGGGAGGAGAAAAATATACAAGGAGCATCTATTTGGGGATATTTTGCTTTCCAGCTTTCACAGATGGAAATTTTAACTCATGGATCAGAAAGCCATGCCCAGGACTGGGATTCATGTGAGCCGAGGAGGACAGTATGAACTGAAGGACACCAAGGGAGTCCATTTCCTTCTTATTCCCTCCCACCCAGCCAGCGCTTTGGCAAATGAGCTTTCCTGCTGCCAATGTAACTGCCTAAAATCCTATATTTAAAAATTAATTCCTTTGAGTCACTCCCTAATCATTCTATTCATTCTACATGGCAACTGAGCATCCGTAATTACTAGACAGGATGCCAATCTCTGGCAAGTGGGAGATGAGAGAGACTCCGTCTCTGTCCTCAGGGAGTTCAAGTCCCGTGTGGAATGTAGTCCTATTCATCTATAATACAGTATGCTGTGTACTTAGAGAAGAGGCTTTGGAGCCCAGAAGAGAAGGTTAAATCAAGAAATGAAAATCTGTCAGCCTGCTGTGAGAGTCCTCAAAATGCTGGGCATGTCGTCAGAAGTCAACAGCATTGTCACTGCCCACGAAACAATGCAACTTGCTTGATGGTGTTGTCACTGCAGTCAGAGGGCCCAAGGGTAAGTGGGTCGAAATCCCAACTGCTCGCTCTCTTTTGTTCCCTTTCTCCATGATTGCCTGGCTAGCATACCCAAGCCAAAGCCCTCTGACTAGGCAAGTGGCCAGGGGCTGCTGGGATAGGCCAGTTGAGTTTGTATGAAGGCTCTCCACGGCAGGGACTTGAAGAATGGAGTAGGAGTATGTGTAGCTGCACCAGGAAGAGGGCTGTGAGGAGACTGACGAGACAAGGGATTGATAAGCTCAGTGTCGAATTATAGCAGGTCACCAGGGTGCTGGCGTGACCAGAAAGGTGGGATCACCAAGTCGTCACAGACACCACTGACTGTCACAAAGCCTGCTGTCTGCTGATAGCCTGCCCCGAATTATTCTGGATCCTTGCCTATTTGCCCTTTTCTAGGTTTCTGGCCTCCGAAAGGTATGCGAAAACTGAACTCTAATTGAATCCACTGTTTTCCAGGAATGTAACCAGTACATCACGCTGCCGTGATACAATACTAGCATAGCCGTCCAGCACCATACTGGTTTTCTTGGGCATCCTTATCGGCATAAACATTCTGAGCTGCCTTTTTATCTGACCCAGATGGTCTATAATAATTTCCTATGATAGCCCTATGTTCCTTTTATCTTTTATTTCCATCCAAATATATCTTGTCCCACTGCCAACTTATTTATTACGTGACATTCTTTCTCCTTTCAGACACACCATCCTCCTTGACCCATGTTGGCATAATTCCCCCTAGCCTGTTGTGTCTATCTCTCATATAAACTTTCCATCTCCAAACGATCCCGAATCTGTTTCTGGTTTTAGCCTCTCCTTAGTAATCCTTGTTACATAATGTGTCTATTATATCTCTTGGTATTTGTTTTCTTTCCGTTCACTTCTTACCATGCATATGAAAGTCATTTGTAAGGAGAGCTGTTTAGAATTTGCTTTTATTTTTCCTTTGGTTTCTTTTAGGGTTCTGCCTCCACCCTTGAGTTCTTTTAATCTCTGGCCCTCCTCCCTTTCTCAAGCCCCCTTGATTTGCCCATAACATGCTAGTTTATACCTTCCTCCCAGATGCATGCAATTTTTACCATTGTGGCTTTTGTAGTGCTGTGGTTTTGCAGAAAGAGTTGGCTGTCTTTCATGTAACTTTCTAGTCTCCACCATTCATTTGTTTAGTGGGAACTCTGCTCAAAATCAGTTTTGTCCATATCATTAGCATGTGCCTAGAGCCTGAAGGAAGTCTGATAGAGACTTTTCAAAAAATATAATAAACTCATTTTATGTTTCCATGAGACTTTAGCTGTCTGTAAAAAGTCCAGAACAACCAGTTGAAAATGAAAACATTTTAACTCACGGCCTATTTGGTCTATAGGGAGTTGAAGAATTTTAATTATTTTTTTCAGTAAATTCTTAACATCGTTTCCCCACTTTCTCACCTAAATGTCCTTTCTGTTGTTGCTTTACGTGTGCAGACACATGTAGGAGTTTACATCACCTACGCATACCGTTCACATTTGTGGAAAAGCTGTCAGATAGGATGTTTCAAATATGTCTGTACTTCCTATACCATCAGAACAGCCAACAGTAATGTGCAGTCATGGGAGAAGGAGGGAGATAAAGCAGTGAGCATGACTGGAAACCTAGTGGCAACTCAAATATTTTCATACAACGTGAATTTCCTCATGGAGGGATGATGTCTTTAGGCATCTTTGTTAAACTGGGTCTCAGTTTACTCATCCTAAAATGGGGACAATATTAACTACACTAATGGGACTCCTGTGAGGATCACTGAAATACTGTGTAGGAAGAAATAGTCTATTAATGGTGATCAAAATAACAACAAGCTGTGACTATGGAAAGTCATCTGGGTATCATTCAGTAGATTTTTGTGCCAGAGAACTAGTAAGTAATTCAATAACCTTAAAAAGAAAGTAATTTTTCCTATGGGAGTAATTTAGTGCCTAGGAGAATCCAGATGAGCATAATTAACACATCGTTGTTTAAAGTACCTGAGGGCAAAGTTACCCGTGTTAAGATCCCATCCTGACAATAATGTGGTTTCAAGTTCAAAGGGTACAGAAACCAGGAGAGGGATCTCTGATTTGAACATTCCCCTGTTTAGACCCAGGGCACAGACTTAAGTCAACACAGTTTCCAAAATATTGTTATTAAAATCCTTGAGCCAACTGCATTTTCATCTCACTCAGAAACATGGAATTTAGAGGAAAAGAAACCTTGAACTCTCTGTTATTTGGGGCAGGAGCCGGGAATCTGGAGTCATGCCACTTCCATGAAAATAACAGCAAATGTAGTTAACTGACTGTGTGATCTTACAGGTTACTTAACCTTAGCCTTTGGGGCTCCTGAGCCTCAGATTTTTCAGATGTAGAATAAGGAAAATAATACTACCTACCAATCGGAGTAGCTATGCAGAATTTTTTTTCATGAACGGAAAACCCTTATCACTGAGCTTGGCACATAGTAAGCACCCAATATAAGCTTGTTTTCATTATTATTTTGGAAAGCTGAAGTCCAAAGAGAATTTCATTTGCCCAGAGTCTCACAAATATACTCTGCAAAGAATGAGGTATTTGTCCCTGACATTGAGTTAATGACAATTCTTTGGGCTTTTTCCACCACACCAGTAAGCCCTCCATATTTTTAATTTCTCTCTTTTTTTTTTTAGTAAGCTCTACACCCAACATGGGGCTTGAACTCACAAATCTGAGATCAAGAGTTGCATGCTCCACAGACTGAGCCAACCAGGTGTTCCGTATTTTTAGTTTATACTCACCTCTTTTGATTACCATTTTGTCATATCTAGTAATCTTCCATCATTATGTAAATTATTCATAGAAAAGAGAATCCTTATCACTTTAGGCAGAACTATTAGTCTTGGATAAAAGGTAGACAAGTTATATACATAGTTAAATGTAGTTATATATATATAGTTGGCTATCATATATTTTCTTACCTGCTAGTCAGCATTGTTCTCTTACCTTTCAGATAGTAAGCTCAATCAAGTGGGGTCCATTCTTATTTTTATCTACAAACCCCTAAGCCTTTCCAACTTCTATATGTGACTTGCGTCTGCAAAATGTGCTAGAAGAAACTCAGTAGTATATTACAAATTGTTACCAGAATTTTTATAATACACATTTCTCACTACAGCCTATTTTACAATAGAGGACCCCAAGGCTGAAAAGAGGTAACTAAGTTGCCCAAATCGCACTACTCATAACTGCCTAGTAGGAAACCCAGCCCAGCATGACTGACACCGGATCTACATTATCATAAGAAAAGGTGGGGGTGGAAATTCACAGACTGGCTGTACCTATTCAAACACAAGTTAATCTGAATTAAAATCCATCACTATTAGAAATCACACATTTTTTTGAGAAAAGCCAAATTTCACATGGCTCAATTATCTGAAGCCTAGGCAAGCCCATTTGTTGACAAACTTGACTATTTCTTCACCCATACCTTGTATGTTATGCATTTCTTTTTTTTAACCAGGGGACTGACTGATATTGCACCACATGAGATCAGTTAAGTTTCAGTCTAGAGTTTGACTGGCGATAGGGTAGCGTGTGTTTAATCCAACCCATACCACCATTTAATTGTAGAAGAATCAAAGTTATCTTTTATGTGACAGTCTTTGTTTCTTCAAACACTGTTTCTGTTTTGATCCATCTTGACTTCATGTTGGGGTTAGGCTTAGAAACTATCAAAAACACTTTTAACAAGCTTGTTATAAAACACTACTCCAAGAGAATCAGCTGAGTAAATTAATGTCTCAACACAAGAAAATATTCTATGATTATTATAATATTTGAAAACAAAGACCCACAGAGCCATGGGAAAAAAGAGACAGGACAGTGAAATCATAGTGAATTCATCGCAAGTTTATTTACATCTGAAATGATTAATAATAAGTATATTTTGTGAAACATTAATTTTTTTCACCAGCCATATTTTATGACTTCATACAATTATATAAAACATTTCTCAAAATCTTAAAATGTTCAAACACTGAGGCTAAGGGGTTAAATGTCAGATAAGTAATAAGATGAATAGAAAAATAACTGGCCAACAAAAAGTCTTATCACTCAATATAGAACACCAAGAAAGTCAATGGAGAGTCTTTGTTACAGGCAATTAAAAAAAACAGTCAATTTTAATTGTAGTTTAGAGCTTCACCTCAATCCAACTAGTCAGCATTTAAGGTTTTCTTGTTTTTTGTTTTTAGCAAATTAGATGTAAAACCATCTATATTCTTTATTTTTCTATCAGCACAGAAAAGTCAATTTACAGCACAGTACCTTTATAAACAAGTATTTTTATATAGGTGATTTACCATAGAACTTTCCTTCAATTAAGGCCAATTTTATTCTTGAAGAGAGACATTATATTCCTGACTTAATACTTTCATTCTGAAAACAGAGGCTTATATTATTTTATTTTCACTATCTTAATATGACCTTGGGACAGTAATGGATTAAGCAAGTCCATCAGGATTTTATCTTTCAGGGATTGTGCTGTCTTTTGGGCACTGAAAAGAGACACATCTCTGTCCGTGTAAAGGGAGGGGGCCCTAGTGCAGAATAATTCATGTAATCCCAGAAAAAAGGAGATTTAGACCTCACAGAAAGGCTATAATCAGTTTACATGAGAATCTAGTACTTCTGCTCTCTTGAGTTCTTAGTGGTTATTTCTTTTGAACTATCCAACTATTCATCCATCCATTGTTCCATCTGTTCCTCTTCTTATATATATGCATATAGATTTATGTATATATGTATGTATGTATTTTAAGTATGCTCTGTGCCAAATGTGGGGCTTGAATTCATGACCCTCAGTTCAAGAGTCACATGCTCTACTGACTGAGCCAGCCAGACACCCCTATATAGATACATTTTAAATAATGCTGGTTATCAAATATTAACATTTCTTATCTCTGGATGATGAGATTTGGGGTGATTTATAACTTCTTTCATTCTTCTGTGTTGCTTGAATTTTCAAGAAGTAAAACGTCATCACTGTAGTGGATTAAAATTGACCATTAATTTTATACAGATATTCTCATCAAAAAATGGAGTCTATCTCTCACCCCTTGAATCTTAGCTTATGGCTGAGACTTATGGCTGGCACTGACAAATAGGACTCAACAGAAGAATACATTGAGATTACCACTCACTCTCTTGGAACCCTGAGATAACCAGGCTGCAAGAGTGCCAGGTGAAAGACCACATGAGGAGACAGTCCTAGCAACCCCAGCTGTTCCAAGCATCCCAGGTGAGATGATGAGACCCTAGACATGTGAGTTAGACCTACTTACCACAGCTGAATTGTCAGGTGACTACAAGTACATAAGTGAGCACAGGCAGAATCAGTAGGATATTCCAGTCAATCACACACTTATGAGACATAATAATTTGGGGGAGGGGTGGTTAAGGTACTGAGTTTTAGAGTAATTTCTTACATACCAATTATAACTGACTTTTCTCTTTTACAAAAGAATAATTCCAGTACTCTTAAAAATCTAAATACAATGCCAAAGTCTCCAACCTATATAATAGGGGAAATTCTCCTCAGCCTGAATTTTTCCAAGGGGTTCATAATTTCCCTGTTGATACGTGCTATAGCCTTCTTTCCCACTATTAACCACTCCTGACATTCTCCATTACTGCCTTAGTCTTTCTCTCACCATCCCACTTCATCCCACACTGTACAGGACTCTAATTCTTCAGTTGCCCCAAAGCACCACGAACACAAAACTTGTGTATGTCTCAGACTTTTCCTTTTTTCTTTTAATAATAATTTATTGTCAAATTGGTTTCCATACAACACCCAGTGCTCAACCCAACAAGTGCCCTCCTCTGTGCCCATCACCCACTCTCCCCTCTCCCATGCCCCCCTCTCCCCTCAGTTTGTTCTTATTCTTTGAGAGTCTCTTATGTCATGTCTTCCTTCCTCTCTGTGGCTTTTTTTTTTCCCCTTCCCCTCTTCCCCTCCCCCCCTGGTTTTCTGCTAGGTCTCCCAAAGCCTACCTATGCATGGGAACATATGGCATCTGTCTTTCTCTGCCTGACTTATTTCACTCAGCATAATATCCTCCAGTTCCATCCATGTTGCCACACATGGCCAGATTTCATTCTTTCTCATTGCTGCATAGTATTCCATTGTATATATATATACCACATATTCTTTATCCATTCATCGGTTAATGGACACTTAGTCTCTTTCCATGATTTGGCTATTGTTGAAAGTGCTGCTATGAACATTGGGGTACGCTTGCCCCTATGCATCAGCAATCCTGTATCTCTTGGGTAGATTCCTAACAGTGCTATTGCTGGGTCATAGGGTAAGTCTATTTTCATTTTTTTGAGGAACCTCCACACAGTTCTCCAGAGTGGTTGCACCAGTTTGCATTCCCACCAACAGTGCAAGAGGGTGCCTGTTCTGTTTCTCCACATCCTCGCCAGCATCTATAGTTTCCTGATTTGTTCATTTTAGCCACTCTGACTGGTGTGAGGTGGTATCTCAGTGTGGTTTTGATTTGTATTTCCCTGATGATGAGTGACATTGGGCATCGTTTCATGTGTCTGTTTGCCAGTTGAATGTCTTCTTTAGAGAAGTGTCTATTCATATCTTCCGCCCATTTCTTCACTGGGTTGTTCATTTTTCGGGTGTGGAGTTTGATAAGTTCTTTATAGATTTTAGATACTAGTCCTTTATCCGATATGTCATTTGCGATTATATTTTCCCATTCCGTTGGTTGCCTATCAGTTTTGTTGGTTGTTTCTTTTGCCGTGCAGAAGCTTTTTATCTTGATGAGGTCCCAGTAGTTCATTTTTGGTCTCAGACTTTTCCTAAAAGTAAAAGATAAAATAGTACCAAGGTTGTACTATTTATCTATTAGTGTGCAATAATTTACTCCCAAACGTTGCAGCTTAAAACAAGCAATAAACATATATTATTTTACATAGTTTCTGTGGGTCAAGGCTTTAGGAAATGGCTTTATTGGGATCGCATTGGCTTGGGATCTTTCATGAGGTTGCAGTCCTGAAATCAGGACCATCTGAAGGCTTGACTGGAGCTGGAGGATCTGCTTCCAGATGGCTCTCACATGGCTACTGGTAGGAGCTCTCGTTAGTGCTGCTTGAGAGGCCTCATAGCATGAGAACTCACTTCTCCCAGAGTGAGCAAGTGATCCAGGAGAGCAAGAGAGAAGTTGCAATGTCTCTTATGGCCTAGATTTAGAGACCTGTTATTCCTGGAATATTCTATTGGTTACAATGTAGGACTATTCAATGTAGGACTACACAAGGGCTTAAAAAACAGGAATTGAGGATCACTGAAGACTGTCATCACAGCTCTCAGGATGAAAATGATTTGTATCATCAGAAATCAGTATCTGAGGGCTTCATCTCATTAGTGCAGCACAAAAAATACCAACGAAATTCCCGCACCTTAGAGAGTGGTACAGTTGTTGGCCATACCAGAGAGCCCACTAGAGAGATCCAAGCCCTGCACCCTAATGCACAGCTGTATCTATCCAAAAAACAAGGTGTCTTTTTCTGGATTTCACACAAGTTTATCTGAAAGTTTGAAATGTACCTTTGGTACTAAAGAAAACAACGGAGGTAGAGCTAAAATGTTTATAATGTTTTAAACAAAATTGTGCCAATTCTGTAACCCCAAAATGAGAAAAGACTTTTGAGAAATCACTGGAGAACTATTAATATGGAGTTCATTTCTAATATTTGCTGCAAATCTGCAACTTACCGAACTTGCTTTGCAAAATTTGATCTCTTCCAAACTTAGAAGAAACTCATTACAATGTCTAAATTACTCACCCCTTTTAGTTCTTACTTTCTATTATAGAGGAATTTTCCAATGCTTTGAGATTGTTGTTTCTAGACTCCCCAGTGTAGTTCTATGTTTCTGTCATACCATGTTCTAGGAATCAATAGGAGATAAACAGAAAAGTTTCCTACATTGATTTTCAATTATATATTCAAGTAGAAAAAACTTGAAATGTAAATCAGGGCTACCGATTTCCAGGCTATTGTGTCAATATTCTTCATACTTGTCCTACTAAACACAAGTATACACCATGATATAACCCAACCAAATCAGTTTCTCAAACCTTTGTATCTCTGCCCAATATATATTATGTTCTTGTTGCACCTAAAAGAGCTATTGCTGAGTCATTTAATTGGTTTTATAAAGAAGAAGTGTATGGAGTTGGAATCATTCTCTTGAATACTTTCTCAGAATGTCAGATGCTTGTAGTCTTCTGAGTCTGTGCTAGATGTTAAAACAAACTTAAGCTTCTATTTCTTTTTTTAAAGTTTATTTACTTTGATAGAGAGAGAAGAGAGAGAGAGAGAGAGAGAGAGAGAGAATGAGTCCAGGAGGGGCAGAGAGAGAGGGAGGGAGAGAGAGAGAATCCCAGGCAGGCTCCACACTATTGGTGCAGTGCCCTATGCAGGACTTGAACTCACAAACCATGAGATCATAACCTGAGCTAAAGTTGGATGCTCAACCAACTGAGCCACTCAGGTGTCCCTTAAGTTTCTTTTTCTTATAATGAATACCTCCTCACATTATGGACCTAGAGCTATCCTTATCTGTAAGAACAATAAATATTAATGTCAGGGTCACAAATCTTTATTTTTTATGTCGTCGTGTCATTTATGATTCTGAATCAAATGATTGCTTTCTCAGTCACATTCAGTGTATTTTCTTCTTGTTTTATCCCTCTTCTTTCTGCCTGTTGCAGAGGCCTTTCCTTCGTCTGGCTGCTCTGATGCAGTGACTAGGGCCCATAGTCATCCTCTATCTTCTGCTGGTGTTTGGTGAGGTGCATCTCTTCCCCAAGCAGTTTTTGGTCCTTGGACATAAAGGTGTCCACCTGCATCTGTAAAGATCACCTTTGTCTCCCCACAGCCTATGGCTAGCAGGTCCTTATACTCCTTATCCCAATTTCAAGGCTCCTTTGAGTCTATTGGCCTCCCTTAGACAAATCCACACCACTTTGCTAGGCATAGAGCTGGCTTCCTGCTTCACACTATACACTTGACATTTTCTCAAATTGCCCTTAACCTCATCCCAGTGTTGCGTCATGCCCACTGCTGCCCTGGTGCTTAGCTCCAGGCTGAATATAGGCTGGTCTCCAAGGTGTGGTTCTTCCAAACACATTTTAAGAAGTGAAGATGAGATTCCCTGTTTTTTGAGCTACTCCCAAATTTCTCTGGGATTTCCACTGGCCCAGCGCAGAATAGGAACACATGATTCTTTCTTCTCTGAGATGGTTTCTGATATCTAGCTCCTGTTTATTCTCTGTTCCTCCTATATGTCTATGTTATCTTAAAAATAATTATTAGGGGCGCCTGGGTGGCTCAGCCGGTTAAGTGGCCAACTTCAGCTCAGGTCATGATCTCACGGTCTGTGAGTTCGAGCCCCACGTCAGGCTCTGTGCTGATGGCTCATTAGAGCCTGGAGCCTGCTTCAGATTCTGTATCTCCTTCTCTCTCTGCCCTTCCCCTGCTCACGCTCTGTGTCTATGTCTCTTAAAATTAAATAAATATTAAAAAAAATTTAAAAAAAATAAAATAATTATTATATCTTTTAAAATCTTTATGCATTCTTTCTGATTTCTATATTCATTGTATTAAATTAATATACCAACTCTTATGAATTTGCCTCTGAATTTTCAAAACCAGGCTTTGAGCATGTGGAAAATATTTTCTTTTTCAGGAATCCCAGGTCTTACAACTCAAAAGCTCTTCAATTTTCAAGACTACTGTCTCCGTTTAGGTTTCAGAATGTATTAGTCTTTTTAGGGCTGCCATAACAAAAGACCACGAACTGGGTGGCTTAACTAACAATTTATTTTCTGACATTTCTGATGGCCAGAAGTCCATGATCAAGGTGTTGGTAAGGTTAGCTTCTCCTGAGGCCTCTCTCTGTGGCCTCCAGATGGTCACATTCTTGCTGTGTCCTCACAGGTCACTCTTCAGTCTGTGTGTTGTCAATGTCCTAATCTCCTCTCCTTGTAAAGGAACCAGTCATGTTGGTTTGGGCCCACCCATACGACCTTATTTTACCTGAATTCTCTTTAAAGGTACTATCTCCAAATAAAGTCACATTCTAAGTGTTAAGACTTAGACTGGGTATTAAGACTTCAACATATGGATTTGATGAGGAGGGTCACAATTCAGCCCAAAGTATAAAATAATCTTCTTTTTTAATTTTTTAATGTTTATTTATTTTGAGAGACAGACGGAGCACAAGAGGCAGAAAGGCAGAAAGAGAGGGAGACACAGAACCCAAAACAGACTCCAGGCTATAAGCCGTCAGCTTAGAACCTGACGTGGGGCTTGAACCCACAAAGCACAAGATCATGACCTGAGCCAAAGTCGGCCACTCGACAGACTGAGCCACTCAGGTGCCCCCAAAATAATCTATTTAGAAATTCAATTGAATCCTAAGTTCTCTTTGGGTTCTTTTGTAACCTCTTTTCTCTGGGGCAAATGAATACAGATTGTGGCAACTGACTCCATGGATGGAGGGTCTCAGAAATCTACACAACTATCATAGTTTACAAATCTTTCCCTCACAATCTTTCATGATCATCTCCAATCTCTTCTCTCAGTTATCCCCATATTTCACTTTCTACCCTCTAGCCAGACAAAATTTCTTAATGTTTATTTATTTTTGAGAGAGAGAAAGAGAGAGACAGAGCACAAGCAGGGGAGGAGCAGAGAGAGAGGGAGACACAGAATCTGAAGCAGGCTCCAGAGAGTCTGAGCTGTCAGCACAGAGCCCGACACAGGGCTTGAACTTGTGAACCGCAAGATCGTGACCTGAGCCGAACTGAGCCACCCAGGTGCCCCGCACAAAATTTCTTTTAGATTCTCAAAATCCACACAGTGTCTCTCATCTCTGCATCACCAGAATGTTGTTCCCACAGCTGAGATGCTGTCATTCTGCTTCTCTTTCCCTTGTTAACGTCTGCAAATTATTCATGTCTCACAGTCAGTTTTTTCTGGTACCTAAAACCAGGTTAAGATGCCCTATTTGTTGGGCTTCCCATAGCATATAACTGTACTTAGCATTTTTTAGAAATCAGTCATTACACTCTTCATTATTTATGTAATATTTGTATTTTCTGCTAGGCTGTGAGTTACCTAGGGAAAAGGACAGTCTATTTGTTGGTCACACATCCAGAGCATCTGCCACAATGACTGACATAAAGTAGAAGCCTGATAACTATTTGCTGAATGAATGAAAAACTAACCACGAGGCATTGCTGGCTTGGTACACAAGAACAGAGTCTTGTGGAATTACACCCACATTTTTTTTTTAAAACAAAGACTTTATTCATTAGTCAGTATTGTTAGGTATACGCAACAGAAATGCTGCCATCACTAGACATGAGGCAGTAGAGCTGCCCCTAGAACGACTGTCCCTGCTGCCTCTAGAAAGCTGCAACCCTTCACCACCATCACTGCTGCTGCCGCCAGAGCCTCCACTGTCCAGTCACCATCCCTGCACTCTGTCCTCACTAGCTTTCAAGTCACTAATCTGTTTGGTAGAATCTATGTCATCTGGCCAATACTACAATGGAAGCTGAAGAAGAAAATGTCTGCTATTTTAATATCTATGAGGAATAAGGGCTGTACCCTATAATGTGAGAACTTCCCAAACACAGGAAGGAGGTTCAGACACGAGGACACCAACAAAATGACAAATGTTCACTGCATTTTATTGCAGAACCAAGAAGTTCCATGACTCCAAAAAGTACTGTCTTAATAATGTGTGTGTATGTATATGCGTGTGTGGTTTAAGCATCGTTACAATCCTTGACATTAAACTTACAGAGCACAAGTAAAAAAACAGTCCCTCGAGATGTTAACATCAGTGTTCAGCTTTGCATACTTGCTGCTGATCTGTTCCACCCTCAGCCTACACTCAATGGTCATGTCCATCCCAACGACCCATTTCCCAAATTCTTCCACCTCTGCCTCCCTTTCTATAACCACCTTTCCTTCACTACCTTTTCTGCAACTTTTATGTACTTAAATTTTTTCACTCCGAGAGAGCAAGGGCTATATCAAATGATCATGGGGATTAGTACTTAGTGTGGGGTTGTACATATAATAAGTTGTCTTTCAGCAATCGAGTGTTCTTATGGAAACGTGAGAAAGAAGCCTGCCTGTCCCATGCCACCTCCTTGTGGTGCTGGATTCTCCTCAGTGCTTACAGCTTCTTTTGTTCAATGGCTCACGTAGCTATTTCAGGCATTGACTTGATTCTTTCGCTTCCATGGATTCCAGTTTACCTCACAACATGTTCTAATGCAGCTTCAATGTCAGGAAACTTCTTTGTCTCATGTCTTAAAACTGCGTGATCACAACTATCTATACATTTTTAGATCACAACCAGCAGCGAGCTTTCTCCATGCCTCTGTTCCCTCCCTCCCTTAGGATCCCAGAGTTTTTGGGTTCTTGTAATTCCTGCTCCTTTCCACAAAAGTCCTGCCTCCTTTGGTATCCTCCCTCTGAGTCATCTTCTCTACTGTCAGGTGCTACCGATGAAATAGGAAGATGAGGGCGCCTGAGTGGCTCAGTTGGTTAAGCAGCCGACTTCGGCTCAGGTCATGATCTCACAGTCTGTGAGTTCGAGCCCTGCATCAGGTTCTGTGCTAATGGCTCGGAGCCTGGAGCCTGCTTCGGATTCTGCATCTGCCTCTCTCTCTGCTCTTCCCCTGCTCGCTCTCTGGCTCTCAAAAATAAATAAACGTTAAAAAAAAATTTAAAAAAAAAATAGGAAGATGAATGTGGGGACCTGAGGAAATCTAGAAGAAATGAGGAGAAAGAATTTCTCATAATGATATATATTATATGTATATATTATAATGATATATTATATTATCATATATATGATATATATTATTTATATTTTTATATTTATATATGATACATAATGGTATATATTTTATATACATTATATATTTTTATATATTATATATATCATAATGATATATATATATATATGTATCTTTTTAATTTAAAGACCTCTTATACTGAGATCTTTTACTCCTGGTAACTTATCTCACCCTTTTTTTATCTCTCTTTTTTTTACCTCCTATGAGGTTTCAGGTTATATTTTCCATATTCTTTCAGTAGTTAACCCAAATACTTTAACATGAATACTTTAAAAAGTCAAATGTTAAAATCTTTCTATTTCTTTCCAAATACAATGATAGTAGTGCTTCAGACCTAAGCAATCTTCTCTCAAAGGATATACCATTGTTATCCAGTATTTGGTTTTATATAGATTTTTTTATTTGGCAAAGTAGATATTACTTTATGCAATATTTGTTTAGATTTACCTACAGATTTACAGAAATCTTTGCTGGTCATTTCTTTCTGCATCTGAGACTTTCCATTTGGTGTTACTTCCACCTGAAGCTGACAATTATCCTTAATAAGAATCTATTGGTAAATTCTGTTATCTCGTTTTCTTTTAGCTTGAATATGTTAATCTTTTCCTCCCTTCCTGAAATATTCTTTCATCACGCATTCCATTGTAGGTGGACAATTATTTTCACTCAGTGCTTTAAAAATACCTTTCGTTGTCTTCTGATTTTCATTACTGCCATTGGAAAGTCACTTGGTTGGGCTTTGCGCAATGTCTTTGTAGAAAGCCTTGACTCTAGTTGCTTCTCAGGTCTTCTCTTTATCTTTGATATTTTGTCGTTTCACCATGATTTATATCTAGATGTTAATTTCTTTCTCCTAATCTTTGCCTGGAACTTTTTGGACTTCTCAAATCTGAGCATTAGTTGTGTGTGTGTGTGTGTGTGTGTGTGTGTGTGTGTGTGTGTGTGTTTTAATTTCTAGAAACTTTTGGCTATTATCTTCTGAACTATTCCTTCTTCTGCAGTCTATATTATTTCCTACTTAAACTCTAAGTAAAAATATGTTAGAACATGTCTGCTTTCAGTCTCTTAATCTGTCTTTTCTCTTATTTTTATGCTAAAAGAGTGTATCCTTTAGAACCTTCGGTAGCATTAAAAAAAAATCTACCTCTAGATAAACATAATTGGAAGTACAAGGCTCGAGAACGGGAGTTGGATCGCACCTGGGTGGCTCAGTCATTTAAGCCTCCAACTCTTGATCTCAGCTCAGGTTATGAACTCATGGTTGTGGGATTGAGCCCCATGTCAGGCTTTGTGCTGACAGCACGGAGCCTGCTTGGGATTCTCTCTGTCCCTCTCTCTATGACCCTTTCCCACTCACCCACATGTGCACATGCTCTCTAAACAAACAAACAAACAACTAAACATTAAAAAAATAAAAACTAAAGAAGAAAGGGAGTTGGAAGTAACCAAACATTGTTCTGTCACAGTGCAAAAGCTGAATCTTCAGGATCACCTGGGTGGCTCAGTCAGTTAAGTGGCCAACTCCTGATTTTGGCTCAGGTCATGATCTCATGGTTCATGAGTTCAAGCCCCACACTGGGCTCTGTGCTCACAGCATGGAGCCTGCTTCAGATCCTCTGTCTACCTCTTTCTGTCTCTCTCTTCTCTCAAAAGTAAATAAATGTTAAAAAAAAAAAAAAGGCTGAATCTTCAGTTAGACCTAGGCCATCTTATTAGCTATCTTGCTCCAAATGCTCCCCCGGCCCATCTCTGGAAAAGGTACACTCATCCCCAGTCCAAAAGGCCTTAAAAACTACTGGTTCCTCACCCAACTCCATCATAGCAATCACAACGCCACACTAGTTGTATGCAACATAAAGTTGGCCAGACACCAAAAGTATGCTCTCCATTTTTCTTTAAGTAAGTTTTACACCCAGTGCAGAACTTGAACTCATGACACCAATATCAAGAGTCTCAAGGGTCACATGCTCTGCCAGCCGGGCCAGCCAGGCACCCCTGGTATCCATTTTTATATGCTGAGTTTGATGGATTTGTGGTAAGAGATGCTGTCTACTTTTGCATAAGCAGATACCACGTTGCCTCATTACTTCTAATGACCAGACTTGCAGAATAATGTGCTCATCCTAAAAGTACTCAGTCCCTACTGCCTGGCTTTTCATGACTGCTCCTGCCGTTCCTCTTTTTAAAACAGAAATAAATGCAATTAATCGATTGTCCTGGCCATCTCTCGCCAGACTAAGTGATAACTCACAGCACACACACATACCATTTCAAATCCTTTTTGGAAATAGATATTTAAAATAAATGAATAACAAGGGCTTTCTCTGAATAATATAGTGTCCGCACCTAGCGTTAATTTATTTATACTATGATAGCAAGTGTTTTCTATGATCTCCATGTAGTTGGTTCAAGGTGGGTTTTGTCTTTACATCAAGTACAAAGGATGAATATAATAAAAGTTCTAGAAAAGCATTTCTCAAAGTGTGCTACTCAGAACAAGGATACCTCAGGAAATTAAATGTCATATAAAAGTGTTCCACAGTCAAGCAAGTTTGAGAAACGTCACATTAAACATGGTGAACAAAGTTAAATAGGCTTCTTTCCTGCAAGACCTTTCAGAACCTTTACTGTGCTAATTGCACATTGTAAGTCACAAAGAAGATTATGTGTAGCATTTTCCGTTGTTTGAACACAGTTGAGCATTTTACAAGAGGTGTTCCATGTTTGTGTTTGAGCTTCTTACAAGATGTATTCCACGAAAAAGACTTGAAAACCTTTTCGGAAGGTAAGCATTGCCTAAAAACCTTGTCAGAGGGTAGGCATTGCCTAAAAACAGCAATCCCACGAGAAACCTCTCTGTTGGAGCCCATCTGGTGTTGACTTTTCATCTGTCAGCTGAAATAACTCTATCGCAGCCATCTGAAAGAGATGTTCATTGTCACAAAGTATTTCATCTGACCGCTCTGAGCAAGCACAGACAGCCCTGTTTCCCCATTTGGGTTCCCAAGACAACTCCAACCCAGCCCTGTTCCTGGAATCTTCTCCTCATGTCTTCACTCACCCAATCTGGCTTTCACCCTTCATGACTTGCTATCTCCACCGGGCTCTGTGCCTTGGCCTTTTGGTTGCTGTCGATATTTCCAAGAACCTGTTCTCTTTCTGGCTCTGAGACTTAGCTCCTGCGCTGTGTTTTAGAACTCCGTTTCCTGCACCAAATAGTATGCTCCTATTCCTGTTCACCCAGTCTTAGGTACTAGTGACTTTTGCTTCTCTCTCCTTACACATCCTTTCTAACTTCCCCGTCGATGCTTATTCTAGCCATGTCCTTGACCTTCATCTGTGGCATGGACCACAGCCATGGTGTAACTTTGACTACTAATGCTTGCCAGGATCACGAAATATTGGAAGGACTTCTCTTGCCACATAAAACATAAACCCAGCTACCAGAGTGCACCTTGAATGCTAAGGCTCAGTGTTAGTGCTTGGATCCTTTTTGAGATCCCCATGGATTACAGGTTATACTGCATTAGTCAGTAGGTAACTTAGAGTCATTCTGCATCAAAAAGCAATGGCATTATGAAACTCGTTTCTTCTCTGTTTTTAATACCTTTTATTCTGTTATACAACACTCCTTAAATCTTCCTTATTCACATGTTATTAGGAGTCATGACAGTTCTTTGCTTGTAGACTAGAGATTATGATTGGCCTGTCATTTTATTTGATCTTCTTTTGTTTTTAGTTATTTTTTCTGTTTAAGTGCCCAAAGCCCTACAGGCAAAAATGCCTTCAAATTAAAATGTATTGTTAATATTCCAGACCACACACACTTGATTCTTCATGTGGCTTTGAGTTTTGCTGCTGAGATGATTGTGCATGATATTCTCATGATGAGAAAATGTGACCCATTCAGCCTAGTTTTGCAGAAATCCTTTGTTCCCTCAGGCAAACTTGGCATGATTTTGTTTAAGGTTCAGCTGGGATAATCCATATTCTTTCCCCAAGGTCACTTTTCAAATTTCTTGTCAGGCAGTTTAATGAAAGGTAAGTACCTGACTTCAGAGCAGCCAGAGAGCATGAGTTTCTTGAGATTTTGTGTGTGCGTGTGTGTGTGTGTGTGTGTGTGTGAGAGAGAGAGAGAGAGACAGACAGACAGAGACAGAAAGTGAGTGCAGTAAGGAGAATTGAAGAGAGATAACAAGTCCTTACTCAATGACATCATGAAGCAAGAACATTTAAATATCATATAAAATTGACACAGTTACTTATCAATTGAGAGACAGATACTACCACAAACCGTCTTCAAAAAGATACCTCAATGCTTATTTTCATTAACCAGGATGAGTACATTTACAAAGGATGTAGAGGACACTGTAGATCTATTTTTAAGGAAACTGGCTTCCCATGCTGAAGTAAGACAGGTTTCAGAGGCACCCTCGGAGACGACTGTTGTTTGCCAAGCCCATCTGCGTCTGTTCTGTAAACTCACTTCGTCCTCCACAGCGACACTGATCGAGCCTGGACTGTGCTTGTTCCCGGCTGCTCTGCTACAGCTTGGCTCGCCTGCTCTCTCTCTCTGGACATATCTACACATTCTCACTTCTGAGTCCAGAGTACTTGGCAGTTTTTCCCTACAGGGATTGGTTCCTCTTCTTCCTATCCGCCTAGCCAAAGCTTAGTCATCTCTCATGTCAAATTCATACTGATTCAATTCTAAACTCCAAAAAGGGTAGAGGCCATGTCTGTTTTATTTCCAATCATTTACCCAGTACCTGGCACATAATAAATTCTCGAGAAGTATTTGTTGAGTGAAGGGCAAATAGAATGAGTGTGTTTTAAACAGAGGGGCACCCGGGTGGCTCAGTCGGTTAAATGTCTGACTTCAGCTCAGGTCGTGATCTCGTGGTAAGTGAGTTCATGCCCCACGTCGGGCCCTGTGCTGATGGCTCAGAGCCTGGAGCCTGCTTCGGATTCTGTGTCTCCCTCTCTCTCTGCCCCTTCCCTACTCATGCTCTGTCTCTCTCTGCCTCTCATAAATGAATAAACATTAAAAAAAATTTAATCATGGCCTGCAGAATCAGAAAATCCTTGGGGTACTAAACAAAAGATCAGGTTTAGCCCCGCTCGAAGTGTCCAGTCCCCCAGTAGGCAGCTCTAATTATTGAACTCTTCATTACCTTCATATGTACTAAGCTCCGACTCTGTATCAGTGCTCCACTAAGTTTTACGGGGGATAAAAAGTTAAATCAGCTTGGTACCCTACTCTCCAAAACCTATAGTTTGGTAGAGGAAGTTTGATACACACATCAATAACAGGAGCACAAGATCGAAAGTGACAAAGGTCAAGAGAGGAAAACTATGTTAGATGAGAAGAGGAAAGAGATTAATTATGGAAGAGGATGTTAAAATGAGACTTGCTGTCTCACTCTGAGAACAATGTGATAGGATCCAAGTACCCAACTGTGTCTCCACTGCCCTAGAGCAAGATTCTAAGAGATCCACCTAGAGACCATAAGAGATGATGTCCCAAAGGCCAGGCTGGAGGGGGTTTCTTTGGAGAGAATAGTCAGTGTGCTATGAATTGCCTGCCCACTGACTCTGTAGATAGAAGAAAAGGAGTTGCTTTCCTTCACCTCAAGCCAAGCAGGGAGCTCTCAGGCACACCGGGAGTTTGGAGGACATGAAGACCTGCGTGTTAACCCAATCCAGTCATCTAAAGGTGAGCGTCTAGCCTGCAGCAGAGTGCAGAAAGAGGAATGCATCGGAGACAAGCTGCAGTTCCACAAACAGCAGCGCGAACATTTGTGTTTTCTAGGAAGGAAAGATGTAGATCCCACGAGAAGGAGCTCATCTGAAATCTTCTCAAAATGGATCATGCTCAAAGAGACGACCCAACAAGGAGAAAGGGCCCAATGGAGGGGGTCTGTGTGGGGCATGTTTGCAAGTCCAGGCCTGGGAGTAGCTCACAGAGCAGCTGCCAGGAGACAAGCATAGTGTACATGGGAGCGGGGGAGGAGGCTGCCATCTGAGGTCTCAGTGGGATGCTCTCCAGAAAACCCACAAAAGCGCTTCATGAGAGCTCGCATCCGGGGGAGCGAAGTACACTGCAGCTGCTCCAGCCATGTAAAACGGTGCCACTTTCCCTAATCCCCTGCGCCTTGGCCTGAATCTAAGGGCTTAGACAAGCCAGCAGCCACTGAGCAGAAGGGGTAGCTGGGAACTGATGAAGAAGCCGACCAGGAACACCGCCGCCTCCTCTGTGGGCATCCCCGCCTAGGTCAGGCCCCCACTGGGAGAGAAGAGAAGCTTTATATTGGACAGGAGTCTGAAGTTGTGATGGTTACCCTGGACCAGGCTTAAGTTATGTGATTATTAGGCTAGAGTGGACTTTTTAATGCCAAAACAAAGGGACTATTTATTATCTAAGCATGACTGGAAAAGCCATGGGGCCTGCACAGTATTTTATCCAGGAAGGGTTTAAACTAAGGACTAGGAGGAGAGAAAGAAAATTGTTGCTGTCTGATTATATCTATGTAGTGACAGGTTCATTCAATGAAACCGGTTATAATTCTAGCTGAGGATATCTGTGAAGGGAAGGAAAGAGAAGGGATGGGAAAGATTATTTTTTAATTTTATGTTAAAATGTAACACACATACAGAAAGTGCATTTATCATAAGCATGCAACCAAATTGAATACATCCATGTAACCAGCGTTCAGATCAAACTATAACCACCACCCGTCCTCCCCCGAAACCCCTTTGGACTCCCTCTCAGTCACTACGTCTCCATCAGGTAGCTACTATCCTGACTTCTAATAGAATAGATGAATTTTGGTTTTTTGTAGTTTCTATAAATAGAATCCTACACTATATTCTTTTGTGTCTTTTTTTTTTTTTGCTCATTTTCTTTATGAGATTCATTCACGTTGTCTTAGATCTTTTCTTTTCCTTTTTTTTTTTAATTTTAGAGAGAGAGAGAGCTCATGCATGTGGAAGAAAGGGGAAATGGGAGAGGGAGAGAGAGAATCTTAAGCAGGCTCCACGCTTAGCACGGAGCCTGACATGGGGCTCGATCCCACCATCCTGGGATCATGACCTGAGTCAAACTCAAAAGTCAGACACTCAACTGACAGCCACCAAGGCACCCCCTAGATCTTTTCTTTTCATTGCTGTATAGTATCCCTTTGTGTGACTACACTATGCTCTAGCCATACTTCTACAGATGGGCATATAAATACTGCTGTTATAAATGTTCTAGTATATGTCTTTATAGCTGAGTATATACCCAGAAGTGGGAGTTGCTGGTTGACAGACTATGCACACATTCTGTGTGAGTAGATATCGCAAAAACGGTTGTATCAATTTTCGCTCCCAGTGTTTGTGAGTTCTGTTGCTCCACCACGTCACCTGCACTTGGTATTTTCCTACTTTTTAACTTTATTCATTCCGATGGAAGCAATGGTATCTCATAGTGGTTTTAATTTGCTTTCGCTTGAAAACCAATAAAGTTGAGCATGTGTTTCATGTTTATTGGCCATTTTTCTACCTCTCTGTGAGGTAACTAAGTTTTTTTGAACTTTTTCCTAAATAGTCTTTCTCTTTTATTCTTATTACCTTGCAGGAGTTCAATATATATGTTTGATATTAAGTCTTTGTCAGATATAGATATTGTGAATATTTTCTCTCAATCTGGGCTTCCTTCTTACTGTCTGAATATATTTTGATGAAAGAGTGTTATTAATTTTAACATAGTCCAATGTATACATTGGGTAGAGATTCAGATAAAAAAATTTTTTCATGGATATATCCAATTCACCAATACTATTTATGAGAATAACTACCTTTCCTCAATCGTGTTATATTTGCCATAAATTAGATTCCACATATGTGTGGGTCTGTTTCTGGACTTTTTTCTGTTCTATTGATCATTTATCTATCTTTGCACAAATATCATCCCATTTTAATTATTTACTGTGGTTTTCTAATAGTGATATCCAGTAATGGGATTACTTTTCAAGAATTCCTTAGAAATCCTGAACTCTTTGTATTTCCACATAAAATTTAAATCATGTTCATAATTTTATATGTCAATTATACCTCAATAAAGCTGAAATTAAAACGAATAAGTAAAATCAGCTCATAATTTCTGCAAAAAAAAAAAAAACCTGGCTGGAATTTTGATTGAGTGAGTTTTGAATTTATATATTATCTTTTGGGGAAATTTATATCTTTAAAATATTTAATTTTCTAATTCATAAGCATGATATATCTATTTAGTTCTTTACTTTCCATAATGTTTTCTGGCTTTCAGTATAGAGCTCTTACACAATTTTTGCTATAATATTTCTTATGTAGTTTGTGCTTTTATGCTATTGTAAATAGTATTGTTTTTTAACTTCCATTCTCTCTTTTGTCGGTATATAAAAATATAATTTATTGTATATTGCCTTTGTGAAGAATAATTTTTTGAAGAACTTTTATGTGCTAGGTACTCAGTATGATATTTTCATTAATATTTTCTCTTTTAATATTTACCACAATCTTGCAGGTATATTTCATCGTCATTTGTTAAAGAACACTGAGGTTCAGGAAAAGCAAGAAATTTTCCCAATGTCACACAAAAGTATTTGAATTGATTTTAAAGAATACATTGTTTTTCTTATTTGAAGACAAGTGATGGGAAAGGCCATCCAGGCATAGAAACTGTCATTAACAAGGCAAGAAAGGCAGGGAAGAGAGGGGAAGGGAGGGGAAGGGAAGGGAAGGGAAGAGAAGGGAAATAGAGATGTTCCTTCTAATTAGCAACTACGCATATGACACAATGAAAAATAAAGTCAAAAAGGTAAATCAAGGGGTGCCTGGGTGGCTCAGTTTGTTAAGCATCCAACTTTGGCTCAGGTCGTGATCTCACGGTTTGTGGGTTTGAGCCCCACATCGGGCTCTGTGCTGACAGCTCAGAACCTGGAGCCTGCTTCAGATTTTGTCTCTCTCTCTCTCTCTGCCCCTCCCCTGCTCACTCTCTGTCTCTCTCTTTCTCAAAAAATGAAGAAACATTAAAAACATATTAAAAAAATAAACAACCATAAGAAAGAAGAAAGAAAGAAAGAAAGAAAGGTAAATCGAGGACCCCAACTGTAGAGTTTCCTAATTAAATATGAGAATCTTTGCTTTTTGGCCTCCAGCCTTGTGGGATTTGGCAAATCTGGAACAGAAAATTGGCAGTGGGATTGAGACTCACCATGTCTACAGTTTTGTCTCTCTAGCTGTGTGAAAGTCCCCAGACCTCAGCTGTTTCTCTGACCCCAGCAGCCACTTCACCCTGGGCAAAGTCTGGTTTGTCGCCCTCTTGCTTGCCAAAACTTTGGCCAAAACTCTTAAAAAGAAAGCCATCTGCAGACCCTCCCCTCAGATCTCATGGTTTTCCATCTTTGGAATCTTAATCCATCTAGTCTTCTTTGCTCCTATAGTTCTCTGAAGCTTGACATTGATGGCTTTTGTATTTTAGCTAGTTTTTCTAGTTGCTCTTGACAGGAGTTTTGACTCACCCCATATTTCTCCATTCTAACCAGGAGCGGAAGTCAGGCTTTGCTTTTTATGTTTCTATCGAGAGAGTGTTTTTCAATAATTACTCTTATAAGGATATAATTTATATGCAATAAATACAAAGACCTCAAGTGTAGAGTTAGATAAGTTGTTTTGTTGTGTTTTGCTTGTAACTGTATTCATCTCTTTTTATTCTCTTGGTAATCTCTTCCAGAGTTAACTACTTCTGTTTGTAGGTGATGAAATGTGTAAGGAATCAACTTCAAATATTGGCACAGCTATGAGCATGGTCTTTCCCTTTACTTGAACTCTGAATTAAGATTTTTGGTTCTTGTTTTTTAGGTTCCAGTCCCAGAAGTAGCTTTCATTGTAGAAGTTATCTGCTGGCAGTCTTATGCTTTCGAGCAGTATTCTACAACCAGGCTCTAGCTACTCCATAAACTTAACTATGTATTAAACTAAGAGGCATTCTCTCAAATGAGTTTAAATGCATTTTATTTTTAGACAACCTACATGACACATTTTTTTTCTTTAAAGCAATGCCTCTGCTCCAAATAAATCAAGGTCAAAAATAACTGAAGGCTCCGAGATGACATCAGTCCTATTTGTCTAAGTTGTAAGGTATCGTGAGCAGCCAGTTATGACAACAGGTGATACATCCAAAGTCATAGCAAGTTTGTTAACAGTTTTCCATTTCTAAACCATCCTTAAAGAAAATCATATATAAGGTCAGGCCATCCCCATGGTAGTCCAGCCTAGCAGCCACACCGTCTGGATTCACGTTGGAGCAATAAAGAACTAGTGGTTTTTGAAATTAGCAAAGATAGGCTTAATTTGTTCCACAGCCCCTGTCATAAAAGGTTATACTCTTTCTGGCCTCTGTTCTTCCAGTTTGCCTTTGGTTGATTTCATGTGGTCTTTGATGTACTTCTTGTAGGCTTCTTTTGTGAAACTAGTTTCCCGCAAGTAATGGTTCATGACAATATCAACACCAGTGATTACTGTGTTTTCAGTACGGAGCTTTTAGCGCAGTCATTTCCAACAATGAGCAAGTCATCAATGTTACCCTCTGTCCTACTGACCCTTTTCTCCCCCACCTCTAGGCACAGCCTATGGCCCACCTTCCAGATCTTGTAGATATTGTAGAACTTCTCATCATGGCTGATGAGGTCTGGTTATGTGATCATGATCGTGGCTGGAGAGAGATGATGGAGGCGCTAGCTTAGCAGGAGCTGGGAGCTCTGAGTGAGCGTGGTTCTGCTAGAACCACACTTGGAGGGGGAAGGGGGAGCGGAGGAGAGCAGGCAGAAAAGAGTTAGATAAGTTTTGATAAAGGTTTACATCTTCATAACCAACACCCTAATCATGATATAGACTATTTCCATTGCATCTGAACATTCTTCATGACCTTTTCTCTGTAAACTTATGGAAGGAACCATTGTTATGATTTCTATCATAAAAGCCTAGTTTTGCTTTTCTTGACTTTCAGATAAATGGAATCAGACAATATGTTCAATATTGTGTCTGGCCTCTTTTACTCAGCATAATGTTTTTGAGCTTTATCCATATTGTTACATTTATGAGTAGTTCATTTATATTCCTGAGTAGAGTTCAGGATTATGAATACACCATATTGTCTATCCTATCTTCTGTTCATAGACATTCTATATATGTTGACTTGTGATTACTATAACTAAAGTTGCTATGAACATTAATGTACAAGTTTTCTTGTGGAATATAGTCTCATTTCTCTTAGATATATACCTAAAAGCAGAATTGCTGAGTCATATAGTGAGTGTAAGTTTAACTTAATAAGAAATATATGGAATATATGGAAGTTCCAGTTGCTTTGGAACTATATACATTTCTGGGGTGCCTAGGTGGCTCTATCGGTTAAGTGTCTGACTCTCGATTTTGGCCCAGGTTGTGATCTCACAGTTCCTGAGTTCGAGCCCTGTGTGAGGCTCCGTGCTGACAGTGTGGAGCCTGCTTGGAATTCTCTCTCTCTCTCCCTCTCTGTCCCTCCCCCACTTACCCATGTGTGCTCTCGCTCTCTCTCTCAAAATAAAAAAATAAACTTAAAAAAAATAACTATATATATTTTCTAGGGTGGCCACAACACAGTATCACAACTGGATAGCTTAAAACAACTGAATCTACTGTCTCACAGTTCTAGAGTCTAGACATCCAAAATCAAGGTATTAGGAAGGCCGTGCTCTCTCTAAAGTCTTCAAAAGAGGATCTTTTTTCTCTTGCAGCTATTGGTAGCCTCAGATGTTCCTTGGCTTCTGTCACTCTAACCTCTGCCTCATCTTTACATGACTTTCTCTTTCTATCTGTCTTCAATGGTCATCTTCTTATATGGACACCAGTCATACTGGATTGGGGGTCCAAGTTCTGATTCACCACATTTCCTAATTACATCTGCAATGAGCCTGTTTCCGAATAAGGTCACATGCTGAGGTACTGGGGGTTAGGAATTCAACATATCTTTTTTGATGGGGCATGGTCCCACCAAAGGATGAGATACTAGATGTACCCTTCTCAACATCTAGTGCTATCAGTCTTTTAATCTTTTACATTTTAGTGACTATGAGGTAGTAGTTAGTTGTGACTGTAATTTGCATTTATCTGATGACTAACGGTGTTGAGAATCTTTTTACTTATTTTTTGGTCATCTATATATATCCTTTTCTATGAACTGACTCTGCAGGTTTTTAACCTATTTAAATTTTTTTTGTGTTTTCAGTAGTGCTATGCTGGTAATGTATTGTGAATGTTTTCTTTCTTTCTTTCTATAGCTTACATTTTCACTCTTTAAATTTTTCTTAATGTCATAGCTAAGAAATTTTGGCTATGCAAATTATGTATAGATAGTCTCCTATGTTTTCTTCTGTGAGTTTTATAGTTTTAACATTTACATTTAAATCTATAATATGTTTAAGTAGTGAGAACATATGGGCTTGTCCAATCTCAGAAGGAGAGGATTCAGTCTTTCATTAAGGATGAATGTTAGGCATAGGTTTTTCAGAGACGTTCTTACTAGATTGAGGAAGTTCCCTTCTAGAAAAGAAAAGATGGTGAATTTTTTCAAATGCTTTTTCTGCAACTATCAAAATGATTCTATGATTATTTTTCTCTTTTATGTAAGTAATATGGTGAATCACATTATTTTTTTAATTTTTAAAAAATTTTTATTTATTTTTGAGACAGAGAGAGAGACAGAGCACGAGCAGGGGAGGCGCAGAGAGAGACACACACACAGAATCCAAGGCAGGCTCCGGCCTCCGAGCTGTCAGCACAGAATCTTGTAGATATTGTCAGATGGGCTGACAGCTCGGAACCTGGAGCCTGCTTCGGACTCTGTGTCTCCCTCTCTCTCTGCCCCTCCCTTGCTTGCCATCTGTCTGTCTCTCTCTCTCTCTCAAAAATAAATGAAAATATTTAAAAACTTTACAAAAAACACAAATTATTCTCTTTTTTTCTCTAGTGTCTAATCTTTTAAAATATATCAAGTGAATTTTACTTTTTTTATCTTTACTTATTTTGAGAGAGATGGAGAGAGACCAGGAGAGGGGCAGGGAGAGACAGAGAGAGAGGATCTTAAGCAGACTGTGAACTATAAGTACAAAGCTCAATGCGGGCCTCGATCTCAAGAAATCAAGACTGACCCGAAACCAAGAATCGGACGCTTACCTGACTGAGCCACCCAGGTCCCCTTCTTTTTTGATATTGTATTTTTAAGCTCTAGAATATCGAGTTGATTATTTTACAGTTTCTATTTCTCTTTTGGGATTCCCTCTTTACCCATGTTGCTCATCTTTCATTTGTGGTCCTTTCACATATTTATAAGAGCCGTTTTAATATCCCTGTCTTAATGCTGACATAAGACTCATCTGTGGGGTTACTTTTCTTGACTATGTCTCTCCTTTGACTAATAGTTTGTATTTTTCTGTTTCTCCAAATGTCCAGTAATATTTCATCCCGGATATTGTGGATAATGCATTGTTGAGATAATGTATTCTTATATCCTTCCTCTAAACAAAGTTGAATTTGTACTAACAGTTAGCTATTGGCAGATCGCATCAATTCTATTTTTTATTAGGAAGTTTTATTGAGAAATAACTTATATACTCTATAAGTTGAAGATGTATATATATATGTATACGTTCTGACCATCCAATTTTCCTCCACATTTTTTCTCCTCCACCCTCTTCTTCTGATAACCACATGTCTATATTCTATTAATCTTAAATAGAAGCTTGTTTTAGGTTTTGTTATAATGGATTTATTTCCCTTTTGCATTTAATTCTAGACTGGCTCCCTTAGTCCTACACTTACTCATAAGGTACGGCTTTTCTGAGGTTTTAGTAAAAAGTCTAAGATGTTTATCAAATCTTTTTTTTTTAATTTGAGAGAGAGAGACCAGTGGAGGGGTAGAGGAAGAGGGAGAGACAGAATCCTAAGCAAGCTCCATGCCAAACACAGAACCCAACGTGGGGCTCAATCTCATGACCATGAGATCGTGACCTGAGCTGAAATCAAGAGCCACCCAGATGTCCTTCAAACCCTTCCCTTTTATTTATTTATTTTTTTAAGTTTATTTATTTATTTTGAGTGGGGGTAGGGACAGAGAGAGAGGGAAAGAGAGAGAATCCCAGGCAGGCTCCACATTGGTGCAGAGCCCAATGCGGGTCATGACATGAACCAAACTCAAGAGTCAGATGCTTAATCGACTCCACCACCCAGACCCCCTCAAACCTTCTTAACTGGCAGAATTTGAATTTCAAACTCTTTCTCCCCAGCTCCTCGCAGCTACTAAAACCTTTGCCTCCTAGCTGCTGCTTTTTGCTAGGTGTCTCGGATTCTCACTCTGTACATTTACAGTTTTGGAGTCACTAAAATATTTGAAGGGAATTTGAATGAAGAATTTGAGGGATAGCACACATTTATGCATGTAAAAGGTATGTTCTTCATCACTCAAGCCCAAGTTGACCTGTAATGAACAACTAAAAAATTCAGTAGCTTTAATGAATGAGAGTTGTAGCTTGCCTCAAACTAACACTCCGGCTCATAACAATTACAGGCTGTAGACTCTGGGCTTTTCTTCAATATTTATTTGAAAAAAAAAATACAGCTATCACACTAATCCCTTTATTTTAATCAATTATTAGTTAAGTTAGTTAAAATAAAATTTGTCAATTTAAAGAAAAATATGAAAAAAATATTAATACCAATGATGCCTGGAAGTGGACAAAATTCCTGAGGGTGGTGTCCAAGTTACTGATGTATGATAAATAGTAGTATAAATTATTCTCATAAGTCCAAAGCACATTTAGACTGGGGGAAGAGTTTGTTCGAGATGGTTACTTGAACAATAACAAACAATTAAGGTAATATGATCCTTTTTATTAAAAATTGACTATAGTGGTGCATTATAATAGGAGGCATAGCTTTAGAAAAATATTGAGTACATTCATAGATTTTGAGGAATAATGTAAGAGTTAATATTTAAACTATTGTAACTGGATGCTTAACTAACACCGCCATTAACCTTTCCATGTCTAGGTAGGTTGTAATATTAGACCAGATAATGACTTCTCCACTTTGAATTTCTTAGTGTCTAGTTTCAAATTTGTAGAATAAGCCATCATGGTAATGTATTTTGAGACTGGCCACTGATGAGTAAAAATAATTATGATTCTCCAGCAAGTTTATCAAATTTTGAACTTGGCCGTGGATATTTCACTCCCTTTCAGCTCCCTTTTCGGCTGTTTCTTAAATGGCATCCCCATACCACATTGATGAAACATGGCTTAGATGCACATGCCACTATTGTGTAAATGCAAGTCCATGACAACCTGAATCCGAAATGAATGCTTGAGTCAGTGTTAATGAATCAGTACACTCATAATTGGAAAATAAGCCTCTTTCTCTCTCCCCCTGACTTGCTGATACCTCTCATTAGCTGGTGGTTCTGAGAATGCCTGGGATAAGCATCCGAAGGCAGAGTTGGATGGAGAAATATTCTAATCCTATTGATAACAGAAGAAAAGGGAAAGGAATTGGGATTTTTTCCCCTTATGTATAGTATTTTAATTAAGCTAAGACTTTGTTGTGTTGTTTACAACTAGGAGAAATACTAGAGGCAGCTGCATTTTACATAGTGAGTGGCTATAAATAGAAGAATTAATATAGAAAAGATTAAAAAGCTATGGGGATAATGGGTGTCTGTTACCTCTTGGCACACTATTATGCTTTTATTAAAGAAAGCCAGTCTGTATGCCCACTTTTTTGAAATTGAATTTTCTAAGCTGAAAAGAATGGATCCAGAATTTTTAACCCAAGGCTATGTAAGAAAACCTCTCTTGTAATTCTCACTTAAAACTCTTTAAGTACAATTCATAATTATGTATTAGTTGCATGACCTTTTTTGGAAATCTTTCTTTCCCTAGATAGCTACCTCTTTTTCACTACTGTCAGCCTCTGGCATAGAATCTATGATGATAAAAATCCTCAACAAATATTTGTTGAAGAATCAAATGAACAATTTTTAAAGAGAATGACTATATAAAAGTATTGCAAGGACTTTTCTGAAATAGCAAACAGTAGGTAAAGAACTAATATAAACTCAATATGTTTTTTTTTTAAAGAGAGAAATGAGAAAAGAAGATGAGGTAATTAATATTCTATTTTTTCTAATGAAAAGGCTTACATAAAAACAGGTTAAATTTTATAGGGAATTTATAAACAAATTCTATAAAATTTTACAAGAAATTCGTGTAATACTACTTTTCCTGAATGTTCTCTCACTACATTCGTCGTGCCGAGTACTGTGTCAGGTTTTGCGTGGACGCATATATTTGGAAAACCTGGTGCCTGAGCTCAAAGGAGCTGATGTTCTGGAAGAAAAAACTGGAAAAGTCCTCAAACACCAGTCCTCAAACATCAGTAAGTCCAGTTCTTACGCAAAGCACCACTCTGTCTTCTGAATTCAGAAGTGCTGTGTGTAAGAACTGGATGAGAAAATGGCAGCCCCAGCCTTCTAAACCAGATTCTTCTATCGCTCTGCCCGGGGTAACTTTAAAATCCCATCATATGAGTGATACTTACTTCATTTCTTTCATGTATCCCTACTTACCTAGTAGCTATAAATTGCTCAACAACAGGACAGACCCAGTAAAATCTCAGTGTACCTGATTTAGAATGGCTTCCATAAATGGTCCTTTGTTGACACATTTAAAAATTATCAGTATCCATGTCGATGCTTTCACAGGTTACAAGGGATATAAGGTATCCATTTAACATTAAAACTTGTTTTCATCTCTTGTAAATTACTGATTAGCCTTAATCCGCATATAGATTGGTTCATATCTGCAATCACTGTGTGCATATTTTTCTTTTCTCTTTTCAATGAATGTTATATCATATACATATCTATGTGTCATTTTTTATGTATAATTATTCTTAAACATTGTCTTGGAAAACAGGAAACTTCTTTACAATTTGTGAAAGGAAAACTGTTACCAGCCCAGAGCCTAAACACCAACGAGATTACTTCCAAATGTGTTTACATACCATATTCCTATTTTTCAATAATTAATTAATTAATTATTAGTGTTTATTTATTTTTGAGAGAGAGAGAGACAGAGTGCAGGCAGGGAGGGGCAGAGAGAGAGGGAGACACAGAATCTGAAGCAGGCTCCAGGCTCTGAGCTGTCAGCACAGAGCCCGATGCAGGGCTCGAACTCACGAACTGTGAGATCATGACCTGAGCTGAAGTTGGACACTTAACCGACTGAGCCACCCAGGTGCCCCTCCTATTTTTCAATATTTAGTTCATTTCCAATTTTTCATTCATTTAGGGGTACGCTAAATACATTTTTACATAAATTTTACATAAACCCCCTTTGGATTATGTCCTTATGAGAAATTCCTTAAAAGTGAGATTACAAATCAAAATTAAACTAACACTAATTGACCTCCTACAAAGGCTAACTTGTGGTGCTTTTTCATATATTATGTCAAAAATTAAAATTATTGGAGCATCTGGGTGGCTTAGTCGGTTAAGCATCTGACTCCAGCTCAGGTCATGATCTCATGGCTCGGGAGTTCAAGCCCTGGTTCAGGCTCTGTGCTGACAGCTCGGAGCCTAGAGCTTGCTTCAGATTCTGTGTCTCCCTGTATCTGTGTCCCTACCTCACTCATGCCCTCTCTCTCTCTCTCTCTCTCTCTCGAAAATAAACATTAAAAATTGTTTTTGAAAAGCTAAAATTATTTGCATATTAGTATACTCTTTCTCATAATTTTTCTTATCAATATAGATTTGTCCGTATAATTTATGTCCTACTTTAAAAAAAATAACATAGAATCTTTCAGTGGGAGGAAGAATAACCTGTACTTCTTCACATATTTCAGAATTGGGAATAGCCAGCTTAGTGTGTAGCGCAGTAGTACAGAACCTGAAATCTTGATTTGTAGGTCAGCTGTTTATAGATCGCCTTGTGGCAGGGATATTAAAAGGATGACAACAAGACTAAGAAAATAAAATGAAAAAAAGAAGGAAATACATTCAAATGATTTTCACTTTTTTGTATTCAGCATTCTTTCCCCCTTCTTATTTACATAGATATCTTACATATCTATTACAGAAAACTTAGAAAATGTAGATATATAAAAAAAGGGAAAAAAATGTCACCCTAAATCACACTACCTGGAAACCATTAATACGTGGATACATAACTTCCAAGGCAGTACAATTTGAAGTACAGAACAATCATGGATTCTCTGTACTTTATTTTGTTAGTTTCTATATCAATTTTTTTTTTAAGTTTTCAGCAGCTTTGAGTAGAACCAGAGGGCACTGGTTCAGGAAAGTATACAGCTTTCTCTATCAGAGGATATATAAAATATTCAGGCTTATCATCAACCCGAGAAAAACTCAACCTCCCCCACTTACCACCCATCTGTATCCCAGGAAATGGAAGGAATTTTGACCAAGTCAATGCTTTGTCTTTTCTACCAACTCCCAACTCCATCATTTAATGAATTATTTTCTCTTCAGGTGTGTGTTTCATGTTGATCAAGATGGGTCTGGGAAGGGAAACGAATGAAGAGAAGGTAAATGACAGCTGCCTCAGGGGAATTCTGGGCCCCAGAATCTCACAAAGTCCACATTGGTGTTCGCAAATATTTAGAGACTTCAAGACGTCTTAATGAAAACAGGAATCTCAAATTAACAGTTGCTGTAAGGTTGGCAAAATTACTTTGAACTCTTGTTATCAGCAAATTTATACATGAAGAAAAATCATAGTCTTAATCTTTCTGGAAACAGTTTCTGAATAAAAGAACCATTCAAAGCTACTGATGTATCTTCAAAATTCTAAGATAGTGAGCAAATTAACAGCTAAAAATGTCTAATTCATGTGTTTTTAAAGCATGAATAGGTCTGCCTTCTAGCTAGTATAGACAGTCCCCAACTAATGATGGTTCCACTTATTATTTTTTTACTTTATGATGGTGCAAAACAAATACACATTCAGTAGAAACTGTACTTTATATTTTGAATTTTAGTCTTTTCCTGGGCTAGTGAAATGAGGTCTGATATTCTCTTGTGATGTTGGGTAGTGGCACTGAGCCACAGTTTTCAGTCGGCCCCTTGACCAGGAGAATAAATAAATGATATCCATATAACCATCCTGTTTTTCACTTTTGGTACAGTACTCAATAAATTACATGAGATATTCAATACCTGATTATAAAATAGGTTTTGTGTTAGGAGTACCTGGGTGCCCCTCCCTTGCTCTCATTCTCCCTTCCTCAAAATAAATAAACATTTTTTAATTAAAAGAAGAAAATAGGCTTTGCGTTAGATGATTTTGCCCAACTATAGGCTGATGTAAGTTTCTGAGGATGTTTAAAGTAAGCTGGGCTTCACAGCTAACATCATCCTCAATGGGGAAAAACTGAGAGCCTTCCCCCTGATATCAGGAACATGACAGGGATGTCCACTCTCACCACTGCTATTTAACATAGTGTTGGAGGTCGTAGCATCAGCAATCAGACAAGAAAGCAAAATAAAAGGCATCAGGATAGGCAAGGACGAAGTCAAACTTTCACTTTTTGCAGACGACATGATACTTTACATGGAAAACCCAAAAGAATCCACTGAAAGCCTACTATAACTGATACATGAATTTGGCAAAGTTGCAGGATACAAAATCAACGTACAGAAATCGGTTGCTTTCCTTTACACCAACAATGAAGCAATAGAAAGAGAAATAAAGAAGCGAATCCCATTCACAATTGCACCAAAAACCATCAAATACCTAGGAATAAACCTAACCAAAGATGTAAAAGACCTTTACGTGGCAAACTATAAAAAACTTATGAAGGAAATTGGGGAAGACACAAGGAAATGGAAAAACATCCCATGCTCATGGATCGGAAGAATAAATATCGTTAAAATGGCAATACTACCTAAAGCAATCTACACATTCAATGCAATCCCAATCAAAATTGCACCAGCATACTTCTCAAAGCTAGAGCAAACAATCCTAAAATTTGTATGGAACCACAAAAGACCCCGAATAGCCAAAGTAATTCTGAAGAATAAAACCAAAGCGGGAGGCATCACAATCCCAGATTTTAACCTCTACTACAAAGCGGTAGTCATCAAGACAGCATGGTATTGGCACAAGAACAGACACATAGACCAATGGAATAGAATAGAGAACCCAGAAATGGACCCACAAGCATATGGCCAACTAATCTTTGACAAAGCAGGAAAGAGTATCCAATGGAAAAAAGACAGCCTCTTTAACAAATGGTGCTGGGAGAACTGGACAGCAACATGCAGAAGAATGAAACTAGACCACTTCCTTACACCACTCACAAAAATAAACTCTAAATGGATGAAGGATCTGAATGTGAGACAGGAAACCATCAAAACCCTAGAGGAGAAAGCAGGAAAAAACCTCTTTGACCTGAGCCACAGCAATTTGCTATGCGACTCATCTCCAGAGGCGAGGGAATTGAAAGCAAAAATGAACTACTGGGACCTCATCAAGATAAAAAGCTTCTGCACGGCAAAGGAAACAACCAACAAAACTAATAGACAGCCGACGGAATGGGAAAGGATAATCGCAAATGACATATCAGATAAAGGACTAGTATCTAAAATCTATAAAGAACTTACCAAACTCCACACCCGAAAAACAAATAATCCAATGAAAAAGTGGGCGGAAGATATGAATAGACACTTCTCCAAAGAGGACATTCAGATGGCCAACAGACACATGAAACGATGCTCAAAGTCACTCATCATCAGGGAAACACAAATCAAAACCACACTGAGATACCACCTTACACCGGTTCGAGTGGCTAAAATGAATAAATCAGGAAACTATAGATGCTGGCGAGGATGTGGAGAAGCAGGCACCCTCCTACACTGTTGGTGGGAATGCAAACTAGTGCAGCCGCTCTGGAAAATGGTGTGGAGGTTCCTCAAAAAAATGAAAATAGAGCTACCCTATGACCCAGCAATAGCACTGCTAGGAATCTATCCAAAAGACACTGGAATGCTGATGCATAGGGGCATGTGTACCCCAATGTTCATAGCAGCACTTTCGACAATAGCCAAATCATGGAAGCAGACCAAGTGCCCATCAACTGACGAATGGATAAAGAAGATGTGGTACATATATACAATGGACTACTACATGGCAGTGAGAAAAAATGAAATCTGGCCATGTGTAGCAACATGGATGGAACTGGAGGGTATTATGTTAAGTGAAATAAGTCAGTCAGAAAAAGACAGATACCATATGTTTCCATGAATAGGTGGACTTTGTGAGACTAAGCAAAAACCAGGGGGAGGGCTAGAGGGGAAAGGAAAAAAAGACACAGAGAGGGAGGGAGATAAAACATAAGAGACTCTCAAAGACTAAGAACAATCTGAGGGTGAGGGAGGTGAGGGAGGTAAGGGAGAGGGGAGAGGGGGTGACAGATAGTAAAGAGGGCACGTGTTGGGATGAACACTGGGTGTTATATATAAACCAATTTGAAAATAAACTATTACAATAAAAAAATAAATAAAATAAAATGTAAATGAGGGAAAAAAAACATACGTATGTATATGAAACATTGAAAGTACCATAAAATGTTAAAAAAAGGGAAAAAAATAAAAAAAATAAAGTAAGCTGGACTAAACTACAATGTTCAGGAGGTTAGGTGTATTAAATATATTTTCAACTTATAATGGGATTATTGGGACTTAACCACATCACAAATTAAGGAAGATCTGTAATAATATTTACTATATTAGAACCATTGAAAAATAAATAACATCAATGAAAATGTATTCATTTGTAATACAAATAAATTCTTTATAATTAACATGTAAATTTATCAAAAATCTTTCTTTGCTTCCCTGACATATTGTTCACAGAATTTATTTGGTACTTAACTCACAATTAAAACATTGTTTTTATAAAAAATGTAAACTTCATTAAAATTATTAACTTTAAAGACCCAAATTCTGGGAACACATGATACTTTTGTCCCCTCCCCCTCCCACTATATTATTTTTAGTTCTTTTATTGGTTATCATTATAACTTTAAAAAATATTTAAAATCCTACTTCTCTTTCTGTCAACATTAATCAGTATCCTGACTAAGTTCTGTAAATGGGAAATGAGAAAACCCTTTTCTTTATGTTTCTACCCCGCCTCCCACTTTCCACCTTCTGTCAGTTACATTTTTACACTATAACATTAACAATTAATCTGTTTTGCAGCTATGACAGATCCACATCTTGTCTGAAGGCTGACTGTAAATGTTAAAAACCGATATGTCTAATTTTTATATTTTTATCTATGTAAATATTTTTTCTCACATTGGTTGAAGGAGTATGCTAGGATTACATTGTTTACGTGGTCCCCATCTGACCCCCTGGCCACTTAAAAGAAAATATTCTTTATTAAAAATATTCAGTGAACTCTATTTTCTTATACCATTATTTTATTTTATATTTCAACATTATTTTATTGTACAGCTTTTGTTTTACCTGGAGTTTGTAATTACCATTATTTTCTCATTCACTTAAAAAAAAGTCCTTGCAGATTCTCAAGTTGTCCTGCCCTCTCAATCATGCCATCTAAAGCGTGGAGCCCCCCTTTTCCTCCAAAGAACTTCCCCCCAAAAAATATATCCTCTTTCAGTGTGGCCTAGCTTTTTCTACAGTTGCTGGCAATGGCCATCTTAGAACTTCCCTTCACCACCCTGTAGGATGGGCCCTATGGGAGCTCTGCCAGTTACCTATCATCTTCATCATTTCCCTTTGGAAGAGAACCCCAAGTTTTAACTAGACATTTTGTTACCTGATATAAAACAAATTTCCTCATGTTTGGTGTGACTATGCAGCAATTCTGGCCAATGACATGGAACCAGAAGTGTAGTTTGATATGCCTCACAAAGCTTTTGAGGAAACCGACTCAGCAGACTTTATCTCTCTGCATTTTCTTCTTCCTCCAGCCTGTAGCTATAGCGCTGGCATACCACTATCCATCTTGTATCATTATGTGAGCTTGAGTAAGGGAATAAAATGCTAGGATGATAGAACAGAAAGGTAAATGCCTAGGTCTTAAATGACAATGTGTAGACGTCATGTTAGTACTACATTGCCTGTCTTTGAATTTCTTTTATGTGGGAAAGCAGTAAGTCTCTATCCTGTTTAAATCACCGTTACTTTTTTGTCTGTTACATATACAAACCTAATACTATCTGATATGGATTCACAGTTTCTAATATCCCATGTCTTCTTCCTTGCTTTTCTGAATATAGTCTTAATACTCTCTTAATACTTAATGCTTGCATAGTAACATTACTTGTTTTATACCCACTTTCTGAGTACTTCTCTGTTTAGAGAATTACCTATTTAAAGAAACTTGTTAGGAGAAAACAGATCACTATACTTTATAAGAGCTGAAAATGCCAGACAATTTCAGCTAAGTCAAAATCCTGAAGCTGGAAGAGGAGTAGAAAGTGTGAAAAAGGCTCAATCCCACACTTAGAAGCCTTCCCCTAAAAGGGACACACATCACTTTTCTCATACATCCGTTGACAGAGAGCAGTCGTATGGTCTTACCTGGGTAAAAGGGTGGCTAAGAAATGTAATGCCTAACTAAAAAGCTTCTATGGAGAAGGAGCATAAATTCTGATCGTCTGTTAACCATCTCTGCCATAACTCACAACATTAAATATTTTTATATAGTGTTAAGCATTTGTCTTTTCTTTTTTCTTTCTTGTGTGTATGTATATATGTCTGTTGTTGCCTTGGGCCCATCTTTTAATTGGAAGTTCATGCATGTTTTCATCAACCTCCATGAGCTCTGTATATCTATGAACACTGATCTTTTTTTTAATTTATTTATTTATTTTGAGAGAGAGAGAGAGTACAAGTTGGGGAGGAGCAGAGAAAGAGAAAACGAGAGGGAGAGAGAGAATCCCAAGTAGGCGATGGGCTGTTAGCACAGAGCCCAATGTGGAGGGCTTGATCTCATGAATCATGAGATCATGACCTGAGCTGGAGTCAAGAGGCGGACACTCAACTGACTGAGCCACTCAGGTACCCCTATGGACACTCATCTTTCAGCTGTCGTATTTTTGGAAATTGTGTTTCCCAGTTTGTTACTGGTTTTCAAATTATATTTATGATTGCTTTTGATTTATATAAGCATCACATCAAATCTTTCAATTTATGGGGTTTTTTAAATTCTCTATCGTTTTTTAGTTGAGTATGTTCAACTTTTTCTCAGAGACGAAAAGGCTATACATTAAAATATTCTTGTGTTTTTTTAAAATAATTAAATGTAGGGTGTCTCAGTCAGTTGAATGTCTGACTCTTGATTTCATCTCAGGTCACGATCCCAGGGTCATGAGACTGAGTACTGCGTCGGGCTCTGCATTCAGCATGAAATCTGCCTAAGATTCTCCCCCCTCCTACCCTCTCCCCTACTCACACTCTCTCTTTCTCTCTAAAATAAAATAAGTAATAATAATAAAATAGTTAAATTAATAGTTAAATTTAAATAGTTAATTTATTTTGATAAATGGCATGAGTTAAGAATGTTTGTTTTTTTTCAGAGTAGCCAATTTCTATAACACACTTTACTTCCTTACTTTTCTTTATGTATTAAATTTTTAGACATTCCAATTTCAGCTTCTGGGTTTTTTATCTATTGACTTTCTATCTATTTTTTAAAATTTAAGTACAGTTGATACACAGTGTTACGTTAGTTTCAAATGTACGGCATAGTGATTCAACAATTCCGTACATTATGCTATGTTTATCACAACCTTAACTATCATTTGTCACCATTGAATATTATTGCAACACCATTAACTGTTTTCTTTATGCTGTATCTTTTATCCCTATGACTTATTCATTCCATAACTGGAAGCCTGTATCTCCCCTTCATTCCCCTTCACCCATTTTGCTGATCCCTTACCTCCCTTCCCTCTGGTAACCACCAGTTTGTTCTATGTATTTATGAGTCTGCTTCTGCTTTTTTTAAATATTTTTTTTAGTTTTTTAACGTTTATTTATTTTTGAAAGAGAGAGAGAGAGACAAAGTGTGAGTGGAGGAAGGGTCAGAAAGAGAGGGAGACATAGAATCCAAAGCAGGTTCCAGGCTGAGCTGTCAGCATGGAGCCTGATGCGGGACTTGAATTCACCAGTAGTGAGATCATGACCTGAGCCGAAGTCAGATGCTTAACTGACTGAACCACCCAGGCGTCCCTTTCTGCTTTTTTTTGTTTGTTTGTTTATTCATTTGTTTTCTTTTTAGATTCCACATGTAAGTGAAATCATACGGTATTTGTCTTTCTTTGTCTGACTTATTTCCCTTAGTATAATAAACTCTAGGTTCAACCATGTTGTGGCAAATGACAAGATCTCATCCTTTGTTATGGTCAAGTAGTATCCCATTGTGTGTGTGTGTGTGTGTGTGTGTGTGTGTGTACATATACCACACCTTTATTCATCTATCAGTAGATGAATCGTTTCCATATCTTGGCTATTATAAATAATGCTCGAATAAACATAGGGATGCATTTACCTTCTCAATTTAGTGTTTTTGTTTTCTTTTGATGAAACCCTATAGTGGAACTACCGGATCATATAGTATTTGTATTTTTAAGTTTTTGAGGAATCTCCATACTGTTTCCCACAGGGGCTGTACTAATTTGCATTCCTACCAACAGAGCACCTGGGCTTCTTTTTCTCCACATCCTCACCAATATTTATTATTTCTGGTCTTTCTGATTCTAGCCATTCTGACAGGTATGAGGTGATATCTTATTACGGTTTTGATTTGCATTTCCCTGATGATCAGTGATATTGAGTGTGTTTTCATGAATCTATTGGCCACCTGTTATGTCTTCTTTGGAAAAATGTCTATTCGGATCCTCTGCCCAACTTTTAACCAGATTATTTAGGGGCTTTTTTTTTAATTGTATGCATTCTTATATTTTTCCATTTTATGTACTTTAAAGAGAGAGAGCATGAGTGGGGAAGAGGGGCAGAGAGAAAGAGAGGGAGAGAGAGAGAAAAATCTCAAGAAGGCTCCATGCTCAGCACGGAACCCAATTCAGGACTTGATCCCATGACCCCGGGATCATGACCTGAGCTGAAGCCAAGAGTCAGACACTCAACCAACTGAACCACCCAGGTGCCCAGAATTGTATATGTTCTTTATATATTTTGGATATTAACCACCTATCAAATATATCATTTGTGAATATCTTCTCCCATTCAGTGTGTTGCATTTTTGTTTTACAGATAGTTTGCTTCATTGTGCAAGCACTATTTATTTTGGAATAGTCCCAATAGTTTGTCTTTGCATTTGTTTCCCTGACTAAGGAGAGATATAAAAAAAATTTTACTAAGATTTATATCAAAGAAATTGCTACCTTTGTTTTCTTCTAGGAGTTTTATGGCTTCAGATCTCACATTTAGACCTTTAAGCCATTTTGAGTTTATTATCGTGTATGGCATAAGTATTGTGTTTGAGTTTCATTCTTTTGCCTATAGCTATCCTGGTTTCCCAGCACCATTATTAAAGAGCCTATCTTTTCCCCCATTGTGTATTCTTACCTCTTTTGTCATAGATTAGTTGACCATATTAGTGTGGGTTTATTTCTAGGACCTCTATTCTGTTTTATTTGTCTATGTTTCTTTCTTTCTTTCTTTCCTTCTTCCTTCCTTCCTCCCTTCCTTCCTTCCTTCCTTCCTTCCTTCCTTCCTTCCTTCCTTCCTTCCTTTCTTTCTTTCTTTCTTTCTTTCTTTCTTTCTTTCTTTCTTTTTTAAAGTAAGCTTTACACCCAACTTGGGGCTTGAACTCAGGACCTTAAGGTCAAGAGTTGCATGCTCTTCTGACTGAGCCAGCCAGGTGTCCCTATGTATCTACTTGTTTTGTGCCAATGCCATACTGTTTTAATTATTACAGCTTTGGAGTATATCTTGAAATTTGGGATCATGATAGCTCCAGCTTTGTTCTTCATTCTCAAGATTTCTTTGGCTACACAGGGTCTTTTGTGGTTCCATACAAGTTTTAGGATTATTTGTTTAATTCTGTGAAAAAATACTGGTGGTTTTTGGATTGGGATTGGATTGAATCTGTTGATTGCTTTGACTTATAGAAATATTTTAACAGTATAAATTATTCCTGGCAAACCATAGAAGATTCTTAAATACGGAGAACAAACTGAGGGTCGATGGGGGAGTACGGAGGGGGGAAATGGGTAGTGGGTACTGAGGACAGCACCTGTTGGAATGAAAACTAGGTGTTGTATGTAGGCGATGAATAATGGGAATCTACCCCCAAAACCAAGAGCACACTGTACACACTGTATGTGCCAACTTGACGATAAATTATATTTTTTTTAAAAAAAGGATTAGGCTAAAATTGTGAATAAAAAGCATGCTGTTAGTAAAAAAATTATTATTATCCATGAACATGGAACATCTTTTCATTTGTTTGCGTCATCTTCAATTTCTTTCATCAATGTTTTATAGTTTTCACAGTAACAGGTCTTTCACTTCCTTGGTTACGTTTATTCCCAGTTATTTTTATTTTTTTCCTGCAATTGTAAATGAAACTTTTCTCATAACTTCTCTTTCTGCTTCTTCATTATTGGTATATTGAAAGGCAATCATTTTCTGTGTATTAATTTATATCCTGTAACTTTATTGAATTCATTTATTAGTTCAAATAGTTTTTTGGTGGAATCTTTAGGGTTTTCTATATATTTTATCATGTCATCTGCAAATAGTGATAGTTTACTTCTTCTTTACCAATTTGGATACCTTTTATTTCTTTTTCTTATCCGAATGCTGTGGCTAGAACTTCTCATACTATGTTGGATAGAGGTGATAAGAGTGGACCTCCTTTTCTTGTTCCTTATCTTAGAGGAAAAGCTCTGTTTTTTACCATTGAGTATGAAATTAGCTGTAGATTTTTCATATATAACCTTTATGATGTTGAGATATGCTCCCTCTCAACCCACTTACTGACAGTTTTTATCATGAACAGATGTTTGATTTTGTCAAATGTTTTTTATGCATCTATTGAGATGAACATATGATTTTTATCCTTTCTCTTGTCGATGTGATGTATCACATTGGTTTATTTGCAAATATTGAACTACCCTTGTATTCCAGTAATAAATCCTACTCAATCATGGTAAATAACTTTTAATGTATTGTTGGTTTGGGTTTGCTAATATTTTGTTGAGAGTTTTTGCATCTATGTTCATCAGAGTAATGGGCCTGTAGTTTTATTTTTTGTGATGTCTTTGTCTAGTTTTCGTATCAGAGTAATGCTGGCCTAGAATATACTTGGAAGCTTAGCTCCCTCTTCCATTTTTTGGAATACTTTGAGGTAAACGGGTATTAACTCTTCCTTAAATGTTTGGCAGAATTCACCTGTGAATCCATCTGATCCTGGACTTTTGTTTGTTGGGAGTTTCTTGATTAGTGATTCAATTTTGTTACTGTTAATTGATCTTTTCATATTTTTTATTTCTTCCTGATTCAGTTTTGGAAGATTCTATGTTTCCAGAAATTTATCCCATTTCTTCTGTGTTGCCCAATTTGTTAGCATATAATTTTTCATACTATTCTTTTATAATCATTTGTATTTCTGTGATGTCAGTTGTTATTTATCCTCTTTCATTTCTGATTTTATTTATATGTGTCTTCTCTCTTTTTTTTTTTTGATCACTGTAGCTAAAGGTTTATCAGTTTCATTTATCTTTTCAAAGAACCAGCTCTTGCTTTCTTTCATCTTTTTTTTTGGGGGGGGGTACTATTTCCCTTATTTCTGCTCTGACTTTTGTTATTTCCTTCCTTTGTTTAATCTTCGGGCTTTGTTCTTCTAGTTCCTTTAGGTATAAGGCTAGATTATTTGAGATTTTTCTTTTTTTCTTGAGGCTACAAATTTCCCTTTTAGAACTGCTTTTGCTGTGTCCCAAAGATCTTGGACCATTGTGTTTTCATTTTCATTTGTCTTCATGTATTTTTTTAATTGTGTCCTTATATATTTTTATTTCCTCTTTGATTCCTTCATGGACCCATTGTCTATTTAGGAGAACGTTGTTTAACCTCTATGATTTTGTGTTTTTTCCATTTTTTTCTTTTGATTGTTTCTAGTTTCATACTGTTATGGTTGAAAAAGATGCGTGATATGATCTTAATCTTCTTAAATTTATTGAGACTTGTTTTATGCCCTAACATGTGATCTGTTCTGGAGAGTGTCCCATGTGACTTGAAAGAATATATATCCTGCTCTTTTGAACCAGAATGTTCTATAAATACATGTTAAGTCCATCTGGTCTAATATGATGTTCAAAAACACTGTTTCCTTATTGATTTGCTGCCTGGATGATTCATCCAGTGACATAATTGGGGTGTTAAAGTCCTCTACTTTTATTGTATTACTGTTAATTTCTCCCTTTATGTCTGTTAATATTAGCTTTATGTATTTAGGTGCTACAAAGTTAGATGCATAGATATTTACAATTGTTATATCCTTTTGTTGGATTGACCCCTTTATCATTATGTAATACTCTCTTTCTTATTACAGTCTTTACTTTAAAGTCTATTTTGTCTGATACAAGTATTGATGCGTTGGGGTTTTTTGTTGTCATTGTTTGTTTGTTTGTTTGTTTGTTTTGCTTCCATTTGCATGGAATATCTTTTTTCATCCTTTCACTTCCAGTCTGTATGTGTCTTTAGGTGTGAGGTAAGTCTTTTGTAGGGAGCATGCAGATGGGTCTAGTTTTTTCTATATATATTCTGCTAAACTGTGTTTTTTAATTGGAACATTTGGGCTGTTTTCATTTAAAGCAATTATTGACAGGTATGTACTTACTGTCATTTTATTAATTGTTTTCTTGTTTTTGCAATTCTTCTCTTTCTCTCTTTCCTTGCGATTGATAACTTCTGTAGTGTTATGCTTGGCTTTCTTTCTCTTTATGTTTTGTGTTTTTTATAGATTTTGGGTTTGTGGTTACCACGAAGTTTATATAACATTCTAAATATACAGCGGTCTATATTAAGTTGATGGTCACTTAAATTTGAACACATTTTAAGAGAACTTTTTTTATGCCCCCTCTGCCATAGTTCATGTATATGTTGTCATATTTCACATCTTTTTATTCATAATTTTCTTACTTTAAATTATGCCCTTTCTTTTCCGCCTAAAGAAGTACATTTAAAAGGTTGAGGGGCTCCTGGGTGGCTCAGTCGGTTAAGCGTCCGACTTAGGCTCAGGACATGATCTCATGATTCATGAGTTCATGACCCGCATTGGGCTTTGCGCTGACACCTCAGAGCCTAGAGCCTGCTTCAGATTCTGTGTCTCCTTCTCTCTCTCCTTCTCCCCTCCTCTCTCTTTCTCTCTGTCTCGGTCAAAAATAAAGACTAAAAAACAACAATAAAAAAAATAAAAGATTGAGATTAGACTGTGTGTATTTTCAGACCACACTATGAAACTCGAAATTAACCACAAGAGAAAAATCAAAAAGACAAGAAATACTGGGATTTAAAGAACATCCTACTAAAGAATGAATGGGTTAACCAAGAAGTTAAAGAGGAAATTAAAAAGTACATGGATAAAATACCTAGGAATAAATCTAACTAAAGAGGTGAAAAATCTACACCCTGAAACTATAGAAAGCTTATGAAAAAAATTGAAGAAGACACAAAAAAAATGGAAAAATATTCCATGCTCCTGGATAGGAAGAACAAACATTGTTAAAATGTCAATTTTACCCAAATCAATCTACATATTCAATGCAATCCCTATCAAAATAACACTACCATTCTTCATAGAGCTAGAACAAATAATCCTAAAATTTGTATGGAACCAGAAAAGACCCTGAATAGCCAAAGCAATATTGAAAAAGAAAACCAAAGCTGGAGGCATCACAATCCCAGACTTCAAGCTGTATTACAAAGCTATAATCATCAAGACAGTATTGTACTGGCACCAAAACAGACACTCGGATCAATGGAACAGAATAGAAAGCCCAGAAATGGACCCACAAACATACGGCCAACTAATCTTTGACAAAGCAGGAAAGAATATCCAATGGAATAAAGACAGTCTTTTTAGCAAATGGCACTGAGAAAACTCTACAGTGACATGAAGAAAAATGAACTTGGACCACTTTCTTACACCATACACAAAAATAAACTCAAAATGGGTGAAAGACCTAAATGTAAGACAGGAAACCATCAAAATCCTAGAGAAGAAAGCAGTCAAAAACCTCTTTGACCTCGGCCACAGCAACTTCTTACTCAACGCATCTCCAGAGGCAAGGGAAACAAAAGCAAAAATGAACTATTGGGACCTCATCAAAATAAAAGTCTTCTGCACAGTGAAGGAAACAATCAGCAAAACTAAAAGGCAACTGATGGATTGGGAGAAGATATTTTCAGATGACATATCAGATAAAGGGTTGGTATCCAAAATCTATAAAAAACATATCAAACTCAGCACCCAAAAACAAATAATCCAGTGAAGAAATGGGTAAAAGACACGAATAGACACTTCTCCAAAGAAGACATCCAAATGGCCAACCAACACATGAAAAAATGTTGAACATTACTCATCATCATGGAGAAACAAGTCAAAACCACAATAAGATACTACCTTGCACCTGTCAGAATGGCTAACATTAACAACTCAGGCAACAACAGAATTTGGCGAGGATGCGGAGAAAGAGGATCTCTTTTGCACTGCTGGTGGAAATGCAAACTGGTGCAGACGCTCTGGAGAACAGTATGGAGGTTTTCAAACAGTTAAAAATAAAACTACCCTATGACCCAGCAATTGTACTATGAGGTATCTATCCAAGGGATACGGGTGTGTTGTTTCTAAGGGGCACATGCACCCCAATGTTTATAGCAGCACTATCGACAATAGCCAAAGTATAGAAAGAGCCCAAATGTCCATCAATGGATGAATGGTTAAAGAAGATGTGGTATGTATATATATATATACAATATACAATGGAGTATTACTCAGCAATCAAAAAGAATGAAATCTTGCCATTTGCAACTATGTGGATGGAACATATGTGGATGAAATTAGTCAGAGAAAGACAAATATCATATAACTTCACTCATATTGAGGAATTTAAGATACAAAACAGATGAACACAAGGGAAGGGAAGCAAAAAGAATATAAAAACAGGGAGGGGGACAAAACATAAGAGACTCTTAAGTATAGAGAACAAACAGAGGGTTGCTGGAGGGGTTGTGGGAGGGGGGATGAACTAACTGTCCATTAGGGAATCTACTCCTGAAATCAGGAGTACTTGTACTATATGCTAACTAACTTGGATGAATTAAAAAATAAATAAGGAAAGAAAGAAAGAAAGAAAGAAAGAGAGAGAGAGAGAGAGAGAGAGAGAGAGAGAGAGAGAGGGAGGGAGGGAGGGAGGGAGGGAGGGAGGAAGGAAGGAAGGAAGGAAGGAAGGAAGGAAGGAAGGAAGGAAGAAGGAAGGAAGGGAGGGAGGGAGGAAGAAAGGAAGGAAGGAAGAAAAGAAAGGAAGGAAGAAAAGAAAGAAAGAAAGAAAAAAAGAAAGAAAGAAAGAGAAAAGAAAAGAAAGAAAAAGAAAAGGAAAGAAAAAAGAAAAGAAGGGAAAGGAAAAGAAAACAAATGGAAGCCAATGAAAATGATAACACCACAGCCCAAAACCTCTGGGATGCATCAAAGGCGGTCATAAGAAGGAACTATATAACAATTCAGACCTTCCTAAAAGGAAGAAAAGTCTCAGATACAGAACCCAACTTTATACCTTAAAGAGCTGCAAAAAAGAAGTACATTTAGACATCCCTAAAGATCACTGTAAGGCAACTCATGGAGGGGTGTTCAGAGACCTTGCAAGAAGTATTAACTGTGGAATATCGACTGAGTCAAGATTGTGTGGGAGGCCATGACTTTCATAAAAGTTTTTGGACAGTTTTAATAGATAAAGACCAGAGTCCAAAATGGAAACCAAATGATCTAAAAGAAGTTACTGATGAAGATCTGAAAAGTCACTTTAAATCTCTGGGACGTAACAATTCGAAACTTTAAGGTGACTAGATTTTTAAAGGATTGTTTTGGAACCAGTGTTGGCAGACTATGGCACATGGGCCAAATCTGGCCCGCTGCCTGTTATTTATTTTTCCACATGCTGAGAATGGTTTCTGCACTTTTAAATGGTTAGGGGAAGAAATCAAAAACTAATATTTCATGATGTGTGAAAATTACATGAAATTCAAATATTGGTGTCCACAAATAAAGCTCTGTTGGAACAAAGCTATACTTATCTCTTTACATATTGGCTGTGGTTGCTTTGAGTAATTGCAACAGATATTGTAAGGCTTGTGCAAAGCCTGAATTATTTACTATGTGATCCTTTGCAGAAATTGTTTGCCAACCCCTGCTTTATAATATGGGAACATTTGAAGTTCTTTAGAGATTATTGAGTTGAAATATCTAATTGAATTGGAAACCTTATGTTTGGGCTTTGGGTAGTAGTTTGTACGTTGATGAAATAAACCTATGTACAGATTTAAAAAAAAATAGAAGTACTTGTAGCATTTCTTATAAGGCCACTTTAGTGGTGATGAACTCTTTTGACTTTTGTTTATCTGGGAAACTCTTTTTCTCTCCTTCAGTTCTGAATGATAACCTAGCCAGACAGAGTATTCTTTGTGGTAAGGTTTTTTTTTTTGTTTTTGTTTTTTGGTTTTTTTTACTTTCAGGTCTGGATATTTCATGTCACTTCCATCTGGCTTGCAAAGTCTCTGCTGAAAAATCAGCTGATAAACTTATGGGTGTTTCCTTGTACATAACATTTTGCTTCTCTCTCACAGCAAGAGAGAAGTAGGAAGAAAAGATAACTTTCGTCTTCATCTTTTATCTTTATTTTTAACTTTTGACATGTTAATTATTATGTGTTGTGGTGTAGATTTCCTTGGTTTCATCTTGTTTGAAACTCTGCATCCTAAACCTGGATGTCTGTTTACCTCTCCAGGTTAGGGATGTTTTTAGCTACTATATTTTTTCAAGTAAATTCCCTGTTCTTTTCTCCTTTGGGGACCCCTATAATACAAATATTTGTTTGCTTTATGTTGTCCAAGAATCTTTAACCTATCCTCATTTTTTTAAAACTCTATTTTCTTTTTGCTGTTCAGCTTTGGGGCTTTCTATTACGCTGTCTTCCAGATTGCTGCCCTGTTCTTCTGCTCTCACTAATCTGCTGTTGATTTCCTCTAGTGTATTTGGTATTTCAGTTATTATATTCTTCAACTCTGGTTCTTTTTAAAATACTTTCTATCTCTTTGTTGAAGTTTTCATTGAGTTCTTCTATCCTTCTCTCCAGGCCAGTGAACATCTTTTTGATCATTACTCTAAACTCCTTATCAGGGATATTACTTGTCTCAGTTTTATTTAGTTCCTTTCTTGAAGTTTTGTCTTGTTCTTTCATTTAGAATATATTCTTCTGTCTTAACTTTCTACTTGTTTTTGAATTAATACTATCCCACTTTCATTATTTCACTATAAATATTAGTGGGCAATGTTCCACCAAATAGTCATCTTTTTCAATTCTTGCCAAGTTATTTATATCTCTTCCATTTTCTAATTTCTGGAATTATTTGGATAAGTTATTAAAAAGTAAAATTAAGATTTTGATTACAATTTTATAAAATCCAGGGCACCTGGGTGGCTCAGTTGGTTAAGTGTCTAACTTTGGCTCAGGTCATGATCTCACAACTCATGAATTCGAGCCCCACATCGGGCTCTGTGCTGACGGCTTAGAGCCTGAAGCCTGCTTCAGATTCTGCACCTCCCTCTCTCTCTGCCCCTCCCCCACTCACACTCTGTCTCCTCTCTCTCAAAATCAATAAACATTAAAAAAAAATTTTCAAGAATTTTATAAAATCCACAAAATAATTTGGAAAAAAAACATGACAGCTTAAAACATAGATTTCTAGGGGCGCCTGGGTGGCTCAGTCGGTTGAGCGCCGACTTCGGCTCAGGTCATGATCTCGGGGTCTGTGAGTTCGAGCCCCGCGTCGGGCTCTGTGCTGATGGCTTGGAGCCTGGAGCCTGCTTCTGATTCTGTGTCTCCCTCTCTCTCTGCCCCTCCCCTGCTCATGCTCTGTCTCTCTCTGTCTCAAACATAAATAAACATTAAAAAAAAAACAAAAACATAGATTTCTTACCTGGATGGATAGACTAACTGGATAAGTAAATTTTCCCAAACCTGAAATATTTGATAGGCTTCCCTTCACGTTCTATATCAAGCACTTACATCAAAACTTCATTTCTAAGCAATCTTCAGGATGAAACTGCCTAACAGGCCAAGGTTCACTGATACACAACCCAGGAGATAAGAAATGTGTGCTCCTTGGTCCCCGTGAGTCAGCTGTCATTGTCCCAGTTGACTCATGTCATTAAACAGTCAAGACAAGTATTTCCCTCTAACGTTTTTTCTTTGGCCAGCTTCTGTTTACATGTTGGAGTAAGATTTTTATTGTGCGTGTTTAGGTTTTTTATTTTTATTTTTTCAAAATTTTATATTTAAGCAATCTCCACACCCAACATGGGGCCTGAACACACAACCCTGAGTTCAAGAGTTGCACACTCTACCAACCGAGCCAGCCAGGCGCCTTACATGTTTAGCTTTTTTTAAATATAGTTTAAAACGAGAGAAATCTTAAAACCATTAGCTCATAAGCAAATACCAAACATAAGTAACACACTAAAACAATATCAAAAACAAAATGAAGAGAAAGTAATGTGGTTTCAAAACCACATTACTAAGTAAGTAAATGTAAAAATATAAAAGGAGTGAATGAAAGTAAGTAAATGTAAAAATATAAAAGGAGTGAATGCAGAGAAGCTAAAAATATGTAATCAACTTTCAGCCCAATGACAAAAGGCTAATTGTTTTCTTTTAATGTGTCAGTACCCTTTGCAACTCTCCAAGAGACTCATGTTGCTTCAGTGTTTTACTTTGTTGTGGAGGAAGGTCTCTAACATCTTCACTTGGCTTTTCTTCTCATGCGTGTTATTTCATAGTTCAGGGACCCAATGTAGGGTTCAATGGTCAGAGATATTAGTTTGTGATCAGAGACTAAGGAAATTACCTTATAAATGGATTCAAGTTCCACTGGACCATCTATGAGGTGAACTTAGATTAGAACTCAGCTTCAGACCATCTGACCCCATATACCCATGGTGGTGTTTGTAGGTAGCCATAAAGCAAAGCGCATTTGGAGCCCAAATACAATAGTGTTCTATCTACCCATACACATCCCCAAATTTGGGTTTTTCTCCCCCTAAAGGCATAGTCACATAGGCCATATCATTTTGAGGAAAGGAGAGTCATAGCACACAGAGAGGAGGTTATAATAGGGTCCTTAACTGTTCCTTCTTACCTTACTCTGTCTCCTCTTCATTCAAGGGTCCTGAGGGTCTGGAAGATTACTTGGATCTGGAAAAGGATGAAAGGATGAGACTCTGTAACGTAATGGCTCACCTTAAGCCTCTGTTTACCAAAGCTGGTGTGTTTTGGGTTATGTAGATCAAGACTTTAGTGGGTCTTCTGCTTTAAATTCATTTCTGTGAGCCTATGATAAATTAACCTTACCTGAGATCTTTCATTATCAATTTCTCTAACACAGACTATGAAGCCCACCTTATTCCCTTTTTAATGACGATGCTTACTTTGTCACATGAACTTGATGAATCAGGTTTCCAATTTCTCTAATAGCCAAAACTCTTTCAGTTGCAAATGACAGAAACACAACTTGAAAAAGCATAAGCAGAAAAGTGAATTGATACATTTCATGTACTAATGAAACTGCGAAAAGCTGAAGATAACTAGCTGTGTCTTAACGCTTATAGGGACCTCTCAAGCAATTCTGCTTGCTGACAATTGTTAACTTCATTCTTTTCTATGGCAGACACATGATGGGGAACATGGCTACAAATGGCTCTAGATGCTCATCCTAACATCTTTTATTTTAAGTTTGTTTATTTATTCTGAGAGAGAGAGAGAAATCACACGAGCAAGGGAGGAACAGAGAGGGGGGAGAGAGAGAGGACCCCAAGCAGGCTCCACACTGACAGTGGATAGCCTGATGTGGGGCTCTAACTCATGAACCTGTGAAATCATGACCTGAGCTGAGATCAAGAGTGGGACGCTTAACCAACTGAGCCACCCAGGGACCCCCTAACATTTGAAGGATATAGCAGTATTTCCTACCCCAGCCCGAGCTGGAAAAATTCCAGGAAAGAACTCTGAATGGCCCAGGTTTAGTCATTGAAACTAGGAAGAATTGAGAACTAAGCTGCCTGGGTTTAAACCCCAGAACATTCATTCACTTATTAGTTGTGCTGCACAAGGGAAGATACTTAATCTCTCTATACCTCTCTCACAGGATTATTGTGAAGATTAACTGAGCTAATTTATGCAAAGCACCTAGAAAAATACCCAAGGCACATTATTACTCAACCATGCATCATGTGTCCACCCCATCCATCCAGGGGAAGGTCTGTGGCCGGAGCGGACGGATAGAACAGATGTGGCCGCAGAGGCAGTCTCCACACATAGAACTCATCTCCTTATTCCCTTCCTACATCCATTCCTCCACAAGTGTGTGCACACCTGCATAACTCGTGTCAGAGCAGAGCTTTAGCTTCCACCTGGGAGAAGAGAGGGCAGAAGAGATGAAGCCATGACTCCTCAAAAAAAAAGTGGGGGGGGGTAGGTTCCTACACTTTATATAATCTTGGAAGCAAGAAGTGGTGGAAGGAAATAGCTATGTCAGCCACTAAGGGCCAGGCTCCGCCACAGTGTGCCTGAAACAGAGCAGTAGAAGACTGAAAGCTTCGCATACAGATGCAGCAAGTTAGGTAAGAATCTGATGTGTCCAGGAAGGGCAGAGCCCCCTGTTACATAAAGGAAATAGAAAAGAAAATGAGGGAAAGTGGGCTGGATGTGAGTGTGAGCTGGACGCTGCTCAGCGACTGTCCCAGAATCTAATTAGTCAGATTAGCAACTCCTCTGCCATTGGAGGGAATTTAGTAAGGGGGGGGGGGGGGTAGACTGAAGGCTAAAGACATTTTGTTGTGCAAATGCTTAAAATGGACAAATATTCAAACCCACCTTGTCTCTGATCACGTCTATGAATCCCTCTTCCACATCTGGGATTGATGTATAGCTTACTTTTCTTCTAATAATTTTCAAGTTTTTTAAATTATTTTTTAATTTTATTTGTTGTGCAGAGTAATTTTGGGTTCGCACAGCAAAATCAAGCAGAAAGTACACAGATTTCCCATGTACCCCCTGTCTCCGTAGCCATAACCTCTCCCTTTATCAATTTTCCCTACAAGGGTGGAACATTTGTTATAACTGATGAACCTCCAGTGGTTCATCATTATCACCCAAAGCATCATTTACACTAAGATTCACTCTTGGGACACCTGGGTGGCTCAGCTGGTTAAGTGTCTGACTTTGACTTAAGTCACGATCTCACAGGTTGGAGTCCCTTACTGGGCTCTGTGCTGACAGTGTGGAGCCTGCTTTGGATCCTCTGTCTCACTCTCTGCTCCTCCCCAACTTCTGCTCTCTCTCTCTCTCTCTTTCGAAAATAAATAAACACTAAAAAAAAAAAATAAAGATTCACTCTCAATGTTGCCCAATAACAACATGTATTTATCATAATAGTATCTTATAGAATAGTTTTGCTGCCCTAAAAAGTCTCCTCCTATCCATAAACACGGAATATCTCTTCATTTATTTAGTTCTTCCTTGATATCTTTCATCAGAGTTATGTAGTTTTCTTCATATATGTCTCATATGTATTGTGTTAGATTTATACCGAAGTGTTTCATTTGGGGAGTAGTGGTGTAAATGATATTTTTTTTTAATTTCAAATTCCACTTGTCCCACTTGCTGATGTATAGGAAGGGGACTGACTTTTGTATCTTAACCTTGCATCCTGCAGCCTTGCTACAATTGCTTATTAGTTCCAGGGAGGTTTTTGTTGATTCTTTGGAATTTTCTACATAGATGATTGTGTTATCTGTGAACAAATACAGTTTCACTTCTTCCTTCTCAATCAGTGTATTTTTATTTTGTTTCTTGTCTTATTGCATTAGCTAGGATTTCCAGAACAACATTGAAAAGGAGTTGTGAGAAAGGACATCCTTGCCTTGTTTATAATCTTAATAGGAAAGCTTCAAATTTCTCACCATAAGTATTAATGACAGCTGTAGGTTTTTTTATAGATATTCTTTATCAGGTTGAGTAAATTCCCCTCTATTTCTAGTTTACTGAGAGTTTTTATCATGAATGTGTTTTGGATTTTGTCAAAGGCTTTCTCTGCGTCTATTGATATGATTGTGTGGGTTTTCTTTATTAGCCTATTGATATGATGGGTTACGGTAATTGATTTTTTGAATATTGAACTAGTCTTGCATACCTGGAATAAATCTCACTTGGTCATGGGGTCTAATCCTTTTTATGAATTGTTGGATTTGGAATTCACCTATGAACACATCTGGATCTCTAATTTTTTTTTAAGTTTATTTACTTATTTTGAGAGAGAGAGAGGAGAGAGAGTTAATATTCAGTACTATACTCTGGTTGATTATTCCAACAAAATGTGTCTAAGTATTCTCCCCCTAGTATCATATTGTTTCAAGTTGGAAATATTTATTTATTTATTTATTTATTTATTTCATTTTTTCATTCTTTGTTCATTCTTTGTTTCCCATTTCCTAAAATAATTTGAAGTAATTTTATGAGACATGAACACATAGACCCATGAAAATAATGCTAATCTATGCTAAATTCTTACAATAGTTTGAATTCGTTTCAGGAGTCTGTTCCATTCCATTGAAAATTTTGTACTTTTAAAATAAATCCATGTATTTTGATTCATTGTCATATTGTAACAGAAGACTGTCAAGTATAGTGGGCTCTGGAGTAAAAATGCTAGCTTGAGTGGGAGTTCCAGGGGCCTCTCACTAGTCCTTTAGTTGAGAGCTCTCCAACCTTCAGACCTCTCAACTGTGATATGAAGCATCTCAAGGTTTTTTGGGAAAGAGGTCACCTATAACTAAATCCAAAAAGTAAATACAAATCTCTAACGTACAGATAACACTAATCCTTTTCTGATCAATCTAATAGTGTATTGTGAAGAATACATGAGAAAATATATATGAAAGTACTTTATGAACAGTAAAGAACCAAAAATGACTTTATCACCGTTCTGATAGTTTTTTGAGTGATGATTTTTAAAAAGTTTTTTTTAATTTATTTTTAGCAATCCCTACACTCAAAATGGGGCTCAAACTCACAACCCTGAAATCTAAAGGCAGTTGGCTCTTCTGACTGGGCCAGTTAGATACCCCAATAAGGTGGGTTTTAATCTAATAGAGTTTATTATCATTTAAATCAATACGTATTTCTGACTTTTCATTTTTCCAGTGGAATTTTCATGCTCAACTTATCTTGTAACATAAAGTATCTCATGGGAAGTTTAAGTGATGTTCCATTAAATATATATTACCTTAGAAAGAATTCTTTCCAAAATTCTTTCCACTTTTCCCAAGGCCCTGAAGAAGGGCCACAGCTTACATATCTTTTTATTGTTTCTTTATTTATTTCTCCCAGAGTGTTTTCATAATTTCTTTTAAATAAATCTGAGCCAAAGCAATATTTAATTATTATTTTAAAGATACTAATTTTTCATCTTATTTTCTAGATAGGCCGCTAACATACAGTGAGGTGAACATAAGCTTTGACAGAGTCCTCTAGGAAGCAGAGACTTAGATAAGAACAAAAGGTGGAAACTCGGGGACGCACAGGTCAGGAGAATAGAGACAAAAAGGATACGTGAAGTAAGGAGAGAGGCAATGCAGTACAATACACCACTGTGCAACGGGTTGCAACGAGTGTTGATTAGTACTGAGGTTCTTTCCAGAAAGGCCATCTAAAGGTAGGTTCACAGGAGCAAAAAAGGAGAAAGTTACTTGCACAGATCTCTTTGGTTTTCCATTCCCTGTTGGTCAAGCCTTATCCCATAGGAAAGTAACTCTCTTGCACTTCCAAGTTGTGTCATCCAGCCCTGTGGATGAGAGCTTATTTGAAAGCTACAATGGACACTACCAAGCAGCATAACATCCAAGTCGAACATAGTGACTAACTAAAGGCAGTAATGCATTGTGTGGAGGGTGTGGCAAAGGCAAGCCAGGGCTACCACTTGATTCTAGTAAACTTAGAGAGTTTATCGAAGGTGGTACAGGCAGGAGGCAAGGGACATCATCATCAGAAAGAGGCCATCCAGGACATCTGAAAAGGTACACTAGATTTGGTCTGATACAGATGTGTAGTTTATAGTCTAAATGTATGATGAAATTATTTGTGAATTATTTGCAGTTTACTATAATTTTGTTTGAACTCTATGGATAAAAAATATCTCTTCACTTATCCTTTTTTCTATTTTCATTTTTTTCTTCTCAAATAATTATTATCAGCGTTTTATCGTATGTTGAGTAGGACTAGCAATAGAATTTGTTCTTACATTCATGCTTGAGGAAATAACTGTCAGGCCTACAATAACTATAAATGTTGATCTCAGTTTTAAACATATCATTTTAAAGGGTATCACAAGAAGCTCGATGGAACAAACCTTCTAGATCAGTTTCCTTTTTCTTCACAACCAACTGAACTACATTTCTCAGTTCTCTTGCATCTGGATTGAGCCACGTGACTCACTCCAGCCAACAGAATGTGAGCAGGGCTAGTATGATCCCCTTTTGTTCTCTCCCTTGGCTTGCCAGCTGGCTCAATACAAAAGATCCAGCAGAGGAAGCTGAGGCCCTGTGGAAGGTGGACCACTGGATAGAAGTGATCCCTTGAACGACTAAATGGAACAGAGCCCTGCCCATTCCCCTTCTCACCACACCACACGTACTATGCTAAATGGGATGTGAACAAGATGTAAACCTATGTAGGGGTGCCTGGGAGGCTCTGTCAGTTGAGCGACTGACTCTTGATTTTAGTTCAGGTCATGATCCCAGGGTCATGGGATCGAGCCTCGCATCAGGCTCTGCATTGAGCATTGAGCCTGCTTGGGATTCTCTCTCTCTCCCTCTGCCCTTCCACTTCCATCCCCTCTTAAATTAAAAAAAATAAAAATAAAAACCTTTGCCAAGCTGCTGCATTTGGCAGATGTCATAGTGATTGCACAATCTCTTTAATAAACTTTCCAAACCCAGGTTTTAAAGTTTTCATCAAGAATAAAGGGCAAAGTTTACTGGCTGACTTCTCAACACACATTGAGGTTCTTATATGATTCTAGTGGTATTTTCAATTAACATTCCTGTCGCTCATGTTTTCTTTTGGCATTTTAAACTTTCTTTCGTTATATGGTTCTATTACATAATGTCTAGGATAAATTATTTTCTTTTCCTAACATTTTCGCTGGGGTGTTTTTACAGTTTTGGGTATTTTTGTTTGTTTGTTTTTAATATGTGTTCCTGACTAGTATGGCATATTGGAGAAAGCATGGGCTTGGAGCCAGAGAGATCTTACGCTGAATCCCTTTTCAGCCACTGACCCCGTTGAATTTGCCATTTAATTGATCTGAGTTTTTTTCTCTTCTGAGGTAGCAATTCCTACCTTAGAAGACTTTTGTGAATATTAAACAAAATATTATATAGAAAATACCCAATACATAGCAGAACCTTAATAAGTGGTATTTATTATCATTATTGCTCTTATTTTAATTTGACCATAATTCATTCTCTCTCTCTCTCTCTCTCTCTCTCTCTTTATCTCCCCATCCCTCCTACATGTGACCTTTTTCGACTTGGGTATATTACACAGAGGAGTTAGGCACGATAGTTAATGCCAGTATTTCTTCAAATCAATCAATTAGTATTCTGTTCCTTCCCGTGTGGATACAACTGTTTCGATCAGGTGTTCAAAATCTGAAATCTATATCTTGCTCATTGTAGCCCATCTACTTGATAAACAGCCTGAAACTGTGTGTGACTTTATACACCTTCTGCAACTGGATGTGAAGTATTTCATGGAAGTAGATTTTCTTGGGGGATGGATACATAGCTTTAATCTGGTTCTCATTTGGATCCCAACCCAAAAAATATTAAGAATTTCTGTCTTACGACCAATAACCACTTACGTACCCTACCGCCCCTCCAACTCTGATCATCATAACATAAACCATTTGCCCCAGAAACACAACCAGATTTTTTGGTAGCATTTGTATGCAAATTACCTCTGTCTTTCCTTGACATCTTGAGACTCTGTTTCCTTTGCCTTTGTCCTCCATCTACTTCTTTGACCATTCTTTTATCTCTCTATCTGGTCTTGTTTTCTCTGGATAGCCTCTGCAAGTGGATAACGTTAGAATCTTTTTACTCCAGCTACCTCTTCTCTTGGCCATCTCTCCCTGTAACAAACCCACATGCTCTTACGGCTCCTGCCCCACCTCATGGCAGATAACTTCCAAACCTGCCTTGCAGAGCTCCCTCCCCCCCCTCGTTCTAATCCTCCTTTGCCACTCGCCTGTTAACACTTTTATGTGGTGATTCTGCTGACACTTTAACTAAACAAGTCCCAAATCAGACCATTCATTAATCCCAATCCAATTCTTTCTCTTGATTTTTTTTCTTCTCTTTTTTGAGAGAGAGAGACAGAGACAGAGACAGCGAGCACATGCATGAGAAAGGAAAAGGGAGAGAGAGATTCTTAAGCAGGCCCCACATCCAGTGCAAAGCCTGTCATGGGGCTCCATCTCACAACTATGAGATCATGACCTGAGCCCAAATCAAATCAAGAGTTGGATGTTTAAGCAACTGAGTCATCCAGGTGCCCCATCTCCTGAATTTCTTAACTCTGTTAACAGCATCATTTTTTCTCCTGACATTTAGCACTGTGACTTTGGAGGCATCTCCTTCTCTTCACCCTCGTTTCTCCATCATATCAGTCAATTGCTAAATCCTATAAGTTTTAACTCCACGATGTCTCTTGAATTCAGTCCTTCTTTTCCAAGAGGAGACACCTTTATTCTCAGCTTTACCATTTGAATAGCAGCCCTTTTAGTTCTGACAACTATTTTCTTCTCACTCTGACCATTATATGAGTTCCTGTGTTGGCATCACCCTGTCTAACTTTTCCTTCACCAATCTACCCATTTCCAGAGAAATCTTCCTGAAGTATAACTATTTTGTTTACTTTCCTACCCAAAACCTATCATTGGGGGCGCCTGGGTGGCTCAGTTGGTTAGGCGGCCGACTTCAGCTCAGGTCATGATCTCACGGTCTGTGAGTTCGAGCCCCGCATTGGGCTCTGTGCTGATGGCTCAGACCCTGGAGCCTGCTTTGGATTCTGTGTCTGCCTCTCTCTCTTCCCTTCCCCTGCTCACACTCTGTCTCTCAAAAATAAATAAACATTAAAAAAAATTTTAAAAAACCTATCAGTCATAGTTTACTATCTTTCTGAACTCCACGAAAACTCATCACTTTGTCAGTCGCATTAGACTCCATCATACAGCTACTACATACATTTTTCAGTTTGGGCTTTATCCTATGACAGGTGTGGATTTAATTTCTGGTTTTGACAACCTTAGGAAAATTGTTTAATCTCCTTAAGACTCCTTTTTTCTTTCAATCTATAAAAATGGGAATAATAATAATACTCATCTGTAGCAGATTGTAGATAACAGCAAATCCTCTACACTTCTTTAGTTTCCTACCCCTTGAACTTGGTCTGGCTTTGTGGCTTATTTTGGTCCATAGAATGTATAACAGACCTTGTGTAATTGCTGAGCTTTGTCTTCCACAGGCCTTGAGGATTCCACTCTTCAGGCTTGCAAACCTAGGATTACCAGGAGAATGAACTCAAGTAAGCTTGCCGGAGTGACTGTGGGGAAGAGAACCACGGCTCCCCAGCTTTCCCTCCAACTGACCACCAAGCCCTAGACATGGAATTGAGGCCATCTTGAACCATCCAGTTCCGGCTAATCCGCGAGCTAACTACAATGAGTTCACTGAATGAGTGAACCCAGGTGAGACTAGCCAGAGACCTCCCCCAAGAGAGCTCAGCCCAAACTCCAAACCCACAAAATTGTGAGCTATTTGAAGCCACGTTGCTTTGGGAGTGGTATGTTAAGCAGTAAAAGTTAACTAATATATCATCTCACAGTGTGTAAAATGGTGTCCGACATAATAAGAGACAGTTATTACTGTATGATTAGCCCATTCCACGTATTCTATGAGCCAGTCTAACTTGACTGTTTACTATCACCCAGATTCATCCTGTTCTTCCCTGGCTCGGCACTTTGCTTATGAATGTTAAGAACTGGAGAATGTACTTCCCTCTTTCTAATTTATCCAATTTTACTTACAATTCAAGCTTCACTTCAAAAGCCTCCTTCTTCATGAAAATTTTCTTAAATCTATATCTAGGTAAGAGATAGTGGAAAGAACAGGACTTGGAAGCCAAACAGGCCTGGATTTGAATTCTGACTCCACACTACTTCTTAATCAAATATGCAATCCTGGTTAATTTTGTTAAGTTTTCTGAACCCTAGCTTCTGCCTCCATAAAATGAGTATAATGTAAATGACAACACGAAGCATCCAGCATTATTGGTCTAACCTGTAATCTCTATTCAGCAAACGCTACCTCCTTTCTCCCCTCTGTCCTCCAACCCCTACAGCTCTGTCTGCCATGCTTCGCAGTATGTAGCATGTTCTGCATTTGGTTATAAGTCTGAGTACCCGTTTTACACTCTATTTACAGAAAAAGGGTTCTATTTATCTTGGAGTCCCATATGGTACCTTATATGGTAATTGGCACATGGTAAACACTCAATAAATATTTATTGCATTGAAAAATTTTAATTGCCAAATTATACAAGCAATGGTAGAGGACGAAGAGCTCATTTTCGCTGGGTGGTCAGGGTAAGATCTTGGATTCAAACAAGTTTTTAAAAATAGGATTTGGAGAGACGGAGAAGAGAGAGAGGGAATCCCAGGAAGATGCAAGTAAAAACAGGGCCGGAACATGCGTGACTATTCAGGAAGCAGAATCAAAGGGTCTGGCTGCAGCACGGGAGTGATGGCGAGATTCCTAGCTTGTAAAAGTGAGATAAAGAGCTTGAGGGTCTACCCATGGAACCGATGCTAGGATAGCTGGGGAGTCGGGATGGGGTGAGAGCAGACAAGGCCCTGGTGACGATTAAAGTGGGCCTATAATGCTCAAAGGTGAGTGTCATCGACCTGCTCTGTCTTTCAAGGTTTATTTCCTTCCCAGTTATTTTTCTTTTTAACTCTCTCAAATTGGCAATCAGATGTGTCTGATGGAAATGAGTCTTTAAGTCAGTCTGTCCACATCTTAAGAGTAAAAATAGATCCCCCCGCGTCCCCCCCCCCCCACACTGCACAGCCGTTAAGCCCATACCCCAGCCAGATAAGGCCTGGCCTGAAGCCAGAACTGGCAACACACACTGAGGCCATCAAATATATAAATTCCTTTCAGGAGTCTGGTTTAGGTAAAGCCAGGAGTGAAGCAGGGAAGGAAGAAGGGATTAGGGAAGAGAGTCAGCATGAGGCAGGTTGTAGAAGCAGGAGCTTGAGATCCAAAGGACACTCTCAGGGTGGAGGAGGGGGGCTCAAGGGAGTGGAGCAGGCAAAACAGGAAAGAGAGATAGGCATGGAGAGGCAGAAGCGTGTACCATACGGCTGCAGGTACATTTATACAGTAAGGTAGCAAGAATCCATGACCCGCAGAAAGGTCAGGCCCCAAAACATGTTCAAAAAATGCAAAAACAGGGTCGGGGACATCATGCCTGGGCCAGAACACTGAGTTCTAGTCCCTTCTAACTTTTGCAACTGTCTCTAAAATTGACTTTCTTCAGAAAGTTGGAATTTGCCAGCTCAAACCATTTGCCCGCTGGACCCGATTTGAGCATTCTGATCATCTGAGGACTAGGATAAATGAGAAGATACTGATTAAACTGGTGATGAATGCAAAAATGTTTCTCAGCACACTTTTTATCGTTTCTGTTATTATAAGTCAGTTTTGCCATGGGAAAGATGTTTTTTTCTGGTGCTTCGTGTGTACCACATAGCTCCCTCAGTCACAGGTTGTGTCGAAACACACGTTTGATGCTGCATCTCCAGTCCCAAGGCACTCCTAGGAAATACAGACATACATTTGTTTGTTTGTTTGTTTGTTTATTAATAATAATAATATTATTATTATTATTATTTGGTGAGAGAGAAAGAGAGAGACAGAGTGCAAGCAGGGGAGGGGCAGAGAGAGAGGGAGACACAGAATCTGAAGCAGGCTCCAGGCTCCGAGCTGTCAGTGCAGAGCCTGATGCAGGGCTTGAATCCACAAATGTGAGATCATGACCTGAGCCAAAATTGGATGCTTAACTGACTGAGCCACCCAGGTGCTCCAGAAATCTATTTTTAATACAACATGTGTATTGGGCAACGGTGCATGCCCATCAGAAATAAATGAATCTGGAGGGTGGCTGGGTGGCTTCATCGGCTAAGCATCTGACTCTTGATTTGGGCTCAGGTCATGATCTCACAGTCTGTGGTTTGAGCCCTGAGACGGGTTCTGGGCTGACAGTGCAGAGCCTGCTTGGGACTCTCTCTCCTCTCTCTGCCCCTCCCCAGCTTGCATACACTTGCTCTCTGGGAGGAAATGTGTGAAGGCAGGGGGCTAAGAGTATGAGGGAAACAATATAGGCATAGAGTATGCTTAGAAGGACGTCTGTTTCCTTCTCGGCTGCATGGGACTGAATCCGGAATAAGGGTAATTTCTTAGAAAACATTGTGCTCTGGACAAAAAGGACAAGAAGAGAAATAGAACTAAAACACGGGCCAAAAAAGTACCCTAAAACCTGGCAAATAAAAGTTAACGAAAACAAATACTGGATTCCACAAACCAGAAAGTGGAATCCCTGAAATAGCTGGGGGAGAGAGGCTCTTTGTGGACCAGGAAGTAGGCCTGCCTCCTACAGTACGTCCTTAGCCGCATTGCTAGGGACGCAGGGATGTATCTCCAGACTCGTAGGCTGCTTTCTGCACCTCAGCCAGAACTGTGGCTATTTAGCGCTTTGGACAACCGGCCTGCGCTGTCCAAATCAAGTCGTCCTGCCCTGAGCTGCCTCTGCAGATCTTTCTTGGCATTCAAGGCTGAACTCCGGTGTCACAGCTCTGATTGTGCGGGCCAGGATGATATCTGCCATTTAGGAATCTCTTCGGCACAGGATTTAGTGGGGACCATTGGAAGTCACCTTAGGGTCTGTTCACCACAGAGGAATCTCATGGATATAATGATGAGGGATCAAAACCTAACATAAAGACTATAGACAGTATAATTCCACTTGTGTGAAGTTCAAAAGCTGACAAAACTAATTCCCGGGGATAGATGTCAGAGCTGCTGCTGGGAGGACAGAAACTGGGAAAGAGCATGAGGGAGACTCCTGGGGGGTTGGAAATCTTCTAGATCCTGACTTGGATGGTGGCCGCATGAGAGTTAGTGTTTGTGAAAATTCATTGAGTTATACACTTCAGATTTGGGCACTTTATATGGGTGTTTCTAAAAGAAGATATAGTGTATATGCAATGGAATACTACTCAATGATGAAAAAGAATGAAATCTTGCCATTTGCAACAATGTGGATAGAACTAGAGTGTATTATGCTAAGCTAAATAAGTCAGTCAGATAAAGGCAGATATATGATTTCACTCATATGTAGAATTTGAGGAACTCAACCAATGAACATAAAGGAAGGGAAAGAGAAATAAGATAAAAACAAAGAAGGAGGTAAACCATAACAGACTCTTAAATACAGAGAATAAGCTAAGGGTTGCTGCAGGGGAGATGGCGGGGGGAGGAGGGGGAGATGGGTTAAAGGGGAGATGGCCATTAAGGAGGGCACTTGTGATGAGCACTGGGCATTATACGTAAGTGATGAATCACTGGGTTCTACTCCTGAAGCCAAGACTACACTGTATGTTAACTAACTTGAATTTAAATTTTAAAAAATTAAAAATAGAACTAACATATATTATCCAGCAATTCTATTTCTAATTCCTTTCTTCCCGAAGGGAAAAAAAACACTGTATTGAAGACATATCTGTACCCCCATGTTCATAGCAGCATTATTTACAATATCCAAGACATGGAAACCACCTAAGGGTCCATCAGTAGATGAAATGGATAAAGAAGTTGTGTGATATATATACAATAGAATATTCAGCCACCGAAAAGGAAAACGCCCTGCCATTTAGGACAACACAGATGGGCCTTAAAGACATTATGCTAAGTAAAACAAAGAAAGACAAATACTGTATGATCTTACTTTTATGGGGGATCTAAACACACAGACAAACAAACAAACTCATAGAAAAGAGATCAGCTCAGTGGTTACCTGAGGTGTACTGGAGAAAGGTGGTCAAAGGTTACAATATTCCAATAGTACAATCAGTAGGCACTAGGGATGTAATGTTAACACTGCTGTATGGTAAATCTGAAAGTTACTAGAGTAAATCCTAAGGGTTATCAGCACAAGGAAAAAATGTTTTTCTTTTTCTGTAACCAAAATGAGATGATGGATATTAACTCCACTGATTGTGGGGATCACTTCACAATATATGTAAATCAAGGCATCATGCTGTATACCTTAAACTTCTACAATGCCGTATGTCAATTATATTTCAATAAAACTGAGGGGAAAAGATTTGGGCACGGCCTGTATGTTACATATCAAACTCTTTAGAAAATTTAAAGAAATGTTTTATTGACAATCTAGCAAAGTCTTTTAAAATATGGCTTTGGAGGCAGAGAAACTTTTGTTTGGACAATCCTATCACTTACTAGCAAAGAGTTCTCGTACCGGTTACTTGGTATCTCAAAGTCTCGGTTTCCTTATGTGTCAAAGGAAAGAATAGTAATGCCTGAGGGGTAATTGTAAGGATTAAATGAATTAGTCAAGCCAAATTCTTGGTATATTTTTGGACACAGGGTGAATTATTCTAGAAACAATATTTCTTTTTTTAATTTTGTTTAAGTTTATTTATTGGTTTGTTTGTTTATTTATTTTTGAGAGACATAGAGACAGAGAATGAGCAGGGGAAGGGCAGAGAGAGAGGGAGGTACAGAATCCGAAGCAGGCTCCAGGCTCTGAGCCGTCAGCACAGAGCCCGACACGGGGCTCAAACCCACAGACCGTGAGATCATGACCTGAGCCAAAGTCGGCTGCTTAACCAACTGAGCCACCCAGACGCCCCTACTTATTTATTTTTGAGAGAGAGACACACAGAGAGTAAGCAGGGGAGGGGCAGAGAGACAGAGAAAGAGAGAATCTCAAGTAGGCTCTGCACTGTCAGCAAGGAGTCTGGCATGGGGCTCAAACTCACAGACCATGAGATCATGACCTGAGCCAAAACCAAGAGTCAGATGCTTAACTGACGGAGCCACCCAGGCGCCCCTAGAAATGATATTTCTTATTAGCAGTGTTATTGCCACTACTATATGAATCAATTATCAATGAGCCATTATTAATCAACAATAGTATTAGTATGGTTGATAATTATTAATGAATTATTTATTATATTAATGAATTGTTTCCATTGGTATAACAATAGAGTTTGACAAAGAGAATAATAGATTATACACAGATGGCAAATGCATAGAATAAATCTCCTTCACGCAGTGTAGACAGTAAGCATTATCATTTGATCATAGCGTTCTTTTCTATCGAGTGTACCGACTTCAAAATCCTTCCCAAACACAGCCCAGGCAGCTAATATCAATCAACTGGAAACGGTAATGGAGCTGAACATCTCATCCAATCCTGATTATAATCACCTAAAAGGCAGGAACAAGGTAGTAGTATGCAAGTGAGTACTTGATAAACTTTCTCTGATGTTGCTCTGATGAGGTGCACTCTATAGGCCATGACAACAGTCCTTGTTCTTGTTAAGGGAAAAAATAAAAGGGAACTGGATTCACTGGTTATTAAAAGGCATTAGGTTTTCATTAAAAGTAAGCTGTCAGGTAGATCGTAACCCCAGAATTATTGACAACCAAAGCCTTGGACAGAGGGCAAAGAGCTGGTGTGGTTGTGGACAACTGAAGCTACTTATCGTGACAAAGGAACAAACAAGAGGCAGAACCTGGGAGCCAATGCAAGACTAGAGCAGCTTAAAGCAGGATAAGATCAAAGGTCATTTTAAGGTCAGGGTCAGAATCCGTGGTTAAGCCAAATTCAGGGCACATTAAAGAAGTAGAGTCGAGATAGTCATTAAGCCAAAAACTAGGGAGACAGAAGAAAACTGAAATATATACATTTGGATACACATTTGGGAGAGCCGGCTAAGGTGAACAAAAGAAGTTTGTGATGCCTTTCGAACATCCAAGCAGAAATGCCAAGTAGACTTAGATATTCAAGACTGAAGAGGTTAGAACTGGGGAAATGAATCTAGGCCTCATCAGCACGGTATCGAAAGACACAGTACTGAGTAAGCTCCTCTAGAGAGTGAAAATACAGAGAAGCCAAAACTGAAATGTGGAGCCTTTCAACCCTTCTTTTCAAAAAGTAAAGGATACTGATAGGAAAAGCCACTCTGTCAGGAAGACATAGATGATCCAAAGCAACAGATGACCCAAAACAAAGTGAAGAAAATGCTTTCAGAAAGGGTTTTGAGTAGTGTCAAGAGGTCAATAAGAGAAGGAACACTCACCACTGGACTTTGTAAGATGGAGGTCACTGACCACCTTGACAAGAGCATTGTCAGTGGAGCAGTAGCCAGAAAGTCTTGATTGGAACCGGTTATAGCGAGATTTGGAGTGGTTAAAATTAGAAGTGATGAAACGTTAGAAGAGTTCCATGAACTGTAAAGTGGCTTACGTATGATAATTTTGTCACAACTGATGGTTATGGTAAAACATACTTAACCTTAGTACCTCAGGCTTGTTGGTGTGGAGAAGTAAATGGTTGGTAGATGAAGACGGTCTGTTGATGACAGGCAGATCATGACAGAGACAAATCTTAAGGATACGTTATGGTGGCCAAAACAAATTGTTTTTTCCCCTTCTGGTCCAAGCCCATGTACCTTGTTAGGAAGGGGCTGGTAGTTGTGACAAGTGCAGTAAACACAAGTAAAGCAGATCTTTAAAATGGAACTGTTGCATAAGAAAATGCAGAATCTGTACATTTGTAGGCTCAAGTATAGACATAAGCAATAATTCATTATCTTCAGACATTAAAATGTGGTTAATTAAGAAGCTATGGAGATAGGTGGATTTTGAGAGACTTAGCAGAAAACCATGGGGGAGGGGAAGAGGGGAAAAGAAAAAAGACACAGAGAGGAAGGGAGACAAAACATAAGAGTCTCTCAAAGACTAAGAACAAACTGAGGGTGAGGGGCATGTGGGAGGGGGTAGAGGGGGTGACGGGCACAGAGGAGGGCACTTGTTGGGATGAGTACTGGCTGTTGTATGGAAACCAATTTGACAATAAATTATTAAAAAAAAAAAAAAAAGAAGCTACAGAGGGGCGCCTGGGTGGCTCAGTCAGTTGAGCATCCAACTTTGACTCAGGTCATGATCTCACAGTTTGTGAGTTTGACCCTGTATCAGGCTCTGTGCTGACAGTGCTGTCACTGCCTCGGAGCCTCTGTCCCCTCTCTTGCTGTACCTCCCCGACTTGTGCTCTCTCTCTCAAAAATAAATGAACGTAAAAATAAAAGCTACAGTGGGACACCTGTGCCTGGTGGCTCCATTGGTTAAGCATCCAACATCAGCTCAGGTCATGATCTCATGGTTTGTGAGTTCGAGCCCCATGTTGAGCTCTGTGCTAACAACTCAGAGCCTGGAGCCTGCTTCGGATTCCGTGTCTCCCTCTCTCTCTGCTCTTCTCCTGCTCACATTCTGTCTCTCTCTCTGTCTCTCAAAACATATATAAACATTAAAAAAAATTTAAGAAACTTCCATTCACTATGGATAGTAAATTTGATAATACATCTAACAATTACTTGGGCAAAGTAATATAGATTCCCAATTACCCCCTCGAGTTAATTACTAGAATATTTTTGCATGCATATTGTGTATAAGGTCCTGTGAGCCAATCCCCATGAGTAAATGCAGCCAATTCAAATATTTCATAACACAAAACACAGAATATGCAAGAAACCTATGACTTTTTGGTTGTCTCTGATGATTTTAAATTTATTTTTAATGTTTTTATTTATTTTTGGGAGACACAGAGACAGAGTGTGAGCAGGGGAAGGGCAGAGAGAGAGGGAGACACAGAATCCGAAGCAGGCTCCAGGCTCTGAGCCATCAGCACAGAGCCCGACGCGGGGCTCAAACTCACAGACCGTGAGATCATGACCTGAGCTGAAGTCGGCTGCCTAACCGACTGAGCCACCCAGGTGCCCCTCTGATGATTTTAAAATTCCTCAGTTAGAGCACCTGGGTGACTCAGTCAGTTGAGGATCCGACTTCTGTTTAGGTCATGATCTCACAGTTCATGAATTTGAGACCCGCATCAAGCTCTCTGCTGTCAGCTCAGAGCCTGCTTCAGATCCTCTGTCCCTCTCCCCTGCTTTCTCTCTCTCTCTCTCTCTCTCTCTCTCTCTCTCTCTCTCTCAAAAATAAACATCACAAAAATAAAAAATGAAATGAAATAAGATTACTTACTAGACTTCATCCTATTGGGTAAAAGGAAAAATATGCTTGAATGCATCAGTCAACAATATTTCAGTAAAATTTGTTTCTTTGGTTTAAACTTACTCTTTAGGGTAACTGCTCACCTTTCAGAGGGGTCCTCCATTCCCCTTTTGCTCAAGCTTAGTCTAGTTGGAGGACTTGCCTGTTCTGGTGATAGGGAGGCTCCTGTACCTTCTTGTCCTGCGTCTATCCTAGACCTGTCCTAGGTCTTTGTCATCCTCTGATACAGTGTGATTGCTCTGCTGTCATCCCTGTCACCCGGCTGGCACCTACTGCTATAGTTTGCAGCTAAAGAAACATCTATGATGTCCCCAGCTGCTATTGTCCTCATATGTTCATGTCTCTGGTGCTGGTGACGTCTTGCTGCCAGCTCTATCAGGTGGCCCATTTTCACCTTCTTGGGACCTTCCTCTCCAATTTTTAGGCATTTGGAATTCTACACAGGCAGAACCAGGGGCCTTCGGATTCCTAGCGGCAGGTGCATCTTACAACCTCTCTTGGGGAACTGGTAGACACACTCATGTCTCTACTGTCTTCTACAGCCTTCTCTGCTATAGGAATTCTCCTTCTCAAACCTAGAAATTCTCTCCTTTGCGACATGGGCTCCTTATGAAACTAGGGAGATCTGTCTTCTTCCACCTTGCTATGCCTCTATGGTATCTCCGACACGTAGCTTGCTGCACTCTGATCAATGCAGGGCTATAGGGTCAAACCTATCTGCTTATTCTCTAGTTACTTCTCCACCCTCCTACACTGGGGCTTTAGGACAGAGATGGCAGCCACACATATCTCACCTCCCACCCTCACTGTTCTCTACTCTCCTCCATGGCCCTACTTCTTGGTGTCGAAAGGACGATTTTTCTCTTCCTCCTCTCAAAAAGGGCCTTCACATACATCGTTTTCCCCTCCTCCCCAACATGATTTATATAGTCCCTTTCCTGAGACCAAACTGGCAAAAGAAAACTGAAAAACCCAGAGAGGAAACCCGTTGGGAGATATTTCTTTAGGAAACAATATAATTGTCCTATGAGCTGAGTTTATGAGAGGTCGCTTGTCCTCCGGGAACTTACGAGCTCATTGGAAAGGTAAGACAATATGTAAAAAATAACATCATGCCAAAGCGACCCCAGCTTTGCGGATGTCTCGGCCGGTGGGAGGGCAGCATGGGAAGCCCCCTCCCTAAACACTGCCATAACGAAGGGCCAGCTAAGTGAGAATTCAGTAGGTTAGCCAAAGGTTCTTAGAGAATTCTGGGCAGAGTTGCATTAAGTTAATTCCTTTTTTTTTCCTCCCTGAGGCATACCGCCCTGAGCAAAAAAGAGTTTTGGACAGACTGTCATTTTGCAAACTGATAAATGTGAACTAACTTGAGCCCAGTCAAAAATATCCCCTATTACTCACATCTTACTTTCAGCTGAAACATAACAAGTATAGGACACGTTCTTGAACAGTACTCCAGAAAGGAACTTGAGCCTACAAGATCCGTTTAAGCCTTTCTCGATGAAGGAATGTCCTTGTACAAAGCTACGTGTCTGTGGCTTATATTTCAATGGTTTTTCCTTGGGTATTTGTTAGCACGGTGAATACAGTTACAGATATAATCCAGGCAATTAGATTCCCTTATTTTAATAATACATTAATTCTTCTGTTTGTCTCTATTCTTTTATGCAGTGTTAGGTTAATATAGTGGCAAAAAGGAAAAGAAAAAAGTAAAAAACATATATAGGTCTATATTGACATATATAGCACAATATATGTAAAATATATACATGTCTGTGTATATTTGTATGCAAACACATAGTATATATAATATCTATATAAAATATAGATATATAATGTGTGTACAAAGGACATATATAAATAAAATTACACACACACATAACACATACAAACATATATATACCTACATACCTCTGGGTGAATATAGAATACTAAGATTCATATTGAAGTATAAGCTACATACACACATTTGATGCATATGAAATATTTCATGCCCTTGGACCTTTGCCTGCGTTGGTTCCTTCAGCCTGAAATACTCCTTCAATCCCCTTCACCTCTCAAACTTCTATTTATTCTTCAAGAACCAGCTCAAGATCCACGCGTCCACTATGCTGCTATTGTGCTGGATTTCACTAAAAAATTTCTTATATGTCTGCTTTCCTTATGTTATATACCTGTCTCTCCTCCTAGACAATGAGTTCTTTAAGTCAGGAACTGAGTCCCATTCAGAGTCTCATTCACATTTGCTTTGCCCCAGACCCTAGCCCTTAGGCACATACTAAGCACTCAATAAACATTTTATGAATGAGTAAATGCAACCCGTGAATAATAATTAAGACTTTGATGTGAAGGAACAGAGAGCCCTCCCCTAGCCCAAGGTGGGAAACAACTTTGAGGACGGCTGGAACGTTTTTCTAAGACAGAAGTTAAAGGACATTGGCCTGCTTTGGGGAGGTGCTTGGAGAATGGAGACCACCTACTTGGGTAACATGGAGTGATGTCATACCAAACAGCTTTTGTGTTTAGAAAACTAGAACCTTTGAAAACTAAAACGATAAAATGTGACTACTTCTTGAAAGTCAGAAAAGTCCAAAAGAATATCAAATTCATCAAGTGTTGAACATGTAGCTAGTGGCTCTGGACTTGGACACCTCTCCCCTTACCATGTGACTTTGGCAGGTCATATAATGTTTCTGGGCCTTAGTTTCATCATTTGTAAGGGGACAGCAGGTGGTGGGGGGCTGAATAGCACCTCTCTTACAGGGTGAGGGGAAATGGGAAATTTTACCTGAAATATTTTGTGTGGTATATTAGTGTGCGCGTCAAGGGCTGGCCAGGAAAACTGCAACTATTTCAAGTACTTAGAAGAGAGGAAATTCAGTGCAGAGGCTTAGTTAAATGGGAAATGGAAGAGCTGAAAGCCAAAGAGGGAAGATGAGGAAGTCCAGAGATCAACCACAGCAGGGAGCTGCCACAGAGATAAAGGGAGAAGATAGTGTTACCAGAGACCGAGAGCTGAGGTCACCCAACAGACGATGAAACCATGTCCAACAGGAACTAGAAATACGGAGGAGACACAGCTGTTGCTGGAGAAGACGCATCTAAGGCCGAGAGCACGAGCAGAAATACCGGCTTGCTTTCCCTCCACGCTCTTGTCTCTCACCAGCACGCCCTGCTGTCTGAACCCAGCCCCTTTGTAATAAAAAGCAAAGCAGGGAAACAGAGAGGAGACTGAAAGCAAACACTCAATTTATTACCACAATCAGTTAGGATCCGTTTTGGCCCTGAGGGACAAAAGGTTCAAAATAATGGTGGCTTAAATAGGATAGAAGCTTGCGTCTCTCTCATGTAAAAGCCCAGGTAGGTAATTTAGGGCTGTTATGACATTTTATAACATCAGAGACCCAGTACTCTGGGTCTTTCATCTTGCTGCTCCTTTGTGTGTGGCCTTGATCTCACGGTCCAAAGTGGAGGAATCTGTGTTTCAGGCATCAAGGTGGTAGAATGGACAAACAAAAGGAGAAAGAGGAGCACATATACATTGTCTGCAGAGCAATGTATTTTGAACTGTGGGTCATGAGTCACTAGTGGGTCATAAAATCAGTATAATGGATAACTTTAAAGACAAAATAGAATAGATGGTATCAGCACATTTACTACACCGTAAAGGTTAGTATTTCTTACATAAAACTTTTGTTTCAGAAATATATATGAGAGTGTATATGTGGTATATATATAACAGCAAAACATAACATAATAAAATATAAAGTGTATTTCTTATATAGGATGCTGCCAAAAAGTTCAAAGCATTTTTATAAAATTTCTACTTCACTTTGGTTTCATCTCATTGGCCAGAACTTAGTCACACGGCTGTAGAGAATTACAAGAAGCACTGGAAAATGTCCTTCCTTCCTTTCTTGTTTCTTCCTTCCTTCCTTCCTTCCTTCTTTCCTTCCTTCCTTCCTTCCTTCCTTCCTTCCTTCCTTGCTTCCTTCCTTCCTTCCTTCCTTCCTTTCTAAAGTAGGCTTCATGCCTAGCATGGAGCCCAACGTGGGGCTTGAACTCACAACCTTGAGACCAAGACCGGAGCTGAGATCAAGAGTTGGATTCTTAACTGACTAAGCCACTCAGGCACCCCAAAAATGTACGCTTTCTTATTAGCCAGTACAAAAATGTACTGGCTAAAATTAAGGATTTTACTATTATAAAAGAAAGGGAGCTTGAATAGAGACAACCAGGAGTCTACCACATACAGAATCATTATTACTGTCTGCTATTATTGTTACTATTGACTTATTATTTTTTAAATTTTTTAAATGTTTATTTATTTTTGAGAGAGAGAGACAGAGCATGAGCGGGGAGGAAGTGCAGAGAGAGAGGGAGACACAGAAGCTGAAGCAGGCTCCAGGCTCCGAGCTGTCAGCACAGAGCCCAACGCCGGGCTTGAACCCAGGGACTGCGAGACCATGACCTGAGCCAAAGTCGGAAGCTTAACCGGCTGTTACTATCGACGGAAAGAGCCATCTGGCTCAGGGGCTGATTCTTGGAAATTTAGTGATGACATGTGTAGTGCCTGGCCCCTCACAGTTTGTGTGTGAGTCCTGCTTTGTCGTTAGGTTTCTCATCTATAAAACGAGGATAATAGTGTATCTCTCATTAACTTTTTGGAAAGACTGAATCCTTATTGATGAGTGTCAACAGTTTGGCAGAGCATGTGGTACCTGCAGAGATCTTAGGGCTGATGGGTGTGAATATCGGCCCTGGAGCCCATAGGCAGAGTACGTGGCAGGGGACCGGTGTGCTGTTGCCCTGTTTCCAGGGATCATCCATTCTGCTGTTGAAGCAGTTGCTAAATTCATGGTAAATCACCTCTGGTTCATAGCAGTGGGTGGGACCCAGCAATGGGATATTAGCCAGCAATAAGGAACAGTGGAGAACAGCAGAACTATCTGGAACTACCTGGAACTTGATCTTGGGCTCTTCCCTGACCAGCCTCAGGCTGTCACCCACAAAAAGAGGTAGGTTTTAGTACTTAGAATCCTCCCAGAAGGACTTCAGGACCTGGCAAGGGAAGACCTTTGTCAGGGTCTTGTGTTTCCCAAGCCAGTGTCATATAACAACCTTGTTCTCTATATTCAGAGCCTCATTCTGGCAAACAGCTATCATTTGGATGTCTCAGAAAAAAACTAGAATGAACTAAAAGCAATTCTCGGGTTTCAGTAGAATGGAGTGATAAGCACAGAGCCTGGCGCATAGTGGGCCTAGATTATTTGTTGGATGAATGAATGAGTAGATGACCAAAAGAGAGATGTGAGCTGAGGAACTTCTTGACTCTCACATAAACTTTTCTTTCCCCTGTTGCCGATGTGGCATAGAAAAGACAAGATCATATAAATAACAAATCACATTTAGGTTGAATGTATTTTCAAAAGGAAAATAATTTGTCGCACTCTTTCATTAAAAATACAGAACTTTTTCTTTCACCTTCTGCATATGATGATTACTCTCTTAACACTAATTAAACACCCACCATGTGCTAAATGGTACAGAGAACATGTGAGCAATGGTGTTTCTGTTCTCCTGGCGATGGGCAGAGAAACTTGGCAGAGGACCCAAGAGGAAGGATGAAGGTAAATTTGATGTGTGATATTAATCTTACTGACACAGTACTCTCAGAGAAAGTTGTGAAACCTATTTATTTAGAAATATGGAAAAAAAATAACCTGCATCTATTGTCAGAAGGAGAAAGTAGGGGTGCCTGGGTGGCTCAGTCGGTTAAGCGTCCGACTTCAGCTCAGGTCATGATCTCGCGGTCCGTGGGTTTAAGCTCTGCATCGGGCTCTGTACTGATGACTCCGAGCCTGGAGCCTGCTTCTGATTCTGTGTCTCCCTCTCTCTCTGTCCTTCCCTTGTTCATGCTCTATCTCTCTCTCCTTCAAAAATAAATAAACACTAAACAATTAAAAACAAATAAATAAAATAAAATACAAATTAAAAAAAAATAAGGAGAAAGTAGATGACTTGCCAAGGTTTCTTCTTCATCTCCAGGGAACATCACGTGCCTACACCGGAGGTCCCTTTAGACAGGACACATGTCCCACACGGTCAGTTAATACATTTATATTACCCACCCGGTCCCTATAAGAATATGATATTTCTGCAAACACTTCATATTCTCCAAATCAGTCAGAAGGCTAAATAGAAAGTGGTTGATCCAAGTATCCATTAATTCAATAAATGTTTATTAAGTCCCCGCTACATGCCATTTGCTGCTCAGAAATAAGAAATTAAAAGGCTAAAGGCAAGTTGCTTTCCCTCCTCAAGTAAGCGACTGCCCCCTGAGAAAGACCTTCAAGAGCTAACAGCTGTGATGCAATGTGACAAAGGTGATCACTGCAACAGCTGGGGGGAACGAGGGGGAAGAGACATCTCCCTCCACCCAGGGTAGAGGGCAGAACGGTCAGGAAAGGTTCCTAGGGGAAGAGGATTCCAAATAAATCTCTAAAAATAAGAATGCCTTCGCCAGGTGGAACGGTGAGGAAAGATATTCCAAGCAGATGAAATCAAAAGAACAAAGGCTGGGAAGCGTGGAACAGTGAAGAACTATAGTAAGAGGTGCAAGGGGCTTGTTTTGGCTGGCGTAGAGGTGCGCATTGGGAGTTGGGGAGAGGGGGTAGCAGGGAGCTGGGTCTAGGTCCTGATCATGCAAGTCCTTGTGTGCTAAGAATGTCCATGTCGTCCTGAATGAAGCTCACGTGGGATCATTGATGAACACATGTTGGAGAAAGGAAAAGAATTAACCAGACTAAAAGGAAGCTTCAAGGATGACTTTCCCATTTCAACCTTGACACCCGCAGGTGTACATGTGTGATCCCCTCCCCTAAGGTCAGGAGAAAGCAGGTCTGCCTGGTCAGTGCTCTGAGCTGAGAGCAAGGATGCCCAACTTTGAGATGCCCTAGTGGAGAGTGAAGGGTCCGAATGTGGCTGAGGTGACATACTGCAATAGGGGGTCCAACATAGCTTATCAAACCCTGAGACGTGGAAGGTGAGAATCTAGGGTCAAGAGTGGACTTACACGAACCAGGAGACACTGGAGTGACCAGTGGCAGGTGCAATGAGAGGTCTTCGAGCTTTTCTTAGAGTCTTCCGTTACAAGTTTTGAGTATAGTGCTAGCAAGGGCTCTTCTGGGCATTTGAGAGGGGGATAGATACAAGTAGGCATGTTCCTTTCTTTCCCCTATTCCTGACCCCTGGGGCTGAAGGGTGAAGTTACAATGCTCAGTACACACATCCACTCCAGTAGGAATCCTAAAACTCTGTAGAATTTGTAAGGACATCAGTACAAAAGGAGCACTGATCCGAAAGTGTCTGCCGTTTGTAAATTTCCTCACTTACGGTTACTTGTTCTCGCAGTTGCTAGTTCAGTATCTGTCTTTGCCACCAAGTTGTAAGACTCTTAAGGGTATGAAGCGTGCTCTCTAACAGATACCACAGTGCCCGGTGTGAGCGGATGATACAGATTTTAAAAATCTGAACCTGGTTTGCCCCATTTACCACTAGGTTACTCACGGAGTCATTCAAGTGCGCGTCAGCTGGATGACATTGATAAAATATAAAATCTCTGCCATTCATGCTTCTGATCATTCAAGATGTTTTATGGTTAAGTTCCTGTGTTTTGGCTTTCATGCAGACATGCGTTCATGGCTGCATTTTTCTGAGCATTAGTTTCCTCTGCTGCGAAATGGAGTTGATAATGATACTCACCTGTTATTATGAAGCAGGCGAGCACTGTAATGAGGAGTGATGGCCTGGATTTAATTAATGACGCTGTCACTTAATGCTTGTGAAACCTTTGGCAAGGAACTCAATCTTGCTAAACCTCAGTTTCCTAATCTGGAATACAGGGATGATTATACCTACTAAGGAGGGTCTTTGTAAGAATAAAATAAAATACACCATTGCAAAGACAATAGTGCCTGGAACCTAGTGAGAGCTCAGATGTTAGCTCCTATTATTTTGTCTTATAGCTTCATGGATCAAATGAGATAATTCCACTTAAAACACAGAGCACCATGCATGGAACCTTGTAAGCACACAAAAAGTATTAGTTATTAGTATCATCTCCATATATAGTCATTGCTTCACTATGCAAACTACTGTTTGTGCAATTCATTGCTTCCACTGTAGCCTTGATCTGGGGTTTAAATCTCTCATTGTTATTTGTGTATTTCCAAGTCTTGCCTCCTAGCCAGAGTATGAACTCAGCAGGAGCACAGTCCCTTGCACACAGAAGATGCTCGCCCTATAGTTATTCTGATTTGGTTTTTATGTAATTCTATTACTCTTAAAAAGGTTTTAGAGAAATCTTAGACTTTTGGTAGGATGGAAAGAACTATATTGCTTCTTATGTCCAATCAAAGTGTCACCATGCCCGTGGAAAGAGCCATCCGATTTCAGTATACAGAAATGGCTAGCTGAAAATCAATTCTTACTCATTGTTTTCTAAGACTCCTTAAGTTTATATTTATTACTATTAGGTTTATAAAAAGCCATGAGGGATCTTGTTAAAGCTCTATTCTTTTTTTAGAATTATTTATTTATTTTGAGAAAAAGAGAGTATGAGTGATGGAGGGGCAGAGACAGAGAGGGAGAGAGAATCCCAAGCAGGCTGCATGCCTGAGGGGTTCGATCTCACAAACCATGAGATCATGACTTGAGCCAAAATCGAGAGTTGGATGCTTAACCTACCGAACCACCCAGGTGTCCCTTCTCTTGTTTTTTAAACTAAAAACCTCTATCACACTTTTCCTTAAGAAATTTCAACATCCTAATTAGAAATATTTTGATACTTTTGAGTTGCTACTTAGTTCAACGAATCCCAGTAAGTGTCCATGCCTTAAATCCATCCTCCACACGACTCCAGTGTGGTCTTCCTAAAATGTGGCTCCTCTACTTAAAAGCTTTTTGTGGTACCCCATTCCTCATGAGAGAAAGTTCAAATCCTTGACCAAGGACCAAGGCCTCTGTCTTCGCCAACAGTGTTGTCTGCTGCCCCTTCCCACTACCTGCTATGCTATAGAAATCCCTAACTTCTAGGGTTGCCTGGGTTGCTCAGTCATTTAAGCCTCTGAGTCTTCTCTAAGCTCTGGTCTTGATCTCAGGATCATGAGTTCAAGCCCAGCATTGAGCTCCTTGTTGGGCATGAAACCTGCTTAAAAAAGGAAAAGAAAAGAAACCCCCAACTTCTAGGTTCCTTTTTTTTTTTTATATTTTGTTTTGGTCTTTGTATATTTTTATTTTATTTGTTTATTTGTTTTTAATGTTTATTTATTTTTTAGAGAGACAAGAGTGTGAGCCGGGGGCGGGAGGGGGGGGAAGGTGGAGAGAAGGAGACACAGACTCTGAAGCAGGCTCCAGGCTCTGAGCTGTCAGCACAGAACCTGATGTGGGGCTCAAACTCACAAACCTGTGAGGTCATGACCTGAACTGAAGTTGGATGCTCAACCGACTGAGCCACCCAGGCACCCCTTTTTTGTACATTTTTAAATGGTCATCTCTCTTTCGGGGATGCTTTCCTTGGTCCTGAGTAACCTCTACCTATCCTTGGTGATACTCCTTAGGCGACATCTCTAGGGGCCGTCTCTGAATTCCCTCCAGGTTAGATTAAGTGCCCTTTCCATTGTACCTGATTATAACCTCCTTCCCTAGAGCATTCCATATTATATTCATTAATCCAATAACTATTTCTTGAGTACCTATTATGTGCCACAGGTATTATTTCAGATACTGAGGATATGTTGACAAAAAAAATCATCATCTTCATGGATCTGGCAATAGACAAAGAAAGTAAGCAAACATACATGATGTTTGATGGCGTAAACACAATAGAGAAGTAAGTATAGGGAGTTCTGGAAGAAGGGATACAGGGGTTATAGTCCTAAATGGAAGGGTGAGGGTAGGCCTCCCTTCATAGTTGAATCCAGACTAGATAAAGGTGATTTGGGGAGACAATTCTCCATGGGTTTCTTGGCTTTTGTACGCTTTGTGAGCAAGGTACCAAGGGCCCTATAAATCTGCATTATATTTTCATCGATGCTTGTTTAGTGAAAAGCTTCGTCAGATAGAGATCGTGTCTCTCTCTGAAGCAACAGGAAATTCTCCTTCTGTTCAATACATTAAGAGATAGCTCCCTCTGGGGCAAAGGGCAACTTCGTTTGCATTTCCTTATAAACAAGATTTGGATTATCTAAGCTTGTGATCCCTCCTCTTCAATGCCACCCGAGTGTGCAGGTGTCACCTGGCCCCCTCCATGTTGCCAGTGGGAATTGAGGCTTGGAGAACTGGCCCTCCAGCTACTGCTGGTGCTGAGTAGTAAAGTCCTTTGTCTTCTGCCGGCATCCTTGCAATGACGGTCGGCCGACTTGTGGGCCTGCAAATAGGCTAAAGTCTCAGACTCTTCACAGTTCTTGAGAGTGAAATGCAGATATCTGGAAGAAAAGCATTTAAGACACAGGGAACAGCAAGTAGAAAGGTCCTGAGTCACTTGCTTATGGGATATTATCTGTCTTAAAATTCTCGGACTTCCCCAGTAACTGCAAAGTTAAGGAAAATCTTACTCATCTTTGTGTCCCTAGTAAAACTACTAGTACCTAGCAAATGCTCAATAAATATTTGCTGAAATTAACAGGAAAAAATAGTCGTCGTTTGGAAATAAGAATGTTGTTTCTTTCGCAGAGATCTTCGAATGTCAGGTATTGTTTCCTTTCTTATGTATTTTTTTCTCATTCAGAGAAAGGCACACGATAGGCAAAAAAAATTGAATTTGGTGTCCAGCTGGGTTTCTATCCCAGCTCTGCCGCTCACTAGCCTGTAACCTTGGGCAAGTTACTTCACCTTTCTGACTCTCAGTCTCTCTGGGTATGAAATCATAATAATAATCTTGTCTTCTCTGTTTTGATGCTGAAGTTGCAAAAACAGAAGAAACATTCTAAGAGTTCAAGAAATATGTTGTATCATATACAGTCCCCCACCCAGTGTAGGGCTTCAGAAACTTAAATCTATTGCTGTGACTCTACCTTCGCCAGCTATCTCCTCCTTTGAAGAGGAACAAGTAATGTGATAATTTTTAGAATATGAAAAATAGGGAGGCTCTGTGTTCTAGGATTCTGTCTAGACCATTAGCCATTCCCATTCATTTAACAATAAAGTGCACTTGCGGAGATCTGAAGTTCTGTAGAAGTTAACGAGCAAGTGCTAGAATCTGCCCTTGGACTTACCCATCCTATTCTCCTGAGCCCCCCGAGTTCACAGGTTCAATGCTGTTTATAGCCAATTATTTTGTTTTGAGTGGGAGGAGTGCCAGAAGCATGAGGTTTGAGGATTTATTGCTATGTTGGGTTTTGTTTCCACTTTAGAGCATGCAAAGGGGGATTGTGGTGGCTTAGAAACTCCATGCCACAGTTTTGGAAATGTGACCAAGGGTTCCTCAAAGCAGTTAGACATGGAGTTTTTCTGTGGCGAGACTCTTGGCCAATGAGGACCATGAGCTGGTCTATCACTGAAGTGGTTTTGTACCTCCCCAAGTATGGAAGAGCAGCCAGTTTGATGAGGAATCTTGGTCTGTTCTTTTTCTTTTTTTTTAATATAATTTTTTAAAATGTTTATTTATTTTTGAGAGACAGAGTGTGAGCAGGGGAAGGGCAGAGAGAGAGGTCGACACAGAATCTGAAGCAAGCTCCGGGCTCTGAGCTGTCAGCACAGAGCCCAACACGGGGCTTGAACTCACAGACCGTGAGATCATGACTTGAGCTGAAGTCGGCCGCTTAACTGACTGAGCCACCCAGGCGACCCCATCTGTTCTTTTTCAACATTCAAGGAACAAAATGGTTTGTGCCCCTCTTCATAGAGAGTTAATGATTCATGGATTTCCTTTAACATCTTTCCCCAGTTCTCTGTTTCAACATCATTTGGGTTTCTACTTCGGGTCTGGAACATCGCTAGACTCTGTGGCAGTGAATGAAGCAAACACAGTCCCTGACAGGTGATTCTGCTTTAGGTGGTTGTAGGCCACACTTTGAGAAACATTAAGACAAGGAATACAGACTTACAAATGGATGATTAGAAGGTGACATGGGAAGTGCTGGAACTTCTGGGGAGGAAACAGATAATGAACAGGTATCCAACTTGGTCACAAGCAAAGAGTAAAGGGAACTCTGTAGGAGAAGGTAAAACTGTCAGGCAAGTTTCATGGTGGTCTATGGCCTCCCAGGAACAGTTGTGGCCCAAAGGCTAGTCTTTTCATCACATTTTTAGTTCAAATAACTTCACAGTCAGTAGAGCCTTCACTATATAGATGATAGAACTTGATCTTCAGAGTTACATCAAGACGAAGGGGAGGTAGGGTGCCTGGGTGGCTGAGTTGGTTAAGCATCGACTTTTTTTTAAATATATTTTTAAAGTTTATTTATTTCGAGAGAGAGAGAGAGAGAGTGCGCACACATGAGTGACGGAGGGACAGAGAAAGGGAGAAAGTGACAGTGTGGACTCTGCTTGGGATTCTCTCTCTCCCGCCTCTGTCTGCCCCTTCCCTGCTCACATGAGTGGGCATGCTGGCTCTCCCTCTCAGTCTCTCTCTCGAAAGTAAATAAATTAAATAAAATAAAGACCAAAGGGAGGAAAAAGGAGTCTCTTATTAATAGAACATGTGGACTGGGATTGGAACCAGAAAGTTCTAGGTCTTGGTGATATCTCTCACGAGGCATGTGTTCTATGTACTCCACTCTCTTTTCTCTCTGGTTGGCTTTATTAACTCATTTGTGATGTTTGTTCCTTCCTAGCTTCAGTATGCAGAATCGCCCACTATTTATTGGGTGATAGTACTAGGGTAGTACTAGTAGGTAGTACTAGATGCTATGTTAAGTATCTTTTCCCAAAAACTCCAGATATTATTGTTTGTATTGTACAAATGAAGAAACTGAGGCTTAAAGAAGTTAAGCTTTACAGATATGACACAGCTAAGCTAGTAAGTATTATCGTTGGGATCTGATTCCAAGACCCATGCTCTTAGCTACCATGCTGTATGGCTGTGTGCTCACACACACACACACACACACACACACACACGGCTCTGTATGCGTATCTGGCTATATATTTCCTGCAACATGTATTATGGAACCCAAGGCTCCTATGACTCCTTACATCCTTTCAATTTTAACTACTATTTCTAACTGCTTTTTCCTCTTAGTATTTCCAAAAATTTTTGAAAGTAAAAATTTGTTTGACCTAGCTAATCTTTTTGTCATGCCTTGGCATGTGAGATATTGGCTACCTTCATGTCACAAACCCACCTGGCCCAATCAGTCACCCTCAACCACTCCACTCCCCCAAAGGCAATCAATTAATGCTGAGCAGGGGTAAATGGTGGGGCAATTTCACTTATATGGGCTGGGGATATTAGGGATTAGTAGTTTATCAGGCAAAAAGCTTTCACTGGTTTATCACGTACCAGTGTACACGTGTGAAATTCTCTCTGACACCAGACTAGTAGCTCAGAGCTTGCTATTTGGTATTTAAGATCCAGGCTTGCATGCCGGTACCACCATCTAAAAGTTGTAGACCCTAGGCAAATGACTATTTCTTGGAGACTTTTCCCCATTGGCAACGTAGGGTATATCACATGATGCTTTCTGAATATTAAGAATCTCTTGGTGGTGGGGCGGGGTGTGGCGCCTATGTGGCTAGTCCTTTACACATCTGATTCTTGATTTCAGATCAGGTCATGATCTTGAGGTTCATGAGTTTGAGCCCCGCATTGGGCTCAGCGCTGGCAATGCAGAGCCTCCTTGGGTTTTTCTCTCTCTCCCTCTCTCTCTGCCCCTCCCCTGCTCACTCTCTTTCTCTCAAAATAAATAAATAAACTTGAAAAAAATGATCTCTTGGGTGTAGACACTGGGCTAAAGGGTAGAGCTCCAGCATGAATAACTTACTAATCATCCCGGAATGGGGAGCAGTCTAACAGCAAGCAGTTCCTAAGACTCATTTGGTGGGGGGCCGGGGGAGGCCCGTAGAATGCTTACTGCAGGCCTCAGCCCTCCTTCACCAATTCTGCTTCTGTACACCTGGGGAGGAACACAGGATTCACAGTTTAAGAGTGCCCCAAGGCCACACGTGACCATGAAGCTAAGGAGAAACATTAGGATGGAGAAAACAAGACTGTCAAATGGATGATCACAAGGCTTGCGTGTTACATGCGGGAGGACATTTCCTGAGAGAGCTTTGGAGCAGGACAGAAGGAGCAATAAATTCTGTTGGGGTGTGTGTGAGAGAAGGCTTCACAGAGGTGACATCTCAGTTGAGATGGAAGAAGGGGAAGGTTTTCAAGACTTCTAGCAAAGGTGTTTCCTAGAAGTGGTGAGGCATATGTTGGGGAGAAGGGAGCAGAGTGACTTCCATAAGCCTAGAAAGACATACCAGAGCACAAAGAGCCATGCTTACTGTGTTAACTTTATTCCTCTGTGAGGGGGCATCAGAATGATTAGGTTGCTGAGTGACAAGTTCAGATTGGACTTTTAGAAAGATGACTTTGGTTTCAGGCTGGAGAACAGAATGATGGGGGGTGAGAAGGACTGCATGGAGGGGAGACTGGGGAGGAGACTGTGGTCAGAAGGCAGTGATACAGATGGAAAGCGGGAGGTGGGCAGCAGCCACGTGCAGGCAGCTAGAGTGGAGGTCGGGAGTAAGAAGCCTAACTCAGAGAGCAGGTGACATCCAGCCACGTATGCAGTCAGATGCAGATGTAGCTGAAGAATGAGAGAAAGCGGTGATGCATTCTCATTAGCTATAGTTGCTAGGAAAGCTCGTGAACGGTTGGAAACATGGAAATCCAGCTCATAAAGGAGATTAAGCTTTGTTTAGAAATTTGCAAACTCTCATGCCTGGGAGGTAATTGAAGGCATGAGTATACATGAGACTCCTCAAGAAGAACCTCATAGTGAAAAGGGGGACATAGGATTAGAATTCAAGGAATAGGACCGCAAGAAATACCAATCTACAAGGGATGGGCAAGGAAGGAGAAGCCATTTTGAAGGAGTTTCAGAAGGACGGCTTAAAGATGTATGACCACTTTGATGATAGTAATCTTGAAGAATCCAGTACAAAACATGAATAATGCTAGCTGCCATTATTTTTGGGTTTTTTTTCTCTTCCGTTTACCAAGTGGGTTAAAATGTTTTGTTTCACTGACTGTCATGGGCAATAATATAATAATTAAAAACAAGTCATAGGATCATCTCTCTGCCAAATGTCAATCCATCTCTGGGCATGGAAAGGAATAGGTAGATTTTTTTTTTACCCTATCGTTAATTAAAGCCTCATTTTTACCGCATCTACTTTGTTCTTGGTTCTGAGCCAAGTGTGGATGATGGGGAGGTAGACCGGTCTCTGCCTTCAACAAGTTTCCCTTAGTTCTAGCCTGTGCGAGTTACGTAAAACAATCATACAGATTTGATGGAGCAGCAAGAGTCTGACGTGCCTGTCTCAAGGGGACATAGAGTGGAGAACGTCACGAAATGAAAACATATAGTATAGGAGACAACACTGATGGGGAAATTCAGAATAGAGAAATAATAACAAGGAGAAAGTGGGCCAGGGAAAGCTTATAAGAGGCGGGTTTTATATCATGTAGTCAAAGAAGCACAACAGAAGGTTTTGCTATAAAGTGCAAAGAGCGCTAAGTCCAGGTCATAGTCCTACTACCACCCCCGCTAGGTACCCCTAGGCAAGGCCCCTCACCTCCTGGGGCAGGGTCTGTTCTCTAGGAACCTAGAGTGACCACCTCACAACACTTGTTAGGAGAAGGGCGTCCTTACCATACCCCTCCCCCACCCCGCCATCCACTTGTTCCAGGTGCTTCCAACAGGTGATTTCTCAGAGAGCCTGAGCCAGGAGTAAAGAGGAAGGTTAACCTTGCCTTCCCATGCTTCGCAGATGTGTGGGGACAACTCCCGTTCAGTAGTTTTGTGGGTTTTGTTTTGCTTTTGATGGGACCGGATGGTTCATTTCCAAACAAAGACAGAACTATGTCATATTTAAGAGCAAGAGCCTTGGAGTCAGACGTGCTTTATTTAATTCCGGATCTGCCTCTTGTCCCCTGGGTGACCTTCGACAATTTATTCTACCTACGCCTCAGTCTGTTACCTAAAAATTGAGGATAAAGATACGTACCTCATAGGGATGTGGTGGGATTAAAGGATAATAATGTACATAAACCCCAGAGCACAGTGCTGGGCACACAGTAGCTGGTTAATAAAAGAGACCTGTTGATCCTACGAGAGCCATTGTTTTAATAATACCGAAGGGAAGCAGCGGACGCACAAACGGCGGTCCCCTCCTTCCCAAACTCTGCCAGGCAGAGAAGCCAGCGTCCCAGAACTTAAAGGGACATTGGATGGGTGGAACCTGGAAAGGGTGGGATCCCGGGGTCCGTCGCGTTGGCGGAGGCGGGGAGAGCTGGGGTGGGTCGCTGTCGCCGGCCACGAGAAGGTCCGAGTGACCCCACTTCCCAGCGGGGCTCGTGCCCGAAAAGAGAGCCTGCTCTCCAGCCCCCGGCGCCTGGGGGGGCCGGTTCTAAGGCGGGAGCGAGGGGAAAAGAGGAGGGGCGACCGGGGGAATTTCCCCGCCTCTCTCCCTGCTTCCATAAATCACCGCAGCCGCGGCGGCGGCCGCGCCGGGAAGTGCACGGAGCCGGAGTGCAGCGTGGTGGCACCAGACACCTCCCTTTCCCCCCACCGCTTGCTTGCTTTCTTTCTCTCAGTTTTTTTTTTTTTCCTTTTTTTTTTTTTAACCTTCCCCTCTCCCTCCTCGCTCGGGTGGCTGCTGCAGCCTCGCAGCCGGGCGCCGCTCCTCCTCTGACGGTGCCGCCGCCCGCCCTCGCCGCCGCCGCCGCCTCCGCCGCCTCCGCCGCGCCGGGACTCGCGGGAAGCGAAAGCTCCGCGGCTCCGACTGTCAGCCCCGCGGGCCGCGCACCGGGCGCGGGCGCCGCCACCCTCCGAGACGCCCGCCGCGCCGCGCCGCGGGGGCAGCGCCGGCGTCCCCGGGAGCGATCGGCCGGCCGCTTCCTCTCCCGCCCGCCGCCGGAGCCCGGCGATGGTGGCCGCCCGCGCTCCCGCGCTGTAGCCGGGCGCCCCCTAAGTTTGGGAGCCCACGCCGCCGCCGCGGCGCGCAGAGGCGTCTGCAGAAGGGCAAGAAAGTTTCGCCGGGTGCACCGAGCGGGCCCTGGGCGCACCTCCGGTTGCTCCCTCCCCGCTTCCCGGCGCCTCGAGCCCGTCGGCGGGGAGTGGGGGGAGGCAGCATGGCCCGCGAGCCGGAGGAGGAGGAGACGGCGGGGGCGGCCGCCCCAGCCCGCCGCTGCCGGGGCTCGTCCGGCCCGGCCGGGGGCCGGGGCCCGGGCGCGGCGGCCGCCCCTCTGGCTGCTCTGCCTGGGCGCGTGCTGGCTGCTCGGCGCCGTGGCCGATGCCGACTTCTCCATCCTGGACGAAGCGCAAGTGCTGGCGAGCCAGATGCGGCGGCTGGCGGCCGAGGAACTGGGGGTCGTCACCATGCAGGTAAGTGGCCCCTTTTGCGCCCCCCGAACTTGCCAGGCATTCTGTCTTTCTCCTATACGCATCCCGTTCCCCAGTACAGGTCCCACTGGCCGTGCACACCTCTCTGGCGTGTACGGAGCCCCCTTTTCCGCGAGACAGCTCTGCCCTCTGCTCAGACACCCCTGACTACACACCAACTCCGCTTCCGTGCACACAGGTACCTCTCCCTTTCTCCTCTGCAGAAGCTGCTGCCCTTTGCGCGGAACCCTCTTTACCCCACCCCCCGCGCAGCTCCTTTATCTCAGCAAAGAATCTGCAGTTCCCTTGAATCTCCTTCCCTAATTTGCACGTATTTCCCCCCGCAGACTTGTTTTCACCCCTCCACTCCTGCAAACTCCCCTTCGCTCTTTGTGTACCCATCCCAGGGGCAGACGGCCCCGCCTGGCTCGGAAGATTTCCCTCCCCTACCCCACCTCCTTTACCACCTCCCTGTGTCCCCCAGACCGAGGCGCACGGATGGGCGCCGGAAAGGAAGGCACCACAGCGTGCGCAGCTGCTCCCGGGCCACCTGGGTCCCGGCGGAGAGCGGCCCGGAGGAGTGGACTCTGCGCTCGCGTTCCCCGCCTGGGTGTATTGGGGGAGGGGCTGGCCTGGTCGATTCGCGACTCTGGTGCGGCGCGGGGGACTTTGTTATTGCTTTCCGCTGTTGCTGTTGTCCTTTGCGCAGTGTCCGCTGTATTTTTGTTTTGTGTATGCCTTTTTAGGGGAGAAAAAGGAGGAAAGGGAGAGTAAGGTTCCCATTTCTCTAGATTGTTTACCGTGTCGGTCCTCCTCGGTGGAGGACGGCGCTTACGGAAAGATTGCCCGCGGTTTCTAAGGAATCCTGAAGGTGTTCCTAATAACAGTAGTAAAAATTGCTAAACAGCAACCACCTGGAGATTCTATCCTGCCATTATTTTATCTTCTTGGCCAGAAAGGCCCAGTCCACTAGGAGAGGTTGAAGTGACATTAGTCTGAAACCTTTGCTGTAACATTCTTCCGTAAAATAACCTCCTTCCCTTAGGCATTCTAACAATAATGCTGATAAATGTGGTCTTCGAAAGAGCGAAGTTTCCAGGAATGTGATCTTGGAGTAGGTTTCTGATTTCGATTCTACTGTGACCACCCTTCCACGTCCCACCGTGGGGGAGGTATTTTGAGTCACTTTGGGATTCAGGTTTCCGACGTCTGCCCCCCCCCCTTTAAAATCTTCTGCCCTACCACGCCTCCTTCCAACCCCAAGTCTTCTCCCCGGATGATCACAGTTTAACTACAGCTCCTCCCGCAGACCTATAACACCGTAATGAGAGACGCTGGGGTTTTGTTGTTTTTGTTTGGTTCGGTTTGGGTTTTTAGGTGAGCTTGAGGAGTGGGTGTTTGCTTGAAAGGCAATTCTGTATTTATTTGCAGACCCCCGGCCATGTAGTGCAATAGAGTCGGCTATTTCTTCATTTGCATAACAATAGGCAAGCTTTTAAGATCCATCTAGTTGTCCTTTTCTGTGCAGATTTTTCAGGTTCAGATTCCGTTATACTTTTTCCGCGTGCGTTTTCTCATTTCTCATTTCCGATGGTTGTTGACAGAGTCCTTAGAAGTGAAGTGACTCTTCAAGGAAATGGAACTAAATGGTTAGGAAGCAACTAGGATTCCTCCCCCCCCCCACCCGTTGGTGAATGTCAATTCAGAGAACAAACAACTGTGTTTTTGCACGGAGACACCTTTTTAAATAAAGGACATTTAATATGTTGCAGTTTTGGGCCTTGTTTGTAAAACTAGTAGGCATTTATCACGCTCAGCCCATCACTAGGGCTGGACTAGGGATCTTAAGTTTCTTCCCCACCCCCTTCCCCATATAAGCTAAGGACTTGGCTTTTTCTAAGACGCTGACATCAGTTTTACTGTTTCTCACCCGATGCTTGACAAAAGGTGAAATCGGATCCCAACACATTGTCATTCAGGTAGGGATCCAAAGCAAATGTAGTTTTTAAAAGGCTCCCCTGTTGAAAAGGAGACACTTTGGGAAAAAAAGCTCTGATCTGTGGGGGGTTTGTGCCCAAATGGCCCTGGATCTCCTCCCAACCGGCCTCTTTCTAGCACCTTTGCAACCTCATTGTGGAACCCGGCCTCCTGGGGACAGGGTTTTGTCTGGCAAAATGTGAAGTGGCTTCTCTCCTTTTTTGAAAGGGGCAGCACATACTGTATTTAAATTCCTCTCCTTGAGCCGTTCATTGATCTGCCACTCGCCTCCGTCCGGGAAAATCGGGGAGAGTCTCTCTTTAATTTTGTTACACTGCCAGCTTTTGGGGGGAGGAATCCTTGTAAAATAAAATCTAAGGCAGGCTAGAGTTTTGGCCCTTCGTCCAAAGCTTTGGAGCCTCACATTTTCCTCTGCAAACCTCTGGGGTTTGTTCAGTGGGTCTGAAATGGTGTGGGTTCAGTTATTTAAAGTGCAGATTATATAGTCCTCCCTTGTGGAATATCGGATTTTATAGCGAGGAGCCATTCTGTCATTCAGAGGTCGGTAGCCTTGTGTGGGTGTTAAGGTGAGCAGGGTCGGACTCGCGTATGCAGATGGGAGGGGGCTGGGGCAGAGGTTCTGTCTCCGGGCGAGAAAAAAAAGCTAGATTCCCCCTCTGTTAAGGATGGCCTCTTTTCATTTGACCTTGGCATTTCGTGCACCGGTGCAGAGCACTGCTTTCAGGAGAGCACCTTCTTGATGAGAAAGTTTCTGTAGGTCGGTTTATATGTAAAAAGCCCGTTTTCAGACTTGGAGAGCCTTTCTGTTGCAGAAATTCTCCGAAGACCGTAGGCCTGTTGCAGCATTTGGAATGGCTGCCCAGGCCGCTCACAGGAGGTCGCAAGGGCTAATTTCACCAAAACAAAACCCAGGCCTTCTTGCAGCCCTGTTGTTTCCCGTGCACAGGTTTTGCTTTTTGTGCTTGGTAACCGAGAAGACAGTTTGAAAGCGGGCTTAAAGATTTTCTCCGAAAGGTTTTCTCATGGAGGCTGCGTTACTCGTAGTTGGTGGTTTTTTTTTGTTGTTGTTTTCTTTTGTTTGGTTTGGTCCTTCGTTTTTTAGTAACGGACAAAATTAAAATGATTTGTAGCAATGAATTCTGCCAGTGCCCCGGGAAAGCTGCCACTGAATCCCATCTCCCCCACTCCACCCCCCCACCCCCCGGAGCAGACCTCATACATCATGGGTAAAAGTCAAAAACCTAACCGTTGTCTCCTCAGGGGTCTGGTGGAGTGACACCTTCAGCAACGTTGAGAGCTGGGGTGCAGACAGTAGCTATGGCCGGGGAGACTGGTTTCTGCCTATTCCTTCGTGCAACAAGTTTTTTTCTATCCAGCAGCATTGTGGAGTGGAAAGAATTTTGACATTGGGTATTTGGAGACCCGGGTTCCAGTTCTGCCACTTACACGTTGGGTGATCTTGCCCTGGTGCCTCCTGGAGATTGGCTCAGTGGACTTCATGGAAATAGGGTGTGTGAGGGCACTTGTGAATTTGAAGCTGGGGCTGGTGGTTCTTAAATGGAGAAATATTAATTGAAAAGCTTCCCGTGCGCAGAAGCCTATGCTAGGTGTTTAGGGGATTTACAAGGAGGTATTCCGGCGGAGCCCCTCAAGTTTACAATCCGGAAGAGGAGGGAAGATTGCACAGGTAAGATGGCTTAAATGACCACGTCTGCTTGTCAGAAGGCATATCTGTGTCTGGCAGCCATTTCACCAGGCACTTATAAGGCCCATTTAACATTATATGACAATACAGGCTCCTTAACAGCAAGGGCCTGGCACGTGGCCAGTGTGCCCGCCTTGATGTTAGCTCTAGCACAGCTCTGCTGGGCTGGGCAGAGTCGCTGTGAACTTGGCAGACACGCCAGCAGGTTGGTCAGACAGCTGCTGTTGGGGGCCTGGAATGGGGGGGTGGGGGGGGTGGGGAGGGTCCTTCCAGGAGAGGCAGGGGAAGTACCAGAAGCACAAACTAGAGAGCTTCAGCTCCAGTTCAGGCAAGAGCAGCAGCCAGGACAGATGTGACTTTCGGAACCGAAGGGCTCAACTGGGCTGAGGTGCTGGCTGAAAATCTAGAGCAGAGTCGTCAGTGAGTGGCTGCTGCTGAAAGTGAGAGGGGAGGCCTCCCTTTGTATGCAACAGATCGGCATTGCGGGAAGTTCATTGTTCGTTTTGCACACATGCAGCAAGCTTGGGGCAGGGGGGCTTCTATGCTGTGAAGGGCCTTGGGTTCCACTCAGCCCCGAATACGAGGTGAATACAGCCTGTTCTGTGCCCTTAAGCTCTGAACTTAGGATGGAGACCGATCCAGAAAGAGTTGTCACGACCCAGGGGCTGGCAGGCGCAGTAGAATGCAGTGGGTGGTGCGGTGGTGAAATCGGGAGCAGGGCATTATGGGAGGACAAGGAAGGCTGCCCAAGCCCAGACAGGGAAGTCCGTCCTGGAGGTTGGTTACTCCTTCCTCCGTTTTTTTCAGTGAACTGTGAGCACAAGGAGGTCCATCCTAGAAGAAGCAACAGCAGCCTCCAGCACAAAGGCTGACCAAATTAGTAGTGCATCGAATATTTCCGATCCCCTTTGGTGGCACTGGGCAAAAGCGTTGGCGTATCTTAAAGCCCTGGGGAGGGACGTGGCTGTGACTCTTGCACGTCTTCATATGGCCTCCTGTCCTCTCCACAGCCGTCGTCCGGAGCTTCTGTGGGTATGGACACAAACATCTGGGTAGCTCTATCGTAAGTGCATGCCGATTTGCAGTTAGCTTTAGGTAAGGTTGGTATTTTCTCCTAAATCACATCTAGCATACGAGGAATGGCACGTTTTAGGGTAATTTTGTGTCGTTAAGCAATACTGAATGTCTTAGAGGTGATTCCTCCTCCCCCTGATATTTCCTGATATCAGCAAAAAGTGACTTATTCTATGCCCTGTGTACAATAGAAGCCCTAGTGGGGAAAAATTGCTGCCTTGCTCTCTTCTGAAATAAAGTATTTGGAGCAGAAGAAAATTGACCATTGATGGGTGACGCGGAGTTGAACTTGGCAAGAGTGTGCCAAGGAAAAGCATGTCGAGTGACTTCTGAGGGACTGTCCCTGTTGTGCCTACTCCTCCCTCCACTTCCCCTCCACTAATACCTGTCTTAGTTGGCATCGGCACCTGTGCTTCTGTTTTTCCTGCCAGGCCTGCTGGAGTCTGGAGGTGTCTGGAGGAGGGAAGGAGATGGTTTCACACTTTATAACTTGGTGCTATTTCTGGTTGCCGCTTGAGGAGTTCCTTCCTCGAGCTTAAGTGGATGAGTAGACAGGAACCTTGCAGAACGCTGGAAGTTTGGTATTATGTGCAGTGGGATTTATTTTGGAACTCCTTGGACCCGGCGTAAAAATACTGAAATTCAAAATATGAAGGGACAACAGAGGCAACAATTTTGGCACAGCTAAGTTATTAACTGTAACTTCTAGCATGTTGTTAAATTGTTCTGAATGTTAGCGTCTCGGGCTTGACCGTGTTATTGAAGGGAAGTAGATTTTAAAAGGTACGTGTCGCGCACGAGGTCCGAGGTAGCGGTAGTCAGTGAGTAGAAGTATGGGACGATCTTCTTAGCGCGAGGGCACAGAACAGGGCGATGGACAGGTAGCTCCTGAGCCTGAATGAAATAAAAATCAAATCTTCAGAACCTGCAGAGTTCACTGTGGTCAGTCCTTTGTCCCGGGCGTTACTGAAGTGGGGTGCACAGACCTAGGGATACGGTGCAGAACCATCTTTTGGGGTTGATGGAGAAAATATTAGCCCCGTCATTAATAGTCAGTTTTTACTTCTTTTTTAATCACTTGTTTATTTTGAGAGAGTCAGAGAGCAAGCAGGGATGGGCAGAGAGAGAGGGAGACACAGAATCCCAAGCAGGCTCTGCACGGTTGGCAAGGAGCCCCATGCGGGGCTCGAGCTCCCAAACCACGAGATCATGACCTGAGCCAAAGTCAAATGCTTAGCCAAATGAGCCACCCAGGCGCCCCTGCCAATATTTACTTTTAAATTTTTCATTATAAAGATTTGGAAGGAGGGGGAAAAAAAAAAGATTAGCCTAACAATACCCATGTACCTCTCAGCAGCTTTCACCGTTAGCAGCTCCTGGTCAGGCCACTTTTATCTCTGCCTGTCCCAAAATAACTGGAGAGTATTTTGAAACAAATTCCACACATCCCCTAATTTCATCCCTAATATTTTAAATTGCATCCTTAATTAATATCTATATTTTAAAATGTTTTGTAATATACATAATGGTGTATTCGTAGATAGAACTTAAAATCTACCAATAAAGACAAATCTTTGAGGGGTAGAAACTTGTTTTATGATGACCTGCCTGACTTTTTGACCAAAACCATTGCTGTGTCCCCCTAGCTCTTTACAAATAGCCTGTATCTTTCCCTGGCAACCTCCTCAGTCTTCTGGAAATCCTGCCCAAGCTTCTTTTGGGGGGAGGGGGCTCCTTTGGGCCTTTTCTCCCCCCTTTCTTACACAAGCTGTTTGGCCCCCGTTTTTCCTGTCTGGTGTTCTACACAAGGCTGTGAGGATCCCTGTTTTCTTCGTGGCCTCCGTATACTGTCCGTGCACATGTACTTGACTGCTGGACCATGGGACCACATCTTCTCTTCAGTCCTGTTCTCTCCCCTTCCAGAGGAGCCTGGAGTGAGAAAGGGACAGGCAAGATAAGCTGTAAGTGGAATAGAGGAGAAAGTTGAAGATACATATTTGTATTCTGAAGGGCCTGACCACAGATATTCAGTGGGTGTCTTGGTGCAGATTGGAGGCTGGGAGAGTACAGGAGAGGCAAAGAACGCCCGGTGTTTTCCGTCCGAGAGCTCCTGCCTTTTCAGGGAGACTAAACCAGTTTCTATGGGTCGAGACAGGATAGAAAGAAACGTTGGAGTACGAGATCTAGCTCACACTTGGGGTTTAGACAGAACGCGTGCGCTAGGCCACGTGTAGGTCTGGGGAACGGTGTTGGCCCTTGTCACCCGGAAGGCTGGTCCTCTCGGCCTCCAGTTGTTGCCCAGTGACCGCGTGGGTCCAGTGTTGCCACCTGACTGTTCTTCAGAAGAGGGTGGGTATCTGGTTTTCAGAGGAAACTCTAGATTCTTAAAAGTCTGGGCAACTAATTCAGATTTAAACAAAACGAACAGAAAAACTGTGTGGGCCAAACCAAAACATGTCTGTAGGCTGGATCAGGCCAGACAGAGGCCACCAATCTGCAGTCCTGGATTAAAATTACTCAGTGGGCTCCAGGAGGTAAAACTCAGTGCTTGTGTATAAAGGTTATAGGGAGACAGGTTTCCGTATAAAGGAAAGGAAAACTTTCTGATAGAAAAGTTCTAGATGGAATTGCTTTGGGGGATGAGCTGTTCTCATAATTAAGTAGTTATTGAATATTTGGTGCCAGGTACTAAGTTATGTCTGAGATCTCCATCAGTTAATTTCTGAGCCAGTGAGTGGGAGAGGGGTTTCCAGATGCTTGGGGAAAGTATGTCCGGGATACTAATGTATTTGGGAGTGGAGAGGGATTCTGGAAGGCTTCCCAGAAAAGGTGGAATGAATGAGTTTGTTAGTCAAAGAGTGGGGTTCCCAGAAGGCCCTTTTGTGATGGCACCTTTGAGGAATGGAAAGCTGGCATTAAGGTTTGGAGTTAGGAAAGCCAGAGAGAAGGTGGGGTACAGGAAGAGGTCAGGTCGTGGATCCTTGGATCCTTCATGTCAGTCAAGAGGTTTTATATGGCGGATAAAGAACACCTAATTACATTGGCTGAACAAGAAAGGTGCTACTGCCTTAAGCGATTGAACAGGTAGATCTTTGGGCAGTGCTAGATTAGGGCTCAAACCGTGTGCCCAGTACAACTACTCTCTCTGCATGCTTACTTTCTTAAATAGGTTCTCCCCTTTGTTTCAACATGGCGGGCAGTTGAGTTGGGAACTTGCCGCTTGTGCCTGAGTCTCCTGTATTTGGAGATGTGCTCTAGGGGAAAGGAACTAGGAATCTGGAGAAAGCTCGCTCTCTAGAAAACTCAGCTGAAGTGATTTAGGATTCAGGCACCAGCTGGCAGGGCCTGCTCCGTAGCTAGGTTCTGCCTCCCCAAGTCCAGTTCCAGGAGGGCCTGCTTCGTGGTCTCCCTGCTTCTGGCTGGAAGGCAGACTGTCTGGCTTTCCACTGTAGTCTTGTGGTCTGCCCTCCGGGGTTGTACAAATCCAGGCTCAGCAGGCCTGCCCTTGGCATGCCTTTTCTCCCTGACCTTCAGCTCCTCAGATCACTGGGTGCCAAGAGGACTGGGAAGGACCAGAGAGAGTGTCACGTCTACCTCCCTTCTTTAACAGAGGAGAAACTGCAGCCCAGTGGGGGAAGTGACTCCCTGGAGATCATACCAGGAGTAAGTGGTAGACTTAAAACACAAGGGGCACCTGGGTGGCTCAGCCGGTTAAGCGTCCGACTTCGGCTCCGGTCATGATCTCACGGTTCGTGCGTTCGAGCCCCGCATCAGGCTCTGTGCTGACAGCTCAGAGCCTGGAGTCTGCTTTGGATTCTGTGTCTCCCTCTCTCTCTGCCCTTCCCCTGCTAATGCTCTGCTCTGTCTCTCTCTCAAAAATGAATAAACATTTAAAAAAAAATTAAAAAAAAAAAAACAACTCAAGTGTTGATCTTAGGACTCTTGCTTTTCCACCCTTGGCACAATACTGACCTGTGGGGACTCCATTTTTTTTTTCAAGAGAATTTTGCCTTAAAATGGAAAGGAAACTTAAAGATATTTATATTCTTTGGCAAAAGAAAGTTTGGCTTAGCTTTTTGTCGTTTTTTGTTTTTGTTTTTTAATGGATGAGAAGGGAACGCTGATAGTCTACTTTGACAGCTGACTGAGTTTTTTGTTTTTTGTTTTTGATGTTAAGCTGTTACTGAAATACCTAGAAGTCAGTGAGCCACAGATGAAACATAAAGATTCCGAGACTGACTACAGTATTGTTAGGTTTTTTTTTAAGAGCAAATTTAAATGGTCAGTTATTTATAATTGTGAACTGTACCACCTCCAAAGTAATCTTTTTATTAGAAAGGTGAAGCATGAAAAGAAGACCACACTTTAAGGGGACGAACACTTGGTTTTTTGGTTTTTGTTAATGTAGAGGCTACGGAAGGAAATTCCACCTGTAATTTTCAGGCAGAGTTCTATTTTGGACTTCCAGGACTTGCATCTCCCTAGTCACTAGGAGTATGAAGTCTAACCCCCCCGCCCCCCCACCTTTGTGAAAATTACGATAGTATTTATTACTTTGGAGAAGTTACTTGATTTGAGAATGAAACAAAATAAATGTCGTTTGGATACCTCTTTACCTTGCCCTCTTTGTTCTGGGTTCAAAAGGAGTTTTCCCCTCCTTCAGATTTACATAGTCAAATGATTCTGAGTTAATTACAGTTAGAAAAATTCCAACCCCTAAACGCCAGAGTGGATCAACTGAAAAGTAACGTATGGTCCGTATTTCCCTGGAAATAGTGTGTTTTATTGTAATTGTAGAGGAGAAGCCAGTGGGTAAATTGTTATCTGTTGTATGTGATAACGTCTTGATTCCGTTCCAACCGTAACAATTATTTTAAAGACTCTGTCCAAGCCCAAGACCGGAGCACGTTCCTCCCCCCATTGATTCCCCTTGGATATTTGTTAAGTTTTATTTTTGCGTGGAGTATTAAAAAAGAAAATACTTCGAGGCCCTGGTGGAAGGGCACAGTGAAAATCGGCCAGCCAGAGAGAACGAATCGGAATTTTTAATTAGGCTTTGAGTTGTTGCCTCAAAGTGGAGAGACATCATTAGTGATGTAAGTCTTGTTGCGTTAGTGGAGACTGACATTTTACTTCAAACGTGGCGAGTGCAGCTGTCCTGCGCAGATAAAAGTTGCCAAGTGCGGAATAGCAAGGTGGATTGCTAGATAATTAGCTGTCCCACATTACTGCAGTGTGGAAGAAGCCTGCCAGTCATGGGCAGGAAGGAGGAATTATTAGTGGGAGAAAATCCAAGTGTGTCATAAAGCAATTTGGAATCACTTCAGCTGTGGCAGAGCTGATAAGGCGTGTGTTAAGGAAACAAGACAAACTGAGTCTAGGATGTGATGGCCAACTTTCTTTTTTCTTTTCTTTCTCTGCAATTCACAAGCGGAATGGCTGGAAACGGACGATCCACAAATACAGTGAAGTACAGATTCCTCAGTCTGCCCTGACTCCATGGATAAAATAGTTAACCAGCTTAAAATAGTCTCCGTATTTCCATGTGTCTTGAAAATCAAGTGAGGATTCTGTCCAGGGAAAAAAAAAAATCACAGGGATGCCATAAAGCCTTGACAGTAACTGTGCTACGTATAACCTTGAAAAGATAGTCGAAGAAGAAATTTTGAAGTCCATCACATCTCTACTATAAAGGTTATAATATTTTAAGTGATTTGAGGATCTATTGCCTTATTGGTGGAATATGTATTTAAATATTCATAAAAGTTTTTCTGCGATCATCACATTCGTCCCTAGGAAATAGGAGCTAGAGAAAGTTCTGCCGGCTTTCTTGTCCATCCTCGATTATTTGCTAACTCAAATAAAACTTCATGGGATGTTTTTGTCCATTAGGATTGCTCCCTGCACTCCTGCCAAGACACTGAACTCCTTTGTCCTAGTTTCATCCACTTTTACTGGATTGGCTTTCTCCAAAGCCAAGGCCGCTCTTGGCAGCCCAGAAGCGGGAGGTGCCGAAGTGGGGGATGTGCTGTGTCCTGCTTGGATAGGGTCCCCTCTGAATGAGTCCTACCCCTGGCCACTATGGGAGACAGACCATTTTTTTTTGCTCTTTGCTTCTTCTCCTCTCTCCTCTCTAGAGGAATGTCACTGGGTTGTTGCTGTCCTGGGTGGTTTTGGAGAAAGCCTGGAGAATGGAGGTTTTTGGCAATGTTGGTTCTTGGATCCAGAGTTGATTTCATGGACACCCCTGTGCAATGGAGATCTGTGCCCCTCTGTAGTCTTGGGGCAGGAGGTAGGGAACATCGGACAGGGGATCAGACTTTGTGGTGACTGTGAACCAGTCGTGTTTGTTAGGGGTTAAGATCCCTGGAGATCGTGTAAATTTATGACCATCAAGGAAGCCTGGACATTTTTTGTTTGCATACATGTGTATTGAGATAATAAAAGTGGGCAAGAGTTGAAACAGTAGAGCTTTGCACAGGTGTGTGTTAATGAGCCATCATAAGAACACACCCCGATCTATTCATCTCTATAGTCCTGGTCGGAGTTAGCACTGTCTCCGGCACGTGGTCAGGACTCCAACAACGTCTGGATTACAGAAATTCAGCGGCCAGCTTTAAACAGACTTTATAACATTCTCCTGTTCGCGATTCCAAATTTAGTTTTTGCTACTATGTTTCCTGCGTCCATCTCATTACTTACTTTAGGCTTACAGTGAATTGTCTTGAGCCTTTACTTGCTACTAAAGATTCAAAATGTTTGAGATTAGTGAAAGTGTCTAGCCAGTGTCAAGCACCTTAGGACTCAAAGTAAGGATTGGTTCTGATGCCTAATTTCTTCATCTGAGAGAAAGCAGAGATACGTATATTGAAGACATATAGGGATATGCAGAAAAATATGTGTACTTGCAGATTATGTGCTTAGAGCTACTTTATCCTAGAGGCTAGAGTTTATTAATTCACTTGACAGTTGTTTATTGAGCATGTGCTATATGCCAGGTACTACGCTTGGACTTCAGTTCGTGATCTAAAAAAGAGACACAAGCCCTACTCTCATGGAATATACCACCTACCAGGGGAAATAGGCATTAAAGAAATAATCATGTAAGTAAATATAAACTATACATTTTTGAATAGCATTAGAAGAAAACAAGGGCTATACCAAAAAATACCAGGGAGATCTTTTGAAAATCTTTTTTTGGGGGAAAAAAAAGTCAGAATGTCCCTTCTCTGCTTCAGACTCTCCGAAGGTTCCTGTCTGACTCAGCCTAAAATCCCAAATTACAGCGGCCTTCACAGCCAGATGTGACCTAGTCCCTAATATCTTTGTGGTCTTCCCTCCCTGGCCCCCATCACGCTCCTACCCTTCCCCCACACACATAACAGTGTTCGCCTAACCCTCCAAGCACGTACCTGCCCCAGAGCCTTTATACTTGCTGTGCCCTCTGCCTGGGAATAGCAGGAAGCTCTTCCTGGTCACCTTTAACAGCCCCCTGCCTCGCATCTCCTCACTCTGTCTCCTTACTTTGTTTACTTCATTGTAACCTAACCTCCCACAGGGAGTTTTGTAGTGTTCACTCCTGTTTTCATGTGGAACGGTGCTTGGTCCTTAGATTCACTCAATAAACACTTACTGGACAAGGGTGAGTGGGAATGACAACTCTGGACTGGGTGGTACGGAAAAGAATCTGAGGAGGGACTGGAAAGGAGCCAATCAGAAGAGGGGTTGGGGGGGGACAGCAGAAAGAGGAGGAGCCAATCAGGTGGAGTTTGTGGAGGCTCACAAAAGAAGGAGCCAATCAGCAGAGGAGTTGGGAGCAGCGGCAGGGAGAATGAGAATCAACGGAGGGGTTGGTGTGGGTGGGGGAGACTAGCATCCCAGTGGAGGGAAGAGCCTACATCTAGGTCTTGAGAGGATGCACTTTGGCTTACTTGAAGAAAGAAATCAAGCCAGGGGCCGACCTAGCATGCTTGCAGAAGGGTGATACAGTGAAGAATTTGGATTCTTACTCCTAATTAACCCAAGTGTAGTTGTTTCCCACTAACTCTTTGGTCATGGCTTTCTTGATAAGGACCCATTAGAAGCGTGGGGTTGCAGGGTGAAAGAGCCTGGATCTGTAGTGGTCTGCACATTGGAAAATCTGTGGTAGGCCGTCTTTTCCTTCCAACTGAGGGAGAGGAGAGGGAAGAGAGACTGCAGCTTCATTCACATCTATCATGGAGAAAAATTTAAATTTCTCTTCATTGTTCTTTATGATTTAAAAAATACGCATGCTTCCTGTATTGTTGGCCAAAACAAACAACTTTAGAGTCCACTCTGAACAGAGGAATGAAATACCGTGTTAATGATGCGGGTGTACTTTAACCCCCACTGCATTACATTTTAGCTCCATACAGACAATGTAATCAATTTCTTTTCTCCCCGCAGGGAGTAGTGATCATTTCTTTTAAAAAGTGTCTTTAGGAGCGCCTGGGTGGCTCAGTGGGTTAAGTGGCCAACTTTGGCTCAGGTCATGATCTCATGGTCTGGGAGTTTGAGCCCCCTGTGCTGACAGCTCAGAGCCTGGAGCCTGCCTCAGATTCTGTGTCTCCCTCTCTCTCTGCTCTACTGCTCACGCTGTCTATATGTCTCAAAAATAAATAAATGTTAAAAAAATAAATAAAAAAGTGCATTTAGGGGTGCCTGGGGGGCTCAGTTGGTTAAGCATCAACTTCGGCTCAGGTCATGATCTCGGGGTTCATGATTTCAAGACCTGTGTCAGGCTCTATGCTGACCACTCAGAGCCTGGAGCCTGCTTTGGATTCTCTGTATCCCTCTCTCTGCCGCACTTATGCTGTCTCTCTCTCTCTCTCTCTCAAAAATAAACATTTAAAAAAAAAGTGTATTATTTACTCAGAGAAAAAGTGAGCTGGAGAGGGACAGAGAGAATAAGGGGGGGGGGGAGGGAGGGAGAAAGAATCCCAAGCAGGCTCCACACTGCCAGTGCAGAGCCCATTGTGGGGCTTGAACTCACAAATTGCAAGATCATGACCTGAACCGAAATCTAGAGTCGGACGCTTAACTGACTGAGCCATGCAGGCGCCCTGGTAATGATCATTTTGTAATGTGGCTTTGACATTTTACAACCAGGTCTTTCAACTACATCAGGTATTTTTTCATGTTGTTTTAAAAATTGTGGTAAAATATGCATAACATTAAATTTCCTATTTGAAACCTTTTTCATTGTTCAGCTCTGGGCAGTAAGTAGTACTTTCACGTTGTTGTGTGACTCTGTTTCCAGAACTTTTTCCATCTTCCCTGACTGAAACTCTACCCATTAAACAACTCCTTTCCTCTCTCCCCTGGCCCCCCGCCACCACTATTAATTTCTTTCCCTGTGACTTTGACTGCTCTAGGCACCTCCTACAAGTGGTGGAATCATACAGTATTTGTCCTTTTGTGCCTGGCTTTATGTCCGCTAATGTCTTCCAGGTTCACCCCGGTTACAGCATGAGTCAGAATTCCATCCTGTTCAGCCATAACAGTTCTTCGTTGCATGTGTATGCCACATTTTGTGGACTCCTCCACCAGTGGACGCTTGGGTTGTTTCTCTCTTTTGGCTGCTGTAAATAATGCTTCTACAAACATGGGTGTGCAAATGTTCGAGCCCCTATTTTCAGTTCTTTTGAGTATATAGCCAGAAGTGGAATGGCTGGATCATACGATAATCCTGTATTTAATATTTTGTTTTATTGATTTATTTTGATAGAGAATGAGCACATGTGTGCATGAGCAGGGAAAGGACAGAGAGAGACAGACAGAGAGAGAATCCCAAGCTGTCAGCCTGGAGACTGACACAGGGCTCAATCGCAGGAACTGGTGAGACCGGCACTGGAGCTAAAATCAACCGTCTGAGGCCTAACTAAGTGTGCCACCTAGGCGCCCCCTCTATGTTTATTTATGGTTCTGTTGTTTTCCATAGTAGCTCATGTTTTATACGATGCAGAAGAATTCTAGTTTCTCTATATCCTTGCCAAGACTTACTTGCTTTGTGTAAAACAGCCCTCCTAATGGGTGTGAAAACATACTCCTTTTGGTGTACAGTTCGATGAAGTTTGATAAACCAACAGTCCCGCAACTATCCCCATGGTCAAAACACAACCATTCATCGCCCCCTAAATTCTCTGATGCCACTCCTCTGCGGTCAGCCCTCTCTTCACCCAACCTGGAACCCCTAAAAACCACTGGTACGTTCTCCATCTCCGTGGTTTTGTCTCTTCTAGAATGTCCTATAAATGCACTATGATACACATTTTAAAATTTTTTTTAATGTTTATTTAGTTTTGAGACAGAGAGAGACAGGGCATGAGTGGGGAGGGGCAGAGAGAGAGGGAGACACAGAATCCAAAGCAGGCTCCAGGCTCTGAGCCCTCAGCACAGAGCTGGATGCGGGGCTCAAACTCACAGACTGCAAGATCATGAGCTGAGCTGAAGTCGGATGCTCAACCGACTGAGCCACCCAGGCGCCCCACACTATGATACACATTTTGAGTCTTGGTTTTTAAATTCAGCATAATTTGAAATTCATCCATGTTGTTGTATATGAATAGCTCATTCCTCTTTACTGTTGAGTGGAATTCCGTTGTGTGTACCAACACACCACAGTTGGTTTATCCGTTTACCAGTTGACCAGATTTGGATTTCTCAAGGTCATAAATGCACAAACATTCCTGCTATAGACATTTGCATGCAGGTTCATGTTTGAACATAAGTATTCACATTTCTGGGGTGGGAGGGGGAGGATTACTGTGTCATGTGTTAAACTTTGTCAGAAACTGCCAGTCCGTTTTCCAGAGGGTTCTTACCATTTTGTCATCCCATTAGCAATGCGTGATCATTCTGGTTGCTCCAAATCTTCACCAGAACTTGATTGTTTCAGTCATTTTAATGTTAGCCGTGGTCAAAATGTGTGAAGTAATGAATCATAGTGGTTTTAATGAACAATTCCCTAATGAATAATGGTGCTGAGCGTTTTTCAATGTGCCTATTTGCCATTAGTGTGTGTGTGCGTATACATGTATATATATGTGTGTGTGTGTGTATAATATATATTTGAAATGCCAAAATCTGACCATTTTTAAATGGGATTGTTTCCTTGTTGTTGATTTTAAAAACAATTTACTGGTTTTATTAATTTGGTGATTTGTACGGTGACTACCACTGTCTAGTTTTAGAACTTTTCCATTACTCATGAAAGTTCTTATGGGCCTGTTTTGTTACTGACTTTTGAGGTTGTGATTTATTCAGACATACTTCTTAATTTTCCTCATGAGTGCCAATTCTGTAAGTCTTCTCTCTTTTTTTAAAATTTTTAAAATTTTTTCATGTTTTTATTATTTTTGAGAGAGCACGAGTGGGGGAGGGGCAGAGAAAGAGGGAGACACGGAATCTGAAGCAGGCTCCAGGCTCTGAGCTGTCAGCACAGAGCCCGACACGGGGCTTGAACTCACGAACAGTGAGTCATGACCTGAGCCGAAGTCGGATGCTTAACTGAGCCACTCAGATGCCCCAGTCTTCTCTCTCTCTCTCTCTTTCTCTTTTAAAGTGACATTGTTCTCACAAGGTATTTGCTTTTATTAGAGAATGATGACCAGGGTTAGAAAGAGTAAACCATAATCCAGGATAGATGAAAAGCTTTAAAAGAGAATCATGGATTTTGCAGTTCTTGTTTTCAGCTAGAAACAAAGCCTTACTGAAAAGTTTTGCTTAATGTGGCCTATGTAGATTCTTAGATTTAGTCAATCAATTTGTTGGTAACTGTTGATTGCTCTCCTGTAATGTTCGGCATTGCTCAAGTTGAGGGGTACAGTGATGAACAGAACAGAGCCCCTATCTTTGAGAGCCTTCTGTTCTAGAAGAGAAAGATGGATACTTAAATGTGCAAAAATCAGATAAAGGTGACCTCGGACTCTGATTAGTTCTGCAAAGATAAGTTTGGTTCATGTGGGGTTCCAAGGCGGCTTCTTGGAGGAGGTGGTATTAGAGCTGCGGGTGTATTGGGGGCTGCCTGGGAGGAGCTGGAGGAGAGAGTAGAGGCTGGTGGTGTGTGTGAGAGGCTGAAAGAAGGCTTAGCAGGAAGATAGGAGTGGAGGAAGATGGGCGAGGATAGGATCACTGTGGAGATGAAAGAGTTTCCTCTTCTTCCGGCTGAGATGGGAAGCCGGGCATGGGTGGAGGATTTTCGGCATGAGAGTGACCTGGCTGACTTTTGCTTTAGAAACCTCCCTCAGGCTGTTGCTCTGGTCGTATGTATGTGCTGGAGGTTGGAGAAATGACCGTATTTATTCTTCCTGGAAATGTGTTGTCCCATGTGCTTTTGTGTTTTCACTTAAATATGATGAAATTGTAGTAGTTGATGATGTCTATCAACCAAGGCCCACTGGGTCAACGCTGTGATTTAAAAGGAAGTAGGACAGCTGCGATAGAATATAAAAGCAGATCAGATTTTTCATGTAGAAAATATGAGACAACCTAGCAATCTCATTTATATTTGCAGATACTCTCTGCCAAATGATTAATCATTAAAGGCCATGAGGCCTTAGCTTACCAGCTATGTAGCTTTAAGAAACAATTTTTTTAAGATTTTATTTTATTTTTTTAAAAAATTTTTAATGTTTTATTTTTTTAATTTTTTTAACGTTTATTTATTTTTGAGAGACATAGAGACAGAGTGTGAGCAGAGGAGGGGCAGACAGAGAGGGAGATACAGAATCTGAAGCAGGCTCCAGGCTCTGAGCCATCAGCACAGAGCCTGACGCAGGGCTCGAACTCACAGACCGTGAGATCATGACCTGAGCCGAAGTCGGCCACTTAACCAACTGAGCCACCCAGGCGCCCCTTAATGTTTATTTTTGAGAGAGAGAGAGACACACACAGAGTGCAAGTGGGGGAGGGGCATAGGGAGAGGGAGACCCAGAATCCAAAACAGGCTTCAGGCTCTGAGTTGTCAGCACAGAGCCCAATGTGGGCTTGAACTCACGAACCATGAGATCATGACCTGAGCCAAAGTTGGAGCCTTAACCAGCTGAGCCACCCAGGTGCCCCAAGATTATATTTTTAAGTATTCTCTATGTCCAACATAGGGCTCAAACTCACAACCCCAAGATCAAGAGTCTCATACTCTGCTGATTGAGCCAGCCAGGTGCCCCAGCTATGTAACTTCTTTCTCCTCAGTCTCCATTTTCTCACTTCATTAGGAGAAAAATACCTGCCTCAATTCTGGATTGTTATAAAGGTGGCAATGTCCATATGTCATAGACTCCTCATCCCTGATTCTGTTAGGATGTTTTGAATTGCAGGTAACAGCCCATTCCAACTGAAACTCCCTTAAAAGATAAACCAAGCTTGCTGGCTTAAATAGCTGGGGAAAAAAAATAGGAGCCTGGGTGACTCAGTTGGTTGAGCATCAGACTCTTGATTTCCGCTTAGATCACGATCTTGTGGTTCATGAGTTTGAGCCCTGCGTTGGGCTCTGAGCTGACTATGTGGAACCTGCTTGGGATTCTTTCTCTCCCTCTCAGTCTCTGCTCCTACCCCGACTCGAGCTATCTCTCTCTCTCTCTCTCTCTCTCTCTCTCTTCTCTCTTTCTCTCTCAAAAATAAATATTAAAAAAATAGCTGAAAAAGTGTTTGCAGGTAGAGTGAACTTCAGGCACCGTTTGGTTAGAGCCCTGGCTGCATCCTCCCTACCCCCTTTCTTTCCAGGCTCTGTCATCTTCCAGGTGCCTGCTTATCCTCAGGCTGGCTTCACCTGTGTAGGAAGAGGAGTACCTGGGTTCCAGGCTTCTGAGGAGTACGTCTACTCTTCAGAAGAAGACACCTCCCTCCTTGGCTGTTCTGCAGGGTGCCTTGGGCTTCCCCTGATTGGACTTTACTGTGGTTAATGGAATGCAAGAGGATGAGATTCCATTACTTTTTGCTAATCCGGACCTACTCCTGGAGCTGAGTGTTGGTTGATTCCACCCACAACTCGTGACTCCTGCTTAATCTAGTGATTTGGGCAGCAGAGAGAGAACACAGATGCTGACTGTGTCCACTGTGATCGTCCCAGTGGTAGTAGAATAGGGGAGTGATTTTGATCATTTTGGCTAGTGTCCTAATGCTGGACTCTCCTCTCTTGCTTTAAAAAGCTTGATTCAGCCAGCATTATAGTCTGGGACTGCGTAATCAATTTGGTTAGTAAGAGATTCCGAATCCATTAGTTTAGATGGCAATACTTTATATGTAAGAATATAACTTTAGCTTTGTTTGGGGCAATTATGGTTTGGAATTATCCATGCTGGTGGAGCTTACATTCTGTAAACCTAGTATTACAGATACATATTAACGTATCTTTTATGGACAGAACCCTGTTTCTAAGTACCTGGTGGCGGATACTCGATCCACCTGTGTTTAGCACATCTCAGGGTTTTGACCAGTCTCTCTTTGCCCATCCCTAACTTTTTGTCTGTTTCATGATGACAGAAGTCAAAAAGAAAGTTGCTACTTCAGGATGTGGTTATTAAACTGCTTGCATTTAGTTTATTCATTTATTTCAAAATGTTACCTGTTAGTTTCAATAAACAAATACAGATTTTGTTGGATTTCAATACAGGATTAAAATTTTTTTAAGTTTGTTTATTCATTGAGAGAGAGAGAGAGAGAGAGAGAGAGCAAGCAGGGGAGGGGTAGAGAGAGATGGAGAAAGAGCATCCCAAGCAGGCTCAGACTGACAGTGCTCGAACTCCTAAAACACGAGATCATGACCTGTGCCAAAACCAAGAGTCTAATGCTTAACCAACTGAGCCACCCAGGCGCCCCTCAGTACGAGATTTTTGAGAGATGTATGGTTATAAGGACAACTCCCATCTATTCTGGACAGAGTTCTCAAATTCATTGTTCAGGGAATCTCCTTACAACTCCATAAAATATCAAGGAGGTACAGTAGGAAAAGTATCCTTTTTTAATTTACCCTCCAAAAGTTTGTCTTCTCTCTGATCTGATTCAAGAGTTACAGGAATAATACAGTGAAATGCTTGTCGAAGTTTCTTTGAGCACGTTCCTAAACAATGGAAGTAAAGGTATATGCTGCCATTTCTCCCTCTGACATTGAATGAAGAGAGAAACCTTCTAATGTAACTGCCATTGTCACTCCACTCATTCTTTGAACATACTTTAAACACCAAGCCGTGTGTGTTATACCTTCATTTTAAGTATCTTCCTTTGATTAGAATGACTTTTAAACCTGGGTTCTCTTAGTTACGAACCGCTAAGATCAAGATTGCGTAGACAGACACTGGACTAATTCTTCATAGTTTTGTTATCCACATCGGAATTCTGTAAGTGCTTTTCTCCTCAAAACATTCAGATCACTATATAGCACCTTTAAAACTTTGAAGGAGGGTTCTTCCGTGTCTAAACCATTTAACCAGGAAAATTAGGGAAATGATTTCACATCTGTATAACGTCTACTACTTGCCAGGCATCCTCGTAGATGCGGGAGATGGTCAACAAAATGCAATCCCGCCTGCCCCGGGCAGACCTTCTCCTGGGTAGATTGAAAAGCAGACTGGGAACAGCAGGGGGACGAGGGTCACTTCAGGGAAATGATGCCAACGCAGTGGTCAAGACTTCTGCTTGATGGATGTGGTCGTGTCACGTGGTCCGCAGGGATTGTCTAAGGGATTAACTCTTTGCAGGCTAGTGTCTTCCAAGTCACAGTTCTTTCTTACGACATTTTTAGAAGACTCACAAGCGGCCCATAAACAATTACCGTGCTTTACTCTTCCTCTGTGTTTCCTGTACTCCTTTAACTTGGATTTTAATTTCTTTTTTATCACCGAGCGGCCTGAGACTTCCTCGTTCTCCAGTCTCTTAGGACTGTCCTGTCCTGTCAGGAAAGGGATGTCTGTTTTCTCGCGTGCTTTGTGATCGGGCTTCCAAGTAAAAACCATTTTTAAGCAGTGCAGAGACAGTCCCTGAAGGTGGCAAGAGATGGGGGTGGTTCCAGCCGTCCTTAGTTTACAAACACTCTGGTTTCCAAAGCTCATTTCGGAGTCTGTTGTTTGGAACAACAGTTAGCCAGAGGGATTATAAAAGCAGACCCAGTTCCCAGGCCAGCTCACCAAAGCCTGTTTAGAGGAACTAGGGTTTTAATCCAGGCTTCCTCCCTGCCCTCCCGAGCCTCCAGTTCCTTACTGTAAAAGTTGGAGGGGCACTTCCGGTGGTCGTAGCGGTCTAAGGGAGGGTCTGAGAAGAATGGTGTAATGCTTGCTGCCAGAGGTCTTACAAAACGCTAGTCTTTATGAATCGAATTGTTGCTGGGTCCTCAGAATTTAGTGCTCCACCCCTCACTTGGTAGATTTTGAGCAGCAGTAAGGATCCTGGGTGTGTGTGTGGGGGGGGGGGTAGGAAGTGAGTAGGATGAACCTCTTAGGTTATTAAGGGCAGGGAGAAAGGAAGTGTGTAATGTTATTGAGCACTTCTCGTGTACCGCACACTGTGCCAAGCACGTGTTAAGTATTGACTATTATCATTTAACCCAGACACAGCCCAGTAGATCAAGCTCGTTGCCAAAATGTCTGTTCCTAAGAACTTTGGCCAAAGGAGTTGGTCTTCTAGGTACACATGGCTCTAGCTCAGCTTACTGCCTGCTGCTGCTTACTGCTGCTAATTTTTTCTTTCTTTTCTTTCTTTCTTTCTTTTCTTTCTTTCTTTTCTTTCTTTCTTCTCTCTCTCTCTCTCTCTCTCTCTTTTTTTCCAGTTTAGTCCTGTTTATAGGTCAGGAATAACTATTTGGGCACATTTTTGTCTGTGGCTAAACAGTTTCAGCAAAAGGCAAGATGCTTTTCAAACTCCCAAAGGGCACAACGGCCCTCTCTCTGGTACTGCAGGTCTGCCTGGGCCTGGTTTCCTCTTGAAATGTCTCCCTGTGATGTTATAACTTAAAAGATGGAGGACCGTTTGATCCAAGCCCAGGATTTGTTGGCTACAGGGTTTTTGTTAATAGAAAACACTCCCGCACCTCTAGGGGGGAAAAATTAAAGCACATACTTCTTCCTCTTTGACCTTCGAACCCTTGCCATTTACATCAAACACTTGCTGGGAGAGCAGGCTAAATTAATAATCTGTGATAGCTCCCTCTCTAACAAGCTCACTTTAAACTTGGCATTTTCTCCTCAAGCTGATGAGTTTCCATCTCCTCAGAAGATGTGTGTGCCCTTCAGACATCTGAGGGAAAGGAATGCACTTGGTGGGAGGCGCGCGCAGTGCTTTCCTCACACAGTGTGCCTCATTCAGCGAGTCTCAGAAAGAGTTAGCCTTTCGAGAACAATTAGAAAGTAGCTGTACGAAAGCTGGCTGACTTGGCTCCCGAGCCTCAATTTCTAGATCTGTAAAGTGGGAATACTAGATGCCTCAAAGGACTACGGTGAAGACCAAATGAAGCATGTATATAGAAGTGCTTTGTATCCTGCTTTCCCGTTATAACTTTTTATTCTCAGGGGAGGTCAGCCAAACAGCAGTGGGAATAGAGGTGCAGAGCAACAGTTTCTTTCAAAGGTGGGACGGAATGCTCCTGCCCGTTAATTTTCAGTGAACCTTCACCCTCTGGAGTCCTCATGTAGAAGCGTAAATAGAGAATCTAGAAGGAACTTTGCTTAAATAAGATAGGTTTACTTACTTTTTAAGTTATTGTCTAGAGAGCAATAGGAGATGACTATATAATATTAATAATGCCTTAAATTCATTACCTGCCTAAGGGCTTGGGCAGGGGTTGCTTCCAAATAATCGTCCAAAATGTAAATGTTCAGTTCATGATTGAGAAGGTCTTCTGTATGGTAACCAAAGGCAGTGGTTTGAAACTGTAGAACTCTCAAATTATTTCTCCATGATTGAAAAATACTAGGACACTTTTTTAGAAGTTTGGGATTAAAAAAAAATTTTTTTTTCACTTGGGAGAGGGAAAAGGGTTGAAGGTATTCTATAGCTACAGTATAAACAGCCTATACGTGGGGGGGATGTTCTCTCCTTAGCGAAAGGCCACTAAAATTCTTCGTTGGTCGAGGAATAAGGCCTTTTTACAACTTGAGAAAGATGTAGGGAAGGGTCGCCCTCTATTCTACTGACATTGAGTTGGGTCCTCCTATTGTTTTGTTAGAATGGGCCTCTGACTAGCCTCTCTGGCCTGTGTCCCCTTTCCCAGCCTTTCTCCACATATCCATCTAATGCCTTTGGACAACACCAAGTGGACCCTGGCTGTAGACCTCACCAAACTCACCTTGCAGAAGTGTTTCCTGCTCACTACATCCCTTCTTGGAGGTACCTTCCTCTGTTCTGAAATCCTCCATCATAAGCCACGCAGGCACAACAAGCTACCTTTTATGGAGTACACAGCCCTGCGGTGCCTTATCTTTAGAGTTAACTAAGTGTAGAAGACCGCACTGCCACTGGGACTTCCTAGGTGTCCCGTGCAGTCATCTGTCTTCGGGAACAAATCCTATCCTCGGGACCACTTTTCTGTTTCCTGGATGAATCCTGGTGAGTCATGGAGGGTGTTGTGGTGTGAAGAGAACACTGGGGTTATCTTTGAGGGCTCAACTCTGGTATTGCCTAGAATTGCCTAGAAAGTTGTCTGGGTTTTTGTTTTTGTTTGTTTGTATTTTACCTTAATTTGAGTTATTTTACCTTAATTTGAGTTGAGTACTGCTTCTTTGTGACCCCTTAGGACTCTGTACTTGCCCTTCTGTGCTTCTTAGAAACTAAGGCTGCCTTCCTCGAGTCCTCAATATCTTGCATAGTGCTCAAGGCAAGAATAGACCCTCAGTAAGTTCTGAACGAACGAATGGAATGAATGAATGCATGAGTTTGGAATCAAATACTCGCGGCTCCACCGTAATCTCTTTCCTCACCATAACATGGCAAGGGGGGGGCAATACTTCACAGAACTGTTGTTCTATCACGTGAGATGTCTCTAAAATCCCTTTGCGAATTATAAAGTAACTTCCCTATTATAAGGGTTCAAAAATACCCTTTGAAAGATTTCTCGTTTCATCTTTTATATATCCAGGTAAATAAAAGAAGATGCCATTTATTACTGTGGGTGGACTTGTTCTTTGTGTAACTGTTCCATTCTCCTCAGGGAAAAGTAATCGTAAAGAAAGAATGAAATGAAAGCTTAATCGTTCGTTAAGGCAGTGACGGCCTAAGAGTGGCGTAATAACTTAAACATACTGTTGGGCACCTCGCGTAGGATGCGTTCTCTCAGAATCTTTAACCGTATAAGTTTCATTGGAAAATTCCTTCTGTTGTGTGCTTCCAGCCTCCGAAGAGTTGCGGAGCAGTTGGAAAAGTGCAAATTCCCAAGCAAGGAATTCTTGGGCTTGTTGCCCTGTGGCTTGTGCATGGGAAGGAGTCCTTCCGATGTGTTATGGCCTGTGGCCGGGCAAGAGGAGAACATGCAAGTGAAGGAAGGGGAGCGTGCGGAGGCCAGCTAGCTCCACGCAGGGGCTGCAGCAGCCCTCTTGGATAGCTTTGTCTCCCCCCCACCCCCAATTATTAAGGAGAGGGAGGCCCCCTTGCCACTCATCTTAAGTTTTCCCTCCCCTGCCACCCTCACCTGTTCTCCTCCCTGCCGCAGCAGGTTTAAACCCATTTGGTGGGGCCGACCGAATTCGGTGAGCTCGCGGTCCTCCTCACCTCCTTCCAGAAGCGTGTGCACGGAAGGGGGCATATTTGATAGACACGACTGCCTCTTGAAAGGCGGCTTTGTGGAAGAGATCCCATGTGTTTCTCCATCCCTCAGCAGGTCCCGAGGCGCCTCCCAAGTCTCCCTGACCCCGAAGGGCCGAGCTGGGAAGGGAGAGTTGGAACCCCGGGAAGGAGGAGGCTGAGCCCTGGAATGTGGAGACCCTTGGTCCTGGCCCGACAGAGCCGAGCATCTTAAGGTCTTCTCTTCTCCTTACCCCCAGCTGGGGATTTTGCATTTTCGATGAGGGCCCCACTACCCTAAGCTCTAGTGAAAGTCGATCCCTTTAAGCCGGCAACAATGGTGGCTTCTTATCCTCTTCGTTAACGCTTTAGATAACTTTTCTTTTAGACCAGGTAGGGGTTTCTCACGCGGCGCCGTGGCCCTGACTCTGCCTGGTATGACACAGGACACCGTCTCTTCTTTTCCAGTGATCTTTTTTTTTTCTCTTTCCCCCCTTCTTTCTCTTAATTTGAAGGGATTTTTTACATTCACATCTGTGGACAAGTCAAGCTATGCTAACAACCTATCATGAGCAGTTGTCACAGAGAGGATTTACTTGTAAAGGACAGCAATTCTTGAGTTGCCAAACAACAACCTCCCAAAGCCTTGTTGGACAAAGGATTTATACTTTCTATTTGAATTTATTGTGTAAGCTCCAGTCTAGAGTTTAGCCAAGGGGGGGGCTGCTTTTATTCACTACCTGTTACATACCAGTGAAACTACAAGGATTATGCCTGATAAGGTTCCTTAAAGGAAAGGAGGGGGGAAAAAGTCTCAAAAGAAAAAAAAAAAAGGACTAGGGTGCCTGCGTGACTCAGTCGGTTTGAGTGTCCACTTTGGCTCAGCTCAGGTCATGATCTCACAGTACATGAGTTCGAGCCCCGCCTCTGGCTCGCCGCTCTCAGCACAGAGCTGGCTTTGGATCCTCTGTCCCTCTCTCTCTCTTCTGCCCCTCCCCAGCTTTTGCTCGCTCTCTCTCTCCAAAATAAATAAAACCTTAAAAAACCACTTTAAAAAATGATAAATAGGACTTAAAATAGCATGCTTCTGGAGGGGCACTTTGATGGCACAGTCATAGGCCAAGGGGTAGAGTTTTATTTCTCATGCAGACAGTTATTAGAGAATCAACACCTCCTTTAGGAGGTGAAAGTCAAAAGTGAAAGGAGTTGAATTCAAATCCATGTCAACTTCTGCCTGAGACTTAGGTTAATTACATTAATTGATTCACCACTTAATGAGCTCCTTAATATTTGCTGTCGGGATAAATCGTGTTCCTTTGTGTAGGGGGCTCTAAGCATATGGGAGAGCAGGATTAGGGAGGAGCTGGCATTACCGTAGCTCAGCCAACAGGAAATAGTTAACAGATCCAGCGGTTGAAGACATACTTGTTTAGTTTATTCCTCTGTCCCTAGTAGGCTTGTATGGCAATCCTTCTTACCCTGCCTAGAGAGAATGGAATGTGTATAGAAGTAATGAAGACCAGGGGTGTCTGGGCGCCTCAGTCGATTAAGCATCTGACTCTTGATTTCAGCTCAGGTCTTGATCTCCTCGTTCGTGGGTTCAAGCCCCACATCGGGCTCTCTGCTGTCAGTGCAGAGCCGACTTCAGATCCTCTGCCCCCCTCTCTCTGCCTCTCCCCCTGCTTGTTCTCTCTCTCTTTGTCTCTCTCAAAATAAACTTAAACAATTGTTAAAGTAATGAAGACTAGAACTGGGTGTGAGTGTGAAGTGTTGTCCTCATCACGGGTGGGGAGAGCGGTGCAGGAGAGGAGAGGAAAGCAAACCTGAGAACAGGACGTACGCTATAAACAGCGAACATCCTATACTCCAGAATTCCTTCCTGATGTGTTAGGGAAAGCTCCCTTATAAAATCTTAAATGTATTTCTTGGTCTTCTGTTAAAACAGACAAAGTGGCGGCCTGTCATTGCTCACGCATTCTCTTCATATGCTTAAAAGAATTCGCCATTGTCTTCTAAGCGACCTCCGCTTCTAAAGAGTGTGCCCCCAATGTACTTGATATGTCTGCCTGGATCGAGGTCGGTGGAAGGACTTTATCTCTCACCTGCTGATTGGGAGAGTGCTGGAAAGCTACACATGGACAGAAAGAGAGGCAGTACCATTTCCTTTTTATCTGACTCAGACCTATGAGAATTAGCACCCACCCCCCATTTTTTTTTTTTACTTACTTTGAATCTGAGTTGCTATAATGACCCCTAGCCCTGAAGTCCTCAAATTGCATCACATCAACCTACTTCTTTCTTCTTCTATAAGCTTGGGGTTGCACCTACCCCTTCTCCATTTCTCCCTAGAGTTGTCCTTCACAAGGAAATAGAACAAACGTTGGAATACCTAAACAAATTGAAAAAGAAATCAAAACAAAACAAAAAACATGTGCGGACTTCTCTCCCTCTTTGTTGGCTGAGACCTGGGTAGCTCTATTTTAGTTTCCCTGTGATACATTTGAATAGCTTTGAGTGCACTGCCAAAGGCAAGAGGGCACTTAATACCTTTGCATTTTGTAATGGTTTGTTTGCCAACCTGGCTGCCGTCCCAGGCAGTGCATCCTAGAGCTTGAGTGGTTGGGAAAGCGACTTGATGTTCGGCATTTGTTTCAACTGCTTTAAACCCATCCTTTGAAATACGTGGAGTATCTCACTCCTGCTAGTAGGCTCAAGATTCTAGAAATGCTGTGAGAATTTGCACGGTTGATTGCGGTGCCCTATTTTTATTGAAGATATTTTTACTGCTTTTTAGCTAATTATTATTATTTTGAAGTTTAGCCAGCATGGACTATCTAAGAGGTGGCGTGCTAGGGAGTCTGGAGAAATGCAGCGGTCTTTGGGGTAGGAAACCGTATTCTACATTTGGTTGGGCCTTGAGCCAATTGCTTAACCTCTCTACACTATAGTTGCCTCCTGTAATCCACTACTAGGTTCCCTTCCAGGTCTAATTTCCTAGAATTATGTGCTAACTCGAATCTTCCTAGTCTTTTGTAGCCAGAAGCATCACATTTAGGTGCTTCTCATAATTGAAAATTACAGCTTGCAGAATTCGCGGATCTGGGTAAAAATGGAGTGGACCGTCGTATAGAATCCTTGTTCTGCCCAACGAGAATCTGAATAGTGGAGAAGCCGCGCTGGGAACTGAGAACAGGAATCTGTTAGAAAAGTGAAGTGAGTCTGTCTCTTCCAGCTGAACCAAACTGGGAAGGCTTTATTTATGGGTCAATGAAATCACGTGACCTGGACTACCTTCCTACAGGATAGTTGTGCGTGAAAGTCCAATTTCTTTAAAACCTAGCTTTTCCTTAGAAGTTGCCTCAAAAAAAAAAAAAAAAAAGCTTTGCCTAAGTGGTTTCCTGTCCTTAAGGTTTCCATGGAGAATGCATTTTCAAGATTAAAGGACTCTAGCTGTCATTTTTAATCTGAGGGGTCTTAAGATTTATGTTTCAAAGCAGGGTGGAAATTTAGCGCTCTCCTAGTCGTGTGTGTGTGTGTGTGTGTGTGTGTGTGTGGGCAAGTTTACTTTCTCCCATAGCGCTGAGAGTCAAGGAATAATCAGCCCATTGGCTACTGATTAGTTATTAACTTTGCAGTAAAGAGAGAGTAGGAAGGAAAAATGATCTGGTTTTTAGTGCCTCTGCTCTCCATACAAAGGCTGAGGTTTTTTTCCTTTTATGTCAGCTCATAATGCTGCAGGGGCTTGGGTTGGCACCGGTCCTTTGATCATACATTTATTTGGCTGATATTTTTTAGCCCCTACTATGTGCTCCCTAGTGCCTTGGGAGGCCCGGGACAGACGAGAGAAGGACCCAGGCCCTGCATCTGCTTACTGAGCCAGTGGGCTAGACTCCTTCCCAGGTGGGAAATTTCGTTTCCACAATTATGGCCGGCCACTTGGCAAGGAGGAGAGGGAAAGGTGGGGAAGGAGACCCTTAGCTAAGAAGAATAAAGAGGTTTCAAAGTCTGGTAAAATTAATGTGATGGTTATGAGAACTGAAGTTATTTAGAGGCAGGTAGTTCAGGAAAAAATACCTGGGAAAGAGCCTGGAATGAGCAGACATTAAAATGCCGACTTACTCTCCTGCTAGTCTACAAAGTCCTTTGCTCCTGGTAAACGGGTCAGCCCCTTGGGAGAAAATAATCAAAATAAAAACAGGATGCACAGGGGCAGCAGGAAATTACCAAGGGCTAAGAGTGAGCATGGACTAGATCCAAAACCCTTTGACAGGTCTTCAGGCATTGTTTTCTCTAGAAAACCGTGCCTGATTCTTCTAATGCCGGGGGAACATGGCATGAAATGAGGCAGCGGTACACCCTCAAGGAGCTGATGGACAATGAAACCAGTGGTTCGGTAGAGCACAGAGAGGGCGACCAGAAAGAACACATGGGGACTCACAACAGCATTTAGATTTGACGAGGTACAACTTTTTCTTCCCTGCGATGAGAACTCTTGGGATTTACTTTCATAACAACTTTCAAATATACTATCAGCAATATTATAGTTGTCATGTTGTCCATTACATCTCTAGGACTTAATTATCTTCTAACCAGGGGCACCTGGGTGGCTCAGTCGGTTAAGCGGCAGACTCCGGCTCAGGTCCTGAGCTCAAAGGCTTGTGAGTTCGAGCCCCACATGGGGCTCTGTGCTGACAGCTCAGAGCCTGGAGCCTGCTTTGTATTCTGTGTTTCCCTCTCTCTCTGCCCATCCTCTGCCCATGCTCTCTCTGTCTCTCTCTCTCAAAAATAAACATTTTAAAAAATCTTATAACCAGAAGTTTGTACCTTTTAAACCACCTTCCTCCAGTTCTCCCTCCCCACCTCCCACCCAGTGCAGCTTTGAACTCCTGTGTGTACAGGACCAAACTGGGCCCCGGCCCAGCACTGTGTTTCAGTACGTGGGAACTTGCCTTTTCTCCTCTTTGTTTTCTCTTCATTTGAAACTGAAACGCCCTTTGTTTTGCAAAACATCCAACTGAAATCTGCATTTGATTTTTTTTTTAAGTAATACTCTATTTTCTTAAATCATTTTCAAGATTTCAAAAGTTACTGAATCTTCATTTTTGTGTGGGAAGGTGACTCTTGAGGATAATTTCCTCATTTTAAGTAAGGGGAACCTGGGGGCTGCCTGGGTGGTTCAGGCGGTTGAGCATCCAACTTGATTTCAGCTCAGGTCCATGATCCCAAGGTCGTGATGTTGAGCCCTGCATCAGGCTCCCTGCACTGAGCTGGGAGCCTGCTTCAGATTCTCTCTCTCCCTCTCAACCCATTCTCCCCCACTCGTGCACATGCTCTTTCTCTCTAAAATAATAGTAATAATAATAAATAGAATGGGGAACCTGAAGCTTGGCGAGCTGTGGCTTCTTGCCCACGCTTGCTCAGGTAATTGGTGACGGGCTCTAGAGTAGAAGCCCCCTGTTGCCTTTCCATCCAGCGGCATTCCTACCGCATTACACTGCCTCTTAGTATTTGAAATGTGGAACAAGATGGATTTCCAAGACTCAACTTCTTGGTTCTCAAGTCTTGCCTGCAGACTTACTACTTGCTTTCAAACACTTTCTCGGTTCTCTGATCCCATGTCTCCCTGACCGAACTGAGAGCTACAGCTGGGTTATCTACCGTATCACATATTCTTGAGCTAAGGTGTCAAGAACTATGCTAGGCTGATTAAACAAAGGACAGTAATGGTTTATGTTAATGTATGTTGGTCATTTATCTCTCTTTGTACTGAGAGAATGGAGGCATACCTTACAAAGTAGGAATTATTTTCGTTTCTTGTTTTACCCAGCCTTCATAGGCTTCTTAAATAGACCTGACTCTCCAATTAGTTTGGGGTGCGCTCTGCTGGAAGCAGTCCTGTCCTGTTCAGGACTGGACCATATCCTGACCTGGTGACCCAGCAACCCCAGGTGCCTTCACGTTTCTGGAAGTCATGACAAGCCTCTGGAGGGCATGTTTGAGCACCTGCCTGTATACAACTGTTAGTCAATTTTTCCAGACTGGGTGATGTTTAGGATGTCAAAAGCTTTTTTTAATTTTTTTTTTTTAGTGTTTGTTTATTTTTGACAGAGAGAGGGAGACCGAGCATGAGCAGGGGAGGGGCAGAGAGAGAGGAAGGCATAGAATACAAAGCAGGCTCTAGGCGCCGAGCTGTCAACACAGAGCCCAGCGCGGGGCCTCAAACTCACAGACCGTGAGATCATGACCTGAGCTGAAGTTGGACACTTAACCGACCGAGTCACCCAGGTGCCCCTCAAAAGCTTTGACTAGACCCTTATGGGCTGATTTTTATCCTGTTTTCTTGATCATTGCCTTCAAGGCACCCAGGCCTCCAATAAACTGCATCTTAGCAACCTCCATGATACCTCTCCTTAGTCAGTTGCCATCAGGTTCAAATCATTGCTGAGAACCGAAAACGCCAGCTAATCAGAAGAGAAGGCATTGAGGACTATACCATGCACCCTACAGCACATGTAACTCTAGAGACCCCCGTAGAATACTGCCTGAGAATTTTGTAGTTTGGTTGCATTAGGAGATGGGAAATCTCAGGGTTTCTTATTCTGGGCCCCACAGAATTTAGGGAATTCATGAACTCGAAGGAAAGAAATTCTAACACCTCTAATGGAAATCTAGCATTTTTTTTCATTATGATATAGACAACAAATCCTAACCGTATTAGCAGTACCTGGGTCTTTGTTGCCAAAACAAATCAGATACTCCATAACTTATTGTAGGTATCACCGATAACTTGAAATAACATGATCTGCACTCCTTTGAAATTAGTGTTTCGAACACTGCTGAATAATATTGATAAATGTATTAATAAGAAGTACCAAAAAAAATTACCTGTGCTCCTTTAAAAAATGTTTATTGTCACTCTTTAAAATCCTGCACATTTTATTTTATGCGTTTAAACACTTCATTCTGAGCCGAGGGTCCCACACTTCACTGCATTGGCCCTAGGCTCTGATGCAAAAAAGCTAACAATCTCTGGCCTGGGATAGACGGTGAATCAACACATCGCTTCATCTCTGTGTAAAGGTACTTCTTGTTAATGTCTTCTAGGCGTTAATGTGACTCCTTTCTTGAGATGTTAGCATCTCCACTTGTGATGTCCAGGTTGGCCTCAACAAAGCAAGACAGGCATGGAGAACTCCCCTTCTTATAGGTTTTTGCTGGCTTTGTTTTGTCTCACACATTTGAGTTTTATTTGGGAGGCATTAATTCTCAGTTAGGCTAGGAAAGGATTCAGTGATGATTATGTTCCCCAAGGAGGGGATGGCAAGGCAAAGAACGTCATGGTCAGGAATCCAGAGTAGTCTCTTAGCTGGTTTCTTTTGGGTGGTACTTTTGTGACCATTCACACTGGAGTTCCTTGTAAGAAAGGCAGCAGTTAAAATACAGAAGCTACCAGCACCTTAGAAACTCAAGATGCTCCCTTTCTTCACATAGACATACTTGTAACATTGGAGCAGTTTGGAAATACTCCAACGGTGCCTGTAGGGGTGAAATCCTGGATGAGTATCGGGCTTGGCCGCTTCCTTACTTGATATCTATGAGTTTTTGTTCCTTCACTGGTATGACTCATGCCATCTTGAAGTCATGGGTGTCTGTCTGCTGTCACAGGTCACTTCTGATCACAACCCAGTGGACCTACTTGGTCGTAAGACGCCACCTGACTTCAAGGGAGCTGGGGTATGGGGGCAAGCACTTGGGATGTGCAGCGAGGGGCGTATGTGTCTGTTTCACAGTGGTAGGCTTTTCATTGGCTACAAGCGTTAATCATTTTATCTTCAACACCGAAGATGCCTAATAAATATGTCCTAAGAGTGTCTTCGATTGGTCATGCAGACAAACCAAACAAAACCCATAATTGAAATTTCATAAAATCCAATATGATTTTATACACTAATTATGAGAATTAACCTAGCCCTATGTAGATAGAGTTTATTAGAATTTTTCTGTAACTGAGTTGCTACTTACAAATTAGGATTCTCTATTCCACCCCCCCCCATTTTAATCAGGTAGAAAGTACAACAATCTCACTACCAGTTTATTTTCTAGGACAAATAAATTAAAAGAAAAATAGTGAGTTATGACCAGAATATAAAAATGGTCCTGATGCACTGATTGTATTTCTTGCCTTTTGTACAGTTCACAACCCCTTCTCCCTACTCCATCTTTATTTTATGTATTGTTTCTCTTGGGATAAAACCAACTTCACTCATCATGACCAGAGGCCCTCAAGTCTGGTCGGTAGCTATATTCTTGAATTTATTTTCGTCTAGGTTCACTACCTCTTTGAACTGACTTACGCCTTTTTGTGTTGATGCCTTCAGCAGTTAATTCCGTATTTTAAATAGTTTTTCGGTAAAAAAATACTATCCGAGTGGCTTCTAGAAATTACTTCTACTTCTGGCAAAAACTGCCCCTGGTAAGATTATGTGCTCAAGACGCCAGAAGTAGAAGTAATCACCAAAGGACGATGAGTATCATAAATAAACATTTTGAATGATTGCGTACCTTTCTCCTGAATTAAAAAGTTTCTCCCTAAAAGGTATAGATGGCTGGATATTCTCCTTTCCTGGAAGGCTGACGTAAGTGAAATAGGAGTGAGTTCAGTTGAGAAATCATCAGCTCCATCTTACTTATTTTTAAGTTTGTTTTTTTAATTTCTAAGTAATCTCTGCACCCAACGTGGGACTCGAACTTAGAACCCCAAGGTCGAGAATCACGTGCTCTACCGACTAAGCCATCTAGGCACCCCAGCTCCGTGTTATTTTTTTATAATGCAGTTTCTCAGAGGCATAAATGTGGGTTTTTGAGAGGAGAACGGGGCAGCATGTGTGAAGCAACTTAGGGGAGAAATCGTGCACAAGTTTGGCCTGGCTGACTCTTTGCTGGCACGGACTCAATAAACAGCGACTTAACGCCAGATAAAAAGTCTGGAACTCAGGTGTCCTTGGTAAACAGTGTTTTTTCCCCTTCACGTTCTTTTTCTATAGAAATTGTCCAAATAGCCTGTTGGATGTAAGTAAGGCTTAGCTTACGTTAATAATAAAGTTAATTTGTCTTTGGATGTTTTCCCGGTTGCTTTTCTGTTTTAAATCTATGAGAAAGCAGCAGCACAGAGACTTCCTCGTGGTGAATAGAGAAGACCTCTAACAACCTAACCAAGGCAGAAGCCTTGCAAGTAGGTGCCTTTCTCACAGTGGAGCTGTGAACTTACCCTGTAATGTATACTTCATAGCTGTCTTATTTGAGCAAATCCTCCTGAGCCCTAACATTGATTTGTTGTATTGCTTCCACGTTTTTTGCCAACAGTTATTTAGACAGAGCTGAAACATATTAAACATGGGTTGAGTTCCCCATTGTCCTCTCTGGCACTCTGTTTCCATCCACAGTGTACACTGGTGTACATTAGCTCACTAAGGGGCTCATTATTACTGAATTCCAGCCAAGACTTCATTTCCTAAACACATGTGCTTGCCTGGTATTGCTTGTAGGCCTTAAGCTCTACTTGTCCCTCGTGTGTGTGTGTGTGTGTGTGTGTGTGTGTGTGTGTGTGTGTGTGTGTTGTTTGCAGAGAACAGGTACAGTAAGAAATCTTTTTGGTTATATTACCGTTTTTATTTCTATTACACATTCCCTTATGTCGAAGAGATTCGGGGGGAAAGAAAGAGAATACTTGCTCCATCTAGGTAATGTCAGAATTAGAGTGAAGTTAACCAAATGAAGAGAGGTGAAAATGTGTTCGGAAGTGGAAGGGAAAAAGAACAAAATGAGCGGCAATTAGAACCACTAAACTTAGTTTTCCCAAACCCAAGTGACAGCCTTAAAACCGACCACTGACTTCTGGAAACTGAACTGGGAAAAGCTTTGGTTCATCCTATCAGTCAAAGTACTTTTCTCGTCTCCTTTTGGGTACACTGATCTTCCCGTATTCCTCGGTGTTGGGAAAACTTGGTCAAAAAGGATAATTACTTTTTTTATTTAGTTGCACGCTCTTCAAAAGGCAACAGCAAGTATTCATTAATTTCCATCTGATAGAGCTGAACTTTTTTTGTGGCTCAACAATTGAAACAGGAAATGACCCGAGATACAGTTTCCATGACACCCTGTCACTTGGATCCAGTTTTCCAGAAGATGAAAGCCCAAAGCCGGCTTTTGATAGTGAGTAACTAATTGGACTGGCTGATAGTGGGAGTTTTTTAATGTGAAAAATAAAGGAGAAAAAACTGGAACAGCTGTGTTTTGGTACAGTTGTCTAATCCCAAGATAAAACACTCCAAGGACATTGAAATTAAATAGTGCCTTTAGTTAAGGGGGAAAATCTAAAATCTGTCAAAGCACGGGTTTCCTTTAGAGAAAATACAGCATATATTTATGTGGAAAAGCAAAAAAAAACAAAAACAAAACAATTTTTACAGAGCCAAGATACTAAGTGATGCCTTTTAGGAATCATCTCTGTTTGTTCAAGGAACGATTTCATAGTTTGAAGATGTCTTCATGCACACTTGCATGCGAAGGAAGAGACTACCTGCTAGATTACTTTTTGAGTCCACATTTTCTAAACCTGCTTTTGTGTAGTGAAGTGGTTAAGCCTATGAGTTTTGTTGGGAGGATCAGAAGAAATAGACTTCTGTTAAACAAATTGAGACCTTCCGTTAGAAGTGTTTTTATTGACCAGTCCCCACTAGTAGCATCCTTCAGTTTTGCTTTGCAGCTGAAGAGCTTCTCTGGAGAATGTGCACAAGCCATTTGTTAGGGTTTGTTAGTCTCAGAGGTAAAATTCCTTGTATACTACTGGAAAGATCCTAGGCTGGGAGACTTCGGGTCTAATTCCTGGCCTTGCCAGCCAGCCCCCCGTGACCCGAGTTTTTCTCTGGGACTCCCTCCCTTTCCTTACAGTTCCGTCAGTCTATGTATTTTTGAAATGTAGGTCAAGTTGCGACAACTAACCTAGAGGTAACAGTGATGAGCTTAACAGAAATGCATGTTTAAAGGTTAAAATGAAAAGATGGAGAGGGATGCCTGCGTGGCTCAGTCGGTGGAGCCTCCGACTTTGGCTCAGGTCATGATCTCACAGTTTATGGGGTCCAGCCCCACGCTTGGCTCTGTACTGACCGCCCAGATTCTGTGTCCCTCCCTCCCCCGCCCCCCCCCCACCGCCCCTCCCCCACACGTGCACACATACCCGCGCGCTCTCAAAAGTAAATAAACGTTAAAAAATTTTTTTTAAAAAGATGGAGAAAACGTATTTTACTTAGATACTGTGCATCTTATCGCAGGAAACTAATGGTATATGTTAGAACTGCTTCCTTACATTCGAATACTGAGGAATTGAGTTCCTTACATCTGAATATGGAGGAATTGAGTTAGTGAAATTTCTAGTAATTCTCAACTTCTCTTGTCTAGGTGTGCCAGATTCCCATTTCTGCCAGTTATATACCTGTTGGATTTCCCCGTTGGGCTTAATTCTTTTTTTGTGCATAGGTACCTCTGCCTTGGTTTCATTTTGCTTTCCCTAAGTAGAAGGGTAAAAACAGATGTTAACACTGAAATCCTGTGTTTAGGAGGCAGGCCGGATGTGGTAAGTGGAAAGACCGACTGATCTGGGCATAACCAAGGGCAAGTCCCCTATTGTAATTTTTCTCTTTTGCAAACGGTGCCCACCTTTGAGTGGGCTGGAAGTTCCGTGGGGCCTGGGACGCATTTATAATCCCAGCCACCTAACACAGTGCCTGTGTCATGAAAGACAGCCGTTAAGTATTTGAATGGCAGGATTGTGAAGGCAGAGGCCAGGGATGGACATCAGAAACACAAGGCAGTTGTTCAGTAAATGGTAGGAGCTCTTATTTATAGTGTCATTCCCATCATTTGATATTTTATGAGTCTGTTGGTCTCAAAAAGCAACTCTTGAGACAAAGACCATCTAGTTATTTTTCGGGGGTGGGGGAGAAGGTGTTTTTGTTCGCCCAGAAGGGCGTTTCTTTTCTGATTGTAGGTCAGATTTCTTCTAGGCCCGCACTGGTGCAACACTAGAGCTTTTCATTACAATGCCACTCGGTTTTAAGCTCCGTGTGTCCATGCAAGAATTGCCATTGTCTCCTCAGGGTCTCATCCCCAGTGCAGAGGGAAAGGATAAAATACAGGAGAAGAGTCAAAAGCCACTGGGAGCGTGGGGAGGTACCTGCTCAGCCGGGCGAGCCACAAGGCACCGCTGCCAGGTCATTGGTAGCATGGCCACGAGATGGGAGACTAAACCTTGACCTAGCACCATTCTGACACCCTTTCCTAAATCCACTCAAACGGCTTCTGTCCGCTCTTGGGAGGCGCAGGAGGCTGCCCCTTTTTCTTGTGGGCTGGTGGGAAAGTCCCGTTAGGCAACACTACTACAGCTTTTATTTCCCTCAACCACGAAGAGTCAGCAGAGTCTGGAGGGGAGGATATAGAAGATTGTTCCTCTTGCCTCCTTGGTGGCCGCCCCAGAAACTCAGCTACCCTGGGCTGTGGGGAAGGCTGTCGCTTATCTCAGAAGTCTCACCCAGGTGCCCAAGGTTGGGTCTGCGAGATGGGAACTCCCTGCTCCTGGGCCGCAAGCACCCAGCCTCGCCCCTCCCCCTCCTGCCCTCGCCCCTCCCCCTCCTGCCCTCGCCCCTCCCCCTCCTGCCCTCGCCCCTCCCCCTCCTGCCCTCGCCCCTCCCCCTCCTGCCCTCGCTCCTCCCCCAAGCCGCAGCTCACCCACTCCTGCTGGCGCCCCGCCCCCTTCTACCCCTTCCCCGCTCTCTCCTGAATGCACCCCTTCACCGAGTGCTGGTGGTCTCCCTCTCGGGGCCATTCCCCCCTGTTCTCCCCTCCCCCCTCCCCCCTTCTCCTATCTGCCACGTGGATTTCGCGTTGTCCGGCGTTCTGGCTCTTTGTCCCCGCCTTTGGGCATTGTGCCCCTCCTTGGTCGGTTCCCCACTGTGCTCCGGGCCATCCTGCTTCTCTCTTCCACACTCTGCCCTTTGTCTTCCACTCCGAGGCCTCGCCTGCTCCTCCGGAGGGTCCCGCCGAGCCTTGCCTGGCCAACCCGGGACTGCTCCTCCCGGGAGGAGGGCGGTGACCTGCGGCGCCACCTCCAGCCCATTCCACTCCTGCCCGCTTTGGGCTGCATTTTGTTATTATTTTAACCAAAGTTACTAAAGAGAGAGAGAGAGAGAGAAAAGTGTGTGTGTGTGTGTGTGTTTAGTCATTCTTTTAAGTGGGGAGGAGTTTTTCCACCCCAGACGCCACGATGGATTGAGGCAGTGGCAGCTAATTGCAGCGCCTCACTGGTGTGTCATTATTTCATTCGCCTGCATTAAGTGCCTGGTGGCGGTGATTCCCTGGCGGGCAAACAAAGCCGAGGAGGAACCAGCGATCCCGCCTCACCTGTCCGAACTAAACTGCAGCCTGCCACTTCTTCAACGTAGAATAAGCGGTTAGCGCTGTGCCTGGTGCCTTCTTCTGGGTTCTAGGAATTAAAAAGGGGGGGGGGGTGGGCAGAGATGCTTGTGGATGCAGGTAGGTCATGTGATTATCATTTACTGAGTGCTTAAGAAGTGCTGAATATTCTCATCCGCGTTTTCTTCTAGAATCCTGACGACTTTGCTAGTAGGTAGAGGCTATGATTGACCCTCTAATTACAGTTAATGAACGCAAGAGCCAGCATTTAAACCCAGGGACTCCTACCACCACACCAAACAAAACTAATAAAGTGGTACAGTGCACTGAGTGCCTGTGACCGTTCTAAATGATAGACGTGTATTAATTTGCTTACTCTTCCCAGCCACCAATGAGATAGAAGTACTGTTACTCATACGCAGGAGGTTGTAGTGGGGTGAGGATGAAATTACTTTATTCAGGGCCACCTGCAGAGCTGGAAGTCAGAGGCAGACCGGGTGTGAATGGGTATAGTGGGAAGAAATGTGTTGTTGTGTTTTGTTTTTTTTATCTTTTTGACTTAGTGGAAGGTGATGAGGCCAGAAGGATTTAGGAGGTGACCATTATGCTGAGGTTCTGGTGTAACTTGTGTATCATGGTTGTGCTCCTGCCCAGTCCACACTGTGCTTCTTTATCGAAGAAGCTCAGAGGGCACCCAGGAAACATTTCAAAGCTGCTTAGGGTTTTGGTTTGAGTTTTCTTGAATTGTCTGCTCTTTGTGGAAATAGCTTCTCCTATCACAGCATGTCTTGTTGGAGCAGTTAGGAAAGTTCTAGTTCCAAAGTGGTTGAAAACAACTGACAGGAGCCAAATTTGCTTTTCAGTTCTTTGTATGACCGTGGTTAGGCGGGGATTTCAATTTAGTCCTCTGTAAAAGTAGAGCTATTATGAACCCCATATCTCTTGTGAGATGTGAGTGTTTTGAGGTCCTAGGCAGGAAAGTGGTAGAAGCTCCTTACTTACACGTTGGTATGTAATTTATGAATCCTGTTTTGAAGGTCGTTACCCATGCGCAGGGATCAGACAGGAACAGACTTCTGGCGTTAGAGCCTTCTCTAAATTTCTCCGGCCAGAAACCATTCCTTGGCAGCCTCCTCTGTGTGCCTCTGTGTACCACTTACCAGCTTCTTGCACTACGGTCCGTCTTCTCTGCTTCTCCCTGCCCCCTTAGGTGAGGTGCTCCTCCGGCCGGGCACTGCCCTGCTCATCTTTGCTTTTGAGTTTGAGACTACACCGTGGGACATGCCGGTCGAATTAAACTAATAGGCTGCCTGGATAATGTTGAGATGAAAGATGCTGTTTTTCAGTTTTCAGTTCTTGTTGTTCTTTTTCCACCCCGGAGACTAAAGGAACACGTTGCACAGACTTAGAGAGCGCAGGCTTCGGGGGAGAGGCGGGGCAGGGGTATGGGGGAACCGGGTAGGGACCTGCTGACAGCCCTGAGACAGGGAATGTGGAAACTCAGGTTGAATTAGGAAGATGAGCCAGAAATAGGACAAGAGTGAGCTTTCAGGAGCCGGGAGTGAAGTGGAACTTGAACTCCATGGGAAATAGCACAGAGAAAATAACTTGTTCGATATGTCAAAAAAAAAATGTGATATTTACAGGAAAGAGCATATACCCTTCAAGAGTCTGAAGACTTGAGTTCTTGCCTTAGTATATGCCTGGCCAGGTCACTTAAAATAGGGGCCTCCGTCTCTGTACGCTGGGAAAAGTGACCTGTTGTGTTGACTTCTTGACATGTTTGGGAGGAATTACAGCAGGATGCCTGCGGAAGTTTTCTGGTCTGTGTAAAGCACAACACACGTACTGGCGTGGAGGTGGGCGGGCAAGAGACTTCTGCAGAAGAGAGAGTGCTGGATTTAGATTAGGAGGACGTGAGAGCATGTGGTCTTTCTTGTGACCGCAGATTAGCAAATTAATCTCTCCGAGCCTCAGTTTCCTCATGTGGAAAAGGGGCGCGATGACGCCTACCTTCCAGGTAGTGGAGCTGCCAGGCAAGGAGCGTATTCGAGTTGGGACTGTCCCAGAGGACCCGTTTCAGTGGTTGACATCCCGCAGCTGTTACTCTTACATAGATGTGGTCCTGCCGAGTCACCTCTCTCACCGACCAAATACTGTGCTCGGTAAGACAGGTGACTCATGTAGAGAACCACACTTGTTCTGACCCTCGGGTCTGACAGCAGTTTACAAACCTCTGTGGATTTTTTTTTTTTTTTTTAGTTTTATTTTTAAAGTTTTATTCATCAGCGGGGGAGGAGCAGAGAGAGAGAGAAAATCCCAAGCAGGCTCTGCACTGCCAGTGCAGAGCCCACTGTGGGGCTCGAAACCAAAGACCTTGAGACCATGACCTGAGCCAAAGTCAGGGGCCTGCTGCTTAACTGACCGAGCCTCCCAGGTGCCTTCTCTTTTTGTTTTTAAACTCTTAAACCCAAGTCCACTTCTTCAGCCTGCTTAAGTTGCCTCCTTGATTCTTCTTTTTTCTGTAAACAAAGCCCTGGACTCCCGACCGCTTGCCTTTCTTTTGGTGTCCCCTGTCATCTCCTCCCTCTGTCTCTCTCACAAGGTTCTTCTTCCTCCATGATTGGCGCTCCTCCCGCATCTTTGCTCAGAAGACCAGGATTAAGAAAAAGATCTTTTTTTTTTTCTTGTTAGTTTTAAGAGAAAGCAATAGGGCATTGCAGAGATTACTCTGAAACTTCGAGGGGACTCAAAAATTAATGAAGTTCATACATCATTCTCTGTTACCTCATTCCTAACTATATGTACGGATGGTAAATACTCTTTGCTTTTATTCCTGAGGGTCGGGGCTCCTCACCTCTCTGAACTGTCGTTAGCAAACGCCTTGTAACTTCTTCCGCCTTGACGCCTTTCATGCCTGTGGTCCCTGCCCTTTGTAGCAAATGCAGAGTTTGCATCTTTTAGGTATCTCCCAGGCTGGGTAATGTAAATTCACAGCCCCGGCTGTGTCCAGGAGAGAGTAACTGCAAAGCAAACCCCAGGTCATAAGAAGGAATTGTTGAGAGAACACCATCTCTAATTATTTCTTTGGCCTCAGCCACTTGCTCTTAAAAAGGTAGGTTTGAATCAACTAAAGATGAACAGGTTTAGTTCATTTATCTTTCTTGGCTTAAAAAAGAGGAAGGAAAAGGGTCTTAAGGGAAAACACGGAGTTATTCAGTTATTTTATAAGGCTTTATTTTTCTTTGACCATGAAATCGGCCCTAGGGGGCTTTTTAAAGTAGCGGAGTTTGGTTAAATCTACAAGGATAGAAGGAAAAACACTACAACATTATATATAAATCTGAAGTTAAGGTTATTAGGCGAATTTTATGAAGTCCTCTTTTTTTCAAAACCCAACATATATATTGTATTAGTGACATTTGCATCCTTTCTCAGCTTATTAATAGTAGGAAAGATTAAGTCAGCGACTGTGATTCTCAAAAATTCCTGGATGTATTTAGTCTTATACAACTATCATTAAAGATTTTTAAGTTCAGGATTATAAAGAGAGATTTCAGAGAAATACAGTTTTTTAAAAGTTGCTGACTTGTCAAATCGCTAAGTCCTAGATTGGAGAGCAACGCTGTCAACTAGACTCCAAAAAAACAAAAACAAAAACAAAAAACAAAACCCAACAAAAACAAAAAAGTTGTTGAAAAGCTGACAACCCAGAGAGTACATGTTCCATGTCCATAAAGTCCTGTTGATTCCAGAATAATGAAGAGGGATTAGCACATTCCTTAAAAAACAAAACAAAACAAAAAAAACAAACCTATATTTAGGATGATTTAGGGTATTGTTTAAATCTGCTTTCTAAACAAATTTTTACTGGGAGTCAAGAACCAGGAGTCGTAGATGGATTCTTAGTGCCGGTACTTGACCAGTTGCATGAACCGGAACAAGTCAGTACCGTATCAAAAAGGAGTAGGGGGCACAGTAGAGTTGCTCTCACAGGCTCGTGAGGAAGTTCCAGTGGCTCTTGAGGCATTTATTGCTGTTCTGGTTGCTGTGCGTCATAGGCACCCTTTTGAGGAAGGGCAGGTGATCCGTCTCCTTGCTCCATAACAGCTAGAGTGATGGCTGTGTTACCTACTCTAGGTGATCAGACTCCTGCCTGAGATTTTAAAAATTTAGGTAGCAATAGACAAGGGACCGTTCATGACGTTTAATTCTGGAAAAGCGATTCTAGTGACCGGAACAGCCAGTTGTCCATTGTGGCCTTCTAGCGAGGCTATTTTAGTGACTTGATCTCTTGGGGAGCTGTCTATCCTTGCTAAGATTCTGTCTGTTTGTTTCTCAGTCTTTCTAACAAATTCCTTTTCCAGTTATGTTAATTTCTATCTTGATCTACTGTTTTTCTGGTGGTAGTCCTCATTCAACTCTACATAGGGTTTAAACTGTAAAAACCAGCAATTGGCAGAGACATAGGCCCACTGGGTCTAAGATACAGATAAATCAGACAATGCTAAGTGCCTTTGTAAGTCTTCTTGCAGGATTGTTGTATGATCTAGAAGAGATCTTGCTATAGGACCTTGAAGGTTCTGATGAGGGGGAATCTATGGGATTAATATGGTTGTGAGTACCGCTGGGATTTAGAACGTCAAAGAAGGGCACAGGGTTTGGTAATGGTTCTTGTCCTTGCAGTGGAGAACCCATATTGAGCCAAAGGACGCAGGGCATTTTTCTTTTGCTCATAACTATTGTGGTAGATAAAATGTACAGATATTTTGGGACTGCACTTATTTTTAGTGTAACTTAGATCTCTGTAGGACACAAAAAGCAGAATACAGTATGACACTACAGTAGGTAGGGCTGAGAGGATGTTGCAAATGAAGACTAATACTTACTGAGCTTCTATAGAGCAGGCCATATATTTCAGTCTCTCTCTCTCTCTCATTTGTTGTCACTTCCTTTATTTTATAGATGAGGAAATCCTCATGGAGAGGAAATCATAGTAACTTCCTCTGGGTTGATTAGCTATCATATGGGAGATTGAACATTCACATCCAGAACTCTTAGACTTCAAAGCCCAGGCCCTTTCCATGCGATTCATGGTAGGACCAGAGGAAAAAAAGGAAGGAAGTGGAAGAGAAAGAGAACAGAGAAAGGAAATAGAGGTTCCCTAGGAAGATAAACAACTATCAGTTTCCAGAGATAGATTATTGAGAAATCCAAGCACCAGAAATCCTAAAACTGCAAGACCAGAATGGACCATAAGCTCATCGCGGTCACCAGCTGGTCACTGCTCCATCAGTTTGGTCACCCAGCCTCTTCCTTCATTGGTGGTCTGTTTCCTCTATGGACAGCTCTAGCCATTAGGAAATCATTTTCTGCAAACCCCAGGACTTCCTTTGGCTTCAAATTTTTGTGTCCACTAGTAATAACTTAGTAATTAAAAACCCTAATTAGCACTTGGAGTATATAAAGCCTAGCCAGCCTTAAAATGGTTAGGAACCGCAGCTTCTAGAAATTGCTTTGCTTTGAATCCCAGCTCCTCTGTTCACTAGCTGTGGCCTTGGACAAGGCACCCTCTCTAAGCTCTGTTTCCCCATCCATAAATGGAGACCACCTCATACTGTGAAGAGAATCAAATCGAATACAGCAATTTGACGGTCACTGGCACATAGTGAGACTGTTTATAAGGTTTGATAGAGTTACCGATTGTTATTACTTTCCATAACTCTTTGAGGTAGAAATTCCTACTCCCATTTTCCAGATCTTGGACCCGAAGGAGTCTGCCTGAGAAAGTAAATAGAAGCCATGAGGTTGAAAGGCAAATGATTGAATTTGTGCTTTTTCCATCTTAGCGCCTCTGGCCACTCCCCTGCTCTGAATGGAGGGAGGCTACTGCAGGCTAACCTGCAGTAACTGCGACAGAATTCACGAGCCTGCAGATGCAACCATCTTGCGCTGAATTCAATACTTGCACTCTTTAGATTGCTGGACCTTCTTTTTTTTCTTTCTCTTAAAGAGGAATTTACTTTTGAAATTCGTTTTGGTTGTTTGTAGTCATCAGCACATCAGCACATTAGGTGTCTGATTAGGTGTCACTTTGTGTATTTCTTATATAAAAGTCTCTTTGGAGAGTGGAACTTTGTTTTCCAGCTTATGTATATGGCAAACTTGACAATGGATTTGGTTAAGTTTTGTTTTTCCACCAAGCGTCTCCCGGACTCCATCATAATCAGGCCATTTTTTTTTTTTTTTTTTTTTTTACAAACGCGAAGATCTACTTTGTTCATTGAATGTTCTTCTCTAGCCTGTGAACATTTCTTAACAAGTCCATGCCAGTGGGCACACGTTTGCATCATGAAGACGTCCTGAGTTTCTCTTGTCACTTGCTGTTCTCAGGTTCCAAGGTCCTGGCACTGGTTTTCCATTCTTGATTCTCCTGCAAGCTGGTTTACCTTGAGTAAGCCACTTGACTTCTTTTTTTGTTTGTTTGTTTGTTTTAATTAATTTTTTAAATTTACATCCAGGTTACTTAGCATATACTGCAACAATGAATTCAGGAATAAATTCCTTAATGCCCCTTACCCATTTAGCCCATCCCCCCTCCCACAACCCCTCCAGTAATCCTGTTTGTTCCCCATATTTAAGAATCTCTTATGTTTTGTCCTCCTCCTTATTTTTATATTATTTTTGCTTCCCTTCCATTCTGTTCCTCTGTTTTGTATCTTAAAGTCCTCATATGAGTGAAGTCGTATGATGTTTGTCTTTCTCTGACTAATTTCGCTTAGCATGATACCCTCTAGTTCCATCCACATAGTTGCAAATGGCAAAATTTTGTTCTTTTTGATTGCCAAGTAATACTCCATTGTATTTATTTACCCCATCTTCTTTATCCATCCCTCCATCAAGGGACATTTGGGCTCTTTGCCTACTTTGGCTATTGTCGATAGTGCTGCTATAAACATTGGGGTGCATGTGTCCCTTCGAAACAGCACACCTGTATCCCTTGGATAAATACCTAGTAGTGCGATTGCTGGGTCATAGGTAGTTCTATTTTTAATGTTTTGAGGAACCTCCATACTGTTTTCCAGAGTAAGCTTTTTTCTTCTAGTCTGAGATTCTCTACCTGCAATTTCTTTGGAGTATTTCTTATCAGGGATGTTCTAAGGTAGGTTTTCTTTTCTTTCTTTCTTTTTTTTTTTAATGTTTATTTTTGAGAGACAGAGTGCAAACAGAGGAGGGGCAAAGAGAGAGAGGGAGACACAGAATCCGAAGCAGGCTCCAGACTCCGAGCTGTCTGCACAGAACCCTACGTGGGCTCGAACTCACTCACTCACAGTGAGATCCTGCTCTGGGCAGAAGTTGGACGCTGGACGCTTAACTGACTGAGCCGCCCAGGTGCCCCTGAGGCAGGGTTTCTTAACCTTGAAACTAATGACTCGTGGTGGTGAGGGGTAGTGGTCCTCACTGTCATGGTGGAGGGGAGTCTGTCCTGTGCAGTTTGGAATATTTAATATCTCTGGGTTCTACCCAGTAGTTGCCAGCAGCACCTCCTCTTCCCTCCCTCTGGTGTTGCTAGATCCTCCAGTTCTTTGAAAGATGTTGAAAATCCGGATTTTTGTAAAACATGTTATTTCCCATATTTTAAACATTTGCTCAATTTAAAACAGGAGTAACCTTGGTGCGCCTCAGTGGCTCAGTCGGTTGAACATCCAACTCTTGACTTGAGCTCAGGTCATGATCCCAAGGTCATGGGATCCAGTCCCGTGTCAGACTCCGTGCTAAGCACGGAGCTTGCTGAGATTCTCTTTCTCTCCCTCTGCCCCTCTCCCCTACCTGCTCACTTTCATGCACTCTCTCTCTGTCTCTCTCTGTCTAAAATTTTAAAAAGTCTACACTCATATTATAAAAACAAAACAACAGTAACGTTGTGCCGGTTAAGTTAGGTTGCCAGTTTGCAGCCTCTTACAGGCAGTCTTCTTAGGGTTGCCTTTGTCCTATCCTTTCTCGAAGAAACTATTGGAGGAAAAGTGAAACTGGTGTTCCTTCTTACTGTATGCGATTCCCTTCCACCCATGTTGTCCTTTCTGCAGTTGAACCTTAGCTATCAAGATAAAGTGTAGATCTCAAGTTTTGACCTAGCTTAAATAAAACTAACATTTTTGGAAAATGTGAACATCTTTCACTTAAGAATTCCCCAGGGCCCTCTGCTAAAAGTGAAACCTGAAATGGTTGCCAGTAAATGCCTTTTGTGGCCTTGGAAATTCGGTGATTTATCGCTTGGTGGTAATAACTGGAGGCCTCTATGTACAAGAAAGAAGTTAAAGGTAAAGAGGCCAAAAATAACAAGTATCACCATATGGCTTTTTTCAGGAGATGTCCGTATGGCTATCTAGCTAAAAATGACTCTTGCCAGCTTGACTGTGAATTTTCTTTTTTGTAGTTTTACATAAAGGCCTTTTAGCTTTAGCCTTGTAAGGAAGGAATTCTTCTAGGTCTTGAAAAACTGAACTGTGGGATGGGGGTAGGAATGTATTCATAGGCGGCACATCTGGAGCCCCAGTTGACCGTAGGGTTATTGGTATTTACCTTACCAGCAAAGCTATGTGATGACCCCGATTTATATTCTTTTAAGTCTCTGGTGATAGTTAATCTTTTTATGAGGTGGCCAAGTTCCATGTCTGACAGTCTGGCTCAGTGTGCCATCTTGTTGACAAGGATGAAGCTTCAAATATTCTGTGAGATGCCTTGTGGAAATCAACATATAAGTTTGTGCAGTGTTGACTTGTATAGTAAAGGAAATGGCTTACGTTGGTCTGATTTGTTTTTACAGACTGTTTACTCGTAGTAGTGATAATTACTTAATCTCCTCTATAATTATGCTGAGAAAGAGCATGAAGGTGCCCTACCAGTGCTCAGGCTCCGGAGTCCCTATGTTCCTCTTTGGCCATAATGGAGAGATTTCCTCTATGTCCAGGCTCTACAAATCTCTTCATCGACGTGTTGGTATCCATGTGATTTTGGCCCCGGTATTGGACGATTCAGGAAGAACACACACCTACACATATGACCCAGAGGGACAAAAATTAGGGATCTAATTGAATATAAGTGCTAGGAATTCTTAAATTTTATTTTTCCTAATGAATCCTGAACTTATTAATATAGACTACTTATCAATGATTGTTTCTGCCCACCTAGATCGAACAGTTTCCTTTTGAAAAATAATTTCTTTGGGGGTATATTTTAGAGAGTAGAGTTGAGGAGCTGGGGAAGTTAGTCACTCAGGTAATAACGAAAACAGATAGGAAGTAATACGGATCTCCCCAATTTGTGCGGGAGGCTGAATTTAAATTACCCCACGAGTCTCCTCAAACCAGAAGCCTCTCCAGTCTGATTGGTTTGACATTCGTCCAGGACCTTTGGAATAGAAGCTTATGCAATTAAAAACTAAACTGTTTCTATCCTCACAAATTCAAAGTATCTCAAAGCATTTTTTTCCCTTCTTAAATCATTTTGACAATTAGTATTTGTGGTGATATGGCTTCCTCATATGAAAAATGCTATTATGCAACAGCTGTACTTGCATTGTCTGAATGCATGCCAATTCTGTTCAGATTGAGCCGCAGGGACTTCTCGTTAGCTCCCTAGCTGCCTGGGAGAGAGGGTAATGTAAAATTAATGTATGAAGAAAGGCCTGTTATCTGGCACTATTTGGGGATGCAGGTGGTCTGAAGTGGTGTACAGAAATTAAACTAACCTGGTAATCTATGTTTATGGAAAAATGGCTGGGATTCATGGTTCTAACTCTGTTGGTTTTAATTTAAAAAATTAAGGAGGGTATTGATTCCCCCTCTCCACCCCTTCCATTACTTTGCTTTACTTCAGGAACTTAAAGCGTGTATAAAGCTTGAAATTTTGAGATCTTGAAGCTTTTGGATTTGAGGATGTGCTTCAGAGGACTGGAGAGGAAGCGGTAGAGATAGTTGGTAAGATTCTCACAAACAGGCCACAGATATCTGAGAAAATGATTGTTTTTTCCAGGTAGTCTTTTTCTTGATCAGTAGCATGTAAATGACATCAATCTGAACATTTTCAGATTAATTCTAAACTAACATGGATCCTTTCAGTTCTTTTTTTTTTTTCTTCTGGTAATTCTGCAGTCAATTATCAGTAGCTCTCCATTTTTATTTTAGCCAAAGCAGTTCATTTCAGCATTGTCTCATTGTCCCGCAACTAACTCTGCCATATCCTCTTGCATGTGGTTCAATAGCCGCTTTGCTGATTTGCCTCACCTCCGCGCTGGGAGCCTCACTGTGTAATAGACCATCTTCCTGGGTATGTAACCACAGTAGCCAGCATGGCACCTGGCACGCTGCGAGTGCTTTGTAAGTTTGCTCATTTATGAACGAACAAACGTTCTGTCAGTGCAGTTGTCAACACTGGGAACAAAAAAGGACCAAATTAGAAGCCCTATATATTTTTGGCACTTCCATGAATATATCTCATTTAATCCTTAAAACAGTCTTGCACAATAGATCTTAGCTCTGTTTTATAGATTCTTACCCCACATCGATCTCCGAGCTGATTAGGAAAACGAGTCTGAATTTGAACCCAGCTTTTCATCCTCTGGTTAATTGTTCTTATCACAATGCCATAGATGGACATTCTGCAATATAGAAATATTTCTAGGGAAACTTTTTTTTCTAGAGACTGGTCTCTCTGAATTTGCTAGGGGAGTTCTTTTTCATATCTCAAATCCTTGTCCCTAATAAATGCTGGTGGAGGCCGACCAAAAACAAAAACACAAAAATGTGTCTAGCATCGCTGGAATGGAAAAATCCAGCATTGGAGTTAACTGGAGTAAACCCAAAGATACGGCTTTTCATTCTGGATTCTCTGTTTGCTAGCATTGTGACCTTGGGTAACTCATCTAAGCCTCAGTTTTGTTGTACAGAAATTGGGGATACTATTATGACCATAGACTTATGCTGATTGCACGAGGTAATACAGATTAAGCACTTACTATATGTTTGAGATGTAATAGGTGCTCAAAAAAATGGTATCTGCTGTTGTTGCTGTTAGCACATAGGTCCATTTCACTCATTCAGTAAATATTTACTGGGTGCCTCGTATGTGCTAGGCACTCTTAGGTCCTACTAATCCATTAGTTATCAAACAAAAATGGTTTTCTGTATGGAATTTACATTCTAGTTGCATTCCAGCAGAGGAGAGCAAGACAGTGGACATAATTATCAGGAAATAAATTGCATGTTGGAGAGTGGCCAGTGTTCTTAAAAGAGGAGGAAAGGGAAAGGGATAAGGAGGATCAAGAGAGTGTGTGCAGGGGACTGGGGTGGCCTTTGAGATGGCGATTCATTAGAGTATTCACTATGGGCCTTGTCGAGAAAATGATGCTTGAGAGAAGACTTGAAGGAAGTAAGGAAGGTTGCCGTGTGGGTGTCTGGGAAGAGCCTGGCAGAGGGCTTACAGTAGGGATGGACAGCAAGGAGGCCAGAGTTAGCAGGAGGACTAAGAGAGATCAGTGGCCATTGTGAGAGTCACAAAGAGCCGTGGGGGACAGGTCTTGAGCGGAGGGGTGACTCCACCATCATCCTCACCATGCTGCTTCTCATCAGGAGGAGGGACTTGGACAGTGCAGCTCCTTGCTCCTCTCACTCTCCTATTAGCTTAACGTTTGACACTTTAAACGGGGAGAAAAGTGTATTTAACCACCCCAGGGAAGCCGCCCTGCCTACTCTATGTCATTGATTGAACCTGGGAGTCCTGTGGCTGTAATGGCTGTATTCCTTGGGAAACAAAGGAAATGATTAGATCTTAAGAGGGAAGGAAAGTAGAATCCTGTGGCAGCACAGCTTGCGATCCCCTTTGAACATGACTGATGTCTTCCAGGCTTCGCGTACTGAACCAGGAAACCTTTAGTGGAGGATCCTCGGAGGTGTTGGTTGGCTAGTGGTTTTTAAATATTGGTATCTCCTTACAGCGAGGGGGATCCATTATGGGGGAAGGGGAAGAGCTTAAGTGTGGTAATTTGTCAACGCATGACCTATGCTTAACTCCTTGCCGCCAAGGTAACAGCAGCAGATATACCCTCATCACACAAAGGGATGGAAAATGTTACTGTGCTGTGTCTCCAATGAGCATAAGTGACCTTTAAACTTGGCTCTCAGTATCCAAGAGAGTCTTTCACGATTGCATTTGTGTCCAGGTCTTCTCAACCATGTTAGTTTGAAATACTTTGCTTTTAAATTCATGCTCAGGAACTCGGTGCTATTAGGGAATGAGGAATGGGAGGGAAGCAGGTCACGATGCAGAATTTAACACAGGATCACAGGAGATTGGAATCAGAGGACCTAGGCTGCGTGTCTGCCTTTGTGAAAGTAGCCGTGTGACCGTGACCCCTCTGAGCCCAGGATTCCTCCTCTCCGAAATGGGCCCTGCCTTTTCTGCCTCACCGGATAGGTACAATAAGGTATGCAGATATCCTCACGTGCTAGTATTGTGACTCCACATGTGGGCAACCACTTTGCTGGTGAGGGTAATGGTTGGGAACGGAGTATGGATGGGTTTAGTTTAATCTTTTGTAGAAACGCCAGCATGCCAAGCAAGAGTTTTAGTTTGTTTTTGTTTTTTTTTTCCTCCACTGCCTCATTCCCTGGGAGGTGAAGCTTTTGTCTTCCTTTCCGGTTATCTACAACCTATTGTGTTTGAAAACCCCATAGATAATCGCCTTGCAAGGACCCTCAGCCTATGCCTTCAGACCCACGTCCTAACAAGACTTGTCCTCCACCTGCTGGTCCCACAAGTATCTTTTCCCCCCTCCCAAGACCCTATGTTTTCCCTCATTCTGTTAATTATTTAAGGTAATTTTGGAGATAGGCATCACTTAATTGAGTTAAAGCTTTACAGTTGAGGGGTTACTCATTAGCAGGAACAATTTTTTTGGATCTCATTAACCCCTCATGACCCATTTGATAATGGACTTAATGGAAGAATTTGCTCAAAAGTCTCAAAGAGCCACTCAGAGCTTCTTGGGCCTGGTAAACTTTTTGCCTTCGGCAGTGGAAATGTGGGAAAATTCCCAATGCTAAATAATCTGGGGCCAGCAGGTTGAGGCAATGGAGCTTTCTGTTTGAGGCCCAGCCAGGAATTGCCATGAGAGAGAGTCCCATCAGATACTCGAAGGAGGGCTGATTTCAGAAAGGGAAACGTAGAAAAATTATTCCTCAGTTCCAGGCCTCGGTTTCCTTATCTCTAACATGAAAGGAGCAACTAACCCAGTAATAGGGTGTGCATTATTATTTCTAAAATTTTAAAAAATCCCACCAAACTAGTTACATCTGAATTAACTTGTTTTCTCCTCCTAGCAAAATAGTTATCAGTGACCTCCCATTAACCACCGGATGCTCCGAGTAACTCGAGTTATAACCAGAGTTAGAATACTAAGTTGGTATTTTTTCAGGGCAGACTCCAAAACTTGATATTTTTTTTGGTTAGTCATAGGACCAGCATAATTTTGACTTTCGGTATTGCCAACAGTTCTCAGTCATTGTCACCTGTTGCAAATTGACCTAAGCCAATTCGATTATGCACAACTGCTAGGGGAGGTTGGAGGATAGAGATTTTGACAGCGGCCATGTTATGGAGGTGAGTGAGGTTTCGCTACTATACCACAAGTGTGCCACCGGGTTATAACCGAAGAAGTCTGGGCACGATGCTGCTGCACGCACAGGCGCGTCAGCCGGCGGGCGCAATGCAGTTCATGCGGAACCGCCTTGGATGTTTGACGAAGTCCCAGCTCTCTTCTGTTGGTTGCTCTGATCGCTGCCTTGCATGAGAACTGCCCTCCAAGACATGACAGCATTCTAGAGGAGCGTTCCGGTGTCCCTAATAATCGCCCTCAAGCAACTGGCAATCTTCCAATCATGGCCGGACTTGGGGTCATTTAGGGAACAAACTTCTGAAGGTTACATTCTTGTTCATGAAGGAGTAGGGGTATCTCTAAATATTGTGGTCAATGCTTCTAACTTCAGTATATCTTTAATTTCACCAGTGAGGGCCCATTGCTAACATTCAGAATGCCTGTTTATAAGCCATCCCTTTCCTTTTCTCTCTGTCTCTCTCTGTCTCTCTCTTTCTGTCTCTCTCTGTCTCTCTCTGTCTCTCTCTCACACACACACACACCTCTGACGTTATTCACTTTGCTAATTGGCACAGGATCTGGGGTTGATCGAAAATGGATAACAGAAACATTTGCAGTGCCTCTTTTTGGAGGATATCTGCATGATTAGAACTCGAACTGCCTGTCCTTAGAGAGAGCCTTCCTGAATGTAATGCCAACTGCCCTGGCGTGGTAGTTTAACCTAATTAAGTCACACACAATATCACATTACCTATACTGAATCATTGCTAACCTAATTAGTCATCACTTTTCACTGCCTTCGTGGAGCCCCGTGGTGGAAGCCACTGTTCTTGATGGCACTCTATATAGGAGTTACAACTTGGAAATGGTTTGTCAAGATTTCTTTGTTCCAAAAGCGTTGTTTAACGTCTGCATGTTCATATCTTGTCACTGGGTGGAAAATGATATTAGTTAACATTTACTGCGTGCTTACTATGTGTCAAGAAATTCTGGTACATGGTCTCTACTTCTCATCCTACCTGTGCAGTAGAGACTCGGCTCCATTTCATAGGCAGAAAACCGAGGCTAAGAAGGAGATGCGGGGGAACCCTTCCAGAAATCTAGGTGGGTCTCTACGGGTGGGGCTTGTCCTATAGCCCCTGCATTAGTTTCTTAACGGTACTTAACAAATTAACACCAACTTTATGGCTTAAAACAATACCAGTTTATTAAATTTAATTTTTTTAATGTCTAGTTTTAAGAGAGCATGAGCAGGGGAGGGGGCAGAGAGAGAGCAAGACATAGAATCTGAAGCAGGCTCCAGGCTCTGAGCTGTCAGCACTGACAAACTCATGGCTCAAACTCAAGAGCTGTGAGATCATGAGGTGAAGTCAGACGCTTAACTGACTGAACCCCCCAGCTGCCCCGTAACACTGCCAGTTTATTATATAGCAGTCTCTTGAAGGTGGCACTCTGCTTGGCATGGCTGGGTTCTCACTGGACTGAAATTAAGGTAATAGCTGGGGCTGTGATTATCATGTGTGTTTGGGAATTATCTCCCACATCACTGGTTACAAGTAGAATTAATTTCTTGTGGTTGTAGGTCCAAGATCCCTATTTTCCTTCTAGGTGCTGGCTGAGGACCTGTTAGTTCCTAGAGGTCACTTAGTACCTTGCCGCATGGTTTCCATGTGCAGTTCACAACATGGGATGTCGTTTCCTTCTAGACCAACTGTAGTCTCTCGATTCCCCTTGTGGCACCAGCCAGAGAGAAACTCTGCTTTGAAAGCGTCCCTGTGATCAGGTTAGGCCCACTGGCTAATCTCCCCTTTTGAAAGTCCTCTGTACCATGTGATCTAACCTAGTGATGGCAGTAAAATCTCAGTCTCCGTAAGTATGCAGGGCATGTACAAACAAGGGCCAGAAATTTGGGGACCATCTTAGATTGTTGCCCATCAAACCCTGCTCCAAACTTGGATCTGGAAGGAAGAAAGGAGGGAAAGTGCTGATGCCATTCCCGGGACTGGAGTTACATGGGAGTTCTCATAGGAGAGATGGAAGGAACCAACCTGAGGTTGCAGGTGCCCAGGTATGGGGACC